>JBBBDQ010001308.1:4120000-5320000 GCA_037127315.1 Ascarosepion bandense
AGAAAATTCAACATTTTCAGGTGTTTTGTGATTTTCAGAGTTTCCCAAGTCAAGGGAGGAAACTCAGCTGAAGTATTTTTTATGAAAACAGTACATATGCATGGGATGTGCGTTGTGGTACAGTGGATATCGGCTCGGAACGAGAAACCGGGGAGCCGAGTTCAAATTCCAGCTGAATCCATTGTATTCACTTACGCGCAAATACCCTTGGGAAAGGTATTAATCCGTCTCTTCCTTCCAGTTATGGGTTAAATAACAGGACAGATTGGGTTCTATAGCCTTGGTCGGCAACCAGTCTACCGCAGAAAGCAATGGCAACCAACTGCGGGATAATGTTCAGCCCAGTCAGTCATGTCTCTTTCGAGACATGATCGCCCAAGCGTGTATCACGTATGGCACCTAAACTGACTGACATATGCGTGGTGGTCCAGTGGATATCAGCTCGGAACAAGAAATCGGAGAGCCGAGTTCGAATTCCAGTTGAATTCATTGCATTCACTTACGCGCAAATACCTTTGGGAAAGGTATTAATCCGTCTCTTCCTTCCAGTTATGGGTTAAATAACAGGACAGATTGGGTTCTATAGCCTTGGCTGGCAACCAGTCTACCGCAGAAAGCAATGGCAACCTACTGCGGGATAATCTTCTGCTCAGTCAGTCATGTCTCTTTCGAGACACGATCGCCCAATCGTGTTTCACGTATGGAAATTAACTGACTGACATGAAATGTTGCTTTTTAGAGCTACAAAGAACAAGAAGTTGTGGAGAGCCATGATTTCTCACATTATGAAGCAATGTGCTTCATAAAAGAAAACGACATGAATACATGAACACTATTTACTTTATTCAGACTATTGTCCTCATCTTTGTTGCCATTTGTATGGCATTTCGGCTGTTGTACAACTCTGACCTTCTTCAGGTGCTAGGAATTTCGAACCGAACCCTTTATTATGATCACTAGGGCATATGAATACATACTAATTAAAAAGCATAGAATTTCTAATTGTATAAGACAGAAAGCAAAATTCAACATTTTGCAAAACAAAATCTGAAAATACTTGAACATAATCTCAGACAAACAATAATTATAAATTTTGTAAATTTCATTGTGATTTTTGTATGTGGCTTCTTTTGTTTTACAGAAGATGAAGAAAATATTTCACTATATTATACAATAGTAGCTATTACCAGCACACATAGTTTTAATAATAATTAAAATCAATTTACATTATTAAGAACAAAATTAACAGGAGAATTTGGATAATTCATTATATGCAAAAAGGAGGAAAATTAAAAATTCTCTAAATAAATGTTATTTTTAATGCAGCTTCATGCACATAGATTTACTACTTGAAAATATAAGTATTATTGTATATAAACATTTTTTTTAAATGAAATCGACTTCATGAGCAGGAAATTATTTTTTCATAAAATACACTTTCAAGCTAAATTGCAAAAATTCAGCTTGGATTAGAGAAACTATTTTTAATCAATGAAAAACTTTTGGGATCAGTTATTGTATTTTTAAAATAAATTTTACAGATTGGATTATCATATATAAAAAGTCAATTAAGTTTAAAAATCAGTTTTGTATATAATTTAATCAAAAACTAAGTTGACTTATATAATTCTAAATTCATTGATTGTTGAAGATCTGCTTGAATCTCAGAGACATAAAATATGAAACAGTTTATCTGTAAATAAAAAATTGTTCACTAATAACTTGTTCATAAATATATTCCAAGATGCTTTCAACATTTTCTTTTTAACAATCAAACTTACAGGTTTGGTGTTAACCATAGCATAATAATTAGAAAGCTTATTGTGCAAATTATTTTGTTAAATACCATGAGTTTGATTCTCACAGAATATGGCAGTATTATGACTATACCAAGCTATTAAAATATTAGTTTATATCTCTATGACTGACTGGCTAATTTTTTTTTTTTTTTTTTTTTGACATTAACCTGTTTGTACACGTGAATTCAGTCAAAGCAAGTAAAAACAGATATGAGTAAACTGAAGAAAAACATACCAACTCTTTGGTGAAGACTGTGAAGAATGCTAGAATCTGTAGTTGCATATTCTGGTGTGACATAGACAAGGCGATATTGTCCGCTGTAAATATTAAGAAAGAATATAAAAAAACAACTGGAAAAAAAAAAAAAAAACGCTGATAGAAACAGGAACACAATATCAATAACTGTTTTGTCTTTTATGATTTTTGAAAATTATAAGAATGCAAAATGAGTGATTTGTATTGAAACTAGAAGATTGAATGTACTTTGAAAAAACAGAGCTGGTAAATTAGAATTATAGATTGTAAATTAGAACTTAGAAATAAGAACTATAGATTGAACTGAGAATAAAGAGGTCAAGAAGATGATACAAAAGAAAAATTGTAAATTATTCGGCTATAATTTCATTTTATACACGATTGACTTATGAAAAGCATTTAAAAAGAAACTTCAAGTACTGCACAGTGTTCAATGGATTAGTATTATGGATAGGAAAATAAACATCTTCAGCTGCACATTGAATATATAAAGAAATGTACCAAAACTTTTTGCCCATCATTTCAAAATTGTCTTTTTAAAAAAATCTTTGTGTATGTCTTACAATTTAATAGTGTATATATTCTGAGGTCCAATTTATAATTTCTCTAGCAGTATAGCCCGGCATTGCTCGGGTGTAATGAAAGCTTTAAAACTAATCCATGGTCCTGAAGCTCAGACTCTTTGGATGTTTGCACGAAATACTAAAAAGCAATAGTTGTTTCCAGTTAAAGCAAAACTGTAGACTGAAAGAAAAATGAATGGATGTAAGTCAAATTTGGATTTCCTGGTATCGATATCAAATAAGTTTTTTTTCGTCGTAAACTTAATTTTGAAGGCTAAATAAGTCCTCTGAGTAAATGGTATCATGGCTGAGATTAAGAATTACAATTATACCTACTTAGAGCCAAACCCGAAGAAAAAACTAAAATAAAAGGGCTGAAAAAATACAGACATACAGGCAGATAAACAGACACACACACAAACATCTTGCCTTATATATATATATATATAATCGATTTTCTGCACTATTGTAAGAACTGCAACCTTGAAACTTCCGAATGCCGTTTCTTATGTCTTTGTCTATAAGTGTATCAAATTTGATTAAAATCGGACCACTCCTTCTATAACCCGATTTTTTTGATTATCGGTTTTCGATATTCATTGGGGGTACCTCGACACAAAACCTAGCTAAGAACCCTTGCAGACGCTTATAGTACAACTGCATAAATTTTCAAGAAAATCAGTTCAGCCATTTTGGAGTCTATAGGTAACAGACAAGCACAC
Source organism: Ascarosepion bandense (assembly GCA_037127315.1). Classification (NCBI taxonomy): domain Eukaryota; kingdom Metazoa; phylum Mollusca; class Cephalopoda; order Sepiida; family Sepiidae; genus Ascarosepion; species Ascarosepion bandense. The sequence goes on from JBBBDQ010001308.1 coordinate 4,123,341, forward strand.
ACACAGACAAAGTTCCATTTATAAATAAGTTTAGATAAGAATAAAAAATTCTTCACTCACTTTAATAATCCTTCAATAGTTTTAGATTTTTCCACTTGGGATGAGCCAAGATAGCAAGCTGGGATGCTGGCTGAGCTGGAAAAATAGCAGACACCACAAATGTTCAACTAACAGACCCTTGTTTTAAAAGCTTAAAAGAGATACATACAAACAATGATATCTATCAATAGTAAGTCTAAAAATACTAGGTCAAAGTTCACTACTTGTATCATTCACTGTAGATTTGTCAAGAAATTACATTTACCTTCTAACTGATATATATAAACAAATATTTAACAAAAAAAAAAAAAGTCTTCTGAAGGAAGGATCTCTTACATAGAAAATGTTGGCAAGCATATCATAAAAGTCATTGGTAATAGTTTAATCCTCACCAGAGGCTTTGTAAAACATGGATTGATGTTTGAACTTAAATTCTCAATTTTAGATGACAATGACTCAACAGAAACGAGGAATTTTTCAATGAAGTATAAACAAAATTTAAAAATTATTCTGAGAGTGACTTGACATTGTAAGTAAATATATTAATCTGTGAACAAATTAGAAAAAAACAGATGATGCCAAAGTTGGGAATTACACGTTTAATTTCAATGCTTCAATCTAAGACTTACCTTAGTGCCATAACCTGGTCCTGCATCAAAGAGATGAGGGGTGTTATAACTACACTTGTTCTTCCAGTAAAAACTGATGGGAACTGGTAGCACAAACTTTTACCATGACCTACAAGTTGACAGAAATAATAATAATAATAGTAATAAAAAATGAAATGTTAATGATTTTTGTAAAGCTATAAATAGGATTAAATTAATTACTTAGTGAGAGTCAGAAATATTTTGGGACAGGGAACATAATGCTATAAACTTCATTAATTTTTAATGAGAAAAGTGAAAATAATTCCTATTTGCCAGTTGAAATAGTTTGCAATTCTACAATTATTGTTCCAGCATCCTCATCTTTGTTGAAAGAGAAATGTAGTTGAAATCTCTAACCTCTTTGGAGTGATCAAAGTTTATTGTTTGGGAACAAGTCCTGATAGTGGTCTGAATAATATATATATATATATATAAGAAAAATTAAGGCAGACATGTTATTTCATGGTAAATCAGAAGTATAGGCCTATTTCAGGCGAACCATCATCAGCTTCTATTTTTATTTTACAAAGGATTTTTACATGAGATTCACAAAGACCTTAAAAAAAAACAAAAAAAAAAAAACAAATAAAAATAATGGTCACTCCCTTAAAAGAGAAAATTTAAGAAAAAATACATCAGTTTGGCAAAGTTATCCTACCACTGTATGTACAGGATACTCCTTTGGATTCTTCTATACCCACACTGCATGCTGATATATATGTATATATATATATATAGTCATCCGCAGATAGATCTGTTTCGCTGTATCACAGTTCATCAGTATAGACATCCAATTGCTTTTAGCCAGGACTGAAACCCAACATTAGTCAGTGATTCTACTGAGATATGGGTGCTTGGTAGAAGAAGGCAGGCTTTTAGCATGTAATATACCATGTGACCATCCGCCAGTAACAGAGAGTGTTCTAATTCATTACTGAATGAATGATATGTAGATGCTAGAGTAGCTACTGTTTTTTTCAAAGTCTACCATTCTTCCAGAGTGCTCAAATATATATATATATTACCACTATAAATAGACAAAAATATTTTTTATAACCACCCATGATGATTTATTTAAAAAAAATAAAATTTAAAAAATTAAGAGTGCAGTTTCATTTTGAATGCATTAAAATTAACAAGCCATTCCTTGCTCCAGTTAACAACAGATTGTAGAATATTTTTTAGATCAGCTGCCAATTTTACATTATTCAATTGATCAGACTGACTATGAAGACAGGGGTAAATATCACCAGAAGGTACAGAGTTGAGAACAGATGAGATCAGGAAGGTTGTTTATTAAAATTAGGAACAACCTAAGTTTAAGGGGAGAGCCCTATGGAAGATGTGCATTAATGCAAAAATATCTACTAGAGTGGTTGTTAAAGACAACTTTCATTCTGTGATTCGATAAGACTGAATCAGTTCAAAAAGTTGTCCAGAAATACCATAACCTGGTAACTTGTGATGACAACCAGCATGCCAAACACTGTCAAATGCCTTTGGGATATCTAAAGCAACACCCTTCTTATCTAAAGCTTGATAGACTCTTTCAGCAATAATCGTTAAAACATCAGCAGGTGATCAAGAGACGCGAAAGCCATATTGATTGTTTGAAAGAAGACTTTGTAAGGTGAGATATTTAACCAATTTATAGTTGATTAAAGCATCTGGTACTTTGCCAAAAAGTGATAGAAGGATCAGACAGTTTGCTTATGTTCTTAAACACTAGAACTACAAAAGAGGATTTCCAACAACAGAAAAGCAAGGCACTTGTTGCAGATTTAGAGAGAACAACAGCCAGTTCAAAAGCACTATTGCAAAGATACCATCATGTTCATATGCTTTGTGGGGATCCCTTTTATAGATACAGTGTAATCCTGATATAAGAGAGTTGTCGGAATCGGATGGAAGTTCTCTTGTATCCGGGTTTTTTTTTTAATATCCGGGGTTTTTTTTTCTTATATCCGGGTTTGATCTATTTTATATACATTACCACAGGCTCTAATCTGGGACCAGAGAAAATCTTTCTTATATCCGAGTTATATTGTATTAGCAGAAACCATGGACAGAGTTATGTGCATATTACTCACAAGAGACTCAATTCTAAAAGGAAAGTCAGGCAAATATACTCCAGATGAGTCAAGAACTGAATTTTAAGATAATTTACAAGCAAAACATTCAAATTGAGTGAAGAGAGGATGGATAGAGGACTTATGCTTTTTACAGAGCTGCCAGAAGTCATGAGAACCAAACTTGTTAGAAGCTATACGGTGCCTAATTTTATCAACAAAGACTTAGCCTCTTTCAGGACATGTTTACAATATGAGCAGATACAAAGAGGAGTCTTTTTTATTTAGAATAATTATCACACTAGTACAGCTAGAAAAATTAATTCCTGCAGGATATCGTAGCTGAACTGTGAACCAAGAGGAAGGTAGTTTCACCTAATATTTCCAAGAAGGTACAAAAGCCTCGTATTAGGAAGGTTAAAAATATCACTCAAAGGAGTGCCTCAAAAAAAGTCACAAAATAAATCCCAATCACCACACTGAAGTTTCTTTTCTAATAGATGACTCAAAAGAAATATCAACAGATACTACACTATAATCTGAATTTCCAAGAGAACAGAGTTATGATGTCTGACTGAAGCTAGAAGAGAAGGTATGGAATAAATCAAGTAAACAAAAATGTTGATGAAATTTATTAGGGAAACGAGTAAGGAAATCCACTGAGAGACTGAGCAATGGAAAAATAATAAGGCAACATCCGCAACATTACAATTCACTTGACATGATGAGCCTTAAATAAAAAAAAAATTCACCAAACACAACAAATATTTACAAATGAATGGGAGAGAGCCATTTCTATATTATCATAAATATTGTCTAATATATTAGTCCTGAGAAGAAGGAAAGCAATAAAAGAAAAACAGTGTAATAACAAAAGTTGATTGTACATGAAAGAATCATCTGGGGACTCAAGGGAATTCATTGATGGTGATATATAGAATAGTTTAGAATTGAAAAAAAGTAAAAAAAAAAAAAATTTTATTCACCTGTAGCCATAATGACACAGTTATCTTTCTTAAAATTAAGAACGGAATCGATAATCTGCCATTGTTTTCTGTGAGAAAGAAGAGGAAAATGATAATAGTAAACATATTGAAAAGATAAATATTGTTTTATGAAGTTTCATTAAAATGACTAAAATTAGTGTGTGTGTGTGTGTGTGTGTATATATATATATATATATATATATATATATATATGTGTGTGTGTGTGTATATATATATATATATGTATGTATATGTATATATATATTTTTTATTATTGTGTTTTATATTTCTGACCGCCCTCGGTCCTTCATCAGAAACAAGTGATTTCTAAACATGAATTAAGAACGTATTATACGATCATATATGTATATATATATATGTATGTGTGTGTATATATGTGTGTGTGCGTGTGTGTGTATATGTGTACAAGCATGTGTTTGTGTATATTTGTGTATATGTCCGCACATGTATATATGTTTGTTAAAGTGTCCATGTTTCTATATATATGTTTGTTTGCGTATGTGTGTGCATGTATGTGTATATATATATATATATATATATATATATATATATATATATGTAATACGTATATATTTGTATGTGTGTGTGTGTATATGTATATATATTTATATATATATTTGTGTATATTTCTGTGTATGTATTTATATATATTTTTATATATATTTGTAAGTGTATATATGTTTATATCTGTACGTATGTATGGATAGATAGATAGATAGATAGATGTCTTAAGTTTCATGCTTTTTTGATCGTCTGTTTTAATTTTATTTTAAAATACTGGATGTATACGGAGATACGTATATTGATGAACTTTTGTTGAAGGTGGGATTGACTTTGGTGGGAATATGTATTTTTGTCATGATGCCTCTTACGCATACACAGACATAATTTTACATATATACAACCATTGACGTGCGCAGAGACACACGCACACGCAAGCTAAACAACCGGGGCTTACAGTCATAACTTCATATGAACAGTATTGAACTCTCTCTCTCTCTATATATATATATGTGTGTGTGTGTGTGTGTGTGTATGACGTTTTGCACATGCATACGCATTTAAGTTTGTTTTATGTTTTCGCGTAAGTATATATTTATTCCCGCTTATGTGTTCATGCATTGAAATATGATTATGTCTATCCTGACCCCATTCATAGGAGGCCAGTGATTTTATGAATCCGCCGTGACTGTATCCAATATGTAGCAATTTAGTCTGCCTAAAAGTTAACAGACAAATTGACATCTCGATAAAGACTAAATTTTGAAATTTGTGTATGAATATATACATGGGTGTATTACTATGTATATGTTTTTTCTTGCTAATGTTTGTGAATATTTTTCCATATGTGAATGTTTGTAGGTTTATTCATGTACGCGTTCTTTTTCTCTCCCCGTCTAATATATTAATAACTTTCTAAATCTACGAAATTGTTAAAATATATATATATAGTTTTTTTTGTTTTTTTTAGCAACAAAAATATAATAGATATAATAGTTAATTAATAATGCTGATCTTAATTTTATAAAATTCTAATACCAATGCCCACCAAGATTAATTTTAAGTCTTCCCACATATTCTCCAAAGTAAAAGTTGCTTTACTCTGATTGGTCCACATTGTACATACAATAATGCCTCCCTGATGAAAGAGGTCTTGCTTGTTCTTAACCTTTTAAAGCCATTCATTTTGAAATAACCACATCACTTGATAAGACACAAAAAGTGTCGAAACAAAATAGCTACTTTTGTAGTGGTATTGTAACATATCAATGTTATAATTTATTAATAAATATTTTATATATATATATATATATTAAATTTGTTTCTGATGAAAGGCTGAGGCCGGTCTGAAATATCAAATATATATATATATATATATATATATATATATATATATAATAGAAATAAATAAATACTTTCAAAAAAATAAATTTTTAACTTACAACTTTTTAGTAGTTTTCCCTATACTGTGTATGTATGTGTGTGTGTGTGTGGATATATATATATATATATATATATATATATATATATTATCCTACCTCTATGGTAAGACTCAGAGTTTTATGTGTTAAATGTTCATGGGAATTAAATCTCAAAGTTAAGTAACTGCTTTTTTAATAACAATATTAAAAATTTAAATATATGGTTACATGTGGATAAAAATTTAAAATTTAAATTTAAAATTAAAATAAAAAATAATAAAATGCAGGTAGAAGAAATCAAAGGGGCGTAAATCATGAATCTTAAAATTTTCAATACTCAAATATTACACGTACATAAAAATGTAGGGAAAAATTAAAATTTTAAAATTTTAAATAAAAATAAGACAAAATTAAATAAAAACGAAAAGAAAAATTTAGAGTTAAAATTTAGAATTAAAAATTTAAAATGTAAGGAGCAAAAACATAAGGGGTTTAATTCATAATTGTTAAGAGTAATATTGCAGGGGAAAGAAAGAAAAAGAAATAGGCAAACGAAAGAGGGATCTATATCAATCTGAGTCTAAGAAAGAATTTAAGTATTTTTTTTCTATGACAGCATCACTTTTTTTATTAAGTAAATTTGGATTTTTGATATGGTTTAAGATGACAAGTTTTTTTTAAAAAGCATAGATTACATTTATCTCCATTTCCATTGTATTCTTTGGATTTAGGTACGAAAATCCAGAGAATAATTGGGTTCTTACTGTTTTTTAATTTCTGGTAATGTATGGATAAAGCAGTACTTTTGCTGTATTAATTGTTGTTTAAAGACATGTTAAATCTTATCTTCACCTGTTAGAAGTACTTATATATATATATATATATATATATATATATATTACATTTTAAATGGATAAGGTTAATGGCATATTAACTCCCTATGGGTCATTTTTTTTTTTAATCACATCATCCTGAGCAAGGCGGTAACACCACTGATGTGCAGGGGGCTACGTAATAGTGAAAAGATCGGAAAAGATAAAGCCGGAAACCACATCCTAAGCAGGGAACAAGGGATGAATGAGCCTCTTCACCTGTTCAATAGACGTGGGTGGAGTGTGAACCGGGCGATAGATAGATCTATCTACTCCAAGTTGAAAAAAAAAACAAAGTGAGAAGATTGGTAAAGAGAAAGCCGGAAACCACATCCTAAACAGGGAACAAGGGATGAGCCTCTTAACCTGTTCAATAGACATAATGCTAAAATGTAATTTTCTTGGGATGTTTGAGTCAATAAAATATGATAAGTGTTATTATGGTTTCACAAGTGAATAAATGGTAGCAGATACTCGGTTTCTTTTCATGTACATGTTTATGTGGACATAATTACTAGAGGCAGTGATAAGGTGTTTTATGTTATAATTTTGCTGAAGTTATATTTTGGAATATAGTTTTATCTCTTAAGAAATTGTAGGATATTATATAGACTAATGTCATGAAAGTTTCTTCATGTTGGTTGTTTGATCTTGTTTAGCAGCAAATTAGCCTCTATGGGTCATTAAATGCTGGAATATAAATATTTTTAACACAATTTTATGGCTTCAACTACAAATAAAATTTATTGCTAAGGAATTTGGTTTAAAATTGTATTGGTGGTAATTTTTTATATAAAAATGTATTGCTGATATTTTTATACTTTTACAGTGTTTTGTTTGGGGATTCACTATTTTCCATAGCTGGGACCCTAACAGGTGCTATCACTCCTACTCAAGGTGGACCTGTGAACAGCAACAATTAAGAGGTGTTTTTATGCTCCACAAAACCTCTAATCTCTCAGAGGCCTTGTATCCAGGTATAGTTTATCATCACCACCAGGAGTATTTTCCTCATATGAAGCCCAGAATAAATTAATTATTAATATTATCAAGTCTACATCAATTTAATAATAAAGAAATATTTAAGAATAATATCATTTCAATAGAAGAAAAAAAAATACTTGCGGTCGGAACTTGGAATAACCAAAATATTGTTTTAATACTTTCAGGTATTTTGAATTTGTTGGCTGTTCAATGTCTGGAATAAAAAAAATAAAAAAATTATGCCAAAATTTTTTTAAATAAAATTAATTCTAATTGCAAGATAGAAACAATTTTAAATTGTATGAAACAATGATTGCAATATAAAAGTTAAATAACATTTATTAGTAAACAAAAAACAAAAAAATGAATTGAAAATCCCTGTCAAACTATATAATTCTTTTTCAATGCAGATTTTGTTAGAGCCCTAGCATGTTCTTTAGCACGGATCTGCCTCAAATCTCTTTCCACTAAAACTAATTAATAATTTACAGATCAAGTTTTGAATTAAAGAGAAAAAAAATTTCCCCTACTTTTCTTCTTGGAAATGACTTTAGCAAACTGACATGAACAATGTAAAGAGGGAATTTTTTTTTTTCCGTCCACCACAAACAATAAGTAAATAAATAAAATCAAGTCAAATAAAAATTGATTTTAAATAAAAGGTTCTCAAATGATAAGAACAAACATTTCCTTGATGAAATGCCTAAAATAAAACAAAATGTTATACAAACCATCTTCTACTTCTGGGAAACTTTTTTCTCTTTCATTCAGTTCCTGGAAACTATTCTCTCTTTCATTCAGTTCCTGGAAACTATTCTCTCTTTCATTCAGTTCCTGGAAACTTTTTTCTGTTTCATTCAGTTCCTTAAAGAGAGTAACAAAAAAGTCATGCAGTTATATTTAAATAAATTCTTGAAGATAATTGCATTGCTTGAAACAATTTTTTTTTCTCTTCTGGTCATTAAACATGAAACACTGTTAAACAAAATTCGAATTTATCATAAAATTAATTTTTAAATTTTGAATACATTGTGATTTTACTAGAGTCCTCTGAACAGCAAAGAAACCAATATGGACATGCATTGACAGGTGTTCAACTTTTGTCTCACTATGATAAATTTAGTTAATTTTTGTTTTATCATTTTTCTCTGGTATTCAGAAGTAGAGCTTATTATACTTCTATTATTTGGAACTATTGTTTTCATCTTGGTTGATATAGATGTTATTATAGACACAACATTTCGACCAAGTAACCTCTGGTCATCATCAGGTGTCCACTGATTGGCCAATATGAGATATGATTATTGTGAAATTAAAACCTTATGATGTCAGTTATTGCCTGTTCCTACTGAATCTGTGCTTCATTACCTTATCCAGTAATTGAACTTATGACCACTAGATGACATTAACACATAATCAACTCCTATATCCACTACATCACTGTTCGACATGTGTGTTTTTGGAGCCTTTTATATTCAATGTCATATTGTTTTTGACATTTAGTTATGCTGGCAGCTTTGTATTGTTTTCCATAATTCAGTATTTAATTTTAGAGAGGAGTAACTGTCAATATGATTGTATTATGTCAAACTATTGTTCTCATGGTTTATATAAATGTTATAGACAATGATTTGATCAAGTACCATCTGGTCATCATTGGAGGTACTTGGTTGAAACATGTCTATAATAACATCAACCAAAATGAGAACAAGAGTTTTAAATAATACAAACAATTACTCATCTCTAATGAAATACAACTGTTATGTTGTTCATAAAATATAATTGCATTATTAACCTCATCTTACTTTTTATATGTTCTAGAAAAATTAAGTTGAAAATTTTTAAAGAATATCACAATTGTATTTTTAAAATCCTTAATTCCTTGCCTCTGGCATCAAACTATGTGGGTAACTCCATGTGTAATGACTTCAAAGTTCTTACTAGTGGAGAATTCAACTGAGATATACTAATTACAATGAATTTGATTGGCTGAAAATTAAACCTGGACATGGGACTGAACCACAGGCAGTATAACCATAGTAGTGATGATGTGATATCTGTGGACAGAAGGGGTTCTAGACTGAAGTCAATGGTCAGGAAAGAAGATTCCTCCAATGGCATTAATGTCTAACTTTTCCATGATTAGGGAAATCATTCAAATAAGATAACATTGGAAAAACAAATACAGTTTTGTTGCCATTAGACTATGAATCTTATTTGAAGAAAATCACATAATATAACAAAATAATAAATGTTCATTATTTATAGCCAAACTAAAGCTTTCACCTTTGCTGCTATTATCAAATTTCAGCAGTTATGTGCTTGAGCCTTCTTTAATCTAAGTAACCTTTGAGCAATTTCAAACTGATCTCTTCATTTAATCTACAGAGCTATAGATTGTCCATGTCTTGGGATGTTAGTTCCAATTATTAGCAATAAGTGACCATGGTTAAATGTAAATGACAGAACTGCTCAACAAACAGAATTGCCAAAGCTTGCCATAAACAGTAACAAAAAAAAATAAATAAATTTTAAAAAATAAATAAAAAGTAAGCAAACAATACATTCCTGGTCAAAATCTTAAGACCAGATAAAAAAAGTTTGAAAAAACAAGTAAATATAAGATATTGTTACCTTAATCCAAATATATTTGTGAAACATTTACATTTAATTATAAAATGTAGTTTATCAACAAACTGGAGAAAATTTTAAGTTTGTAATTGATTAATTTAAACAAACATTGAAAAAGTATTTTTTCTCTGTGTATGAATGTGCACAGCACAGACCAGGAACTGACCTCATAATTACTGTACCATTAGGTCAGCTAATTCAGTTCTTGGGTTGGAATGTACTGACTCAATGAAAACAGGACAAACAACTGAGAAGAGAACAATATGAGATATCCCAAAACATAATCAGCAGAACAGAAATAATTTACTACCAAATATCAAATAAAGGGTTCAGATCAAAATTAAGGTTACTTGGATTGACAGATACCTGAAGAAGTCCAGAGGGTACAATGGCCGAAATGTTGCAACACCAAACATCAAGATGAGAAAATATAATATTCACTCTTACCTTGAAAAATTCTTCATTAAACAGGTTGGGATCATCATCATCAAAATCGGATATGATTTCTGTTTGGTCACTGATTTGACTGCAATTTGTTTCTGGTTCATGAGGCACCTTTACTTCAGACTTATATTCAAGCTGAAATCAGACAAATAAAATGATTTTCGAATACACAAGATACAAAAGAACTTGTGAAATATTCTTGGTCAGATCCATTTCCCAAAATGTGATCAAATGACCAACCAACAAATGTTTTTTTTCAATCTCATAAACTTTTCAGTACCTTCTCACACATATAACACTCATTTCCATCAACTTAAATTTCAAATATTTAAAAAAATATTTATTGAATATTTTTCTATCAAATTGAAGATGAAACATTCTAATGCAGAGGAATGAAAGGAAAAATCTCTTGCAAGGTTTGTACAGTAATATTTATATTTACTGTGGACCAATTAATTCAACACATTCTTCAGTTATACAAGATTTTAACATGGCAAGTTTCATTAACTTGATTCTCTTATTGATACTACCTGAAAAATCACAATATTGGTTACCTTTGTTGGATTTTTAGAAAATGGGATGTTGATTAAAATTAAAAATAATTTAATTAAAACTAAACCTAAATTTTACTCAATGAAAAATTGTAGTCTTATTAGTTGATTTTACAAGTCATCTCTTTTTTTTTTTTTTTATAATCATTTCACCCCAAGCAAGGCAGAACTGCCACTAGTGTGCAGGGGGGTTACATAAGAGGTGAGCGATGAGAAAAAGGAACAAGTTACGGGAATGTCAGAGAATGAATAAGAGAAGGATGAGAATACAGGTGTGAAGAGGATTGATAGTAGAGTGGAAAGGAAGAACAACATGATACAAGGGTTGTCATGAAAAAAAAATGGAGATAAGAGATGGCAATTGACTTCGTATTTGAATTCTTGGAGATTGTAGCTGTCAGAGGAGCAAGTATATGGAAGAAAATTCCACAGGCGGGAAGTGCAAGCAAAGAAGCTGAAAGAGTAGAAGTTGCAGTTACATTTGATTGCTTTCACTGTAAAATGGTGGAACCTAGCCACTAGTCTAGTAGTGGCTCAACTAAATTCATGTAGAGGGGGCACCAGGGAGCTAAGCTTATTGGAGCAGAAGCCGTGAAAGTATTTGTAGAAGAGACAGAGGGAAGCCACATTATGCCAGTGGGGAAGTGATTGGAGTTGAGCTACCAGGTTGGGATCAATTACATTGCAGATTCTTCACTGAATTTTGTTGAGAATCCCAAGATGAATAGCAGGGTCACCCAACCAGATGTGACAGCAGTATTCAATGCAGTGCCAGATGGTAGATTTGTATATATGCAAGATGGATTTAGAAATTTTAGGAAAACTTCCTGGCCCTACACAGCAAACCAACCTTCCTAGCCGCAAATTTAGCTATGGATTCAATGTAGTCATTCAAGTTGAGATCGACTGATAGAGTTCGGCCCAAGGAGGCACAGTGTTTGGCTTTCAGGGAGACTAGCCTGATTCATTCTGATGGTGGATAGGATTGGTTGTCTATGGGGTTTAAAGGATAGCAGCTTTGTTTTGAAAGCGTTAAAATTTAAGAGCAATTTCTTACCCCAGGTTAATCTATTGAATATATTTTAAGGCATTGTTTCCCAATTTATGCATTTCTGAAGATCTGCAACATACAAATCTGATTAAGAGCCAAGAAGGTGGCCAGTTTTGAAAAAAAAAATCCATTGTTTTGGTTATTCTGTCAAGAACATTATCATATCCTCAGTAAATATATATGCAGATGATAACTTCAAATACCTGGGCGACCAATGCCTAACAACTCATTTCTTTCCTGGTCTAACCGTAATGACTCAATGGGGAAAAAACTGGCTGCCATCATTCAATGCATCCAAAATTAAACTTGCAACATTTCATCACTACTGAGCAGGCCCTAAACCAGCACCAATCTTGATGAATGATTATGCCCTTAAAGAGGATCCTTGCCTCAAATGCCTATTGGGGATAAAAGTCACTCCAGACTTAAAATGAAACACATGCCCTTGCAAAAGCTAAAAGAATGGTCAGTCCCAACTCCTGCTGCTATATTCATCTTCATAAAAGACAGATCAAACCAAGAAAGGTGTATTTATGCCATATCTCGGCTGGGGCTGCCCAGTCCTTTCTGTCCAGCTTTGACAGAGTTCAAAAGCAACTACACAGCCTTGTGAGTAATGAATTATTCTCCACTCTACAACCCTTACAATTCCACAGATGAAATGTTGAAAACCTTTTACTCTTGTTTCACTATTACTATGGCATATGTTCAGATAAGTTATATTCATTAGTTCCACTAGCATGGACCTTTAAAGCAAGGACAAAACCATCTGTTCTTTTGATAAAAAGCAAGCTCCACTCACACAGATTCTTCCTCGGAACTATTACTTTGTAAATCAGACTCTCAGGAGAATGCTTCCCTGAGAACTACAATCTTGGTCTCTCCATGGTGAGGATCAACTGATATCTCTCCTACATGTCCTTATAATTCTCTCTTACTTCCTACTCCCTTACAATCTCACTCAGTAACTCTCTACCTTGAATGACCATTGAGCCTTGTACAGACTGAATACTGAATGCTAAATTTTCTTTGGTTCCCTGTAATAATTTTTTCCATTGCAACGCTGTGTACAAATTTTTTCTGTGAGAACTTTCCAAAATTGAACTCAACTATTAGTGATTTGACCCAGAGAGTTGTAAATTCAATACCTGGCTACAGCAGAAGTGAACAAAAACTTAGAGCTGAAGGGAGATAACTGATATTAAGACATCTGGAAGAGGCATGACTTGTGTAACTAGAACAATCTATTCCAGTGAATGGAATAAAGGGTTCTGTCCAGAATTCTGATCCCCTGAAAAAGGCCAGAGTGTATCAGTTCTGAACCGTCATAAATATGGCAACAAAGAAAACAGTCCAAACAATGTAAATAGCGTAAATAATAACAACTGATGTTGCATTTAAATTGTTCGAAAGAAAGAGGCCAGAAAAAATAATTTATTGAGTGAACTATCAGTAAAGAAATAAATAAAATATCACTTTTGTGTTAAGAAGGGCAGTGATCCTGATGGAATCATAATAGTACATAAGAGTGACCAAGTGGAGGTGTATAACTAATGGCTATTAACATGGATTGTATCACTCAAATCAAGAAAAGGGATAAAATTTCTAAGTAAAAAAGAAAAACTGAATGCCGTTGTATTGCATTTTAGTCAAATATCTCAGGAGCTTAGTTGAAAAGATATTACTTACCGGAAGCTTAGTTTTAACAAAAATCATTGAAATTCGTCAGGTTTAGATTTTATTTATATTTGCAGTATGGCTAATAAAGAATTATCGAGCAAGAAAATTAAGTCATTTAAAAACTTTGGGAAGCCTCTCCGCACGAAAATTGCCAGTAAACATCAATAATACCAACTAAAATATTCTACATAGATTTTCTTAATATAATAACAATGCTCAATAAAAACATTGTAAATATAATAAAAGCTGTGTAAATAGATAACCATTAATTAGATGAATAAATAATGGATGATACATCTTCAGAAGATCATTTTCACCATTAATGGTGTAAGCATGTGTTTGGCTGATATTGGCATGAACAAACATGTTTTTTCATTGCTCAAAAGCAATGTTATATTTTAAAAGAGAAGTTTTGTTTATTTTAATTATCCATTTATTCTTATATTTTTGTCATAAATATCACCAATAATTGACTGGAAAAAACAGCAGACCATGATGAAAAAAGGCCCCAAATTTTAAAAAGTTTTATCAAAATATTATAAAGAGGAAAGGCCAAAGTATTTTGATTATTTTAAACTTAATTCTTTTTAGTTTGAAATTTTGGTTAAAAATCTTGTTTTTCTTTAATCAGCAAGTGAGCTAAAGATTAGTATTGAAAATTTTAGTATCTTCTTTGGCATTAACACATTTCTTTCAAAAATCAAATAACTGTCAGACTTTAATGAAAGATTCAGGACTTACTCTCAAATGAATTATATCTTTATCAGTAAATTCAGATAAAACTTAGTGGGGAAATAGCCATTTTGGACATGTCATTTTAAGGCATGCATTCTTCGACCTCTTATAAACAGAGAATGAGGAAAACTTCTGAGCCCAGATGTTAGTTTAGGTAAAGGAAGGGGTTGTGATGTATGGGTTTTCATTGGGTTGGGCTGGGAGATGGACTTAGTAGTAATTCTTCCTTAGTAGTGGGAGGTATGTGGCCTAACCCTAGGGTTAGCAGTGGTAGGTGGTATGGAGGTAACTGCTAAATCAACTTTTAAAAAATTTTTGAAATTTTTTTTATCAGGACTAATTGGGGGAATAGGATAATTATTGTAATTTATGCTTATTTCTATGGCACACATACTTATGATCTCTCCCTTCGTTTGTTAAGGAGTATATTTTGGTTTTGAAATTTTAAAATTTTAATTTTTTTCTGTCAAACAAAGATTACACCTATCTCTTAAGCTATTAGGGGTCCTAGCCTTGCCTATGAGTTCCCATTTTATCTGGGGATCTAAATTACTTTCTTTTAATTCCCAGTATTTTCTAGAAAAAGCAGTTTGGTATTTTAAACTAGGGTTGGTGAAGGAGTGCTTGTGGGTATAAAGCTGTTGCTTCCAAATTCCTGCGGAAATTCCAATATAAACATTCCATCTCTCCTGATTTTCCTTAGGGTAGATGGCGGCTTGATAAATCATTTTCAGATCTACACTTACCCTTAACCAGACAGTTATTTCTAGATCTACAGTTCCGGGGGGGGGGGGGGGTCCACACACACACACACACACACACATATATATAGTCATCCGCAGACAGAGCTGTTTCACTGTATCACAGCTCATCAGTGCAGTTAGACATCCGATTGCTTTTTAGCCAGGATTGAAACCCGACTGAATTGTCATCAGTCGGCAATTCTATCTCTGAGCTAAGGGCGGTAGAAGAAGGCAGACTTTTAGCATGTGATATACTATGTAAACATACACCAGTAGCTAAGAGTGTACTAATTCATTACTGAATGAATGATGTGTAGATGCTAGAGTAGCTACTATTTTTTTAAAAATTTACCATTCTTCCAGAGTGCTCAATCAGGGTGTGAGAGCATAGTCATCTGCAGACAGAATATATATATATAATATTATTTTTTTTTTTTTTTTTTACACATCTGTTACCCTACATAATAATTACATGAAATTTAAATTTGAGAAATTAAATTTCCAGCTTCTTCATATTTTATATTATTTAAAAACAGGATCTTTTGAGAATTTAAATCATCAATTTGCTTTTGTCAAACAGAAACACCATTAACTAAAAATCTGCACTAAATCATAAAACAGAAAATAAAAAAAAACTAAAGAATTATTCAATTTGAAAAGCTTTTAATTGCTTTTATAAAAAAAAAAGATATATTAAAAACACTATTGGATTAAGAAAAGTTTTTTTCAATGAATAATGAATTTTTGCAAGAATGGTTTTTATTGTTTAAAAATTTTAATTGAAATAGTTTAAGTTTTGAATTTTAAAATTCTGTATAAGTTTCACCATTTTAGAGCTATATTTATTAATTATAAATGGAAAAGTTTAGTACAAATCATCAAACACTAATACCTTTTAAAGAAATTTGTTTTTGTGTATAAACATGCTGATTATATATATATATAAAAACAGAGTCAACCATATACAACATTATCAGAAAATAAGAGCAATAACTGTAATAAATTTACAGCAAAAAATATCTAAAATTCAATAAAATATTAGATTATGGAGAATATTTTCTTAAATTTTTTAAATTAGCAAGTACTTAAAAATTATACATGAAAGTCAGTCACATTAATTCTATTACTTTTTCTGGTGCCTTTTTAGGGGTCAAAATAATGATACTTCAAATCAGCTAATATTACTCAAAGTTTCAGAAATGTTTGTCTTTTTTTAATAAAGACGATTACATTGCAATAAAAGATGACAAAAATGGGCAATAATCAGCTATTTTAGCAAAAAACATAAATAAATAAAAAATAAAAAATGAAAAAATAAAAAAATCCTTTGCAATTTTTCAGTCAATTACTTAGTTTTTTAAATGTAATATGCTGATTGGAAATAATTTAATATATTAGCTTAAAATTAAAACTAAAATGAAAGCTTCAAGAAAGATTTTTTTTTATTTACAAAAATTAATTTTAAATCTTAGGTATCACAAATTAGTGGAGATACCTATCATATTATAATCTTTTATTATTAAGCATTTATTTTATTTAATTATTAAAATACCTTTGTTTACTATTTAGGTTAAGTCAGTGTATACATTGATTGTTTTATTTTTAAAGTGTTATCTAACAAGTTTACTGCTTATTATGAATATCTTAGTTAAGTGCTAGACATGATACACGCTTGGGCAATCATGTCTCAAAAGAGGTATAACTGGGTAGAAGATTTTTTCCACAGTAGGTTGCCATTACTTTCTGCAGTAGACTGGTTGCCAACCAAGGCTATAGAACACAATCTGTCCTGCTAATTAACTCATAGTTGGAGAGAGTAGAAACAGATGAATACTTTTCCCAAGCATATTCACATGTATGTGAATGCAACAAATTCATCACTAAAAATGATTGGGAACATTTTATATAATGTATTTGTTTAAAAGTGTGGTATACATCAGTTGTTTTGTTTTTAGTATAGTTCTTTTGAGTCGTCTATTAGAAAGGAAGCTCCTATTCACAAGACTTCTTTGTTGCCAATATACTGGTTGGGATTCAGCTTATGATTTTATTTAAGATTCCCTTTGGAGTGATATTTTCAAACTTCCTATTGAGAATTGTATCACAGATGTTTCTTCTTGGGTTAAAGCCAACATCGATGCTTTTGCATTTTCAGGTGAAACCACAATTTGCTCCTTGGTTCACCACTATAGCCTACAGAAATCACTTTTCCGTGTCTACCAATATGCTTATTTGTGTCTGCTCAATATAATTGTAAATATGTTCTTAAAGAGGACAAATCTTTTTATTTGTTGATAGAATAAGGCACCCTATAGCCTTAGAGAAGTTTGGTTCATGTGTCTACTGGCAGCTTTGTAATAATGTATTAAAGAAGAGTAAGTTTTCTATTCATTTAATTTCAAGTGTTAACATCTCATGAAGCAGAATGTTTTGCTAGTAAATCATCTTAAAATTCTATTCTTGACTCATCTGGAGTATCTTTGCTCAACTTTGCACTTAAAACTAAGTCTCTGTTAAATGAATTGCATATAACTCCATCCATAATTTCTGCTATTGTACCTAAACTGGATCCCCACAAAGCATGTGAACTTGATAGTATCCCTGCAATAGTACTTAAAAAATGTGCTTTTGAACTAGCTCCTGTTCTATTTAAACTCCAAAATTAATGCCTTGCTGCTTCTTGCTTTTCTGCTTGTAGGAAACCCTGTTCTGTAGTTCAAGTCTTTAAGACCAGTCTGATCTTTCTATTGGCCTATTAGCCTTCTACCACATTTTGGCAAAATAATCAAGACTCTACTATGAATTAGTGAAGCATCTTCCTTCATACAGTCTTCTTTCAGATAAGCAGTATGGCTTTTTTTTTCAGGCCAACTGCTAATATGACACGATAACTAGGCGTATATTAAGGTGCTTTGTAAAATATGTATTTTATTATAATAGATTAAAATAGAAAATAGTTTAAAAACATATTTAACAAAAATGAAAAAGAAGAGGAAAAAATAAATAAATAAACACTTTCTTTTATGAGGAAAATTGTGGAAGAGACAAGGGTATCAGATTACTGTTTTAAATCCTACCACTCTTCCGGTAAATATTTGACTCAGTGATTTAATGTGATAAAGAGATAAAGTTCAGGAAATAGAGTTCGGGAGGTGGGTTTTTGAATGACCAGGTCAAAAGCTGTCTTTGACTGTATCTTGACCACACATTAAGAATTTTCCGGCGGAAGCTTTATTAAGATAAAAAGATAAAAAAAAATCATGGAAAAAATACTAAGTCCGCAAGATGTTTACACATCAAAAGAAGGAAAATTTAAGTACCTTGAAATTTCGGACTTACAGTCGCCAATGCTTATCTTTTAGTTTTATTTTAGCCTGGGGGCCTTTAGTCACTTCCGGATTGTTTTAAATAAATACAGGTGGTTTTTCCGAGCCAATCAGTAGAGTAGAGTGAGAGAGTCAGTTAAGTGAGTCAGTCAGTTGAGTGAAGTGAACCTCCGTTCGTCTTGTTTCGGTCAGTTCGGATTTGTTGATCTCCATTAATTAGAGTTAGAGCTGTGTGTCACATTCGCCTGCCCCAACCGAAAAGGCCAACTCTAAACGAAATAAAGCCTCCTTTCAACTCATCCAAGTTGTAGAAGTTCGTTCCTTATAGTTCAATCTTGTACCCCCAGCTGTTCGGCCGACATTTTCAACAAACTCCTGGCAAACATCACAGCGTGGAGAACGGCCACCGGAGAAATTGTTCGGACCGTCTGTTGGGGTGTTACACTAACGTGTTAATGGTTATTGCTGAAAGAGTCTATCAAGCTTTAGATAAGAATGGTGGAACTCAGGGTGATGCTTTGGACACATCTCAAAGACATTTGACAGGGTTTGGCATACTGGTCTTCTTCACACGTTGAAAGGTTAAAGAATATCTAGGTGAATTTTTGAACCGATTCAGTTTTTCTTATCAAATCTTGACTAGCCACTCTTCTAAATCTTTTTGCATTAACGCAGGTGTTCCCCAAGACTATCCGTGGACCTATGTTGTTATTAATTTTTGTAAAGGACCTTTCTGATGTCATCAGTTCTCAATTCAGTACCTATGCTGATGACACAACTATTTACTCCTGTTATAATAATGTCTGATCAGTTTGATAGGGTTGAATTGGCAGCTGATCTGAAAAAAAAAAAAAACCTAGAATCTGTTAACTGGGGCAAGGAGTGGCTTGTTAATTTTAATGTCTTCAAAATGAAACTGCTCTCTTTTAATCATCTGAGGGAACACTTTTTACCTTTCAACAAAATGGCTGACACTAACCTCCAGAAGAGTGACTCATTGTGCTTTCTAGGATTAATATTTTCCACTGATATGAAGTGGAAAGAGTATGTTGAATCAATTGCTAAGTCTGCTGCTAGGAAAGTTGGTTAACTTTGTCAAACTAGGCAATTTTTCTCACCAGAATCTAATATATTTCCAAGTCTACCATTCATCTTTGCTTCGAATATTGTTGCCACGTCTGGTTTAGTGATACTACCATATATTAAGATTCTTGATAAAATCCAAAGAAGTATCTGCAATGTTATTGGTTTTGACATAGCATCTCAGCTGCAGTCACTTTCTCAATGCCATAACATAGCTTCCCTGTGCCTTTTCTATAAATACTTTCATAACTGTTCTGCTGAACTCTCCTCTATGGTATGAAGACTTTATGAATTTAAGCACAGTACTAGATTGGCAGAAAGATCTCATTGCTTTACAGTTGAAATAGCTAGATGTAACCATAAGTTCTATGCTAATAGTTTCTTCTTTCACACTTCTTACTTGTGAATCACTCTTCTGGTTCCTTGCTTCCCTAACAAGGCCTCATTTTATAGTTGCAATGGCTAGATGTAACTAAGTTCTATGCTAATAGTTTCTTCTTTCACACTTCTCATTTGTGGAACTTTCTTCTGGCTTCTAAGTCAACTTTGAGTGATGCAGTTAAAAACCTTTAACTATGTAAAAAGCATAAAACCTCTGTTCCATCTCCTAATCACCCAGGTGATTCTCCAAAAATGAATTGGCTGAAACATCTTTGGTGACACAATTTCTTAAAAAAAAAAAAAAAAAAAAAAAAAGCCCCAAAATAAAAATAGGTAGTTAATAGATTTCATGTGATGACCCCCAATAATTCTAATCTGTCCTAAGTCATTAAAATCATAAGAACGAAATACCTAAATCTGTTGCACAGGAAGAAAAAAATATCAGAAAAAAATGTATGCAAGAGAAAAATATTTAATCTAATGTGACACTATTTGATATTATGGAAAGAAGGCCATATACTGAAAGCTTGAGTTGTATACGTCACATACTGGATTAAATTGTGATGGGCAAAAATATATTTTCAAGGCTAACAAAGAAGCCAAGGTGAATTTTACTAATTCAAAACCTATCAGGGTTTCCATAGATCTGTGTAAAATCATTCCAACACTATGTTAAGAATTTTCAAAGAATGAAACTGACGTGCATGCACACATACAAAGTGAATGTTCAAAGAAAAGCTTTGGCTGGTTCCAATAATTTATGTCACATGCATCAGTTGAAAGCAGTGAAGAAATCCAAGCATTGAAGTCTAGAACACAATTGAATGCAGACCTGGTGATGTTACACATTTTGTGTAGCGTTCTACACAGTTTGGAATTCTACTACACTTGAAAATGTTGAATGACACACACAAATTCTTACTGCTACACATTTCAACTATTTAGAGGACTCATGATTTGTGAATGGTACACAAATTCTTGACTTCTGCACATTTCCTGTGAAGTATAATAGTTTTGATGAACAGAACAACAAATAGATATTTTCACAAAAAGACTACACATTTTAGCTACCCATACTACTCATGGCTTTCATTGCACATGGCACAGAACACAATGTTAACAATTTTTTCAGTTCATTTAGTTTAACATTCAGTTCTTTATGGATTTGTCTTTCGCAGATCTTCACATGACATTGGACTTTGTGACAGGTGTGAAGTTCTGAGTCTGCTCAGTTTTCTCCACATAACTGTTAGTTGACTTGAGCAAATCTCATGTGCAACTCTCAAGCTTGTGTTTTTTTTGGTCTTCAGTTCTTCAATTTCCATAAGCATGGATTTCCGTCTTTGTCCAGCTGCTTCTTCCTCCATTTTTTCTCTCCTAGGCCTCAAGGTATTGGTTGCATGCTCTTCTGGCATTGGAAGCACTGCAGAGAAGAGCCTTAGTCATGCCAACATTCCCAGAAATTCCAACTGTGGCCAAATAGTCTGTGATAATGTGCTGTGTAACCAAAGCTTGCTGTTTCATATTGTCAGTGGAAATTTCCCTATTGACTGAGAAACCTCTCTTGACTGAGGCCTGTTCATGATAGAGTACCAATCTGTGAACAACTTTACAGTTTTTGATATTCTTTGTTGTTAGAGCCAGAAATTATTCATGCTTTCAAACTCTTAAAAGCAACATTTCCAGCAGTTTCCTCCTCAGATTCTTTATACTGACTGATGATGTCATCACAATCGCACTTGCTGAATTGTTTTCTGTCCATCATGTGAAAGACACCTTTTTAAACTGCCTTGTTTGACAGATTTTTTCTTTTCACAAATGCATGCAGAGTTCAGTCATGCAAGTGACCTTACAAGAGGACATCTAAGTGGAGACATTGCCAGAAGTTTCTCATTGATGGTAATGAACCTTGTCTTTGTTGCAATTCTGCATGCAAACAGATCTTTTGTTGACACATGGCTTTTTGGGGGATAAATTTTGCATCGCTCTATCATGCTAGAAATCCATATTTGATCTTTACAGCATTTTTGTGCATGTTTGGGTTTGACTAAATTATTGCAAATTTAGTCAGTTGGAAAAATGTAATTGTCTTTTTAGAGTACTCTTTCTTTAAAAATATTAACATTTTCATGATCATGCTGAAAAGATCATCTGTAAGGAAAAGACACAATGATTTATCACTCTGATATTTTATCAGAAACATGTCAATGTCTTTCAAAACAGACACAAATTTCACTGAAGATAATTCATTCATGTTTGACAGCACCACAGAGGAGGACTTGTTCTGGAGACATTTTTTAATTTTTTTTTCCTAAGTTCATAAATTTGATGAAATTTGACTAAATGTTTAGGAGTAATTCACATGTTTGTACATTTTCTAGCCATCTATGGAAGAAATATCAAAGTAATGGGACAGAGTTGCCAGATTTAAATTTAATTTAAAGCCAAATAAGTTTTAATATATGTCATAATTTTTTCACTTACAGCAAAAGCTAGAGATACAGGTCATTTTATTTAACCAGCAAATTTAAATAACATTCTTGTTTCTTTTTTTCAAAGATGCATTTTCTATCCTAAGATAACATTTTATATTATATCATCATTCCCATCTACATCTTGAGTCAAATTTGATTCTGAAACTTGTTACTTTTGGCAGCAATTTAGGCAAAGATTTACACAAAGATACACATTTACACAGATGTGTAAATGTGTCTATTTTTTCAGCATGAATTTACCTGATGCTGATTAGAGATCAAAAGGCCCTTTTACTTTTGAAATTGACATGTGAATAAAATTTCATTAATTGTCCAAATTTTAAAACACAATGATAATTTTTTCTAGATTTTGCTAAAATGTATTTTATTACTCTAAAATAATTTATTTTTCTTTCAACAACAAATTTAAAGTGTGCAAATTCATCTTTGTTGACTAGTGTGATGTCTTTATCTTTGCTTTTCCATTTTTCTTGTTGAGTGAAGGTAGCAACTAGAAGACATGCCTTCATATTCTTTCTTGTCACCTAAATAAGAAAATACAGAAATAACTATGAGGTTATGATTACTGACAACTAGAAAAACATTTTTCTTGAAGGACAATTTTAGTTTGTAAATAAGCCAGATTTCTGGGATTTAGCATTTTGACTTTTCTGAATTGAGAAAAGGTATGTGTGAGAAGCCCAATTTAGAAAAGGATTTTCCAAGGAATTTTTGGACTATTAATGTTTTTCCAGTGCTTCAAAAACCCTGAAAAAGGCCCTGTCAATTTTCCAGCATTTGTACGAATCCTGATAATTACTAGGATAGGGTATTATCGTGAATTTATTTGATGTAGTATTGTAAACGATTATTAATTTTGACTAATATTTCTTTCATTTTCAGCTGCTTTTTATTTCAACTTCCTCACACTCAGTCAATGTCAGAAATAAGCCTCAGATATAAACTGAACTCAAATCCTCACTTTAGGAGGCCTGCCTAGATACAACTGTTGCCTGACCAAATGAACTATTAATTAGCAAATCAAATCTAACCCTCAAATCCATTCTCCATTCTTCCCCAATCACTCAGCATTCTATTTGTTTTTGCTTTGCTTTTCCATAGTACTATTTTGTTTATATTTTTATTAGATAAAATAGCATTAACTATAATGACTTGGAGCAATTACTTATTCCTCCCTTTTAATTGGTTGGTTTTGTTTAGCGGCATATCGACCTCCATGGGTTATTTAATGACGAATCTCAATATTTTAAATGCAATTGTACGCTTTCAACCACAGACAAAATGCTCTGTTGGCTCTTTTAAAATAAATAGCTATTGCTGGTCATTTTACTATAAACAGGTATCGTGGCTAATTATTTTCAATCTAAAAATGTATTTTCATATTTTCATAGTGTTTTGTTTTTGCTGGGAGTGGGGTCACTATTTGCTCGTAACAGGTATTACTACCCCAAATCAGTGTGAATCTGGAAACAGCAATTAAGAAATGGTTCCACCTCTAAGACCTCCAATCTCCTAACCAGAGACCTTGCTGCCTTCATGTAACAATATCAACCGAATATAGCAAGATAAAAAGGACTGCACAATTGAATTAACACAATGGTGAAGCTTTAATAGAAGTGAAACATGTTAGAGTAATTGTCTTTATCTTATTAACATGTTAGTAAATCTCATTCATTGACTAAGAAAAATTAAAAAATAGCCCCACCCAAAAAATCACATATATGATAATTAATTAATATAAATAAGAACATACAGTGTGTGTATATGCATATATCTTTTTACCTCCTTGTCTTCAAACTTACCTCAGATTGTAATTCCTCTTCAAGATCCAAATCAAAACTAAGATTATTTTCAATCTCTTCAGGAATGTTTTTGTAATCCTCCAAATCAATCAAAGAATCAGGTCCTAGATCTGCAGCCATAGATTTTGGGACATTTGTTTTTTTCTTTTCTTCATCCTTTTGTTTTTTGTAATCTTGAAACACTTTGTTCAAATCATTTACACAATTTAGTGAATTCTCTAAAAGCTCAGAAACACGTTCATTCTGACTAAGCTCATCAAGATGCTCTGGAGAAACAAATTCACAATTGGCCTGAAGTTCCTGAATTGTCTTCTTGAGTTGGCTTATACGCTTCTTTACAGAAAAGCTCATCATGATAACCTTTGAAAAAATTGTATTTTTCTAAGCAGGCATCTATAAAAAAAATAAAAACAAAAAATGGTTAATATTCTGAGATGAATTAGTGTCATTATTTTAAGAATTATTCATATTAGTGTTGCCATTTTTTTTTTGTTTGCAACAAAATATTTCAGCCAATGAAAACAAGCCTTTTCAAAACATTGCCACTCAGTCAATAAATTTTCAAAAGCTTGTTATATTCTCAAATAGAGTAATTTCTAGCAGACATTGAATAAAACATTAACTCAAATATTGCAGTAAAACTATTAACAAGATAGTAATTCAAATAATTTATAGAATAATGCATCAAGAACGGGATACCCTGAAAATTAATGGTTAGTGATATTAGGTTTTTAATTCTGGGCGTCCTTGGGTCCCACAGGTCCTGAGTTAAATGAGTCTCTCCACTGAGAAGTTCAAGGAGTCCTAACTAAAGTTTCTTATTAAATTGTAATGTTAAACTGCAGGGCTCAAGATTAAGTTATTTTTTTACCATCCCCCTTAAAAACCAATTTTAATATTGTTGGATTTCTCTATATTTCGATTGCTTAATCAAACTTAATCAACTTTGCACACACCTATACATTTTTCGGGAGCCAACAAAAAGTTGTCCAAAACAAATTGGATACACAATCATATATATTGCCTAATTAGAAGACAAGAAAAACTCAATCCTTTTCTTGGTCGCAAAAATGTTCATATTTTGCCTTTTTTCTTCAGAGGGTTTCAACTGGTATTTCTCACCTCTCTTTCATGCAGCTAAAGAAAGAGAGTTGCGATTAATAACTGAACCTTCCAATCAACGTTAACACACATTTCTCTCTTATCTTCTCTTTTGTGCTGCATTCTCTCTCCTTCCTCATGCAAAGGACAAAGAGCTACGCCTGTTCAAAAAGCAGATGACAATTACCCCACTCTCTTTCACCTTCCTCAACTGGCTAGCAACAACAAATGATAAACAAACCTCTACAGAACTTTTCTTCATAAAAAACAAACTTTCTAGTGAACTTTAAACACCCAATTATTATTTTTATAAACAATATAATTTTGATGAATAATAAATCTTTTTATCATAAAACTGAGATTTATCTTTCAATTCCTCTGCAACCATCTGACATATTAAATGCAGGGAGTTTGGTTAAATTTTGACACATGGACATTTTCTCAAAAATGGCCTAACTCCCCTATGTTAATTCCAAATCTTAAATTTGGAAAGAACAAAAGTAAATTAAAATAAAATCAATATTTGCATTAAATAACTTTTTTTTTTAACTGAAAGAATAAAAAACTTTTCTTTTCTAAATTAAATTAATGAATTGGTGGTGTTGACTTTGTTTTTTAAAAAAAAAATCCAGTAATCTCCCTTGAATTTAACCAAAGGCAACAATGCAATAAAACTAAGTTGTTTCTATTAACGAAAATTTATCATTCTCTTGACAAAAAATGTTTCCTCAAATATATAGCAGAGAGAGGAATTTATAAACAAATCCAATCAGCATTAAACTAAAAGACATTACAATAAAAATGGATATCACCTGACTTTTAATTTTCTCTGTCATCAGTGTTGCTTTGACTAAGGCACTCTGCAAATCAGTTTAATTTCTCATATTCAGCATGGGCGTTTATTTGCAAGCATGCCCATTTGTGTTTTTTTCAACACCCACAGTGTCAACCTGTGGTTCATTTTGTAACTTAAGTGAGTCATAGTTACAGTTTACGTATCTGATTTACCAGTGTTAAAATATTTTTGAATTCACTGTTGTCTTTCTCAAACTGCCCAATGCACTCTTTTCACTATATGTCAAAATGTAATCCATGCCTCTTTCCAAGATTGTTTGACACAAAAGGTGCATTCCAAATAATATGCAGATATTACTGAAAATCTTTATTCTTTTTCCTATTAGTATATACATATTTACATGATTATTTTTATAAAAGAGTTTTAAAAATTTACTAACAAGAGAAAATGTCAATATGTGTATAGTAATTGTAGGAAAATACATAACTAATTACCAAATAAATAATCTGAAGTATACTTCAATAAAATTTATGGGTATAGTAATCCAAAAAAACAAAAGTTCAATAAAATGTCTGAGGATTTAAACTGATTTTATTCTGAAGATTACAGTCAATGAGAAAGTGACCTCTCACTCCAAACCAGAGAATTCCTCCTATTTAGACTGTTTGCCCTCCATGGCTAGAGGAATTAGTTTGCCCTATGTTGGCTATTCTTGAAAAACAACTATAGGTGTCTTAGATATAGCAGCATTATTGCCTGGATGGATAGGATTAATTTTTATCAAATGATTGCAGTTAAAAATTTAAAAAACTATTGCAAATTGCAGTAAATATACTGTTCTACAGTACCAAGTGGTAAACAACAGTAAAATGGGAAAATATATTTATGCATGGAGAATGATCCCAGGAAAAATGCTTATTGAAGTAATAATATTGAAGTAATATTACCATTTGGTACTGGCAGTTGTATTATAGCAACTGCATTTTTGGTCTGTAAAAGAACAAACCAAAACAAAGGGAATATCACTGAAAAATATATTTTTTTAATTCTAGTCTTTCTCAAACAACATAAAAAAATGTAACAGTTTTTGCTTATTAAAATCATGCAGATGATTTAACATGCTCAATGTGCCAACCTGGGCACTACTTAAATAGACTGATCTATTTATAAAAAAAAGTAGGGAAAGATGAAAGATTTTTTGGGAAATAATTTTTGTTGATTAGCATTTTTAGACCTTCCTTAGGCCACAATACTTGTCAGGATTAAAAAATATTAACTTGTTATCAGTTTAGAAGAGGGGTTTTTCGTTTATACTGGGTCGTCTAGAAAGTTCATGCTGTTTTTAGTTGTTGATATTGCAAATTTATCAACAGATATAATATACATGTCAAATTTATCAACAGATATAATATACTTACATTTCGATTTGAGCACACTTCAAGCAATCTTTTGAGAAAGAGTTTACAATTACTTAATTCATATCAATTTTGCATCCCTATGAAAATGAAGGATAAGGTGCATTTTAGACACTTTTTCATTATCGTAAAGGAAAAAATGCCTTGCACGCAACAAAAAAGCATGTTCTGTGTATGGTGAAGGTGCTTTAACTGCAAGAAATGTATAGAAGTGGTTTGCTAAGTTTAGAGAGTTGATGATTGTAGCCTTATTGATGACAAACGCTTATGTAGACCCCTTATGACATATGATGACCTGACCAAATCAGACATTGAAAACATGTTTTACACAACATGAGAATTAGCAGAAAATTTATCAAAAAATCAACCATCCATGAGCACTTAGTGAAGCTTGGGTACTCACATTGCTATGTTTGATTACCATATCATTCAAGTGAAAATAATTGTATTTTTATTTGTGATTTTCTGTATAAACAAAAAGAAAATGCACCCTTTTTTAAGCAAATTGTGATGGGTAATGAGAAATGTATTGCATAAAACAATGCTCAGTAGAAAAGATCCTTGGCTAAGCAACATGAACCAATTTTAGCCACCCCAAAAGCAGGTCTTCATCCCAAGAAAGTCATGTTGTACAATCTGGTGGGATTGATAAGGAATCCTGTACAATCAGCTTCTGCCAAGTAACCAGTCAATTAAAAAGTACTGCTTGCAAGTGGACAAATTAAAGCATCAATTCAAGAAAAACAAACAGAAATGGCAAGATGTTGTTCTCCACCAGGATAATGCCAGACCTCATGTTTCTTTGGCAACCTGACAAAAATTGTTGCAGCTTTTTGGGTGAGATGTATTACTTCACCTGCTATATTCAACAGACATTGCTCCCTCAGATTTTCATTTTAGGTCCTTGCAAAATAATCACAATGGTAATTTTTTTTAAATTCCTTGGATAGCACAAAAAACACCTTAAGTCCTTTGCTAACAAATCAAACCACTGAAAGAAAAATGGAAAAATGTTGTGCAACAATGGTTCATATTTAGCTGAATAAATATTTAATGGCATAATTTTGTTTTGTGTTTTTTTTATTTCCCTTAAAAATGTACACGAACTTTCCAGACAACCCAATATTACTGATACCGGATACAGCACACTAGAGAATCAGTTTCTGAACTTTAGAGAACTTAGTGCCTTTAACAACAGGTTTGCGAACAGACTTTTTTAAGATGGGGAGACAGAAGGATTTTTCTTTTCTTCTTAATGGGCAAACATACAAAAATTAACAAGATTTGTTTATTCTTAATTTAAGATGAATAATTTTCAAATGTTTTTTTTATATAGGGTGTATTTATT
This sequence comes from Ascarosepion bandense, assembly GCA_037127315.1. Classification (NCBI taxonomy): domain Eukaryota; kingdom Metazoa; phylum Mollusca; class Cephalopoda; order Sepiida; family Sepiidae; genus Ascarosepion; species Ascarosepion bandense. The sequence goes on from JBBBDQ010001308.1 coordinate 4,152,466, forward strand.
ACTCTGAATTTCTGATGAAAACAGTGCGGACCAATAAATTCGTGAAATATCTGACGGAAATAGATTTTTTTGCTTCGATCTTAGGTTAATTCAAGACCTTGCACAAACCTATAAAAAATCTTCAAGCCCTTAATTCGGCATATAATCTATCTTTGAGTATGATTTACGTTTTGTCGCACACCTTAGAAAGGGCTACTAAATGGATTTCTTAAAATAAAGAAACAATGATTAAATCGAATTGATGTTACCAACTGTAACAGAACACTGTCAGAAAATATTTTTTATTTTTAGGTTAGATCAATTTTACATTGAAATTCTATAGCAAAAGCATAAACTCGATATGTAGAAATAGAGCTTTCTTGTATATAAGTGAATAATGTCTCAATTTGATATTTAAAATTTGAATTAAAACTTAAGTTTTTTTCAATGTTGAATTTTTGTTTCTTTTTCAGACGAGATTTTTTAGTTTCTTGTGTGACTGGGACGTTGCGTGTTATCGAGTAGATCAGTCTATGATTTATGTGTTAACCAGATTTGAATTAATGAAATTACAAATTGTATTTTAAAAGAATTAACTAAAAAGAAATATAATCGAAACCTACAAACCAAAATTTTCAACGACTTCCGCAAAAGTCAATTAAAAACTAAAAAAAGTGATTGTGTGATTGTAAACAACATCGTTTACTAAATGATGTGAATATGTTACTTAAATCTCGTAACACAGTTTGTTAATCAATAACTAAATAATAATATCTTCGTATGTTTGATGAAAAAAAGGGCTTTAAAGCTTTTATTGTAATAAAATGAATGAAGAACCCGAAAAAAATCTGTTAATGTTTGAACTCTGCTCAAGTTTTCATTCGGGTAATTGTAATTAATTACTAATAATTTTAGCCAAGTGCTACGTTCTCTAATAAAATTTATAAAGAACTGATGAAATTCAAACAATCTTAATGTAGCCGAAATTAAATATTAAAAATACATTTTCTTGATCAGGTCATCATAAAAAAAAAGAAAATTTTCGCCTGATTTTCAGAATTAGAAATAAAAATAACTTTATTCTGAAAAAAAAGAAAAGGTTTGTAAATGTTTTTGAAAGAAAAATGCTTTGGAAAACGTTCTCTTCTCATAAATAAATACAATAGTTAATAAACATAACTTAGTAGCTGTAAGCATAAGAAACAATCATTAAACAAACCTTCACGAAGTCATATACCGACATATACAAAACAAAAATAGCGCGAAAATACAATTGCTTTCAATATATACCACAGTGTAGTAAAATCTGAAAATGCTAATTATTTCGTTATTAAAGTAAATTAAAATTAGAAATCCGTAAATAATCTTATATTTACGCACAAAACTATTTATAACAATATAATAAATATTTTTATATTTTTATAAGAGTTTCGTTTCCATATATTTTGCATAACGCAATTTTCAGGCAATACTAACTGATAAATTTAAAAAAAAAATAAACGTGCAGTTTTGAGTTTTTATAAAAATAAAGATAAGTTATAATTAAAAATAAATTATACTTAAAAAATTCTGACATTTTACTTCATGTATTTTAATTTTTGCTGATATTTTAGAATTATCAAAATAGTTTACGAATGTAACTTTTTAGACCATTTGTTAAGTCTGGTCAATCGTTTATGTTACGTTGTAACTTGCTTGCTGATCTTTTGTAGAGCGGATAAATAGGAAGGTTTGTTAAATTTATTTTTAAAATTTATACAATTTACATAGTAAGTTGTTTTTCACATATTTTCAATATTAAAAGCAGCTAAAGCACTTGATTTTGTTACTTTTATCATCGCTGATCTAAACCCTAAAAATTAAAAATCATTGAGCACATGGTTGTCCGGTGCTTTGTTGTGTCTGTGACTATACGTTTTTTTCCTTTTAATTCTTATCATTATTTTTACTTTAATTAAAAACATCATTGTGCTTAAATTTGAATGTTGAATATCATAGACGATTAGTTGGAATAATTTTATAAATGTACGAAAGAAAAAGTAAACTTTGTAAAGTTTAATTAATTTTAAAATTTCGCTTCGTGAGTGAACAACCGGGCCTTTTTTTTTAATGTACAAATCTTCTCATTTTATTTTTTAAATAATAGTACAAAAAAAAATTGATTTTTTTTTATTGCACTTTATATAATATAAAGATTTTGTAAATTTGTGCATATAATAGCTTTTTAGTATCGCCTTGAAAAGAAGTTAAATTGGTTTTCATCTGAGGTAGGTTTAACTTTTTATTCGCAAAGTTTATTGAATTTGAATTTTTAGTCTCTTCTGTAAGGTAAAGTTTATTTTATTTTATTTTTTTAACTTATTTAAACAACTTACCTTATTCTTTCCGTGTCCATTTATCTGAGTTTATCTTATAATCTTATTGGTTATTTTTCCTTAGAGCATAACAAATTACTTTTATTTTTCAAAATTAAAAACCTCTTTCAAAGCTATTGTATTATCCATTGTTTCGTAACGCACGAAATATGTCATGCTATATTTTTACCCTCTTTTATTCTTAATCTTATGTGATTAAGTCAGCTTAAATTTACGAACATCTCATCAGTTAGATGAATGAAAAGATGATAAAAACGCTATCAACAATGGTAAATAAATTATATATATATTTTTTTAATCGCATCACCCCGAGCAAGGCGGTAATGCCACTGATGTGCAGGGGGCTACGTAATAGTGAAAAGATCGGAAAAGATAAAGCCGGAAACCACATCCTAAGCAGGGAACAAGGGATGAGCCTCTTCACCTTATCAATAGACGTGGGTGGAGTGTGAACCGGGCGATAGATAGACTAAACCATCGCCCGGTTCACACTCCACCCACGTCTATTGATAAGGTGAAGAGGCTCATCCCTTGTTCCCCTGCTTAGGATGTGGTTTCCGGCTTTCTCTTTTCCGATCTTTTCACTCTTACGTAGCTCCCTGCTCATCAGTGGCGTTACTGCCTTGCTCGGGGTGATATGATTTAAAAACAAAAAAACAAAGTGAGAAGATTGGTAAAGAGAAAGCTGGAAACCACATCCTAAACAGGGAACAAGGGATGAGCCGCCTCTTAACCTGTTCAATAGACATAATGCTAAAATGTAATTTTCTTGGGATGTTTGAGTCAATAAAATATGATAAGTGTTATTATGGTTTCACAAGTGAATAAATGGTAGCAGATACTCAGTTTATTTTCATGTACATGTTTATGTGAACATAATTACTAGAGGCAGTGATAAGGTGTTTTATGTTATAATTTTCTCAATATAAAACAATTATGACAGGTCAATGATGACAGAAAGACTCGAAGCAACAGAAATGTGAAGGATTCTGAGGATACCATGGACTGAACATGTGAGCAACGACGAGGTTTTGGAGAGAATGAAATCGAAAAGGAAACTTATACTTAACATCAGGAAGAAACAGCTGACATTTCTGTTACACGTAATGAGAGTTTGGAGAATTTGATACTCACGGAACGGAAAGAGGGAAGGAGAGACAGTCGTAAACAGTGCCTGGCATACTGGGCTTAAACAAATGGATGACAGAGCAGGGTTTGGGAGAAATAACAGGACAATATATTAAGAGCAACAAAGGTCAAGAAGATGTGGACGGTCATGATCGCCGACATTGTGAAGGAACATGGCACATAAAAAAGAAAAAATGTTCTAGTAAATAAATAAGTCAGATGAGGTTAGTTTTAACTAGAGATTTGCAAATATCCCCTGGGCCTAAAGACTCATTTAGTTACCTACAAAAATTCATTAAAAAAAGATGATACATGATAAAAAAACAAGTAACAAAATAAAATTTTATTGTAAAAACAAAGTAAAACTTTTTATGTTATTAAGATGAACAATCAAAATGTCTTTTTGTAAAAATTATTTTTAATCCTTTTTTAACTGGAAATTTTGGTTAAAATCTTGTTTTTTCTGACATCATTGCTGGGCCAGAAATTTGTATGGAAAATTTGAAAAACTTTATTTAGAAATGATCATATTCTATTTAATCATTTTTCACTATTTCTGTGGTAATCTGTAGCTTTGGAAAAAGCCAGAGGCTGCAAGGAACAAATCAGGGGTTAGGGTACTGCTGACTGACCTGGGGGATGTGATGTTTTACACACATACACCTTCACAAAAGATGAAAGAATCAATTTGCACATTTATTATGAATGTGATGGTCACACAGTCCACAGTCTCAATGCTATCTCCCTGCCAACTGAGAAACTTGAGTGTCTGTTCATGAATGCAGTGTAAAGAAAGCTTCTATTTGATTTGTTGCCAAGTTGCACCAAGAACATGAAGAACCTGTTTCTCAACAGATTCAAAATGTCTACAAACATTTCAAACATACCTTCTACAGATGCAAATTGGTTCATCAATCTGTATGTGTCTGCTTTCCTATGTTAAGTGTATCTTTTATTACACTTACTTTTGTAACTCTCTTCTGGCTTTTCAGTCAACTTTGATCTTCACAAATTTTAAATGCAATTTCAATTGTTATCTTTTGTCTTAATTCATGTTCTTTTATTGGTTTCTCTCCTTAATGTGTGTTTTTTTTTATTTTCTAGCACTAAGTAACCCCTTTAGTGGCTTTATCACCTTGCTTGGAGTGAAAGATAAAAAAAGACTACAATAGATAACTTTTATTTCATTGTTTTGTACTCACTCAAATCTTAACTGGCAACTTGACATGCCTTATACTATAAAATATCTTAATTTTTATTGCTAATGAAATATTTTTCTGATTCTAATTTCTATGAAGGGTATGAGCATCATTTTTTTGAATATCCTGTTCTGATTGGCATAAAAATCTTTTTCTAGTTTTTTATTATCAAGAAGACATAAAACAAAAAAAAATTTTTGTTGTTCTTGTTCAACTCACATGCAAACATTACTCTTCAATGATCACTGAAGACGTTTAGAAACAAATGATTATTTGGAATTAAAAAACAATTTTTATTTATAGTGACTCAAGTTCACCAGACTTAGTTTTTATTTTTCGTTCATTGTCCTTGCTACCAACAGTGGAAACTGTATCATTTCTGCTATAAAGAAGAATTTGTTTGCATTGACTTAATGTTTCTTTTTTCTTCTCTCTCTCAGAATCAATATAAACCATGGATACTGATCTTTATGATGAATTTGGAAATTACATTGGACCTGATCTTGAAAGTGAAGATGAGGATGATGATGATGAAGATGACGAAGACCTTGAAGATCATGGAAATCTTGATGCAAGTTATTTTTTCATACAACAACAAATTTAACATCTTATTTATACTAACAAAATTAAAAATTTGTTTAGCTTTTTTATTTAAATTGTAATATGGTGAAAAATATTCCCTGTTGATTAGTGATTATTGTGTCAATTTGAATGATTTTAACTTTCCAACCTCTTCAGCTCAGATAAACAATAAATGTCGGAAAAATGCTAGTTTATAAGAGTAAAAAATAGACAATATTACATAAATGAAACAATTGAAAGATTTACCTCTTGACTCAGTTTCATAGAGCTAAATCTGCACATCAGGAACCAGGTAACTATATTAAACACAAGTATACCCCTGCCATCAAAAATGACAGCAAAATATTTGGGAGGATTATTAGTTGTTTCCTCACAGGTTATCTCCCACCACCCCCAATGTGACAGAAAGGACTATATATATATATATATATATATATATATATATATACACACACACACACACACACACAACAGCCTTTATTATAAGACAGAAGATATATATATTCTTGACTACTCGACAACATAATTATTGCAAATAGATAAAATAAGGCATTATTAAATAAATTATGTTAAAGAGCAAGCACGCAGCAAAAGCTTACATAAAGTTTAATAATCAGCAGTAAAGAAACTGAAATAAGCTGACACTGCTTTGCTATTGTCTCTCTCCATAAGTGTAACAGAAAATATATATATATATATATATATCAGATTAAATAAATTACAAACAATGTTTGCTTATTTTTAATAAAATTCGTTCATAACTCATGGATAATCTTTCGCATATAACAATCAAAAGATATCAGAAATGAGCTGTAATGTTGACAGATGTTATTTTCATTCATTTCTAAAGTTACCCAAGTACTTTCAACCTCTTTCCAAGGTCATCTTCAGGGGTGTGAGTTATGATAACAAATGTAACTGGAAATTGCTAGCGTTCATTAGAACGTGAAAATTATCCCAAATGGAATTTTTTTATATGTTGTAATGTCATGGTCATGCACGTGTTAAAGCATGAAAAACCTGTTTTTGTTTTTTTGTTTGTTTTTTTTTTAAAAACATTTTAAAACATTACTACAGTATTCATAGCTGATTCTATTAATTGACGGCTTAAGTGTTTTAATGAATATTGCCTTGAGAATCTGTAGTTTGCTTTTGTTGTTTTCTTGGTGTAGAATAGTTGTATTATCGATCATATTTTTTTATGTTGTGAATGTAGACAGGAATGTTGTTGTAGATGTCTACAAATGAATGAATGGTTGGACAAATGTAACATAAAGTACTTGGGTACCTTAAATGAATGAAAATAACATCTGTCAATGTTACAGCTCATTTCTGACATCTTTTGATTGTAATATGCGAAAGATTATTTGTGAGTATGAACGGATTTTATTAAAAATAAGAAAACATATTGTTTGTAATTTATTTAATCTGACATGTTTAAAAGAAAATTTGCTACCTAAATACACAAATATATATATATATATATATATATATATATATATATATATACATATCCAAGTGAATAATGAACAAAGAAAAAATTAACAACATTTAAAACATTAATTTAAAACAGTGCTCAGTATAAAATAGAGCTATAAATATTTATTATAAATCATAGTTTAGAACATGTACAAATTATCATCTACTGCAAAGCATACATTTTGTTTCAACATTGAAAGGACAATGTCTCATCGGTTAGTGCGAAAAGAAAATGGAAATTCTTTATCTTATATTGGCAATTTATGTGTGAGGGGCAGGTGGGGTGGGAAATGGGAAATTAGAGTTGTAAGTTGTCAGAATTTGAACAAAAAGAGGAAAAAGGTAGAAAAACAAATATATTTGTATTTAAATTTAGTTTTTATAATTAATCTATTTTTTTATTTTTAACCTTAATTTAAAATTTAGGAAATCTTTTTTTATATTAAAAAAATATATTTTATTTTAAAATATTTGATAATACCACTTTTGCATATAATCTCTAGACGCAGTTTATACATATGTGTATGTCTATATGTGTGTGTGTGTGTGTGTGTGTGTGTATATATATATATGTATGTATATTGTGTGTGTGTGTGTATATATACATATATACACACACGTTTACATATCTTACTGCTACCAAATAGCGAACTGGGACTTGTTTCGCAATTTGCTGTATGACATCCTTTGGAACAAAGTTTTTAGTCTTCCCGTTGAAGACTGTGTGTCTGAGGTCTCCTCTTGGGTCAAGGCTGGCACTGATGCTTTCATCCCAGCCAGAAAGTTGCAACTTAAATCCTATTCGGCCCCCTGGTTCTCCCCAGCTTGCTCGGCTGCCATCACCTACTGGAATCAATTCTTGATATTATAGGAGCCACACGTTGAACCATAACACGTGCCCTTATGCCTCTGTTCATAATGAGTGCAAGAAGATACTTAATGATGTTAAACTGCTGTTTGCTGCCAGAATGAAGCAGCGCATAGCATCCCATGAGTTCAGTTCCAAAGACTACTGGCAGCCCTGTAAAAGTGTACTAAATAACAGTAAGCCCTCAATCCCCCCTCTAATCAATGAATTTGTGGTCCTCACCTCTTCAGCAGACAAGGCTGAGTGCTTTGCTCGCAGATTCTCCACCAACTCAACACTGAATTTGTTTGGAGTATCTGTACCCAACTTCCCACCTAGAACTGAGGCCCAACTGAATGACGTCCACATTACCTCCTCGCTGGTCTCTAACATAATTTCAAAGCTTGACCCCCATAAAGTGAGCGGAGGTGACAGAATCCCAATCATTGTTCTGAAGAAATATGCCCCTGAACTCTCCACTGTCCTCTCCAAACTCTATAACTCCTGCCTCTCTGCTTCTTGCTTTCCTGCCTGCTGGAAGTCCTTCTCTGTGGTTCTTATATTTAAGAATACTTGAGAACCCTTGGACTCCTCTAATTATCGCCCTATCAGCCTCCTACCGATTTTTGGCAAAATGTTCGAAGCCATTATCAACGCTAAGGTGGTTCAACATCTTACAGCCCACAGTCTCTTCTCTGACAAACAGAATGGTTTCCGCTTCACCAGGTCTGCTGCTGATATGCTAATTACCATCATCGAGTATATATACCAGGCTCTTGATAAGAATGGCAAAGCTCGAGCTGTTGCCCTGGATATCGCCAAAGTGTTTGACAGAGTTTGGCATGCTGGCCTTCCATGCAAGCTATGGGGCTATGGTATAACAGGACAAATGTTTGATCTAATCCAGTTATTCCTTTCAAATCGTGTAATGAAGGTAGTATTGAACAGACATGCCTCCAGATACTATCATACGAATGTGGGTGTTCCTCAAGACCCTATGCTAGGTCCTACGCGCTTTCTGATCTTCATCAATGATCTCTCTGATGTAATCAGATCCCAAGTCGGCATCTACGCTGACAACACCACCATTTACTCTCACCTTGATCAAAAATCTGCTGAGGCTGACAAAGCGAACCTCGCTGCTGAGCTTGAGAAGTATCTCCAATCTCTGATGGAGTTGGGTAAGAAATGGCTCGTGGATTTTAATGCTTTTAAAATGAAGCTGCTATCTGTTAACCGTCACAGACAATTGCTCCTTCCCTCCATTAGCATGGATCAGGCTAGTCTCCCTGAAAGCAAAATATTGCACCTCCTCAGGTTAACTCTTTCAGCAGACCTCAAGTGGAATGATTATATTTAATTTCTTAGCTAAATCTGCTGCTAAGAATGTTGTTTCACTGTGAAGAGCCAGGAAGTTTTTCCCATCTGAATCCATCCTGCACATATATATATCTACCATCCGCCTGCTGCATCTGGTTGGGTGCCCTTGCTATTCACCTTGGGGTTCTTGACAAAATCCAATGGAGAATCTATAATGTGATCAATCCTGACTTGGCAGCTCAGATGCAGTCATTTTCTCACCAGTGTAATGTGGCTTCTCTATATTCTACAAATACTTTCATGCCTTCTGCTCCGATGAACTTAGCTCACTGGTGCCCCCATTACTGAATTTACTCTAGCTACTAGACTAGCAACTAGATCCCACCTTTTTACTGTGAAACCAATAAAATGTAACTGCAACTTCTACTCTAACGGCTTCTTTTCTCACACTTCCCACCTGTGGAATTTCCTTCCGTATACTTGCTTCCCCGACAGCTACAATCTCCAAGAATTTAAATGTAAGGTCAATAGTCATCTCCTAACTTGCATCCTTTCCCTCATGCCCTTTCTTCATCCACTCCACTCTCTTCACACCAGTATTCTCATCTTTCTCTTACCCACTTCCTGATACCCCCTATAACATGTCCTTCTTTCTCATAACTTTTCTCCTATATAACGCCTCTGCACACCAGTGGAAGTAAAACTGCCTTGCTTGGGGTGAAATGATTAAAAAAGTGTGTGTGTGTGTGTGTCTAAGTATATATGTATATTTTTATTTTGTTTTAATATTTACTCTTATTTATTATAGTATACCATTTATACTGATTAATTGTAATGTTTTAATGATTTAGTATGGTAATTTACATGTATGTTTCTTATTTATATATTATTAATTAATCATGTTAATACATATTTAATATTTTATTACTTCATTTTAAGAATCTGTTAACATATTTTTCCAAAATTTGATTTTATTCATAAAAAGTTTGCCTAATACCTTTATACATTATTTTCACTATAATTTTAAATGAAAATATATTTTGTTTTTACGATTTCAGATTCATACATACACACATTTATACATGATTCTTTCAGACACATACATACATGTTTCTCTCACGTTATTTAAATAGAAAATCATTCCATAACTTGACACGTGTATCTTATTTCATATATTAACTTTACTGACTCATAAACGCACAGATTCGCACATGATTTATCTCAACTAATACATTCATAACTGATTCTCTCATTGTATTTAAAAATGAAAATTTGTTCCATCAGTTGACATGTGTGTACAATACTTATGTATTTTGAATGGAAATGTATTTTGTCACTGTCATTCACACATACTAATGTTACAAACATATACACACATTAATTTATCTACAGTTTAAATACCCTTAACACACGTTATTTTCACTTACATATACTTACATTCATAATAAACATCTAATAAAAACATAAATAAATGAGAAAATAAATAAATAAAAAACAGGATCCCTAAGTACAAACTGTTAAAACCAGGCACTAATAAAATTACGTGTGTGTGTGTGTGTGTATGTATACATATATGTGAAATTGTGTGTTTGAGCAATAATCTCTTTCATCAAGGTTTCATTAAAAATGACAGACAAGGTATTATCATTAGATTTTTTACATAATTTGTTGTGTTTGTATAATTTTTTTCTTTTCGGAACTCAAATTATATAAGAATTGTCCAAACCTTTTGTACTTTCAAGTGCTTTCAGCTATAATTTTAGCCATCATCAGGAGTTATTTTTGTTTTACTTATAAATAAACATGTGGAATGACAGAAACTAGGTAAGGCAATCACCTAAAATCCAGTTACCATAAATAAAATAACATTGTCTGCTGAATTATTTTAAAATTAAGAGAAATATTTTTTAGATGGAGATTTGACTAGTATATTTTATCTAAAGTTGAAATATGTCATGAGTTAATACTTAGCCTGGTGTTGACTCTAAACTAACTCCATTATGTAATGGTAGTGGGATGTCATCAAGTACAGTAAATTTTTAGTTAAAGGTGAATTCTTTTTCATGGCACAGTTTTTGTGTCACTCATGAATTTCAAAAATAGTTTTATTTTATTTATTTACTGGGTGTTCAATATTATGTGGTTAGTAGAGTGAGGTGTTGGTTGAAAAAGTTTAACGAAATAAAGTAATTTATTTTTTTTTAACTTCAGGCTTAGTACATGCAGTTTATAAAATATTTTGTTCTTTTATTATTTCTAGGATGATGATGAAATGGATCAGAATGATGGTGATGATAATCCTGAAATGCAGGTAGTACTTCATGAAGATAAAAAGTATTATCCAACAGCAGAAGAAATTTATGGACCTGAAGTGGAGGTAAGGAAAATGAATTCTTTGAATAATTAAAATGTTTGTTATACCATTCTTAAACACTTTCATTCTCAGCATTCTTTTAGTATTTTCATTCTAGATAAACTCCAAAAAATATTTGATTGTAACTAGTTCTGATTAAGTTAAATTATTTAGAATTTTGAACTGTTCAAAATTTGCCAAATATACAGAGTTCTATTATTTAATTGGGTGATTCTATTTATTTTTAAGAAATATTTAAAGTTTTTTTGTATTTATTATTTTAACATTTTGATTAAATAATATTTGTTGGATTTCTTGTTTTAATTTTCTAGACGATAGTACAAGAGGAGGACACACAACCTCTTACAGGTAAGATGGTAGTTTTTCTGTTATGAAAAGATATTTTAATTTGACAATGCTCATAAAGGATACTATAATTGTTTTTATAAAAGTTTTTAATTAAGAAAACAGTGTATTAGAAATTGAAACTTTTCAAATCAGTTTGTCTGACTATTGAGATGAGACCACAAGTTCAGGCATTAGTATATAATAGTCTGCCTGACATTTGAAATCTTGTCTTTATTCTTGTATGAATTGACAAAAAAATTTCTCCCTTTTTTTAGTTTGTGTAGAAGTTTTACGTACTACCTTCATTGTGGATACATAATATAAAAAAAAGATTTTGAAGCTTACAATAATTTAATCATCTTCTTTAAAGTTTAAATTTTGGTTTTAATTTCAAGAAAATAACAAAATGTCATAAAGGAAAAAATTATTTTGTATATTTTAAAGTAGGTACTTGCATTTTTCACTGAAAAAGATTTGTATTCGTTAAAGACAGGATTCCTTAGAGAATGTAAATCATCATTTTTTTTTTACTTTTTCAAAGAACTATTCATTTCCCAAAAATCTGTTCCAAATTATAAAAAAAAATGCAATAAAGCTATCACATTATTTAATTAGAAAAGATTTTGATTGATTTTTATAAATAATATTTAAGGACACTATTGTCTTAAGAAACAATTTTTTTCCCGATGAATAATTAATTTTTTAAAAGAAAAGTTTTCATTTTTCTTTCTTTCTTTTTTAATGTTAAATAATTTAGAATATATCAGTTGTTTAAAATTCTGCATTATTTTTTTTTGTGTGTTTAAACATTTCCATTTTTCTAAGAATAGTCATCCATAAATGATATCACTGTTTTATAAATGATATCACTGTTTTATAAATGATATCACTGTTTTATAAATGATATCACTGTTTTATTTATTATTTAATCTTTCAAAAGTAATAAACAAGTAATACTTGTTTTAAATCAGATTAATTTAAATTTGCTAATTTTCCTCAAATAACATGTTACAGATGTATATTTTATTTTTGCAAGATTTTTAAAAATGAGAATTAACTTTTGTTTATAAATTTAAAAAATGACCAATTTTAATGATTTCACAGAAAATGCTCAAAAAGTTGATTACACTCGATAGAATTTCTTTTGAGACCAAAAAGTATTTTGCTGACTGGAAATATTCAGTCATTTAACTTTCAATCAAAGTTAAAATGAAAACTTCAAGAAAGCTTTTTTTATTTATCAAAATTCGTTTTAAAACTTAGGTATTGAAAATTAGTGGAGGTACATATTTTAAAACATGTAGATGTTTTGTTATGTCATTAAAAATTAGATTATGTCATGGTTGATGAAAGTCAGCTTAAACTTATGAGCTTCTTATGGGACAGTTACAGTTGGAGTATTGGTAGCAAAAAAAAACAACTTAGTTTTGTGTGTAAAATCTTACACGCTAAAAAGTAACACAAGAGCCAAATGAAATAATTTTATTTTTTTAATGATCTTCTTTACATGCTAATGAAATAATTTTTATAGGCAGAAAGAAAAATTATAATTCTCTTTTAAAAATCTATTCGGCACTATTTGTTAAAATTTATATTTTTTCATTGTTAAAACAGTTTTATTCAATAATATTTTAAAGATGTCCAAGGAAAATAAATCTTTTTCAAACATGAAAGGAAAATTTTTCCAAATTCGGGTTCATTAATTTTCTTCATCTCCAGTTAAATTTTCAAATAAAATTTTAACTAATTTTCTTGGGGGAAAAAATAACTATTTAGTGTATAAGAGATTTCATAAAATAAATAAATGAGTTTGATTGAATTTTAAAATTATTTCAACAAACCTGCCTTACAAAATATCTTTTTATAAATTTATTAATAAGACTTGTACTGAAAATGTGATTGAACAAAAATAAAAATTTCGGTGGTCTAGAAATTTTATGCAAATTATGTTGTATTGTTTTATGCACTTCAAACAACTTTTCAAGCCCAGCTATATTCATTTCTCTCTAATAGCTTAAAATAATTGTTACATCCAAATTTTCTCCAATATTTCTAATTAATAATGGCACAAAGATTATAATAAATTAATTTTCAGACATATTTTCTAACAAACAACTTCCACATCAAAGGTGTGTAGACATACCCACCTCACTGTTGACAATTTTTTTATAAAATTAATTTTTGATATTATTCTGCTTTCTTTATTTTGAAGTTTTGGGCTTATTTTTTATTTGTTTCAAACATTTCAGATAATAAATCTTGTATCAAATATGACAACATGATCTTTTCCAATTTGCTGAGTATTCAAATTGCAACAGTAAAATCATGTTTTCATGTTTTACTTTATTGAAGGATTATTTAATTTTTCAAAAGTAATAATCAATTTTATTCACCTTTAAAATGAGAAAAGATTTGGTTTGTATTCCTTTGAAAATAAACTTAAAGAAGGGCAGAATTTTTTATTTTTTTTTTTATAATCATATTTTCCCCAAGCAAGGCATTTTACTGCCACTGATTTGCAGGGGGTTACATAGGGGGAAAGTTATGAGAAAGAGTGACAGGTTATAGTGGGTGTCAGGAAGTGGATAAGAGAAGTATGAGAATACTGATGGGAATGGAGTGGACGAAGAAAGGAGCATGAGAGAGAGAGGATGCAGGTTAGTGAAATAGGAGATGACGATTGACTTTACATTTAAATTCTTGGAGTTTGTAGCTGTCAGATAAGCAAGTAAATGGAAGGGAATTCCACAGATGGAAAGTGTGAAATTGCTAATTAATATTATTAATATTAATTAGAAATTAATGAAAAATCAACATTTATATATTTTCTGTCTCATAAGAAATAAGGTCACATCTTACTGTTTCTTTTTTTCACGAGGCTATGCTTTCAAAATGTTGAAATTTACTTTTATTTACATTTGAACTAATGTCCTCATCTTTTTTTGGCTTTATTACAATGTTTTGAGCAGTATTTTAAAAAAAAAAGTCAGTAAAATATTGTTCACCCTGTTTTCACAGAGTCTGTACTATCTAGTCCAGGGATTGAACTCACTATTAATATGCCACTAAATTCACAAAACAATATCTTAATCCACTAAGCTTTTGTCCTGTGGAACAATCTTGAACTTGGTGCTTTAAGCCTATTGTTCTTATTGCCTACATGCTGTTGTTGCTGTCATGCTTAACCTCCACTGCTTCTTTTAATGGTGCTGCTGAAGCCTTATTGTTGTTTCTCTTATTCTATTTATTATTGATTTCCATATAATATTTCTTCAGGGTGGGTGGACAGAAACTCCCATTTAACATTAATAACCTTATTAATTATTGCTTGATTTTCATAAAACCTGTTTTATTTTGAACAGTAATCTTGCAATCTGGTTGTTAAAAGATGATTGCTTCTGTAGCTATCTACCACTGATCTCATACTTATCAGCTTTGAATAACAATTTCTGATGGTTTTGGCATCTACTAAAGCATGAGGCCCATAAACACTGTGCCACCATCTCTGCACTTGTATCATGGACTGTCACATTTTGTAACCAGATGCTAGCTGAGCTTGCTCATTCAGTGTCAGGTTTTGTGCCATTCTGGGCTACACTTGTAACTCTGAATTAAAAAATGAAATTAGTAATGAAATGCTACCACTTTAGGGATTACAATATATTTTGCTTCATGCACATTTGGTGATATTAAGAAAAGTTATAAGTAATTTTCAATCGGGAGTTTCTTACCAACATCTCTATGTTGGGCCAACTGAGGACACTTATAGCTTAACATTTAACAGTTCAGACGTTTTCACTGCAGAAGTGTTCTTTTCAGACTTGTATTTTGATTTCAATCCAAAGAGGTCAATGATTCTTTTTCTTCTGTACATGATCAGCTATGACTGATTACCATGTCTCGACCCTAATTATTGCTTTTTGATGTTTCTCTTGGCTTAGTCTGATGTAAATAATGGCTTCTTTTTCCCAAAAAATCAAACAGAAATTTACTTATACATATGCTTTTAATAAAAGAATAAATAAAAATCTTTGACATCTTTTGAGATTTCTTTTTTCTTTTCATGGTCATCTTTTTAAATATTTCAGAACCAATTATTGCTCCCATAAAAAAGAAAAAATTTTCTGTTGCCGAGCAAGATCTTCCGGACACAGTTTACGATATGGAGTAAGTTTTGATTTTCTAATCGTTTTCGTTATTTTCATTCTTTCCAAAAAATATTTTAAAGATTGTGACTTTATTATTTATTTTAAAAGATAATAAATTTGTAAATTAAATTTGAATTGGTTAAAAATTGAGTCTCTTATTATTTTATTTAAGCTAACTAAATTTAACAGATTAGTGAAAGAAAAATTATATTCACTTCTTTAAATTTTCTTTTTGCACTGATCACAAATTAAGAATTCTGCATTAATTTCATGATAGGAATAAGATAAATAAAACTTTACAGTATTCTTTTTAATAAGATCTGTTATTTGAACAAATATATTCTTTTTTAAGATTTCTGGCTGATCTAATGGATACCCCTGATCTTATTCGTAATGTGACCCTATGTGGCCACTTGCATCATGGCAAGGTAAGTAGTTTTTATTCTGCAATGAACAAACCTTATATTCCCCTTAAGGGCCATATTTTTTTTTTAAATAGGGAAAAATTATTTCATTATAAGAATATTATTGATTAATTTTCATTTGTCAATGTTTGTTTAATTTCCTTTCAGAACTAACAAATTGGAGTAGATCTATCTATTGCCCGGTTCACACTCCACCCACGTCTATTGAACAGGTTAAGAGGCTCATCCCTTGTTCCCTGTTTAGGATGTGGTTCCCAGCTTTATCTTTTCCAATCTTTTCACTATTATGTAGCCCCCTGCACATCAGTGGCGTTACCGCCTTGCTCGGGGTGATACGATTAAAAAAAAAAAAATTTTGTTAAAGGTACATTTCTACAAAAGATATATATATAACTCTAAAATGAAAATAACTTGAAATGAGCATAATATCCTTTTTATTAAAGTTTTACTGTTCAGTACCTTTTTTATAATCACTAATTTGAATTTGTGCAGCTGTAAGACTTTTAGAAATAATAAACTAAGTAAAACACTATTATATATTTAGAGTTGAAGTATTTTTGATTTATGTTAATATTTCTAATAGCTCATCTAATTTGTTCACCAACAATGTAATTAAGAAAGTCATGATTGAGTTCGTTAAATGTTCTTTTAATTCAGTGTAGAAAATTTAACCAACACATACATACCTAGTAAATACAATTATTAAATAAACTCACAAATTTATAAATAAATAAATATTAAAAATACAAAAACTTAATGATGAAAGCATAGCCTCACTTGATGTTTAAAGTTTATTTACCAATGTCCTAGTTAGAGAAATAGTGTATAAATATAAAAAATATTTACAACAATCCATCTCACCCTTCACTAAAAATTAAACTAGGTACCTCCATTAAATCGCAAAAAAACCCCCCCAAAAAACCAGCATAGTGTGAATTAAAAAGGTCCAAAACTTAATTAAACAAACTCTTTCCATCAAAATGTTTATAATATTATTAAAAGGAAAGATTAAAGTAATTTTTATTTATTTTTGAAAATTTTTTAATCCCTTTTAACATGTTTGAAATTTTGGCAGAAAACTTTTTGATTTGAGTTAGGGTTGCAGAAAATGTTAAGACTGTTTACAATCGATCACGTAATTTTACATAACTCACTTTTTTGGTGACAAACACATTAATTTGGAAATTCTCACAAAGATAAATAAGTGTCGGATTTTAATGAAACTTTCAGTAGTCATTCACAAATGAATGAAATTATTTTAGAAATTATTATTTTTTAAAAATCTTATTAAAAAAATTTTTTTTAACTGTTACCCACTTCCATGTAAATCCATGAAATTTTAATAAATTTTAATTGGCTGCAAATTATTTTTTTATTAGTTAAACGCAGAACTCGTCGGGGAATATAAATCATCTACTTTTTTATTTAAAATTTTTCGGCACTACCCAAAAATCTGCTTCGAAGAGTAAAATAAAAAATGTAATAAAACTCTGATATAATTTAATTTAATTAGCTTTTAATTGCTGGAACAAATATAATAATTAAGGACATTATAGTCTGAAGAAAAAAATTTTTTTTCGATTATTAATAAAATTTTAAAAGAATTGTTTTCATTTTTTTTTATTATAATAACAATTCATAAAGTTGTAAAAATCTTTTAAAGAACTGTCACCCCCCCCCCTTTTTTTTTTAGTTAAGAATTGATGATTATATCTCCTATTGAAAAGTTTAATAAAAATCATTCACCAATTATATTTTCAAAATAAGTAAAAAAAAATTATTTTGTGTGTAAATAAATATGCTCATTTAAGTACAATAGCAAGTTTCTATAGGGGTCATATTTATTTTAGAAGTTAACAAGTGTTTTGAATTATTCCCCTTACATGGAAAACAACAGAAACCACACTTTGATTCTGATTCAAGTCACTTCAAGACATTTATAAAATTCAACAGCCTGTTTTGCAAATCATTCCTTAAACATTTAAAGCAACTTTTACATTTTAATTCCTAATTTTCTAATTTTGTTAAAAAAAGAAAGTTATGAAATTCACAATAGATATTAAAAATAAAAATTAATAAATGTCATAACATTTCATAAATTGAGTTACCTCTGCTGTTATTTTCATACTGTTATTAAATTTTAAACGTTTTTAAAAGAAAATTTTATATTATTTTCATTTTTATTTTTCATAAAACATCTTCAAACATAAGCCTACAAAGCTGAACTAACTAAAATTCCATAAAATATTGAATAATTGCTGAAAACTGTGTTATATTTTTAATTTTAACATAGTTAAAAATAAAACAAAAACGATTTGTATGAATAAGATTTATACCAAATTTTTCTTCCATACTTTTTGGCCGGATACTGTAAATCATCCATTGTCGGCTGTTGATAAGGTGATGACATCTGTGATAACAAGGCTACCGTAATTGAGAAATGCTTTTTGAAACATTTTAGGCAGTAAGCAAGTAATTTTTGTTTCAAGTCAACTTAAAGTGAGTTTAAATTCGGTATCTTGAAGAAAATAATGTGTCAGTGCGATGTATTTTATTTTTATAAATTTTTTTTTTAAACCGAGAATTGGCTTCTGTTTGCAATCAATGAAAAATGGTAGAGAATTTTTGATTCCTATCAATATAATTTTGGTTTAAAATACACCAGGGTATTTTGCTTACTGGAATTACTAACTTTAATCCCTTGGCTTTCAATTAAAGCTAATTTTAAAGCTTGAAGATAACTTATTTATTTTTAAAATTTAAATTTAGGTATAGAAAATGACTGGAGGTACGTAAATTAAACCTAACATATTATGGAAATTACTTTTGACTTGTGCCACTGAGGTTCCCTTCTATGACCATAAATATCTATGTACAATGTGATGGAGTTTCCATGGGTTCAAGTCTTGTACTAACATTTAGTAACTTCTATATGACTTACCTTGAAAATAAGATATTTAATACCACTAAAAAACACTCCATCAACCTAAGATACCTAGATGATATTCTCATCTTCGTTAAAAACACAGATGAAATACATGAACTACAAAAAAAAATTCCAAAAAATCTCTTCCTCATAAATTCACATATGAACTGAATAATAGCAATAAAATTATTTTTCTTGATGTATTGACAGATACCAATAATAATACATTTACTTTCTCCCTATATAAAGAAACTAACTAGTATAAACACTTGCACGCTCAACTATGAAAGTGAATGTCCAAACTATTACAAGACAGCTATTATACAAAATTTAATAAAACTTGCAAAAGTTAACTCTTCCACAAAACAAAAATTTCTATGCTAAGTTAAAACTCATTAAACAAATCAGTTAAGTGAAAAAAATTTTACTTTGTTTGTGTGTTTATGCACACACACACACACACACACACACCTAATAAATTATCTGAACTTTTGCCATATCTATAGGTTTGTCTGACTAAGTTCTGATACGTGCTTATAGTTGGTAGCATTGTGGTTACATGATCAATGTTTGAGCATGGTCTTGCCAGTTTTCTTTCTGCTGCTCCACTAGCAGTGTGTACCAAATAGGAACAAAGAGTGTTAATCTGATTTCTCTGGTCTGAATGTGTGTCAAGGGCTGAAATTCATTGGAGGTTTTTAACAATATGGCGACTGCACTGTGCATTGTGGTGCAGAATGAGAAATCAGAGCAGAGTTCAAATACCAGTTGAATTTGTTGTTTTCACTTACGTGCAAATACCCTTAGAAAAGGTATGCATCCGTTGCTTCTCCCTCCAGCTATGGGTTAAACAGTAGAGTAGATTGAGTAATATAGCCTTGGCTGGCAACCAAGTCAGACAGTAATGGCAACCTACTTTAGGAAAATCTTCTGCCCAGTCAGTCATGTTTCAAGTTTTGATTGCCCAAGCATGTATCACATATGGCACTTAACTGGCTATCATGTAGAAGTGTGTATGAGTGGATATAAGATCGCAAATGGTTACATTCCATATGTTTAATTTAAAACTGTCAAAAATATTAATCATGAAATTGATCACCTGTTTACTTATTGGCCCATCTTGTAAAAGTATACCCCCTGATAAAGCTTCTTGGCACAAACATCACACAAAATATGATTTCACATTGACTTTTTACAAGTGTTGATTGATCTTTTTGTTTTTGCTAAGGTTTCATTTGGT
Source organism: Ascarosepion bandense (assembly GCA_037127315.1). NCBI lineage: Eukaryota > Metazoa > Mollusca > Cephalopoda > Sepiida > Sepiidae > Ascarosepion > Ascarosepion bandense. Next base: position 4,172,815 of record JBBBDQ010001308.1, read on the forward strand.
AGTCAGTTTGTCCTTGTTGCTAGCCTCATTTTGATTTTAGCCATTCTCTTTCATCTGAGACTTTATCTTGCATGCATTCAGATCCTTATTAAACATTTACAGGTGTATCATATCTGGTTTTCCTTCGGCTATATTTCCAACTAAATATTTGTTCAGGTATATCACCTGTTCAGTTATTAACAGATAAGTACACTGAAGTCCTTTATCATGACACATATATCATGCAAAATATGATTTCACATTGACTTTTCACAAGTGTTGACTGATCTGACTTTTCACCTGTTTTTCATGCATTTAAATAGTTTGTTTTCTTTGTTTCAGACATCTTTTATTGACTGTTTGATGGAACAGACGCATCCAGGACTTGAAAGAAATGATGACAATGATGTAAGTCACACAATTTTATTGGAATTTACACTTCCAGCTGAACTTTTATTAATTCAATTTACATTTGGTAGAATTGTTGCTCTGGAAAAGTTATGACTTGCTACTAATAGTTATAATATTATGTATTGATTGACTCCAACAGGACTATAACAAACACTCTATCAGAACTCTGTCCTTGAGTTCTTTCTTTAAGGCATCTTGCCTAGTTTGTTTGTGTTACCAGGGGTGGCTTATTTACTGCACAGCCCCTACCCCTTTGAGATTTTTTATTTTCTTAAATATTTTATTTCTTAGTATTCACTCCCTCTGTTTTGGCCAAGCACTAGTTTTCCATAATTTTTCTTTTTCAGGTATTCATATTTGTATATTCAATGAATTCTTGGAGTGTTGATACGTCAAAGCTATCATGCAATTTTTGCATAGGTTCTTTCTTTTTTGTGATCCTTTCTTTAACTAATTCCAATGCCCTTTATGTTCCCATTTTTTTCTTTTACCATATAAATCATTTTTTCAATTTATGAACTTACTACTCTGTTTTCTTTCATTTCTCACATTTTTATATAACCTGAAAAAACTTTTTCACCAATTTAAAAAAAATTTGTCTCTTTTGTTAGCCTTTTTTATTGGTTTTTGATCTGGTTACAACTTGTCAAACACCAATTTAATTTTTCTTGTAAACATCAATTCTCCCAGTGACATTGGAATTTGGTGTTATTCAGTATACACAAGAATTTTTGTTGTGCTCCTTCACTCACTTTTCATTACTTGCTTTTTTCAAAGCTCTCTTAAAAGTCCTCACAAACCGTTCAGCTTGCCTGTTTAACCTTGGGTGATACGAGGTAGTAATATGTTCAGTCAATAACATTTTACAAAATTATTTAAATTCATAAACAGTAGATCGTGTACTGTTATCCAAGATTGACATCTGGAATGCTATACTTTGCAAACGGTTCATGTAAGAAATTCACTGTAACCATAAAAGTTGTTTTTTATTGATATCATCCTTGAAATTCCCAGACATATACTATGAAATTCATTTAATATCCACTTTTGTTATATGATAGGTCTTACTATTCTTTGTGCTAACATTAGTACTCCATCACATAGTGAGCATTTGAGTCTGGATTTTGTTCTAAAAATTGTCTATCTTACTAATGGTTATAATATTATGTTTCAACTAGCTCCAATGGTACTCTAATGAAAAATTTATCAGAACTCTGTCATAGAGTTCATTTGTGTTACCTTGGGGTGTCTTATTTACTACACAACAGGAAATAGCAATCTATTCAATCTCCACTTTATTGCTGTAATCTTCAATCATTGAGACTGGATTAAAAATCATTGACTGTAATTTACCTAATATCAAAGCAATAGATTGGCAGTAGCTATCTGCAGTTGTATGCTCACATGTAACATAGTAATGAAGAGGTGACAGTTATATTTATATTAAGTCATGTGGGGGTTCAAGATCAAGCATTTTTACTATTCCATACATTGAATTTAAAATAAACACTGACAAATAAATGCCCTGGCCAAAAATGTTTGAAACATTTGGAATGATGATAAATGTCATTAAATGTTTAGTATATTCAGCAAAAAGATTAGGTTGCTAACCAACAGTTGGAGAGACAAAGACTTTTATCTAATTAAATGGGGCTAAAATGATTTAAATGCTTCATTAGTTTGGATATAAAATTTACTGAAAATTTTAGAAGAATGCAATCAGTTATGTTTTATCAATAAAATTGATTGTTCCCTGTCAAGATTGATGATAGTTTTTTTTTTTTAAGTTGGGAGAGAATGGCTTTTACTCAGTCATTTTTCTCTTTTAGCCATGGTGACATGACATTTCAAAATATCTTGCAGTGTGGGACATAGTGCAAGGAAACAGTGGATTCATGCTTACTTTTCTATTTCAACCATGATAGTGACAGTAGATATTATTAAGATATCTTGCAATGAGTTAAGAAGCAGTGGATTAAATGTGTTTATTCAAAGATTTTGATACAATGTAAATATAAAAGCATCAACAAGAATTTAAACACTGCTTGCTGACTCCATTTCTCATGTTAATAACTGTTATATCATCCATCTTTTACTTAGAAATGTTTATGTAATGGTTATTCCAAAGATTTTTAAGAAGTTTAATATCAATAGATTACTTTTGTAAATATCAAAAGATATAATATCATAATTTTTCTTTTGTCCTTTACAAATCAAATGTTATTTGTTCTTATAAGAAATTTTCCTTCTTTTTTTTTATTGGAGTAATATCAAAACGGATCTTTTGTTCTTTACAAATCAAATGTTATTTGTTCTTATAAGAAATTTTCCTTTTTTTTTTTTTTATTGGAGTATTATCAAAATGGATGTATGGTGTGATGTAATGGATAACAGATCAAAATGAGAAATCAGAGTTGAAATTACAGTTGGGTTTATTGCATTTTTACACACACTCACACACACTTGAGAAAGGTATGAATCCAGCTCTTTTCACCCCAGTTATAGGCTGAATAGCAAGACTGACTGAGTTCTATAGCCTTGGTTAGCAACCAGTTTATCACAGAACAAAATGGCAGCCAAAAATTTTCTGCCTAGTTAGTCATTAATAAAAGGGGACATGTATTATGTATGGTACTAAACAGACTGGATATTGAAATGGTTAATATTCTAAAGTTGTCTTTATCTGAAGATAATATATTTAAAATCTTTAAAGTTTTGTTTTGATGTACATTATAAATGCTAAGATCAGCAGACAAAAAATGTAGGAAAAATTATTATTAGTTCTTTTTCTTAGTTCAGTCAAAACTGTTTTTTAACAAGATTTTTTTTTTTCATTCTGACTGTATTTTCCGCTTTAAATCCTTCATCTGATATATTGTAATTCTGTGTGTATATATTTAATATTCTAAAATATTAAATATATACACAGAAGAATTACAATACAATATAAAAAAAATATAAAATGATTTACAGGGTATTTTTATATCGGCAGTAAGTAGTAAGAACATTTGAGAAGTAGATCCTATGGAAAAAAAATAACATTTGATATTTATTGACAAAATAAATTCACCAATCAGAATTTTCACCAATTGTGATGAATGGATGTTCCATCAGGGGTGCCCCATTTTTTGAGCACCTACTGGGACTTAAACTCAATCTAAATCTCAAGTGGCACTTATGCATATGATCTGTTGCAAAAGATACGTGCTTGAAAAATGCTTGGTTTCCTGTACATCAATCAAGATCTCCTTTTGAACTGTATTATTTTATGTGAATTGTTTTTTTTCTCTTCTTCCAGTTGCGTTACACAGATACATTGCTGACAGAGATTGAAGTAAGTATCGCTATTTGCCGTTTGATTAGTTTTTATGTCTCTATTTTTCTGTACATTCTCATCCCATTCTTAATATCTTGAGATATAGTTGATTTTACATAAGAGAAAAAAAATATTTTCTTCTCTTATGTGCTGTATCATTTCAAGTTGAGGACAGTCATGACTCTCCACAGTTTCTTATCCTTTGTAGCTTGAAGCAATTTTTCTTTTACTATCCATCTCAGTGTTCTGCCATTTACTCAAGCTCATTCGCGATATTGGTCGCTGTTTCCTTTTACTCCTCTTGTCTTTTGTATGTTCTGTGATTGTTAAATTCTCTTAGCTATCTTTCCTCATTGTGTCCTAGAAATTCTACCTGTCTCTGATTGGGGAGGTTTTGAGGAGTGTGAAACCACTTCTTAATTGCTGTCTTTCTCAGGTCCAACCTAACCTAGGGGTGGTAGTACTTGTTAAGTTACCAGCTATGAGCATATAGTTAACTCCCAAATTAGAGTTGCCTCATTTTCCCTCTTATTTTTAGAATGTTTAAAGAGCTATCTAGATTTGTCTAAAGTTGATTTAAGAAAAAGTTTAATCTATCATAAAATTTAGAAAACTAACAAGATAGTGCAGGTTTTACTATTGCTTTTCTGGTTATAACAAGGGACGTAATTCTGGTTATAACAAGGGACGTAATTCTGGTTTATTAACATTTAGTGTTCTTTTAATTCATGATAATTAACTTGACATTTTGTATAAGACCATCTCATTCTACATTTTAATGATTGTATCTTTGATAAAATTCATGTTTTATGTTTTCCATTTTTTGTATTTTGTTCATTGGTAAAAAACAAAACTTTTTAATTGCTTTTAACTGTTAGTACATTTTTTTTACAGCGTGGTGTTAGTATAAAAAGCACTCCTGTCACACTTGTTATGCAAGATACTCGGAAACAAATCCTTTTTATTGAATGTATTTGACACTCCCGGTAAGAATAACATTCTTGTTACTTTTAAATTACTTTTATTTTTGAAAAGCATTTTTAGGTTCAGACTTGTCACAATAGGTGAATGTTTAATATATATGTAAAATATCCACCTATTCCCTGACGATCCGTTTAGGTGAAACCTAGGTAGGTTCGTTGGCTCATTAGGTGTTATCTATCTATTTCACTCTACCTCTGTATTGAGTGCTTTCTGTTAGATGATTACTAGTATTGGGGTTTTTTCTTTGGGTTTTGTGCTGATCTTGGTCCAAACACTTTTGACTGATGTTCATGTACTAAGCTCTTTCTTTTTTAAAACCATTTTTTTTCCTTCTGTCGAAAGTTCTCAAGGAAGGTTTTCGACACAAGTATAATTATAATATATACAATTATTGGTCTTTTATTAAATAGATTCTCTTTATTTTTTTGTTCTTTTTTATTTTTTTACACTGTTCTACTTTTCAATTTACATATTCTTTTCAAATAATACAAAAATCTTTTAAGATTCAGGTCACTTGAAAAATGATTACTTTTAACTCAACCAATTAGCTCTTCAGGTCTGGCTAACTCTGTCTCACTATTTGTTACATTTTATCCTTGTGAGAATTTGAGATAAAAAATTTTCCCTTCTACAGATTCATGACATATTAAATCAGTGTTATCTCCCTTATCTAAACTTATTTATAAATGAAACTTTGTGTGTGTCCGTCCGTTACCTATAGACTCCGAAACGGCTGAACCGATTTTCTTGAAAATTTACACGGTTGTGCTATAAGCGTTTGCGAGTGTTCTTAGCTAGGTTTTGTGTTGAGGTACCCCCAATGAATATCGATAATCGAAAAAATCGGGTTATAGAAGGAGTGGTCCGATTTTAATCAAATTTGATACACTCATAGACAAAGACATAAGAAACGATATTCAGAAGTTTCAAGGTTGCAGTTCTTACAATAGTGCAGAAAATCGATTATATATATATATATATATATATATATATATATATATAAGGCAAGATGTTTGTGTGTGTGTCTGTTTATCTGTCTGTATGTCCTTTATACAAAGCCACAATTTTTATCCGATTCTCACCAAACTTCACACAAATATTCTTTAGGTTGAGTCTGAGCTTCAGGACCATGGATTAGTTTTAAAGCTTTCATTACACCCAAACAATGCCGGGCTATACTGCTAGTAATGAATATTTGAAAATTAGAAAATAATGCTTTGTGATTCTTATAAGGTTTTGATGAGGCAGATATGCTTTGAGTTCAAACTTTACATTGGCTTCACTTGAAACTCAGTGTCTTAAATTTATTTTGCATTTGTAAATTCTCTTTAGTTGCATAGATGTTTTACAGCAATGCTAAAAATATTTGATATCTTGTCTTTAAAAGTTATTGTTGAAAAAACATGTATTTATTCATTGAAGAAATAAGTTTTTATTTATGTTAATATTTTAAATGTATTTACCAAATTCATATAACCTTTCCATTATTCCCAAATAGGGCATGTAAACTTCTCAGACGAGGTGTCCTCTGCTTTTCGTTTGAGTGATGGTGCCATTATCTTTGTGGATGCAGCTGAGGGAGTAAGTATTTTCCAATGTCATTTATTGTTTATTTTAATAAACTTTTGATTTGATGTTTCTTTTTTTTCTTTTTTCTTTTTCTTTTTTGTTGGGTTTGACAATTCAAAATTTATTTTCCCTACTCAGGTAGATTCTCTTCTAATTCATTTTACCACTTAGCTATGCTATAAAATATTAAATTCTGAATTGATACATGAATTTTTTTTTTTTTTTTTTTTTTTTTCCAAAAAATTGTGTGTGTAAGAGTCATAGACAAAGACAAAATATTTAAAATTTATTTTCACCACTCAAGATAAAATTTTTAAATTCCTTAAGTATAAGATTTTTCCTACTTTAAAATGCTTTCAAAGAATAACTGGGATGCTTACCTCAAAGTCATAGACAGTAGTGTTTCAATATTTTGCCACAGAAAGTCAGACATGTCAAAAATTTTAAACACCCCTGGAGACAATGTCAATAAGAAAGTGGTTTCTTCAAGAATGAAGGGAGGTCTTGATTTGTATTTTGAATAAAATGATATATATTTCTAACGAATTATTTTTTATCTTATACTAAACAAAGCTTTGTCTTCAAGGGTGTTTAAAATTTTTGATATCTCTAGCTTCCTGTGGCAAAACATTGAAACACTACTGTCTATGAGTCTTACACACACAATTCTTTAAAATGTCATAACCTCCCAACCCCTTTTAATTTGTCCCATTGGATGACTTCTTTATTATGTTTTTATTTACTTTTTTATTTATTTAAATCTCTTTCTTTCTTTCTCTCTCTCTCTCTCTCTCTCTATATATATATATATATATATATATATATGTAAAATCAAGTGAATTAACCATATTTTACTGCCTAATGATGGTGTTTTAGCACCGAAACTTTATAGCTATTCAGTTGCAGTATGTTATTATTATTATTATTATAATAATAACAATTACCATATATCTATGCTCTACTTTTGTATTGAGCACTTTTAAAAAGTAAATATCTGTGGAATGTACTTCCATTAGTAACCATTATTTCATTTATATATATATATATATATATATATATATAAAAAATAAAATGTGTGGTGGTAGGGGTGGAGTAATGGGTAATGGCTCAGATTAAGCCTTTTTTCCCTCTGTCAACACAATCACGTTGCTGCACATTAATGTCTCAATATCTATTGGTCTGTAGCTACAAGTCTTTTAAATTATAATAATATTCCACTCCACCACATTCATCTAATATGATGGCATTTTTGATTTTTAATTTCCTTATCTATATATATATATATATATATATATAAAACCTTGCAACTGAACCATATGCCTGATGATAGTGCATTGAGCACCGAAACTTGAAATCTTTTCAGTTGCAGTATTCTGTTATTATAATAACTATATGTCTGTAAATGCTCTACACCTGTACTGAGCACTTTATAAAAAGTAAATATTAAACTGTATAATATATATCCATTAATTTAAACCATTTTATACTCAAATACCAACAATAAGCATCCATTATAATGGTATAATGATAAAAAATATACCTTTTTCCTACTTCATTTATATATTTTATATATATATATATATTTATATATTGTCATCCGCAGACAGATCTGTTTCGCTGTATCACAGCTCATCAGTACAGTTAGACTCCGATCGCTACACAACCCAGGCTTGAAACCCGACCGATTTGGCGTCAGTCGGCGACTCTACCCCTGGGCGGGCCATGGGGCGTTCGGTGGAAGAAGGCAGTCTTTTTAGCGCATATCATATTATGCGCCCAATAGCTAGAGTGCTCAAAAATAAAAAATCATATAGAATAAGAAGTCAGTGTTATGCACAGATAGTAAAACACTAATTTTTCATTTTGGGTTTGAATTTATTTTTGGTTTTCATTTTCATGTATTTTTCTTACATTGTCTTGATTAGAATTCTTATTTTATTATAATTTTAAATATTCTCTTCATTTTTATATTAAAGTTTCTTTAATTAAAATTTGTTAGTTTGTTTTTGTTTTTTGTACTAACTTTAATTTTTTATCTCTGATTTAGTTTTTTTTTTCTTTTTTTTCTTTTTTTTTTCACATTAACAATTTAACGACCATGCTATAATGGAAGCAGGAGTCATATTGTGTGTTATTTTAACAATATGGTAGACAACTCATATGTTATGGTCATCAAAAAGTTAAGAGCTTTATTTACTTTTCATCAGGTGATGCTGAATACTGAGAGATTGATCAAACATGCAGTCCAAGAACGCCTTGCAGTATGTGTATGCATTAATAAAGTGGATCGATTGATGCAAGAGTTGAAATTGCCACCGATAGATGCTTACTATAAACTCCGACATATTCTTGATGAAGTTAACACGATCATCAGGTAAGGTTGATAATCAATTAATCATTATTGTAGATTGTATTAAAAAGCTTTGAAATTTGAAGATGTTTTTAATGGATTTGCTAAAATTGTTTAACTGTGTCAGTTTTAAGATACATCTATTTTTACATTAACAGAAAAGGATGTTTTATTCAATTTTGTGCTATGTAAAAATTGTTCTTTTTTGTTGGGAAAAACATTGTGCAAGAAGACATAGAAATCAATATATTTATTTTATTAATTTATTGCATTTGTTTGTTTAGTTGTTTTTTTTTTTCTAAATGTTAGTATTTTAAATAAAGTTTATTAAATTTTGGTTTTTGGGTTGTTATTTAGTCTTTTGAGTTGTGATGTGATTGGATGTAACATGATAAGAATTCTTCTGACTCAGAAGACTTAACATCCAAAACCTAAATCTAATAAACTTTACTTCAAATATCAGAATTTAGAACAAAAGAAAACATTTATATAAAAAACAAAAAAATAAAAAGATTAAAAAAAAACTAACAGTGAGGACTACTAATAACTTAAAATGTTAGGCCAGAGCAAAAGAAAAGTGGTAAGAGCTGATTACTCTTTTCCCTTACTTCCCGTAGACCCCAGTACCATATCTATAGATCCTGCACAAGGCTGAAGATTGCTTAAGTTAGTCATTATGTACTGTTGATTTCTACGTCCACATTGTCTTTATCTATAAACACTCTCTTTCCAATATTGAACACTCTTCACTGTCTAGCAAACTTAAATAGCATAATTCTATAATGCAAGCAAACAATGTCCTTTTAACAATTCATAACTATTGTTTACATAATAGAAGAAGGGTAAAGAATTAATGTTGTAGAAATAATAGATTTTTTTCTTTTAACTTGTTCAATTTTTTAAGCTAATCTTTCAAAAAATGTTCTTTGTTGTGTTGGAGCTTTTTACTTTCTGATAGCCAAACATTTGCTGTAACACTAAATTCTTTCCAGTGAAGAACCTTCCTATCACCTTGAAAGGTTATTTTTAAACTGCAGATCAGTTTTAAATTTAATATATTGGTTAAAATAATCAGTTATCTATTCTATATCAGGTCTCCCTAACCATGTACACATTATGTATCATGGAATTTTAAAGTTCTGAAAAATGCAACTACAAAATTGGCTTTGAAGCTTTTATAATGTCAGTGAAAAATAACCATATTTGTTATTTGTGGTATAAATTGAAAAGTAACAAATTATAGAAATGACATGCATGTGAGGGAAGAATGAGAGTCAGTATTCACTGGGGTTCATTTTTTTTTTTTGTTGGGGAAGTCATTCAATGGGTGTGGGCTGTTCTCATTCTGTCATAGAGGATATTTTTTTATCAGTTAAAGAACTAGAAAGAATTAAATGATGTTTTTTTTGTATAGGTAGCAAAATGAGAATAATTTAACCCAACCTTAGAATGAATACAGGATTCAATTTGAAAGTATTGTTTACATGCAGACTGTTTTCCTCATCTTTGTTGTTGTTATGTTTCAGCCATTGTGCCCTTTGACCTTCTTCAGGTGTATATTGATCTGAGTACCCTTAAGGGGTACTTTCATTTAATCTGCACTAGGGAATGAGAACAATCTACCATTCACCCCAGATTAAATATAGTGTCCAGTTTGAAATTCCCTGTAGGTTATCCAGATTGACTTATTCCTGATGAAGATCAGAGGGTGAAACATGATAACAACAAAAAGATGAGGGAAATGGTCTGTATGTGAATAATGATGATAACTCCTCGTCCATAGAAATTCAAACAGAAAATTTGAAATTACTTGATTATCAAATGTGATAAATCCTTGAAGATGGTCAAAGGGTCAATCTGTTTTTAATCACCTGGAAAGAAGGGAAAAGACACTACTTGGTTTCAGTGAGAAAATGAAAAACAAGAAGGAAAGATAGCTGTTGTGTAATGGAAAGAAGTTTTCACTTTCAAATCTTTTCATTTGCACCTGCTTAAAATAACAACAAGCATTTATATTTATAATTGTTATTGCAATATTTTGTTAAAGTTGTTAAGCGCAAATATTTAATGATGATGTGATCGGGAAATTTCTATGGATACTTTATTGTAGTAGAACTCGTCGTGAGCTTATTCAGTCATTAATTAAGATTAATCAGAATATTAAAATAGAAAAATCATCAAATTTTAACATGTTAAAACTAGTAGTGATAATTATAATAGAATATTTTCTTAATGATAATGATGTGTATTTACATTTCAGCATGTATACAGATGATGAGGAAAACCACATGGTATCTCCAATTTTGGGCAATGTATGTTTTGGCAGCTCTTATTTTCGTTACTGTTTTACATTGAAATCCTTTGCCAAGATCTATGCTGATACATATGGTGAGTTTTTTTTTTTTTTTTTTTTTTTTTTGCTTCTGGTACATAAGATAATGATAGCAAAAAATTGCTTGGTCAAAATTTAGTCATTTGGTGGTGAGATTGGAGTTACCTCTCTAGATCACAGGCCTGGAAAATGGTATATGGAAGCTGTGTACTGCGAAGATCACATGGCACCCTTCTTGGCTGTATTGATAGGGCTATACATTTGTAGCCAGTTTGGCTAAAGGAATTGCCAGACTGTCAGCATTGATAGCCAAAAGTCTTCAGAGCTCAGCTCCAGATTTTCTGTCTGGATTTACTTTTATAGACTTTTTGATGGTGATTAAAAATCAGGGTTTTCTTCTCTGATGGACATCCTTCCCAGGATGACAATCTCCATCTACCTGAACTTTATTTTATAATTTACAGAAAATTATAGAACAAGAAAATGTAATAGTGAAGATTCATATATCTTTTTGGGTGGGGGATATAAAAATGAATTAATAAAATGAACAATATAATAAAGAAAATATCTTATGACTTTGAGGTAAGCATCCCAGTTATTCTTTGAAAGCATTTTAAAGTAGGAAAAATCTTATACTTAAGAATTTTAAAAATTTTATCTTGAATGGTGAAATTGAAATATTTTGTCTTTGTTGGATTTATTTTATAATATTTAAGGATTGTTTCTATAGAATATTGTTTTACAGATTCATTCATCATTACAAAAATTGTTATAGCTTTTGGTCCTAATAAAATTAATTTAAAATTCATTGTTTTCTTTTGTAAGGAAGAAAGCAGTAATATGCAGAAACAACATTTTTAGCATAAGATTCATCACACAAACATGATAATTATTATTCAACAAATATTTTTTTATTTTGATTATAAACGTTCATCACACCAATATGAGAACTATTATCCAACAAATATTTTTAAAACAAATAAAATTGTTTTACAGGCGGTATAAACATCAAGGAATTTTCAAGACGTCTTTGGGGAGATATTTATTTTAACAGCAAAACGTAAGTGATTCCATTATATTTTAGGTGAATTTTTACATATTGTGAATATAAATTTATATGAATATAAAGTGAAATGATAATTAAAAATATTGACTGCTAATGGTAATAGCCATTTTCTTATGAAGAAACATTCAGCACTCACTGACCGAGCAGCCAGTGCTACAGTTGGTTGAAATTTATGAAATCTTTCGTTTAAAACAATTTTTCATGAAAATGGGTTTCTCAAATCTAGTAGCTGCTATCGCTCTTAACGATTTATTTGAAGTAGTGGAAAACGTCAGAATCTTGATGATGTCATTATTTTCTTTTTGAGTTATCTATTTTAGTTGTTGGTACTGTTAAGTCCTCAAGTGATGTGACTTCTGTTATTTGGTACAGTTCTTTGTGATGCTGTAGAAGGATATTGCCAAGATATTTTTAACCATTGATCTGAGAAAATGGTTAAATACGGCTGACATTTTAGACATTTCCGAATGAGTTTGGTCTCATGCATGGCATCCATATGTCAATCTGACGAGGTTATTTAAGAACACAACTTAAGTTTTCAGATTAATATTTTGGTTTTGCAGCAATTTTTAGTGTTGGGTGAAACTACCCCTAGTGCCAATGGCTGGTACATACTACCCTCTGATCAAGAGTGTTTTGTGATCCTTGCTATCTTGCTGCTTTATACCTTCACTTATACACATTACAAATTAAATTAATTGACTAACTGATTATGAAAGAATGAAAAATTTTTGTGGATTTTGATGTCATTCTGGGGTCTTTTTCTTTTTTGGTCCAAATCCACAAATTTGTTATGCTTATGCTAAGTCTCAAAAAACACTATATAAAATGAACTATTTTCTGTTCATAAATTGAATGTGTTAAAATTATTCAACTTTTTAACTAGGAAGATCTAAAGTTAATTTTAAAAATCACCACAAAACATAGTTGATTTATTTAAGATGAAATGATCTATTATGACATGTCTCTAATTTGTATTTGTATTTTAATAAATTTATTTGTTAGTGGACAAAATAAAAGCTTGTTTATACCAACTAATATTGTAATATTGTATCAACTAGATTTGAAAGAATTGACTTGTACCGTGATAATTATAGTTTTTATTGCTTTCATTATCATAGGTGAGTTGTTTTGAATCATGATCTGATTCAGTGAGAGTAAGAAGACTCAGGACAAAGAAATTTTTGTCATATCATGTCAGCAATTTTTAAATGCTAGAATTTTTTTGCAACATGCTGACATGTGTTGAATTCTTCACAGTATTTGTTTGTTGTTTTTTTTTTTAAGTTAACACTAACATTTTTTGTTGCAATTTACAAACTTTGTTTCATTCAATGTTGCAAATTTTAAATATGAATAAACTGATTTTTGGATTTCTTACTCTTGAGCATTCAATATAGAACTGGTCATACATAAATATTTATTTCTAAATCCAAATTCTAACTTTTTGGTCTGATTTGTTTATAGTCTTTGCAAATGCAAGGAAAATTGGAAACTGAATTCTTGTATATAAAAACTTAAAAGATATTCAAGAAACAATGTTGCATTTTTATTAAATAAGTATTTGTTATTTTAATCATTAAATTGTTTTCTGAAATAGTGGGAGTATTTTATAGGTTAAATAGTAAAACTTAATTTAAAAAAAAAATGAAAATTTATTGTACTAAGCTACACACTCTAGTAAAACCAACTGTACTTTGTACCCCCCTCCCCCCACTTACCTGTATACACTTCTCCCCAAAATTTGGTTTTCATCAGTCAGTGTATGGCTACTTTAGAGGGTTTGATAGACTGACTAATTAAAGTCCTAAGATTTTATATATAGATAGAAAGATGGTTAAAGAACTCTACGAAAAAAACTGTTACCTTTTATATTAATGAGAGTAGTATTTGAGATAATTTTATTGTGTTAAGATCGTTTAACTTTTTAGTCTTCAATACACTTAAACACACCCCTTAAATATCAATAATCAGAGTCTTGGTGTTTGTGTGACTTCCTGCATTATTTGTGATGATGTCGTCATATATTATGACAGAGTATACCTAGGGTGGGTTAGACATTGAGAGCTGATATTAACAGGATGGGTTGAATGTTAAGGCTTAAACAAATACGTGAATATATTTAACTATTGTTTGTATTTAGAAGGAAAAAAATTTTCAGATTTTTGGTAGGACTGGATGCAATGGATGAATTGATATCTAAATGACACAAAAATGAAAATAACACGGACATCTCATTTTAACGGATATATTTACCAAAATTACACAAAAATATCTTTAAATCCTAAAGAGTAAATTTATTCAATAAAATCCCTATTTGCTTCAAACACAGCCTCAAGATTCTCCTGCAACTGGATGGTCTTGTTTAAGTTCATGAGTATTGATATAATCCTTTCCTTCAGTTCATCTTTGGTGTTACAAGAAGTTTTGTTGGTCTCTCACTCAACTACGCCCCACACAGAATAATTGGGAGAGTGGGTACTGCTGGGTAGTTAAGTGACCTGATGTAAGAGATGGTGTGGTCACAGAAATTGCCTGACAGCTATGACTAGGTTCTCCTGTTTGTGTGGCATTATGTCAGAGTCCTGTTGCCACGTATAGGGTCTTTCAGTAGCCACCTTCTTGACCCAGAGTAGCATTATTTCCTCAAGACACTTGATGTAAGCATCTGTGTTGATTTTGAGACCCTGTGGGAAATTGAATGGGGGCATAACATCACCCTCACTAGTGATCACTCCAAACACCATGATGTTAAATGGATATATCATCCAACTCTTTTCGAATCCTCTGCACTCTCTTCAGATTGACATGCAAACTCTCTGAAACGTTCATATTGAAGATTTTGGTGCAAATGCCAAGCAGTACAGCATGCTGTTTCTAAAAATTTTCTCATTATTGAATACTTCTTTGTTTGGATGCTTTCTTTGCTTTTATGAAATTCATTTCTGATATTGTGATCTACTTTGCAGGCGTCGTTTTACTAAGAAACCACCCCACAGTACTTCACAGAGAAGTTTTGTGGAATTTATTCTAGAACCCATGTATAAAATATTTGCTCAGGTAAGTTTCCTAATCATATGAATTTCTCAGTGTTTTTGTCAATGATATTAAAAATATTCATATTAAAAGAAAAATCTGCTACTTTAATCTCTGAAAATCTGTTGGAAAAAGTTTTTCATTAGAATTTTAAAATGGAAAAGATGAAATTACCTCTAAAATTGTGTAAATCAGTATTTGGTTAACAAAGAAAAAAATTGAAGTTGATTTTATTTGGATCATATAAATTTCTCATCTTATATTTGTTTGCCAGAATAAACATTACAATATCATAAAAATTGATTTCATTTTTCTGGTTTATTAAATATTAGTTATTTACCTAGAAATATGTTTTTAAGAAATTAATTTGCATGTACACATAGTCTAAATATTTCTAAACAAAATTTGAAAACTTTTTTTTATTCTGAGAGGTTTTGCTAGTCTTTGGAATTTGTCTTTTATTTTTTTTAATTTTTTTTTTAGATTGTTGGTGATGTGGATGAGAATCTACCTCGTGTCTGTGATGAGTTGGGAATCAGCCTCACAAAGGAAGAGAAAAAAATTAATGTCCGACCTTTACTGCGACTGGTCATGAAGCGATTTTTTGGGGCATTTACTGGTCAGTTCTGTCCTTCATATTTTTTCTTTTTAGACATAAGTTAAATATTGAAGATAATTATCTAAGTAACAAAATAACAAACTATTTTATTGACACTTCTCTATCAAGTGTACAGATTTAAAACACTTCTCTATCAAGTGTACAGATTTAAAACACTTCTCTATCAAGTGTACAGATTGACACTTCTCTATCAAGTGTACAGATTGACACTTCTCTATCGAGTGTACAGATTTAAAAAAAAAAAAAAAAAAGAATTGTTTTAAATTAACTTTATCAATAAATGATGTACAAGGAGATGCTGAAAACTTTTTCCATCTAAGAAGCACTTCCAAAAATCTGTTTGGTCATTTAGTCATATTTTGGGAAGTGAACAGAGTCAATGACTTTTCAGAAACCTTTTTTATATTAACACATCACTCAATAAATCCTGGGTCTAACTAATAAAACATCAACTTTTAGGCAAAATTCAACGTTATTCATCAACATAGTTTCCTTCTAGAGTGAAACACTGATTCCAATGCTTCTCTAACAATTTGATGCCTTTTTTGTAGAACAGTTTGTTTTTGGCCTCAAAATACGCCCCATTTTTTTATATCATTTCTTTGCTGGAGCCAAATATCTTTCCCTGGAGCATTCTTTTGCAGTCTGCAAACAGCCAATAGTTGCTGGGGGTCAGATCTGGAGAATAGGGTGGATGTGGATGTGGAAGCAATTTGAAGTGCAATTCATGTAGTTTTGTCATTGTTGCAATTGACTTGTGACATGGTACTGTGCCTTGGTGAAAGATCACTTTTTCTTTTTCAATTGTGGCTGTTTTTTGGCGATTTCTTCCTTCAAATGCACCAATAATGCTATATAATATTTGCTATTAATGGTTCTTCCTTTCTCAAGGTAATTGATGAACAAAATACCTTGCACTTTCCAAAATACAGAGGCCAAAACCTTGTCTGCTGATGTTTGTGTCTTTGGTCACTTTGGATGGCTTTCACCTGCTGCTGTCCACCCAGCTGACTGTTGATTTAACTACAGAGTAGTTAAATGTTGCATCCATTGTCACATATTTACACAAAAACTCCTTGTTGCATTGAAACTGTTGCAAACAACGCTCTGAATCATTGACATGTCGTTTTTGATCGACTGTGAGCAAATGCAACACCCACTTTGAACACAGCTTTCTCATTAACAAATGTTTATGCAAAATGGTGAATACACTGTCTTCTGATATGTCCAACTCCTCTGCTATCTCATGCAACTTTAATTTATGATTGGCCAAAAAGAGTTTTTATGGATTTTTTGGTGTTTTCCAGGACAACTGCGAATTTTGGATGACCTGAGCATTCAGCATCATTTATGTCTGTATGAACACATTTAAAGTCAGCATACCACCTCTTAACCATTGTTTCCAACAGAGCAGAGTTCGAATAACACTTATCAAGCCATTGCTTTGCTTGAACAGTATTTTTCTCATCAGAAAGCAATGCTTTATCAACACAGAAAATTCAGATTTTCCATTGTTTTGAAAATCTGCAATAGTAGTTTCACTTAAATAACTGTAATTTGTAAACTAATGATCCGATTGGAACCAAATTTTGTCACATGTCATTTGAAGGTTAGTACTTCATAAAAGTTATATGCATTTTTTTATTAGTGATGCCATCTATATGTCAGGCCTGGGCTTATTGAATGATGTGTTATATGACTTATATAGATGATGTGTAAAAAAAAAAAAAATATTAAAATTAATTTTTACTAAAAATATCTGCCATTTCTATATTAATAAAAAGATAAATTTGTTATTCTCACTTAGATATTGAATTTTTATGTTCCCTTTTTCAGGTTTTGTGGACATGTGTGTAGAGCATGTTCCTTCTCCAGCTGCCAATGCCCACACTAAAGTTGAACATGTCTACACAGGCTCTATGGAAACGGAATTAGCTGAGGCAATGGTGCAGTGTGATGCTGATGTAAGTTTCTTTTGTCCATTATTATGGTAAATGGGCTTTATTAGTTTAAATCATAATTTCTTTTTTGTGTTCATCAATTTTATTCTTTAAAAAAAAGAAAGTGCAATTACATTTTATTCAATTATATATTCACCATTATTTGCCATAACTTGTTGCCTCTTGTCGGGCAGCTTTTTTATACTTTTCTTGGATAAAATTCTGCTAGTTTTGATGTCAATAAGTTTTCAACAAAATCTTCAATCAGAGTTTTATTAGAGAAAGTTTTGTGGTGATTAAAAAAGGTAATTACTTGTTGTAAAATCAAGTGAATATGGCAGTGAGGGGTAGAACAAACACCAACCCTGTTCCAAAATGTTTTCCTGTGTTCTTCTTAGTGTATGTGGTCTGGCATTGTCATGGAGGAGAACACCTCTCCTCTAATCCACTGTGTATGCTGCCACTGCTGTGCAAAAATTAAGGTTGTATTAGTGTACTATAAATTTATTTTTAACTATGTATGATTAGTAGTTAAGATGATATTACAATTGGTTCATGGTCCTGGGTATGACTGTCAACTGCATCCGGCAGCAAGGTCTCTGATTGAGAGGTTGTGAGGAGCATGGAACCACCTCTTAATTGCTGTTGATCTTAGGTCCACTCTGACCTGGAGTGGTAGCACCTGTTAGGGTCCCAGCTATGGGTAAATAGTTGACCCCCAAACTGGGGTCAAAATGCTGTAAAAGTATTCAACAAAACTTTTTTGAATGAAAACTGTTAAAACAAACAAAAACAATAAAACAAATAAACTAAATAAAACAAATCAAAACGATTTTCAGCATTAAATGATGTAATGAAGGTTGACATGCTGGTTAACCAACCAACCGACCAAACAACAATTAGTTCATAAAAATGAAAATTATGATTCGCTCTAATACTTTTTTATTGTACTTTTTAAGCTTAAAGTGACATAACCCTCTTCATTTCAAAGGTATTTTGCTGCAGATATACTCACAATAATTCCTTTTACCAAATCATTTCTTTTTTTTTTTTCATTGCAGGGTCCTTTGATGATTCATACCACTAAGTTATACCCAACTCCAGATGCTACAAGTTTCCATGTGTTGGGTCGTATCATGAGTGGCACCCTGCATGCAAATCAGGAGGTCAGGATCCTTGGAGAAAATTATTCCTTGCAAGACGAGGAAGATTCTCGCTTTGGAATGGTTGGACGTCTTTGGATTGCAGAAGCTAGGTAAACTTCTTGTTGAAATTCATTGCATTTGCACAAAGAGTGGGTGGACAAAATATGGCACTTCTATACTTTTTAATTATGCACATCTATAAGATGCAACATGTATTCACACACACACACACACACACACACACACACACACACACACACACACACACACACACATTTTTAAAGAGGTAATGGATTTTTTTATTTATTCATTATTCCTAGATGGGTGATGGTTTGAGAATACCAGATACTGTAAACTTAAGTGGAAGTCAGAAAAATTTTGTTTAAGCACTAGATTTTGCCATTTTTTTAAAAAAATTTTTTAAGCATAATGTTTTAACAAGTTTTAATGCTCAATTCTTCTCCTCCTCCACCCCAGCTATGGTAAATAGTAGGAGAGACTGGGTGCTAAAGCCTTGAGTGACAGCTAGTCTCTGAGAAGGAAAACTCAGAATTAAAAACTGTATGTAGCCCTGGCATAGCACATACTATGCAACTAAGGAAAAGATTGTTCACATTGGCCTGATCATTTGACTATGGTTGGCTCCTATTAATACTCAATGTCTGTTGGGCATTAAAATCAAAAAAGAAATTATTAAGACAAATATGATTAATATACAGGACATGACTATTGTATGGATAAATACATGTATTTGTTTCAAGTGAATATATTGAAAGCAATACTAAAATTGATTTTTTTTTCTTTAAAATATCAGGAGAAAGAAAATAGAAATAAGATTTTAGTTATCAAAATTAAGTAGGCTACAATTTTTGATGAAACACATTGCATTGCTATAAAAATCTGTTTGGTTAGCCAAAGTTATAACAAGGGGAACAATTTGTGCATTCATGTCATGAGAATTGTAAACAAGTTTCTGACACTCTTTTCTAAAAAAAGAAAGTTGTGCATTTCTAGAGAAATAAATATTTTATGATGAATAATGTTTCAATTGGAGAAATCACTTGCAAAAATCCAGTGCATTTCCTCAATTTCAAAAAAATTTTGTAAATTGATCTTTGTTTTTTAATCTTAAACAAGTGAATCTCCTTTAAAATTGGTTTGAATGCATTTTTTCATTGCTATTTCATTCCATAAACAATGATTTTAATAAAGTTTGAGGTCAAAGATAATGTCTTTTTATCTAATAGATATAATTTGGGAACAACTGATGATTTTTCTCTATTGCTGGTTTCATATTACCTGTTGAAATGGACATCATAAAGTAGCCTGTTGTCCTACAAATACCAAGAAGGACAAAATATGGATCCCCCTCCCTGCCACACACACATGCACATCTCAACCAAAAGTCTTGAGGTTATGTTTAATACCTACTGAGTATATCAAATTTCTTTCCTGACATGTCTAACAGGTTTTATTTTGGTGCTTAAATCAAATAAACTTTACCTGAATAATATCTTCATTAATTCTGAACTGTTGGAGCTGATGTTAGATTTTGGTATATTCAATGTATATATATTTTTTATTTCTCTCCCTCCTAATATTTTAGGTACAAGATTGAAGTGAATAGAGTTCCTGCAGGTAACTGGATTCTGATTGAAGGTATTGATCAGTCTATTGTAAAGACATCTACCATTACTGAAGTATCAGGTCCAGAAGAGGTAATGGATTTTTTCTTTTACCACAAACATGAATCAATAATAATCCATTAAATAGACTAAATTTCAAACAAGTAACATTTGAGATCTCTTGTTATTTTGGTTAGCTCAAAAAAAGGTTATTTCATTATTCATCTTTTTTTATTTATTTATTTTTTTTTTTTGTGGGTGGAGGTGTATATAATTCTTGCCACTTTCTCAATGTTAATATTTAATGAATTTTGGTTTAAGGGTGAACATAGTTACAAAAAAAAACAAGCTATTTAGAAAGCCTCATTTTAAGTCAATGTTTCCTCTTTTTTCTAATTACCAGATTTACATTTTTCGCCCGATTAAGTTTAACACTAGTTCTGTAATCAAGATTGCTGTTGAGCCCGTGAATCCCTCAGAACTTCCCAAAATGTTGGATGGACTTCGGAAAGTAAACAAAAGTTATCCACTACTTAACACTAAGGTAAGCATTAGTGTTTTATATTTGTCTTTATTTCAAGTGTCATTGATGACATGATCATTTTTAAGTAGCAATTTAATATTCATATTTTATTGGTCAATCATAGAAACCCAGAAAATATAAGTGAGTAATATATCTGGTTTAATATACTGTACAATGTGTTATTTCATAAAAGTTTATTTCCAACTGATTGTTTTTGAAATCATTACATGATATTTTATCATAATGCATGATTTTAGGTGTGTTCGGAAAGAGTAAACTAAGATCTTCAGTCAGTCAAGATCCCTTGCTTTGTGCAAGATTAATCCCAGTTCTG
Organism: Ascarosepion bandense; assembly: GCA_037127315.1. Classification (NCBI taxonomy): domain Eukaryota; kingdom Metazoa; phylum Mollusca; class Cephalopoda; order Sepiida; family Sepiidae; genus Ascarosepion; species Ascarosepion bandense. The sequence continues at coordinate 4,194,044 of JBBBDQ010001308.1, forward strand.
ACTCAACAAAAAAATACAGCTATAATGATGATGTCAGGGTTAAGGAAAACAAACTGAAAAAAAAAAATCTTAAGAAAATTTATAATTATGTTTATCACCCAATTGACTCCTCAAATTGTATTGCTTCTGCCTTCAGGATTTAGCTTTGGATTCATATCCATAAAAGCTGCAATTTGGATATTCTTTCAGTGGATGAACTAGGAACATTTTTACTGGAAAATCTCAATATCTCCTGAAATAGAAAATCTTGATGTATAATGTCTGGGAGTTCGTCATAACTTTGTATATAAAAATTTGGTTATTTCTAAACAGATTTTATAATTTAAATTTGCCTTTTTTCTTTATAACCATAAAAAGATTTTTATGAAAATGTTAACTCTTTTTTTTTTTTTATCTTACTTTGGCACAAACAGTACTTTTTTTTTTTTTTTTTTTTTTTTTTAACTAAATTGCCTCATGTAGGGAGAAATGACATGCTTGGATGACCTCTAGTGAGCTCAAATAACCTTCATGATTAATTGCACATAACCTTTATATTGTGGAAGTGTGATTATTCGTGCATAGATTCCAGCTTGGAGCAAATGTATAAATTTTGTCGTCAATCACAAAGAGCAACTATATATATAAATTTTTTTAAATTTCCAGTTTCATTGTTCAAATGGTAATTAATGACTTAGTTTACCTAGTTTTATTTGTTTTTTAAAGGTTGAGGAATCTGGTGAACACATAATTCTTGGAACAGGAGAGCTCTACCTTGATTGTGTCATGCATGATCTCAGGAAAATGTATTCTGAAATTGGTAAGTAATTATTTATTTTAGTACATATGACAAAGAAAGTATTATACTTCTTTCTATTTTCCATATTTAATTTCCTTAGCTATCATTGACAAATGTGAACCACAGTAAATAAAAGGGAAACATATTAAACGTCATGCTGTTTTGCTGTCATTTCTGATGCACAATTTTATTCATGCCAAATTTGTATTTTAATGTAAATGAAATGGTCACTGAGTTATTTCTTTCTTTCTTTTTTTTTTTTCATTTTGTTCTACACTATTGCCAATGGTTTAAACAGGATTCATACAGGACCTAAAAACCATGAAAAGCCCATGAAAATTGATGATGTTTTTCTCAAAAATACCAATAGCTCAAAAGTTGCTTGAAAACTTTTAGAACTTTCTAAATTGTGCTATCCACATGTCCTTTTTCTCAAATTTAAACACCTATGTCTAAATTGTTGCCAGAAGTAACAAGTTTGAGAATCAAATTTGGCCGAAAGAAAATGTAGACTGGAAGAATGATAGAATAAAAAAATGTCCCTTTGATGTGTCATAGGATGGAAAAAGAATCGTTGAAAAAAAAAAAATAATGATGTTATTTTTAAAATGGCCTATATCTCTAGCTTTTGTTGCAAGTGAAAAAATGATGAAACATACTAACTTAGCTTTATATTAAAATTTACATCTAGCGACCCTGTCCCTTTACTTTTGTATTTCTGCCATAGATGACTACAAAATATACAAACATGTGAATGACTCCTAGACCAGATGGCATAAAATTTGTGAACTTAATTCAAAAACAGAAAAATGTTCCTCAGAATAAGTAGTCTTCTGTGGTGCTGTTGAACATGAATGATGTTTTATTTCCAATGAAACTGCAGTTTTTATGTCTGTTTCAAAAGACCTTGAACCATTTCTAAAAAAAATATCAGTGATAAACTATTACTTCTCTTCCTTGCAGATGATCCTTTTAGCATGATCATGAAACTTAAGATTTTTTAAAAGCACACTAGAAAGATAATTACATTTTTCAAACTGAATGAATTTGTAAGAATTTTGTCAAACCCAAACATGCACAAAGATGCTGTGTGGATTTCTGGCAGGTGGGTTTATGCAAAATTTATCCAAAACAGGAAATGTGCCAACAAAAGTTTTGTTTACATGCAGAATTGCAACAAAGACAATGTTCATTGTCATCAATGAGAAACTTTGGCAATATCTCCTCTTAGATGTCCTCTTGTAAGGTCACTAGCATGGCTGAACCCTGAATCTATTTGGGGGAAAAAAAATTGTCACAGAAGACAGTTTAAAAAAATGTCTTTCCCACATGATAAACAGAAAACAAGTCAGCAACTCTGATTGTAATGACGTCATCAGTTGTTACAAAGAATTTGAAGAGGAGGCTGCTGGAAAATACTGCTTTCAAGAATTTCAGCAAGTATGAAGATGGGACACCTTATTCTACGCTTTGTTTAGCAACAAAGAATAACAAAAACTGGAAAGCTGTTTGCAGTACTCATTCATTGACAGGCTTCAATGGAGAGAGGTTTCTCAGTCAATTAGGAAATTTCCACTGACAATATGAAACATCAAACTCTGGTCACACAATGCATTATTACAAACAGTAGGAAGGTGCTGGAAATATTCCCAAGACTTAGGCTCTTCTCTGGAGTGCTTCCAATGGCAGAACAGCATGCAACCAATACCTTGAGGCTGAGAAGAAAATAGGCAGAAAGAAACAGCTGGATAAAAATTAAAAAATCCTTACTTATGGAAATTGAACTTACGACCAAAGAACACAAGATTTGGTCAAATCAACTGACAGCAATGTGAAGAAAGCTAAGTAAACTCAGAACTTCACACCTACCACAAAGTCCAATGCCATGTGAAGATCTGCAAAGGACAAATCCATAGAGATATCAAAGTTAGAAAAGGAGCTGAATCTTAAACTAGATGAACTGAAAAGATGTAAACATCATTTTGTTCTGTGCAAAAGCCATAAGTAGTAGGGGTAGCTAAAATGTGTAGTCTTTTTGTGAAAATGTCTATTTGTCATTGTTCATTAAAACCATTATACTTCACAGGAAATGTGCAGAAATCAAGTATTTTTATGCCGTTCACAAACCATGAGTTATCTAGATAGTTGAAATGTGTAGTAGTAAGAATTAGTGTTTCATTCAAAATTTTCAAGTGTAATAGAACTCCAAACTGTGTAGAATATTGCATAAAATGTGTAACATAACTAGGTCTGCATTCAGTTGTGTTTTAGCCTCCAATGCTTGGATTTCTTAACTGCTTTCAGCTGATCCATGTGACATGAGTTATTGGAACTAGCTGAAGCTTTTCTTTGAACATCTCATCTGTCAAACTATTAAAAGATGAATCACAAAGTTTGTGTTTTTGAAATTGATGACCATTTCCTTTGTGCTAATGTGTCAGTTTCAATCTTTGAGCCCTGTTTAGATAATTTCAGATAAACTGGTTAACTCATATTTTTTTAATTTTATATTTTTTTATTATATAAAGAAATTTTTTCCTTACTTGTTTTCTCTTTTTCTGCTTTATATTCAAAGAAAGTATGAGCTGTTAAGAAAAAGTAGTGTTTTATTAACAGCTCATAAAGGACTAGAAATAAACCGCACAAAAACTGAATGCATGGTCATCAGTAAAAAGGGCAGCCCAAAATGCCAAATACAGGTTGGGAATACCAGAATCAAGCAGGTACAAAAATTTAAATACCTGGGAAGTGTTATAACAGAAGACGGAAAGTGCGACACAGAGATCCGAAGGCGAATTGGCATGGCGAAGGAAGCATTCCAGAAGTTGAGTAAGGACAGTTTCACTAGAAACTAGGAAGAGAGTACTAGATTGCTAACTTTCCTCTGTATTTTCTAAGCTCTACAATTCCTGCCTATCTACTTCCTGCTTTCCTGCCTGTTGGAAGTCTTCCTCTGTAGTTCCTATATTTAAAAACACTGGAGAACCCTCAGATCCCGCAAATTACCTACCTATCAGCCTTCTTCCGATCTTCGGCAAAGTATTCGAAGCCATTATCAACGCCAAGGTCGTTCAGCATCTCATGGCCCACAGGCTCCTCTCAGACAAACAGTATGGCTTCCGCTTCACCAGGTCTACTGCTGATATGCTAACGACCATCACCGAGTACATATATCAGGCACTCGATAGGAATGGTGAAGCCCGAATCGTTGCCTTGGATATCTCTAAAGCGTTTGACAGAGTTTGGCATGCTGGCCTTCTATGCAAACTGCGGAGCTATGGTATAGCTGGACAATTGTTTGAACTAATCCAGTCATTCCTATCTAACCGCACATTGAAAGTGGTATTAAACGGACATGCCTCCCAGAACTACCATACGAACGCGGGTGTCCCTCAAGGCTCTATCCTAGGTTCTACGCTCTTTCTGATCTACATTAATGATCTCCCTGATACCATAAGATCCCAAGTAGGTATGTACGCCGATGACACCACAGTTTATTCTCGCCTTGACCAAAAATCTGGTACGGGCAACAAAGCCAACCTTGCAGCCGAGCTTGGAAAGGACCTCCAATCCGTAGTGGACTGGGGTAAGAAATGGCTCGTAAATTTTAATGCTTCTAAAACGAAGCTACTATCAATTAATCATCATAGACAATCGCACATACCTCCTATTAACATGGACCAGGCTTGCCTCCCAGAGAGTAAAACACTACGCCTCCTTGGTCTCACACTCTCAGCGGACCTCAAGTGGAATGACTATATCGAATCCATTGCTAAATCCGCTGTTATGAAAGTCGGTTCTCTGTGCAGGGCCCAGAGGTTTTTTTTCCATCAGAATCTATCCTGCACATTTATAAATCTACCATCCGCCCGTGCATTGAATACTGTTGCCATATCTGGTTGAGTGCCCCTGCTATTCTCCTTGGGCTTCTAGACAAGGTACAGCGGAGGGTCTGTAATGTGATCGATACAGACTTAGCAGACTGCCTGCAGTCTCTCTCTCACCGGTGCGACGTGGCTTCCCTGTGTCTCTTCTATAAATACTTTCACGGCTTCTGCTCCGATGAACTTAGATCACTGGTGCCCCCTAGGTTCGAATTTGCACGAGATACTAGATTAGCAACTAGGTCCCACCCTTTTACAGTGAAACCGATAAAATGCAACCGCAACTTCTACTCCAACAGTTTCTTTTCTCGCACTTCCCAACTGTGTAATTCTCTTCCACATGACTGCTTCCCTGACGGCTACAATCTCCAGGAGTTTAAATGTAAGGTCAATAGACACCTCCAAACACACTAACTTCCATTCTTTCAAACACTCTTTCCACCCACCCAACTATCTATCACCCCCCTTCTGACATTTCCTATATATAACCACTCTTCGTATTTACCTCCCCCTATGTAGCCCCATGCGCAATAGTGGCAGTGGAATGCCTTGCTTGGGGTGAAATGATTAAAAAAAAAGTGTCCATCCTTCAATATGGCAGTGAATGCCAGACAATACCATCAAAGATGAAGGAAAAACTTGAAGCAACTGAAATGTGGTCCTATAGAAGGATGAATATAGAATATCATGGATCGAGCATGTGAGCAATGATGAGGTTTTGGAAATGATGGAAACAAAAAGTAAATTAATACTGAGCATCAGGAAGAGACAGCTGAAGTTCCTGGGACACGCAATGAGGAAGGAGGGCCTGGAGAATCTGATACTAACAGGCCAGATAGAGGGAAAAAGAGACAGGGGAAAGCAACAGATAACATATTTGAAGATGACAGAATGAGGATTGCACAGTGTAACAGGAGAAGGGGTGCTCAGAGCCACCAGGGATAGGGAAACATGGAAAACCATGATCACCTACGTCCTGAAGGGACAGGGCACATAGAAGAAGTGTTTTATTTTTGTTTTCTACTACAATTATGACCAAAAGATATTGTAAGAAAATTTCACTGACAAACCTCTTCATATTAAACAATGACTTGAATATTGATTACTGACTTTGAAGCTCCTTTCATCCTTCATATTTTCAAATTGATATGTTTTATCTTTGTTTCATTATTTAAAACATTATATATTTTGAATTTGTCATTATTTTATAAAATTGTTTTATTATTGGTTGATTTGTTATAATTTTAGATATTAAGGTTGCTGACCCAGTCGTGTCTTTCTGTGAGACAGTTGTAGAGACTTCATCCTTGAAGTGTTTTGCTGAAACCCCAAACAAAAAGTAAGCTGGTATTTAATTCTGCATCTGTGTCATTAACTTGTGGGTCAGTAAAGTTTCCAGTCTGAATAACATTTTTAGATTGATAATTTAGTGAAAAGAAAACGTGAAGATTGTTTTGTTTTGTTTTCAGAGTTCTGTGTATGTGTTGTGAAATTAGTTTGACATTGGACACTGTTTATATGCTTGTGCTTGTTTCACTGATCTCTTGCCTGGTGGTTCAAAGGAGTCATCTTAAAAATAAAAGACTATCAAGGCATCATTGAATAGAGTTCTGATGACTGCTTTTTAAAAAAAGGAAAAACAAAGAAACGTGTTTCACTTTTTTTATTTGAGGAAACTTTGTTCATCAATTTCTACTCATTTTTTTTTTTTTTCCATTAACATTGTATATGACTGGCTACTGACTAATTTTGTTATTTTTCTTCTGCCGATTTCAAATTTCTTAATATTACCATTTTTCCTTTGTGTTTTTTCTAAAAATAAGTATGAAAGCAATTTTTCTCAAAATGTTTATGTAAAATAATTGTATAGAAAAATCTACTCACATTTTTCAAATATATTTGTAATAATTCATGTGCTATAATTATCTGCGAACTAAATCATTATTGTAACCATTTATCATTTGGTTGTTATCATGTTATATAAATTAAAATAACTGAAAATTAGCTTAAAATATCCTTTCCAAGATGTGTTTGCTGTTTTATTTTTGTAAGGGTGATTTGAGGAGAGTAAGAATATTCTTCTTGGTCACTATGAATAATTGTTTATTTTTTCCAGGAACAAGATAACCATGATTGCCGAGCCTTTAGAAAAAGGGTTGGCTGAGGACATTGAGAATGAAGTCGTGCAGATTACATGGCCCCGGAAAAGGTTGGGAGAATTTTTCCAAACTAAATATGACTGGGATTTGTTGGCTGCTCGATCTATTTGGGCTTTTGGTCCTGATGCCACTGGTCCAAACATTCTTGTGGATGATACATTGCCATCGGAGGTGAGGAAAAATGCATCCCTTATTTTCAACCAGTAAATTAAAATTCAGAAGAAACGTTTTCGCCTTCCAGCGGCATGGCTAATACTAACCACCTGGAGAATGAATCTCTTTGCCTTCTTGGGCCAATGTTTTATGTTGAAATGAAAAGATTATATTGAATCAATTGCTAGATTGGCAGCTAGGAAAGTTGGTGCACCATTGTGCAAGACAATGTTTCTCTTCAGAATTTATCTACATATTTATAAGTCAAGCATTTGTCAATGTATTGAATATTGCTGCCAAAGCTGGTATGGTGCTTTTGCTGTATATTTAAAGATTCTTGATAAAATCCAAAGAAAAATCTGCAATGTTATTAATCCTATCCTAGCATCTTGGCTTTAGTAATTTTCCCATCACTTGTGCCTTTTCAAAAAATATTTTCATGGTAACTGTTCTGATGAGCTTTCCTCTTTGATACTTTGACTTTATGACTTGATTAGTAGCTTGGTCTCGGCATTTTACAACTGAAATGATTTAATGTAACTATAATAGCTTATTCACTCGCACTTCTCACTTGTGGGACTCGCTTTTGGTGTCTTACTTTCCAGTTGACTTTGATCTTCACAAAAATTTAAATGCAATGTCAATTATTATCTTCTGCCTTAATTCCTATTCTTTTATTGTTCTCTCTCTCCTTCATGTTTTCTTTTCTCATATTATTTCACATTCAATAACCTTTTACATTGAAGTAGCTTTATTGCTTTGCTTATTGTGAAGTGATTTTTTAAAGTAAGATTTAAGCTTGAATAATGTTTTTTTAACATGCATGTATTTCATGTAATAACATCTTATCAATTAGGCTACTATTAGGCTAAGTTATTTTAATTTTTTAATATTTTTTCCTCCTATGATTATTTAATTTTTTTTATTTAATTGCCATTCCTTGCTTTGTCCACTGTCATTGTGAGAGAATTAATGACATTAAGTGGTTTACTACATTTCACAAACATTTAACTTCACTTTAGTAGAAAATATTAATAGAAAAATCGTTGGGATGGTATATCAAATATGACTTGAATTTTATCCATGTTGTCTACTTGTGCTAATTTAATATTGTCTGTTTGACCCTATTCAAAACCAGTTTCTTTTAACACATTAAAAATTTATGAAATTTTAATATTTTGGAGAGAAGTGGATCAACAGTGCCATCAAATACAATAGTTTGACTGATTTAAATTTTATTTTTATGTTGTTATCTTCAAAGATGTGGCATTTTAATTCTGTTTTTGCCATGTCTTTCAGTATAAATATTTCCTGCATAAAATGTTAGAATTTTGAATAATCTTGTCTATAAACATTTTACTTTTTGTCAGCTTATTCTCCTTCACTGATCCTAATATTTTAAATGAGACAATCTGTTGTTATATTTCAGGTGGACAAAAACTTATTGATTGCAGTCAAGGATAGCATTGTGCAGGGATTTCAGTGGGCAACTCGTGAAGGCCCCCTTTGTGATGAACGTAAGCTATTCATAATTTGGAACAGTTATGTCTTGAGTCGTGATTGAATGGTTAGAGTAGTAGAATAAATGATGCAAAACCTATTGTTCAATCTCAGGGGTGCATAGATTAAATAAAGTTATCAATCTTTACAAATGAAAAAGAATCAAATCTCTCCAGGTTAGTTTAAATTCAGAGTTTTCCTTCTTGTAGACTGGTCGCCAACGAAAACTATATGACAGTCTTTCTATTTACCCATATGTGGCAGGGAGATGGATTCATACCTTTTCCCAAGGGTGTTAGCACATGTGAAAATGTAATGAATTTGACTTGAATTTGCACTCTGATTTCTGATTCCTCAATCCAATCCTACTATTCATCAATCACCATGCCTCCTCATATATTAAGACTAAGTTTGTGTGAATTAGCATTGGGACTAAGTTCATGTGCATCTGTCTTGTAAATAAATCAAAACTTATGCACTACAATTACTTGTTAAATTGCTTCAAAAAATCTGTTCATAACAATAACCTTTCAAAAATTTGAATGCATATATATATATATATATATATATATATATACACACACATTAGCAAGTGGATATCTAGGCACACTGATGAGCAGTGATACAGCAAAACAGGCTTGTATGTGGATGAGTAATATATCGCTAAGGTTAAGCAAAACTTTCAAGACCGACAAAATGGCCAATACATTTCTTTTGGTCTTAGCTACAAGTGGAGCTAGTAACTAACAGCAAAAAACAAATACAAACTGTTATTTTCCATAAATTGGTTGGAGGCTCCTGACAAACTATTTTTCTGCTAACTACAGTCTTGTACTCTTCAAGTGCATAGTTAACTCCACATATCTATCCTACATGTCCTCATGATATGCAATTCTCTCTTCCTCCTCCCTTAAAACAATCTCATTCAGTACTCCTCTGCCTTGAGTATCACTTGGGCCTTGTATTGGCTGAACACTAAAAAAAGAAGAGAGAGAGAAAATAAAGAAAAATAAAAATTTATAAAAATTTACTGACTTATAGTGAAAAACGCACAAAACCTTCATGAGAAATAATTTTGATGACTTTATTCCAGATATTTTTTCATGCCCACACATTTTTCTGCAACAAGTTTTGTGGATATTTTTTTTTATTTTTTTTATTTTTTTATTGAATGATTTTTTTATCTTCTAATTGAGTCTCACTTGGAGAAAACATTAATTACCATTTTCTTTAGCAAAAATGTAACATTGTAGATTCCAAAAACCAGAGTAATCAAACTATGAAACTTTAAAGGTGAAATTTTCTGTAAATCTTTTATGTTGGGCAAATTTATGGAATTAGAAAATCTTTTGACACCCTTTTAGAAATAGTTTTGCTAAACTTTTTATTCGTCTCATAATCTTAATTTTTTTGTAATTCAGAGGTTATTTGTTTTTGTTTTTGTAGCAATTCGTAATGTGAAGTTCAAAATCCTTGATGCTGTGATTGCTGGAGAGCCAATCCATCGTGGAGGTGGACAGATCATTCCAACTGCTAGAAGAGTTGCTTACTCAGCTTTTCTCATGGTTAGTGTATAACAATTTTCCCATTTGTACTTTTAATCTTAATCTTAGATTATTTGTTAAGATTATTTTTCTCTCTTCTCAGAATGAAACAATGTACTTTCTTCATTTGTCTATTATTTCAAATTAAACTCTATTTTACTTTGTTTTTGATTTACTATAAGTCAAATAATCTAATTGATTTCTTCTTGAATTCAAAAGAAATGTTCAGCTTACATTTATTATTCTTTCATAAATTTTTAGGAAAAACTGTTTTTGTTATAAGGAATTTAAAGTTGCCATGAATTATTTTCAATTAAAAAATAACTTTGGTCTAAATAAAACAAAATTCACATAAAACTTCTTTTTTTCTTAATTTGTAAAAACATCATAGAACTAAAATTTGCTGCCTGTGTAAAATTTTTAAACCATCACACATTTTCAGTTTTACAGGATGCTATTCGCAAATTATCGCCAGTTTATATTTTTAATTTTGTTTATAAGTATTGTTTGTTAGGGTTAGTTGGGCACCATCTGTCAGAAAAAGAGTACCATGACGTCATTCACTCTAGCAGAAATTTGGAAACAGCTTGTTGTACTGCTTAGCATTCAAGCTGGGAGCTCCATTACGAACATTTCAGAGTGTTTGGGTGTAAATCTGAGAACAGTGCAGAGGATTCTGAAAGAGTGTGTGTGTGTGTGTGTGTGTATGTGTGTGTGTATATATATATATATATATATATATATATATATTTTTTTTTTTTAATCATATCACCCCGAGCAAGGCGGTAACGCCACTGATGTGCAGGGGGCTACATAGGAGTGAAAAGATTGGAAAAGAGAAAACCGGAAACCACATCCTAAACAGGAAACAAGGGATGAGTCTCTTCACCTGTTCAATAGACATGGGTGGAGTGTGAACCATATATATATATATATATATGAAACTACAGTAAACCAATATTATTTCCAAATTTATATGTCCTTTGAAGAATCGTGTTCTTGAGCCACCCAATTTTGTAAATATATTAGCCATGCCTCTCCGGAATTGACAGACTCAGGCTGCATCTCTCTGAACAGAGCTCAATTCAATCATATTTCACAGAGACTTACCAAATCCTATTCATAACATACTTATTGACAACACAAATGTAGCATCATTAGGCTAAAAATAATGAAAGTATTATTGGTAAAAAAGAAAGACCCCTACAGGAAATAATATCAACTACGGACATGCTAACAATATGCTTATCATGTTTGGATCATAAAACATAAACTTTTCTTCAAACATACCTAACACTACATACATTCTGTTCCATGTAATATAAAATTCATCCTTGATAATGGCTAAAAGTATAGCCGAAAGCACTTAGATAAACTAAACATTCAAACAATTTTTATATAATTTATGTCCTCAAAAGAAAAAATCTAAGATCACATGAAAAATTACATAAAAAGCTTAACCATAATACCTTCTCTGTCATTTTTTTATGGAACCTGCATATATATCAGAAAACTTTATATATATATATATATATATATATATATATATGAAAGAGAGAATGACAACCTGTGAAGACAGAGAGGATAATCCAAATGATTTTATCTAGTTAATATAAAATATCAATTAGATAAAAACAGACAGCTCAATGAATATTATCCAGAGCAAATATATTGAGAGGAAAGCTCTCTGTGTTGAGTTTTACTCTCAATATATATATATATATATATATATATATATATATATATATATATCCAAGTGAATAAGGAATGAAGAAAATATTAACAACGTTCAAAACATTAATTTAAAACAGAGCTTAATATAAAATAGCGCTATGAATATTTATTATAAATTATAGTTTAGAACATGTACAGATTATCATCTACTACAAATTGTACATTTTGTTTCGACATTGAAAGGACAATGTCTCATCAGGTAGCGTGAAGGGGGATGGAAAATTTGTTTCCTTATATTGGTAAATTTTGTGTGAGAGATAAGGTGGGGTAGAGAAAATGAGAAATCAGAATTGGGAGCTGTAAATTAGAATTTGAACAAAAAGAGGAAAATGGGAGTGAAGAAGAAAGGTGGTTAATGGACATGTTGAAAAGTTTAGAGACAGTTTTAACGGTGGAAAATAAGGTATGGTCCTTTACCTCCTTTTATGACCAGGCCTTTGGGTTTAATAAAGAGGAAGAAGTAAGAAAATGTAAATGGGGTGGGAGGGAGTAGGAGAGGATGGGCTAAGAAGTGAGAGGAATTGGTCGTGGATAAACATGTTTAGTTTCCTCATAGCTGGGATCAACATGAGTAGGATGGAGCAAGAAGTAAAAAAAAAATTATGGAAATATTAACCAAATTTTCACTCTAAAGTATTGCTTCTTTTTTTTTTTTTAAACAGGCGACTCCACGTATGATGGAACCTTATTATTTTGTGGAAGGTAATGGCTCCTGCTGATTGTGTGTCTGCTGTTTACACAGTTCTTGCACGTAGACGGTATGTGCTTGAATCAATTTAATTTCTTTGTTTTCATTAATGTTTTAGTGTTTATTTCTCTTAATCTCAAAACTTCTTCTTACTTAATGTTGCCATTGATTTTTCTCTTTTTTAAAAATAATGTTGAAATAGTTAATTTACTTTTTTTTTTTTTTTTGTTTTTTTTTTTAAATATCGAACACTTTCTGACTGGATTATTTCTATTCCATAAAATTGGTAATGAGGATGTTTGATTCTCCAAATTTGGCCAGACATTCCAATTCGGAAATTTAATTCCTCAATATTAATTCTGATTGATCTGTCCATTTTGACCAAGTTTACCATAGTACGTCATAAATCTGAAATTTAAACATCCATTAAGGATTGAATTTGATAAATGAGACAAGACAGCCTGTCACCCTATGACAGCCAACTTAATATATCAGCATAAATGTTTTCTAATGAGAAATTATTTGATGGATGAATATTTCAAAACCAGCTGTTGTCGTATCACAATGCATATTTACAAAAGAAATGGCATGGTCATTGCAAGAAATAACTTTTACCAATAAACAGTATAAATGATAAATACTTTCAAAAGAAATTGATTTTCATATTCTCATTAACTTGACTTTTGAAAATAATGAAAAGTACCTTTTTTTATTTAACTTAAATACCGTTTTATTTGTTTGTTTTCTTTGTCAAAATGAATTTCACAATTAAACCTCTTGTGTGTTTTATTTTTGAATTATTAAAATTGATGTTATATTTTAAGATTGTTTTAATGGATTTTAAAATAATTAATTTACTAATAATAATAAGTGAATTATTGAGCCCAGGATTTAAGTAAGTCTTTTCATCTGTCAGCTTCTTAAAGCTCTCCTTTGTCAAACCATAATTTTCATTTTAAAAGTGAGATCTGCTATGACATTATGGCTGATGGGGGGAAAATATTTTTCTCCCTTACTATCCAGACAATATCAGTGAAGAAACTATTAATCTTGATCTTAGAGCCATGGAGTGCCTTGGGCCCACTACCTGAAAATATAAAGACTGATTTGATAAGAACTGCTTCAAGATTAGCAGTTACTCAAAGCATGCAAAACCTTCTTCCATAGAACAATGTTTTTGGGCAATGAAAGTTGCACTGAGGAATCTTTACAGCTGAAGATTTATCTTGCTATATAATTCCATTTTATATTCAGGTAATATAAACTTTTGGAGGATAATTTTAACATTAGCTGAACCTTATGCCATTAATTATGTTGATATCATTTACTTCATTACAATTGTATAATTATTGAATTCAGAATGTGTAATAACTTAACATTTATTTCCTTCTCTTTGTCTTCAGAGGCCATGTTACCCAAGATGCTCCAGTGCCTGGCTCCCCTCTTTATACCATCAAAGCCTTCATTCCGGCCATTGATTCATTTGGATTTGAAACAGACTTGCGTACACACACTCAAGGACAGGCATTCTGTTTATCTGTCTTTCATCATTGGCAGGTAATTAGAGGTTTTTCTCAAAGATTATTTTATCAGTGACATATCTCTGGAAATTGGAGTATAAATATATTTCTTCAACTAAACAAATATAATTTATAGGATACAACTATGTTTTTCAAAGACACAACTTTATAACATGCTAAGTTTATCTATATATTGTTTTTGTCTGTAATATTTTGCTATATTAGTTATCTCATTTTATTCTGGTAATCCAGGTGGCAGTGTCTTTGTTATGACAGTGAAAATGTTTATAAGTCTGTTAAGTAAAAAGACTCACTCTCTAAAAGAGTACAATCATAATAATAATTGGAAAACAATATATTTAAAGAATGAAACCTAATAATAATAAAACAAAATTTTTGATAGCATTACTAAACTGTGTTTGTGTGTATACTTTAATTATTTCAAACCATTGTTCGTATCTTGATTGTTAGTATAGGTATAATGTTTCGACTAAGTGCGGATGTACGTTGTGGTGCAGTGGATATCGGCTTGAAACGAGAAATCAGCGAGCCGAGTCAAATTCCAGTTGAATTCCTTGCATTCAATTACGTGTAAATACCCTTGGGAAAGGTATTAATCCGTTTCTTCCCTCCAGTTGTGGGTTGAATAACAGGACAGATTGGGTTCTATAACCTTGGCAGGCAACCAGTCTACCGCAGAAAGCAATGGCAACCTACTGTGGGATAATTTTCTGCCCAGTCAGTCATGTCTCTTTCGAGACATGATCATCCAAAGCATGTATCATGTATAGCACTTAACTGACACTCTGGTAATGATTAGTCTGACTGATAAGTTATGCCTATTGATTGTTATTTTTCATTTCTGCTAAATGATTCAGGGATTGAACTTAGAGCCACTAGATAGCAGTAACCCAAGTAATCCCAAAGACATCAGTGATGTATCTTTGGAGTCTTTTATATTCAACATCAGATGGTTTTGACATTTGTTTGTCATGGTAGTTTTGTACCACTTTTCATTTTTGAAAAGAGGAATTGCCAACATAATTTTATTTTGAATAATTGTTCTCATTTTTATTGTGTGTTTGATGTGGTGCAATGGATAGAGGCTCAGGATAAGAAATCAGAAAGCCAATTTCAAATTCCTGTTGAATTCATTGCAATCACTTCCACGCAAATACCCTTGGGAAAGGTCTTAATCCATCTCTTCTCCCTCCAGCTATAAGTTGAATAGCAGAACAGATTTGGTTTTATAGCCTCAGTTGGCAACCAGTCTAACACAGAAAGAAATGACAACCTACTGCAGCAAAATATTTTGCCCAGTCAGTCATGGGTTGAAACAGACATGATCACCCAAGTGTGTATCACATATTACACTTAACTGACTGACGTGTAGTTTGAAACTCCAAGAACCAATTTTTATCTCTTGGGATAAATTTTAATATAAGACAATACATTTAATATTTATTAATGTATTTCTGGAATGTTTTGTTCTATTGAATACAGTGATTATATTTATACAAGAGGAGTATTTATTTGACAAGGAATTATTTTTTAAAATTTTGTTTCTGTTTTCTGATCATTATAATTGCTAAACTCAAATTCCAACTCAACAACCAAGATTTTGAGCATCTTGTGATAAGAACTTAACAATTTTTATATTATCATTTACAAGTTTCAAAAATCCTGGCTATCATTCAGTATTAACCTAAGATATCTAATGGCAATCTTGTGAATTGATTGAAAGAAAAATTCTTTTCATTTATTTGAAAATTTTGACAAAACCTAAAACCTTTAGTTTTTCTTGTGTTGTAGATTGTGCCTGGTGATCCATTGGATAAAAGCATCATTATTCGTCCTTTAGAGCCTCAACCAGCAACTCACTTAGCTCGTGAATTCATGATCAAAACACGAAGACGGAAGGTACAAAAATTTTTTTTTTCTACTGTGAAAAGTAGAGATGCAGCAATTTTCTTCATTTGCCTTAAGAAAACAATTGAAATTATTAGCAAGAATGTTACTTGGTCCAAAGATGTTTTTTCTTTTCTTGGTTAATTGCTGTTGTAGCACGCACTATGGTTGGGGCATCCACATAAAAAAGGACGGTATGATTTTATCTCGATCCCAAGTGTTTATTTTTTATAGCTAGTGGGTGGGATCTTTGAAGTAGGGTCTTTTAAGTAGCACCCACATGACTAAAAGGGAACAAAAAAACAAATAAGTAAAGGAAAAAAAAAAAATTAGTTTTCCAGTAATGATTTTTGGTTGCTGGTCTGTATTAATAGTCACAATTGGAATTGAGGAAGCCAGTTCTGGTCTTGGCAGAAAACAGATTGTCCCTCGGGTAGTTCCAATGCCAACTATTCATTTCATATTGCTAGCTTCATATTGCCATGAAGTGTAGATGGCCAAAGGGTTGGTAGGAGAGAAGAGCTAATCTGTTAGACTGGCATGGCAGAAATTGTCCCATATATCACCTATCTACCCACTCAACCTGAGAAAATGAAGCCACGAATAAAACCTATTTTATATTATTGGAAATGGGGTTCAATTTATCAATTTTTGTTGTGATATTTTTTTCATCTTCCTTGACTTTGTGGATGTACAGTGGACTTTTCCCAGTTTTTGCTACCTAGCAATGCAAATGAGAATGGTGACACAATGTGGGGGTAGTCATTGGCTGGTTGGTCAAAAGCTGGGTGAAAGTCCTGTTGTATATTTACTGTTGTAATATTTAGAATTATTTTTTAGTTAGTCTTCTGGATAGAATACTGATTTGATAAAGAATCTTGTATGTTCAAGAGACCTGGGTGTAGAACAAGTCTTGATTATTGTCCACTGATACCTGTGAAGCTCAAATTCACTTCTCATGAAAGTTAAGCATATTTTATATTCATTATGTGACTTTGAGATGTATTTGTAACAGTTCTTCAATTCCTGTCATCTTAGTGGTCTCAATCCATTTTTATACTCTGTCATCTTTGCTGTCTGCATTTTTGTAATGCATTTAGCTTCAGTCAATTAAATATCAATTGTTTGATTAGAGACTTCTTTATGAGACAAGTTAAAAAAAAGGCATCAAAATTTAAACTCAATTTAATGATTACACAGCAAATATTAAAGGTATGTGTCTGTATAAAAAGTACTGGTAAAATCTGTAATTGCAATAAAGCCTGCTAAGTGACAAAATAAAGACCCAAGAAAGAGGAATGAAACTGATCAAAGACTTCTTTACTAAAGTAGAAAAAATGCTAAATTTTTTACTTACTTCATATGATAAATGAATACTTTTTTTTTTTTACTCAAGATTTTGAGATATACTTTGCATTTTGTTTTTCCCCACAGGGTCTCAGTGAAGATGTGAGCATCAACAAATTCTTTGACGATCCTATGTTGCTGGAATTGGCCAAACAAGATGTGATGCTTAATTATCCCATGTAAACATTTCTGTACTCGTTAACAAAACAACCAGTGCTTCTCAGTTCATCTCTTCATTTGTATATAACAACAAAAACATGATGAATATGATAGAAATAAAAAAACAAATTACACTTTGAACAATTTTGGTTTTGCTTATTTTTACCTGAACAAATTAGATGGCAAACATCAGAACAAGATTTCATGTCATTACAATGCTTCACTCACAGAATTTAATGTTCCATTGGAATTAAATGAGATTGAATTAATGTTTCAGAAATTTTATTTTCAAGAAAGAATCCTCATTAATGAAAAAATAACAGGTGTAACCCTCATTGTTGACAAATTTAACAACACGCCCCTTCACATTCTCTCAAATCTTACGGTATTGGGAATTGACAGTGAAGTCTTGTATGAACCCCTCTGTATACATTGTGTACCACAGACAACTTTTGCCTCTTTGTATCTAAATTTATGTCAGAATCAGGCTGGAATAAGAACTCTTTCAATAAAATGCACAATACTGTTGATAACTCCAACAGGTTTATTGAATATAAAGTTATAAAAATGTGAGAACAGAGTGTGGGACAAGCTGTATTTAGCAGTTTTTAACATGTAATAAGCACTTTGTCCAATTTCACTCAATTCTTCAAAATATTAACTAGCTTGTCAATTCCCATTCAGTTCTTCTGTCATGTGTATATCTCTGGTTTTACGGTGGTTCCAGGAATTACAGGTCTGCTCTTATGAGTAATCTTCAGATACTCTGAGCTGACTTCTGTCTCTGTGTTTGGAGAGTTCTTGCTTAAATAGACGACCCCCATCTCCCCAAAATTTTAAATTGATATATCTAATTTCTTTACTTACAATCATCTTAGTCTTATAAGATCTTAGTAATCAGTATGGTATCTAGAATCTCCCTAGACATGTAAAGATAATTGTGTTCGTAGGCAATCAATATAAACAAATTCCGATCTTGAGGTTTAACAAAAAACGTTTTGTTCTTTGTCAAAAATAATTTGGATTATTCTTTTCTGTAACCAAATTTTTGGGCAAGTAGCATAATGAACTGTAGTGGACTAAAAAATGATTGGTCGAAAAATGTTTTTTTTTCTTCTTAAACTCCCACACATTTTCTTGGGCACAAACATTTCACTCAAATCTCTAAGTAGATGTGAAGTTTTGTTCTCAATTATTTCTGCACACTACATCATAAATAGTTTGTTGAAAATGACCAAAAGGCAGATCTCATTCTGTCAGCCAAAAGGAACAGATGCCCAAGACAATGGAATGTGTATGCGTGCCAACGGCCAAGTCAAAAACTGGTAACAATCTACTCTAGTGACACCAGATCCTCCATCTCACTACAAGAAGATAAATACAGACACTTTTCCATGTGCAGACACATTGCTAGGGAACACATCTCAGGTTTGTGTATCAATAAATGCATTTTGCATTTGGTAAACCATATTTTTGTCCTTGTTTCAAATTGTTGCTTGTCTAAATTATATGAGCTCATAACTGTTTAACAGAACCTTCGAATTTCAATATCTTTGTCTAGAATAATTTGTAAGAACACAAATTTTGGACAAATAGTTTTATGTAAAAAAAAAAACATTCAAATCTAATTTCTCAGAACTGAAGAAATCATGTCTTCTCAGTGGGGAGTGAGAATTTCAGTGATGCTCAACTTTACTGAATCTTGTCAAGTTAATTCTGGGTTTGATTCTCCTTGGAACTATTCAAAGGTTATGTTTTATTAGTTTAAAACAATTTTTGCATTGTTTCTTTTTCCATCTTTTTCTTGATGATTAAACCTACACTCCTGAGAATTTTAATAGTGTTCCAATTAGTGGTCCCTCCAAATCACCATCTGATAATTTCATGCAATTAAATGTTTAAACAAGGTTAGTGCCTTGTTACACTGGTGAAAATTTTTAGCATATTATTAAAATAGAGTAAAGCAATATTATTAAAATAGAGTATAAAACTAAGAAAAAGAATAAAATAAACAAATCTTCACTAAAATTACTTCTCATAGCCACTAAATTTTTAGGGAATTGATTTTAAATTCGGTTGCTTCAATATTAACTCAGATGTATAACTGGCATAAAAAGGTAAAAATAGAGATGAAAGATTAAAATATATATAAAAGATAATTTTATATATATATATATATATACGCACACACACCTTGTTTAGATTTTTATTCATTTACTTTTTCTTACCTAAGCTTCATACTCTTTATTTTAGAAGCTGTTAAAATGATGATTTTTTTCCCCTTGGCACCACTATTGTTTTAACTTCCTTCATTTCTTGGCAATGCTTATTATTTTAAAAAGCAATGATTAGAATTGCAATAAAACCTAAACATAAGATGAAAGTGAATTTATACATTTTTTGTTGTTCTTGAGAATTTACAACAAAAATATTAACCCGATTAAGAGAAATTAATACTAAACATTATTTTTTCATTAGAGAAATTCAGACACAAGTTCCTGGAGCTTACCCTCTTTCTATAAATACAAGTCACTGAAGGCTATCAGCAGCATCATACTGGATAATGATTAGACCAGACATTTCATTGTTTCAAGAGGTCATCTATCTTAGAAAATATCTTTTTAATCTATAGGTTGCCAACACTAATATATTATTGATGTTCATTTCTTGAGGGTAGCTTCATATTTTTTTTTTTACTCCAAGCAAGATGCAAAGAGTTAATGAGGGTGAAATAAACAGAGGACAAAAAAAGAGGAGGATGTAAGAAAACAGAAGATAGCAATTGACATTGCATTTCAATTTTTGAAGATCATAGTTGACAGGAAAGCAAAGAGTTTCACAAGCAACACAAGCAAGAAATGCAGTAAAAGAAACATAGAACTTATGGTTACATCTAGCCACTTCAACAATAAAGTTATGAGACCGAATTACCAATCAAGAAATGCACTCAAATTTGTTAAATAAAAGAGTGAATGCATCAGTAAATATGCACAGCCAAGACTGAATCCCATATTACTATGATACAAACGATGTGGCACAATGCAAGAAACAGACATGCCACTTCTTGCCCCATTTAACAACAAATTGAAGGTCATTTTTTGAGATTTTAATTTTTAATTTTATTTTATGAAATCTAGATGAGTTAAGAACTGATGACATTAAGAAGGGAATTGATGAAAATAAGTAACAATAAGTCCAAGAATAGAGCCCTGCGAGACACCTGCATTAATAGAAAAAGCTCCTTATACCTCCTTCTTTGGGTAGGTGAAAAGAGAAGAGAAATTTATGACATGTGGTCTGATATGATACTGGATGAAAGAGATACTCAGCCGTCACTGTGAATGCATCAGTAAATATGCACAGCCAAGACTGAATCCCATATTACTATGATACAAACGATGTGGCACAATGCAAGAAACAGACATTAAACAACAGTAAGTAACTAGAATAAAAATGTTAATGAAGGACTACAAGTATCAGAACCCTGATGAAATAGTTAGAGACCGGCTCATCTTTGGCATTAATTCAGACAAAGCACGTGAGAGACTCTTCAACAAAGGTAGAAAGTATGCAGGTCAGTACACTTGCTGAAGCTCCAGGAATGAAGTGAGCCTCACCAGAATGAAGATAGTGAAAACTTGAACCAACAATTCTTGTCAACTCATGCAGATGTCCAAGGATGACCAAACATTCTGCACTCTACAAATACAAACCCACTCTGAAAAACAGGCTCTCAAGTACTGAAATGAGTGTATGAAACATTTTGAAAGGAAAAACATGCATCATTTCCAACAATGCTAGGCTATCAGCCTATGGAATTCAATCAATAAAAATATTAGGATGCTGTCATCTGTAAAGGAAGTACAAATATAAAATAAGTTGATATTGTTCATCTCATTGTTGTAATTAACTCATTTGCTATATTAGGTTTGAGGTGTAGCATTGACATTTGACACATTAAATTAATATATGAGTGCCAGTATGGCCCCCAAACAATCAGCCTCATACACCTAAAGCAGGCCTAAGCAGGAGCAAAATTCTATTGAAGATGTCTTTTAGATGTTAGGAAAGTTCTAAGGAAAATGCTGTATTTGAATTAATCAAAAAGTACACCCTCCCTGAAAGGGAACTCTAGCTCTACACTAAAAGCTCTCTAAAGAACTGGCCTGGATGAAAGATAGAGGTATCATCAAAGAAGGTACAGGATCAAAACACTGGGTGGACTGCCTCATAATTGTGGAGAAAGAAAATGGCAAATTTTCCTTACTCATATCTCATCTACCCCTCAAAAAACCAGTGAACTCTTTATCAAATTTTAAACAGTTATTCATTCTTTACATCTTATCTTTAAGGCATAATTTGTAGGAATGGTTAATATTAATTATTAATTAATAATGACTCAACCAAGTCCTTGTTACTGACCAACAATACACAGAGAACAATTTGTGTGACTATTTGATTTAATTTAAAAAACATCTCACTAACCCCTAAAAAAAGCAGTGAGTTCCTTACAAAATTCAAATAGCTATTCATTCTTCACAACTCTTCTTTAAGAAGTGATTTTTATGAATACAAAATACATTTTTGAACTTTGGATATTTAGCACATGTGTAACACTATTTTCTAGTACAGAAAGAAAGGAACAAAGTTATTTGACTAGATCAGTATATGAAAAAAAAAAATGGAATTGAATATTTTTTTCTTTTTCATCTGCTAGAAGTGTGAGAACAGAGAGGAGACAAGGTTAGGTGAAGGCATGTTAAAAAAAGACTACCCCAAAAAAATAGATAAATTTACATTTATCGAAAATGAACAAACCCTTGAGATAAAATTTTTATCACTCTTGAATACAAGAATACAAGAGCAGATGAGGGGCTGCAAAAATTTTGGTCAGAAAATAAAAACTAACTTTTAATATACTGGTTTTTGCTCAAAGACTGAGATAAGTGACAATGTATTCGAGGAGCCTTTGAGAAGAAGCTAGATAATTTCTTAGGACAATTGAATACAAAGTGAGAAGGCCTAGGTAATTAAAAACATCTCAAATCAAGCGATTGTCTCCTTTTTGTCACTTGTTGGCAAAAGAGTTGGTGAGAATAGGTGATAAAACACCAATGTGAAAAAAAATGACCAAAGCTCAATAAGAAAGAAATTTTGAAGTGATAATTAGATTTAACAATTTGGACTACACCACGCCCTTGGGCAGTGATGGTAACCAAGGACGAAGGGGTCCAGATGGAATTTCAGAAAAGTCAGAGAAGCTTTCCACGCCCTTGAAGAGCAATGGTGAGAGGCACTTACACAGGAGAGAAGAAAACAAGGTTAATCAGGTGTCCAAAAGGGTGATTCCTGATTGGTCATTTGGAAATGCTAGCATACCCAGAGTGCACCACACCCTACCCTGCTGAATGCAAGGCTCAATATAAACAAGAGTGTGTGGGGTTTTGTGGGTTTTCAGTTCAAATTCCAGTCTGGTATGGGTCAAGTTAAGATGAGAGATATGTTGTCACATGACTACCTGCCTTTGGAAAACCTTCAACTTTGGCCTTGTGCCATACCAAACAACTTAGATAAAGTGTTACATCCTATAGAAACTGTGGGGTGGAATTATAATTTTCAGCATGCAAGAATGATAAACTTACACTAAATACTATACCGAACAGAGCATCCATCTAAATCTAAACTTATTTATAGATGGAACTTTGTCTGTGTGTGTGTCCATTACCTATAGACTCCAAAACAGCTGAACCGATTTTCTTGAAAATCTACACAGTTGTACTACAAGTGAGTGTTCTTAGCTAGGTTTTGTGTTGAGTACCCCCGATAAATATCAAAAATCGATAATCGAAAAAATCGGGTTATAGAAGGAGTGGTCCGATTTTAATCAAATTTAATACACTCATAGACAAAGACATAAGAAATGATATTCAGAAGTTTCTAGGTTGCAGTTCTTACAATAGTGCAGAAAATCGATAATATATATATATATAAAAGGCAAGATGTTTGTGTGTGTGTCTGTTTATCTGTCTGTATGTCCTTTATACAAATCCACAATTTTTTATCCGTTTCTCACCAAACTTCACACAAATATTCTTTAGGCTCAGTCTGAGCTCCAGGACCATGGATTAGTTTTAAAGCTTTCATTACACCTGAGCAACGCCAGGCTATACTGCTAGTATATATATATATAAACACCTTATTTTTAATTTCACAAAGATTTTTTTTCTTATTGTTGCTTCCATCTCTGCCTAAATCATCAATGCAGTGGACTTTAGTAACTTTCATCCCAAACCAACTTTGTGATCAAAGTTTGGAATGAAGTGATCAGTTATCGATCAACCATGGAGATTTGGGCGTCATCATGAAGGACACGGGTAAGTTCACACATGGTTTTAATTTCGTTTCTTATCATTTTGGACATCATTTTTGTTGGTCAGTTTCCTTATGCAAGAAATAGAACTAATTTTTACTGTTTCATTTTGAAGGCAATAGTCATGTTTTATGAAAATTTTATTTTATTATCTTAATCTCCAACTCAAATAACATCCCAAATAGTGGAGAAAAGGTGAGCCTAAATTTTCTGCATAAATAAGATTCGGTTCAGTAGATACAAGGAGGGATGCATGTTGTGGTGCAGTGGATATCGGTTCAGAATGAGAAATCGGGGAGCCGAGTTCAAATTCCAGTTGAATTCCTTGCATTCACTTACATGCAAATACCCTTGGTAAAGGTATTAATCCATCTCTTTCCTCTAGCTATGGGTTAAATAACAGGACAGATTAAGTTCTACAACCTTGGCAGGCAACCAGTCTACCGAAGAAAGTAACGGCAACCTACTGTGGGATAATCTTCTGCCCAGTCAGTCATGTCTCTTTCGAGACATGATCACCCAAGCAAGTATCAAGTATGGCACTTAATTGAGATACAAGGAGAAGACATTTCAAAGATCTTTTGACAATGAGGACTTTTTGAGTGCAAGAAGGCAGCCCAACTTCAGTCACTTTTTCATTGATGTGATTATGGCTTCCCAATCTTTTGTATAAATATTTTCATGGCTTCTGCTCTGGTGCCCTGACCACATGAATTTTCTCATGCTACTAGATTGGCCCTTTCACTGTCAAAATAGTCAAATGTAACCGCTACTTTTACCCTATCAGTTTCTTTTCTCGCACATCCTGCCTGTGGAACTTCTTTCTGTATACTTGTTTCCTTGATAGTTACAATATAATTACGTATGAATAAATTCTCTCCCTTTTACTGTTAAGCATGTAAACAAAACAATTTGTTAAAAAAGTTTTTAAATGAGTTCAATGGATATGTCTTGATAAGGTCAAATGTTTTGTTCCTTTGAGTGAAAATAATATTGAGTGAGTGGGTGAATATATAATTGAGTGAGTGAGTAAGTTGTAATTTTGTGTTTGTGTTAAGAGGTTCTTAACTTCGTAAAATTCAACTGTTAAAAATCGCAGGAACATCAGTGGCACTTGGTTGAAGTAATAATTCTCTATAAGGATTCAGATGAAAGTCTCCTCCTTATATGATAAGATCAAGAACACTTGTTCAAATTTCTGGCAGGATACATAACTAAACATGTTGTGTGATGTGTTCTCACATGCTTCATATTTTCTGACCAATCGGTGATGACTAGCGCAAAATTCAAACTTTAAATCTTCCAATCCAGTTTCTGTGTTTAAGAAACACAAGTTATTGTTCTGAAGCAAATATAATATTATTGCAATTTTTTTTATCTGGATTCACATGTGAGATAGGTAAATTGTCGTAAATGCCTTTTTTATTTGATATTGTAAAGTGGATTCCACAAGTGCTGGGATTTAGTAGAAATAAATTTTTTATAATTTTTACAAAACTAAAAATTTCTCATTTTTTTTCACCAAATTTTCTCAAATCATCAGAAATTTTTCCCTTAGTAAAATTCTTACCTTTTTTGTAACATTTTCACTTTCGCTCTCATCATAAAATTTTCCAACTCAATATTTTGGCCATGTTTATGAGTCTTACCATTTTGTTTTCTCATTTTCAGCTTCCACACCTGTCAATTTCCAATTTACTAGAAAAAATGCCATAACTGCAGGTAAAATAAGGCATACTGGACTCTTAATATTTAAAAAAATACCTATGAAAAAAAAAAAAGGGAGTGAAATGAAATTTAATTGGACTTTGAAATTATTTTAAAGAATTTATACTATCGCTTACTTAATTATATATAATTTTGAATTTTATCTGTTTATAAATATTTGAATTTCTAAAAAAGTAAATTACTAAAATTCCATATTTTAAAAAAGTAAAATTAGGAGTGATTTTTCACCTTTTGGAGATCTTTTGGAGATGATGAAAAAAAAATTAGAAAATCAGCCTCAAACTGACATTTTGAAAAAATTATTTAACTACTAACTAAAAAGTGGGAATCGCTTTCTCAACAAAATAAACAAAAATTCCAGAAGAAATTTAACAGAATGACACTAAAGTTTTTTAAGTCACTTTTTGATTCGACACAATTCTTACAAATTACCTCCCTTGATTTAAGTTAAAGCCAACCTATCAACTCGTTAACTAAAATATTTTAGTTACTTTATAATTATTATTAAAAAAAATCATGTACCGACTGTGATATTAAAATATGTCATCAATTAATTTGATTGAAATGACAAATTTTAAATAAAATACGAAAAAAATAATTTTCGGAAAAACCAAAACAATTGGTTGCCGAAACGAAAACCTGGCCAAACATAACATTCGAGTTTAAAACAGGTGAGTGCAAACAAAGTTACATTTTTGTTCAAATTCTTCCTTTAGGAAAGACTGATTGGAATAAATATGTTATATATATATATATAATATATTCTAATGAATTTTCAGGTGACCGAGTTTAAGAATTTATTCAAGTCATAGAGGAAAGTGAAAAAGACGAGGAAAAATGTTATCTCCGATATCAACTAGTCGTGTTTTCGGCAAAATCCTCAAGGTTATATGTTCTTCTCGGTCAAACCAATCTCCTCAACTTGCTCGGCTTTCGTACATGTCAATAAACACAAGACAGCAACATGGATTTATTTTGAACAATCAACAAACCAGTCAACTTAAAACTGCAATAATGAGCAACAACAACCGGTATACGCACGACAACTTGGCACAACAAAAGATGAATTTATCAACCAAAAAGTGTCCTCTTCCCAGAGAAAAATTATATAGTTTTACTAGTAGAATTAGACTGTATACGGAAAATAATTTATTTTCCGAAACAGCTTCTTTGAATAGAATATCTTGTTGCTGGTTGTCAACAAATGACAGTCGCCGTAGTAGTAATAAACCAAGTGCCTTAATGGTAATCTCAGAACTAAAAGAGTTAAAAACTGCTCCAGTTCCCGCTTTAGCTTTGGGTTTTTCGGGCCTGATTCCTTTCGTGTCTGTTCCTATGTACATGATAATGACCAGTACATATGTACCGGGAATATCATTCGCACAGACCGCATACGGAGCGGTAATTTTATCTTTTCTGGGTGGAGTGAGATGGGGCCATGCTGTCAGTCATCAAAGTACATTTTATCTCAGCTGGACCAGTCTGGGACAAAGTGTTGTCCCTTCTTTAATTGCATGGCCAGCATTATTACTGCCAACACCGTTCTCTACCTTGGTGGTTACTGCCGGTCTTGGGGGTCTCGCGTACTTTGATGTTGTTGCATCGATATACGCGCCTTGGTTTAAAGCACTCCGGTTTGTATTAAGTTTTGTGGCTGTAATTTCTCTCTGGAGTTCGATAATGTGTTTCTTACTGATGTCGCAAAATAACCAAACCCAACCCCTTTTAAAAGACTCCACCTGAACAACCCTCTGTCTAATGATGTAAAAATTGATATTAAAAAAAAATCTTACATATCTTTCCACACCAATAATGATAAATTCTTTCAAATTAATTTTATACTTGTAAAAAACAAAAGTTTGGTTAATTGTGTCCACATCAATATATCTTTTTATGTAAATAATAATTGCCTTAATAAATGAAGCTATTTGAAAAAAACTCTTTTTTGAAATTTTTGTCTGAATTTCTGAGATGTTATTATTTGAACTATTTTATTGTTCTCATATTTGTTGATTTCATTTTTTTTGTCATAACATTTTGGCTGTTGTGCCCTCAGGCCTTCCTACAGGACAATGGCCTAGTAGATCACAAAAGTGTTGATTTGTGAATTTGGTGACATAATGGTTGTTAGTTCAATCCTTGGGTTGGTTAGTGTGTATTTCAGTCAGTGGCAACAGGCAAGCAATAACTGAACAGTGCTAAATAAAATAGACAAGATATCCTTAGACATGAGCAGTGGAATGAGAACAGTCTACACTTGTAAATCAAATAAAGAGGTCAGTTCAGAATTCTATGTAGATTATCCAGATTGATATACATTGGCAGTGAAACAAAAACAGTCTACCCCTGTAGATTAAATAAAGGGTTTATTCAGAATTCCATGTAGGTTAACCAAATTAATATACACCTTAGGGAGGCTTGAAGGCACAATGACTCAAGTGCTGTGAAACAATAATGATATGGACAATAGTACAAATAAAAATAGTGTCTCTTTTGAAAATTCTAATTTTTATTGTTATTTCAAAATTAATTGATATTCATATATTTCATATCACTTCTAGGACATACCACATAAAACAAAAAAAATGATACAATTATTATAAAGGAAGTTTACACTTAGTTTAAACAATATTGTACTTTTAAAGTCATTGATCGCTTTTAGAAATACAAATTCTGATTTCTTTAATTTAAAAGCAAATACTTCAATTTTAATTTTTAATTTTTGCAGTATACATAACTTGGAGATTTACTGAAAGTTCTTTTTTAATTCTCTTATTATGAAAGAATCACTGTAAATTTTGTTTCTTATCAAATACTACGTCGAATGTATACATTGGGTTGTAATACAAATTGTAGCCATTTTTCAGTGATGTTTGATCACATGATTTTGTTTCACAAGTGACAAATGTAGTTATCTCCACAAAATTGCTGAAAAAAGTGTACCATGATGAAATAAATGCCAAGTTTTTATCATCAAAGTCTTGATATTATTATTAAGAGTAAAGACCAAAGTATGTAATTATATTTTTTAATCTTTTTAGAAGATTTGAAATTTTGGTTAAAGATCTTGTGTTTCTTGTGTCAGCAGATGGACATAGATTAGCATAGCAAATTTTAATGATTTTTTTGTAGTGAAAGACATTGAGTTGAAAATTCTTGCAAAAGTCAAATAATTGTTGGATTTTAATGAAACTTTAAAGACTTAATTACAAATGAATGAAATTATTTTAGAAATGTCTTTCTTAAAAAATCTTGTAAAATATATTATTTTTACAAGTGTTACACCCAAAACTCCTTGGAAAATTTAAATCCTCGAACATTTTGTCAAATCAGACCCTCTCTTACCGAACATCTGTTCCGAACCATAAAATAAAAGCACAATAAAACAAGGATATTATTTCATTAGATAAGCTTTTAATTGCTCTTTATGGATAAATTATTCATGGATAAATTTATGGATATATTAAAAAATATTTTGATGAATAATTTTACAAAATTTGTTTTCATTTTTTTTATTAGAATAATTTATAAAGTTGTTAAATCTTTTTAAATTTCGTTTCAATGGTGTAAAGGTTAGAGAATATTGTTATTAAGTAAAAATATATTTACTAATCATAAATTTAAAACTTTATTAAAATCTGAGGTATCACAGAATGTAAAAAAGAATTTTGAATTGTTTTTGTATGTGTATAAACATGCAAATTTTTGTAGATACAGAAATTCATTCACAACATTATCAGAACATAAGAGTGATAATAGTAAATTTAAAGTCAAAGTATCAAAAATTCAATAAAGCATTAGGTTAAGAAGAATATTTTCCTAAATTTTTAAGATTAAGTACTTACAAGTTATAAAAGGCACTCATGATATATTATCCAATTATTTTCTTTTTAGCATAAAGAGAACAACATTTGATAAACATTGATCTGTCAACACCTCAAAGGCTAACCAGCTACCATTTTGTCAAAAAATGCATTTCTGTGATATTTTAATCTTATAGTAAATAGTTGTTTCAAATCAGATTAATTATACTTTAAATCAGCTAATATTCCTAGAATAAAGTTTCAGAAAAGTATATTTATTTTAGGGAAATGTCAAGTGTATTTAGTAATATTTTTAATGTTTATTTTTGCTGTAGAAGAGTTATCTCCCTTACACTTGGCAATCCCGTTTTTGTCCGTGTTACAAAAAAGCAGACATGTGAAAGTTTTCTAATAAGTTCTTAATAAAATATGCTGTCATTTTTGACAAAATGAGTAAATTAGAAGACATTGATGTTGATGACTTACTATCGTTTATAAAAAATATAAGTGTCACTTGTTACTTGAAAATTTTTAGTATGAGATATGTATATAAAAAACATAAAATTAATGGAAATATTTTTAATATAGAAAGGTTAACATTAAATGTAGTTATTTAAATAAGATTAATATATTTAGTTCTGGATTTATTTATATAAATTAATATATTTTTTCCTGGGTTAAATGAAATGAAAGGGGACTGATTTAAAAACTGAAGAGTTGAAATATTCAATCTACTGATCTCTCTCTCACTCACTCATTCACACACGCGCACACACACACACACACAAGATGCAAGTAACACTAAAAATATGTTTGGAGATAATCATCAGTATATTATGAACAAAGTCTTGATTTTGTAAATGTTTTGATGTTTGTCTGGGATTGTAATGGCTGACCAGAGGTTTTCTTTGTACGTTCATTTATGACTAATTATTTTTGCTTTCATTTTTGACTAAGTTGACAAATAAGAATTTAAGTGTTGCTGCCAACACTTGGTTTTGAATATGGATCACCAGAGTGCAAACATAGTTGAACTTGTCTTGAAGTAATTAAAGGTATCGTGCTGCTGGGATCACATGATGTTTAAACACAATATATATATATATATATATATATATATATATATATATATATATATATATAGGTATATAATAAGCATTTGGTGATTAGTGGAGAGAAGAATAAGTGTCTAACACAGTATTGTTAGAAGGCATTATTATTCTTGTACCTGTGACTTTACGAAAATGGTGTCAAGTATTCATTGAACTTACACAAGGAAACAGAAAAAATATACATATCCTACACATTGTAATAGAATATTCAGTAATATTTACCACTTCGCCAAAGAGTCATCATATTCACAGGACTACAAAGCAATAACCAGGTAAAGTTATTAAAAAATTAATTTACAAAATATTCAGTGGAGTACAGCAAAATGAAAGAACTAAAAGCTATCATTAGTCAAATGTTGGTGCTATAAAAGCAACAACAAGAACAGCAGTTGCAGCAACAAAAACAACACAAATAGCAATTACAATTACAGCAGCAACACAAGTGTTTTGATTATTTAATAAACTATGGAAGAAAAAACTTCAGATTTATTGACTCCAGATTGCTAATTCAATTTGTCTACAATCCAAACAAAGAGATGACATTTTCAGCTTATTATAAAAGATACAAAGAGATCTTCAAAAGGGATTATTTGCAGTGGAATGATGAAAAGAAAGTTCATTTATTATTAAGAAAATTTCTCCCTATGAAAAATATGTGAATTTTATTTTGCCAAAAAATTCAGGTGAGATAAATTTTGATGAAACTGTTTTAATACTATCAAAAATTTTTAGTGATAGGAGCTCATTATATAATACATGATAGCAATGTCTAAACTTAGTAAAGAACGGCAGGAGTCGTGAATCTAGAATGTGAGAAGTTCAAGGCAAATTAATTAACTATGGATTTATTTAAATGCCTTATATTTTTATAGGGCTTAACTTCTAATAAGGACATGGAAATAAGATCTAGAATACTTGCTAAATTAGGAACTGATCCTGAATTAACCCTCCAGAAAATAGCAAAAGAGTGTCAACATATTGTAAATCTAAAAACTTGATACTGCAAGGGTTGAGGAAAGAGACATTTCACAAGTACATAGCATCTGACCATCTAAGAAAAAAGACTATAAATGTTTTTTAAATTCTAACAGAACAGCAAAAAAGGACGATAAACCCCACTTAATGCCTAATATTTGTCACCGTTATGGAGGTAAGCATTTCAAATGTAATTGTTTTTTTCAAGAACAAACAATGCTATGAATGTGGAAGGGTAGGACACAAAAGTACTTGGTTCAGATACAAAAAATAGAGAAAAAATAAAATGTATGTGAACATGATAAATACATGAAGTAAAGAAAAAATTAACAAAACTTCAAATGTTTTTTTCAGTGAGTTAGAAACATCTAAAAAGAGGAAATTTGTAGGGGCCTCAGTGATGTTTATCAAATTGGCCTTGTGCCAAACACAACCAAAGTTCACACAAGTTAAAATATCATCAGAAGGTTACAATAATGAAAGTGTTTCATATGTAAAATAAATGGAAAACAGAATAACATAAAATTTGTAAGAAGTGAATTACTATGTAAATGTTCAAAGAGAAAGTGTAGTACGACGTTAAAGGAATCAAGAGTTCATAGTTGTAAGTAGCAAAATGTGTGTATGCAGAAAAGATTAATTAGGATAATAAAATCTGTGTTCCTTTCCTTTTTTATGGCCAGCGAGAAAGTGAAAATGAAGGGAAAGCAACAAAGGAAAGTTGTACTTCTCGGATGTTAATTTTAGGAGTCAGTTGAAGATGTTGTTGTTTTGTTGATGTCATGTGAATGAAGATGAAGAAAGGAAAATGAAGGAGAGGAAGAATGAATATATGTTGACGAGACATGTTCAGCATCATAAAATTTCTCCCTTACATTGTGTCGATGTCCTTATCAGATGCCTGCTCCCATCAGACTGATTGATTCGACTTTCTTTCTTTCCTTTATAGCGATTTACTTTTTTCAAATAGGCTTGTTAGCCTTTCTCTGTTTTGTAAATCATTTCCTTTCATTGGCTAGGAAATTAATATAACATCGGATCCCAAAATTTTGCTTTGTCTTTTTCTTTCAGTATGGGTCAACCTTTTCCTATTCATCAAAATTAAATTTTCTACTGGATCATGAATGTTGCCTTGGTCTAGTTTTTCCAAAATGTTTTCAGTCATTCTGACCCAATTTTGTGGGTGTGCAATATTACTTTTTGTGTTTCAGTTAATTGTTGGATGATATAAGATTTGTATCCTATATGTTTTTGTGGAAATTATTAATGTAAAAATAAAATTACAACTGAATACATGATCTGATATCGCTATCATACATGAACAAACATGGAGAAAAATGCGTAAACCCAGATTATTGACTTCTAATAAAGTTATCCATGGAGTTTCAGGAAAGATATTGAACTTTTTAGTGAATTTACTTGTAACATTTCTTTTGTTGGAAAAACCAAGAAAGCAGTGGTGTTTGTATAAAAGAATACTGATAATTTATTTGGAACAGATTGTATTGTATTATTTGATCTTTGGGACCTTTTGATTAACTCATTTTGCAACAAAATAAATATTGTTACCTCCAGTGCAACTGAAAAATTAGAGAATGAATTGAAAATGAGTTTTGAGAAGTTTTCTCAGAAGGTCTAGGGACATGCACAAAAACAAAAGCTAAATTTGAAGTAAAAGAGAATGTAACATTGACAACTTCTCCTCCAACAGTTTCTTTCCTCGCACTCCCCGACTGTGGAATTCTCTTCACACGATTGCTTCCCCAACGGCTACAATCTCCAGGAGTTTAAATGTAAGGTCAATAGACACCTCCTAACACACTAACCTGCTCCCATTCTATCAAACGCTCTTCCCATCTGCCCAACCCTCATCCTCGGTATCCTAACTCATCTGTCACCTTCCTCCTGACATTCCCTATGTCTAACCACTCCTTTTCTTTACCTTCCCCTATATAGCCCCATGTGCAATAGTGGCAGCAGAATGCCTTGCTTGGGGTGAAATGATTAAAAAAAAAAAAAAAATTTAAGCTGAAAAAGAATGTATCTTTTGCAGCTTCAGAACCAATTAATAAGGAATTGAAGACTAGAAAAATTAAATGTGATTTCAAAAATAGACTATTCTGAATGGGCATCACCAACAGTTTACATTAAAAAAAGAAATAATGAAATCCGCATATGTGCTAATTTTTCAAAGGGGCTAAATGAAAGTTTGAAACAATACAACTACCCGTTACCTCGTCCAGAAGAGATTTTTACCAAATTAAATGGTGGTAAATTTTTTTTCTAAATTAGACCTATCAGACACTTACCTACAAGTGCTAGTAGATTAAGAGTGCTAAAAGCTATTAACAGTTAACACTCATAGAGAACTATAGAAATTTAACCGACTTCCTTTTGGTTTAAAGATAGCACCAAGTATATTCAAACTGATGATGAATACAATGCTTGCTGGTTTGGATTGTGCAAAAGCATATTTAGATGATGTGCTTATTAAAAGTGAAACCCAAAAGCAACATACAGAAGATGTAACAAAAGTAATTGAGAGAATTAAATATGGTTTTAAGATCAGTAGAGGAAAATGCAAATTGTTTATGTTCAGAATTAAATATCTAGGACAAATTATTAATGCAAACAGTAGATGGCTGAATCCCTTCAAGAGTAAACACAATAAAAGACATGACCACCCCAACAAATGTAATAAAGTTACAAGCATTTTTAGGGTTTACTAATTACTATCATGTATATATATATATATATATATATATATATCAAACATGAATGAATTAAGAGCACCCTTGAATTACCTGCTAAAGAACGATGTGAAATGGAATTGGTCTGGTAAATTTCTAAATGCTTTCGAGGAGATCAAGAAAGTCTTAACATTGGACTTGTCACTAGCTCATTTTGACTCTAAATTAAAGATTGTGGTTGCATTAGATGTAAGTGATTCAGGTATTGAAGCAGTGATGCAACACAAATATGTGGACAGAATAACTAAACCAATAGGTTGTGCTTCAAGATCAGTATTTGCATCTGAAAAAGCTACAGTCAAATAGAAAAGGAAGCATTGGCCATCATATTTGCGATGAAAAAGGTTAATAAATTCATACATTCTGGACAACATCTTAATAAATAAATGCTTTCTATTAAATTATCAAAATAGTTTAATTCTTTTTCTTTTTTATTCACTGTGTTGTGTGAGGCAATTTTTCTCTCCAGAATCTGTCTTACATATCTATAAGTCTACCATTTACTCGTGCTTAGAATGTTACTGCCACATATCGTCCAGTGCTCCTGCTATTTACCTTGAGATCCTTGATAAAATTCAAAGAAGAATTGGCAATATTATTGGTCCTGATCTAGTGGTTCAGCTTCAGTTGCTTTCACTTCACCGTAAGGTTGCCTCTCGATGCCTTTTCTATAAATACTTTCATGGTAATTGTTTGAATGAGCTTTTTGCTATGGTACCTTGCCTTTTTTAATTTAAGCACCGTACTAGACTGGCATCTAGATCTCATCAATTTACAGTTGAGCTGGTTAGATGTAGCCATAAATTCTATGCTAACAGTTTCTTTTCTCACACTTCTTACTTGTGGAACTCCCTTTCAGCTTCATGCTTTCCAGACAATTTTTATCTGAAAGAATTTAAATGCAATGTCAATCTCTATCTACTGTCCTCCTGATTTCATAATGAATATTTGGATTTTGGGAACAGGCATCCTTTAAGTTAAGGATGCCTGTTTTCCAAAATCTGAATATTCATCAAAAGTCTTGTGAGTTTAGGAGAATTTGGAAGATGCTTCTATTTTCTTCATCAATAGCAACAATAACAGTATAAGGGTGGGCTTAAAAGTTCATAGATTGGATGATTATGAAAGAGTAATACTAGAACTGTGAAAGTTTGCAACTATTAGTTGCAACTATTCTTATTAATAGCTGCATTGTTTTTTTCAGGTAAACAGACATCTGACTGTTCAAAGAATACTTTCCATCAACAATGGATATAATGTCATAATCACTGCAATACTGGTCCCTAGTCAAGATTTTTCATGTTGGGGAACAGATGATAGTCAAATCAGAAGAATAGAAAGGGTGGTCAAAACTACATTCACACAAAGCAGCCATTGAAACCAAGGACTTGTGTGTTGAAGCATTGTCCTGATAAACACCACATCAATTTTCCTGGGCATTTGGTCTTGATAGCCTATTGTAGCTGCCTCAGCAAGTTGGCATAGTACTCTCTCTCTTGATGGTGTGGCCCTTTTGAAAATATATATAAACACACTATTCTTTGCATCCTAAAAAACTGAGGCCATTACCTTCCCAGTAGATGAAACAACCTTGGCCTTCTTTGGAGCAGGTGAGGAGAGAAAGAAACAATCCACGCAGTGGTTTCCACTACATGGATTGTCTCTGGTTCAAATTGATGAAACAAACACTCATCCTGGGTTAGGAAACATTCAAAGAAATTATCTGGATCTGCCACAAACAATGTCAGATTTTGCGATGACGTGGGAAATTTGGTGTGCTTTTGATCAGAAGTCAGAAGATGTGACACCCACAAAGCAGAAACCTTTGTCATGCCAAGTTCATTGGGCAGAATATTCTCAATTCTCTCACAGAATATACTAATAGCATTTATAGTCAATCATCTGTCATCCATCACCATGTGATGAACATAATCAATGTTTTCCTCAGTTATAGCTTTTGCAGGAAGTTCAGGCCTTGGGTTATCTTCAAGACTTTCCCTTCCCCTCCTAAATTCATCTACCCACTTTTGCACCATTGATAAAGCTGGAGTGTCATCCCTTAACATAGCAACCATATCAGGATGAATAGCCTTGGGGGCTAAAATTTTTTTATGCAGGTACTTGATAATACCATGACACCAAATTTTGTTGATTTTCAAGAGAAGTTGCTACTCATTACATTTGAAGCCTTTTTGAATGGTCAGATGTCAGTTTAGCTGCAAAGAAACAATGCAATTATTAAAAATTAATGGAGTTGAAATTAATGCTTGCAAGATTCCAAAACTCTACCACGATTCATTCATAGTCAGCCTATGAAATTTTCAGCCTACCCTGGTAGTTTTTTTTATCATCCCAGGTCATCACATGACGTTCTTTTTTCTCAGCTGCAGCAGACTTTACATGTCAAAAGAGTTAAACTACCCGATGACAGTCTTTCATCTGAGTGGCTAATTCCTTCTCCACAGTAGCAGCCTAATTTGGCCTACCATTTTCTGGTCTATTCCTTTTCTGCTTTTACAGTCAAACATTTCCCTCTTATATTACAAACATGTGGATCAAAATTGATTTTGTAAATCAATTCCTAGGAGGCATCGATACTTTTTATCCCCATAAGTTAAAAATTCAAGCATCAGTTTTAATGTAAATTTGGTTTTTAATGTAAATTTTTGCTTTGGAAAGTTCACCTTTCTGATTTATCTTATTTTATATGTTTTTTTTATCACATCAATTTGGAGCCTCTTTTTTTTTTTAAACAAATACTAACATCGACTTTCATTCATGTTTTTTTTTCTTACATAAACTATTTGGCTTCATTTAATAGGTTTCTTTTTCAAAAATTGTTTTTCAAGAAACTGTTTTAGTAAATTTCTAATTACTTTCAAATACAATTTAATATTATCATTTTTATTAAAATACTTCCTATATCAATTCTTATAGAGTTCAAGCATTTTAATTTTATTCCTCATACAATTTTAATATTATTGTTTTTATTAAAAATAATTTTTATTCAGTAATGGTCATCAATCTTATATTGTTAACTATTTCTACTGAGTACTGAGTTCAATCCTCATGAAGTGATGCATATTTTCAGCCTGGTGTCAAAACTAAGATAAGTTACAGTATCTGATTGAATACATTTTAATAATAGCAATATTTTATTTGATTTGATATAATCATATGATTTATTTTTGGTTACATTGATCAACACATTTCGGTGCAAGAAAGGAAACTTCAAGGTTAATTTATAGGTGCTAAATTCAAAAGTATCATCTATTTTTTTCTATTAGTTACCATTTTCTCTGTACCAAAGTATCTCATTTTGGCAGCAATTTTTATTTTATGTCATTGTATTTTTGAGTCAATTCTTGGTTTCAGATTAGAAAATGAAAAACTAAAATCATAATCAAGTGAAATCAACCTATATGTTTTGTTGAGTGAATTCACAGTTTACAGATTAGCAAATGAAAATTTCAGTCCTAATCAACTGAAATCAATCATTAATAATAAAACAATATTGCATTTTACCTCACTTTGTTTTATTGAGTAAATTCATGCTTTTCAGATAAGAAAATAAAAATCCAAATATATTATCAACTCAAATTAATCTTACTTTAATGAAAAGATTTTGCAAACATTTTCATTTTATATAATTTTGTTTTATTTTGTTTTATCATGGTTTTCAAAATCTAAAATCATACTCAACTCAAATCAATCATTATTATTATAAAGGTATCGCAAATATTTTCATTTTACTTTGTTCTGTTTTAGCAAGTGATTTCAAGATTTTCAGATTAGAAAATGAAAATCATCATCAATTCAAATCAATTTTTATTAATGAAAAAATATTACAAATATTTTCATTTACCTCATTTTGTTTTATCAAGTGATAACATTGTTTTCATATTTAAAAAATGAAAATCTAAAACCACAATCAATTCAAATCAATCTTTATTAGTTAAGATATTATTAACTAAGATATTACAAACATATTACATATTACAAGCAAACTATTATTAAGATATTACAAGCATTTTCATTTTACCTTATTTTGCTTTATCAATTAAATTCACCCTTTTCAGATTAGATAATGAAAATCTAAAATCATCATCAACTCAAATCAATCTTTATTCATGAAAAGATATTGCAAACATCTTCATTTTACATCATTCATTTTGTTTTATTGTGTGAATTCACAGTTTTCAGATTAGAAAATGAAAATCATCATCAATTCAAATCAATCATTATCACTGAAAAGTAATATGATACCTCAATGATGAATGATGGCTATATAAAAAATGGAATCCATTCATTGGATTTTACCATAAACTGACTATTTTTATAAGTAGCTAACAATGTTTATAGATATCTTGGTGCATCTTGGTATTCAAACTATTAAAGGCTATTCATAATCAAACAATTCATTTCCTTATCTGAGGTATGCCCATGTGGATATTATTTGCCCATATCACATAGTTATAAACCAGATATATATAAGATATATTTGGTATTTTATATGTCTATTGCATTTAGTTGATATATAATGCATGGTGTTTAAGTATGGATTTTGGGTAAAAATGAAGTCTTCTTTTATATCGTATCCAAATACAATGTTATTATCACACTTTGTCTTATTCTTAGATCTTAATACCAAAGCAATGACTTCAGGAATCAGGCTATATAATGTTTCTATGCTTCCTTTGTTTATGTGACAGGAAAGTTTTAAAAAATCTCCTTAAAGGAAGGAACAAAAGTGACATTTTATCGCAATAGAAACACCAAATTTGTCTCCTGCTTCAATCAAATGAAAGAACTTCTGTATTGTAATGATGTCGAAGGGGTTTTGCTATGTTGTGGTGTTCAGGACTATGATGTAAATCTGTGGAGACTATTCATTAGTAGCTCAAAACAACAGTGTTTAAAATTTGTTTTGCTGTAAAACACAAATATATATGTTGGACATAGTTATGAATTCAAACCATTTAGATAAGCAACAATTTGGAACAAGGACAAAAATATGGTTTACCAAATGTAAAATACATTTATTAACACATGAACCATAGCATGTTTGTGGTGAACTGAGGTATGTATGTGTGAAGTGTGTGCATATTGGTGAGGGTGTCTGTGTTGCATGTATGTGTTGACATGGATAAGCAACTATGTGATGCCTGTATGTGTGTTTGCATATGGGGAAAGAGTCTGTACTTATCTACTTGTAATGAGCCAATGAGTGTCATTGAAGTGGGTTTTTACTAGTTTTTGACCTGGCCGTCAGGGCATGTGTGAATTCCATGGGGTGCATCAGCTTAGGTGTTTGTTCCTTTAGGCTGGCAGGATAAAAATCCCCTTTGGTCATTTTTAACATACTATTTATGGCATAGCGTGTAGATGTAGTTGAGAGCAAAACTTCACACCTACGTGGCAATTTGAGTTAAATGCTTGCACCAAGGAAAATGTGTGGTGGTTTAAGGAGAAAGAAAAATGTATTTTTCAACCAATCATTGTTTTTAGTCTGCTACATAAACTCCCACTAAATTGTGAAAATCTTTTTAGCAATATGTTCTAGTAGTATTGTATGATTTGAAATTGTTTGGAAATGTTACTTTTCAACTAATTCAGGTCTGCCTTTTGGTGTGAACACTTTTGGTGGAGTGTGCTCATTATTGTGTGTCGGATGGCTTGGATGTGATATTTCCATTGAAGCTAGTTTTAGTTTATCATTGTTAACAAACATATTCACTATCAAAAAGGTTTTTGAATACGTAGATATGTCTTGATGTTGGCCACATTGGAGTAAACACCCATGTTTTTAGATCCTGCACAAAGATAGTTGTAGGGTGTATGTTATTTTTGTTGTCAAAGTATTGTCCAGGTAGAGATAATGTGCCAAAACTGTTTCAGCTGGAATGCAACCTAAATCCTGTTTGACAATATTCCTGATGGATAGTAGGATGAGTGGTAAATTATCTATCTAGTTAATTGCACTGGGTCTCAATGTGAGCGTTTCTTTCAACTGTCTGTGAAATCATTCTATTAGGCCATTAGTGCATGGGTGGTATGCTGTTGTTTGAATGTGCTGGGTGTCTAGCAGGAGGTTGAACTCACTGAAGATTTTTGACTGGAACTGTGTGCCTCTGTCATTTGTAATGACTGCAAGTAAATGTCTATCCAATCTTTGAGGATGGATTTTGCTACTGTCTCTGCTGAGATGTCTGTTAATGGAATTGCAGTGGGCCAATGAAAAAATCGATCAATGATTGTTAGTGAATAGCAGTAGTTTTGGCAAAGTGGTAGGGGTCCAGCAATGCTTATGTGTAGATGTGTGATTCTAGTGTCAGGTTTGCTAAAAGTTCCGAGGAGTGACTTGGTGTGTATGTAGATTTTGCAATGAAGGCAGGTGATGCAGTTACTGGTCCAAAGTCTAATGTCTTTGTTCATTTTAGGTCATACAAATGTTTCACTGATCAGCTTCAAAGTGGCTCTCTTGCTTGGATGGAAGTGATTGAAAATGATCAAAATATGTGGTGTCGCAGTGAAGGTGAGACATAAGTTCTAAGGGGGGTATTGAGGTGTCACAATATAACTGTTTATCATTAAATGGGGTTGACACTAGTTTGAGTTGCATCAAAGTATTTTGGAGTGTCTGTTATAGAGTTGAGTCTGATTTTTGCTTTTGAGCGAGTAAATTGTGATTAAGAATGTCCTGAGTAATGGAGTTTGTATTTGCATCGGCTACTATGTTTTGGTCATCTTTGATGTGGAGAACTGTCATATGTCGTCTAGGTGAAAAGTGTCTCTGGGTGTGTACTTGTCAGGATGTCATGATAATGCAAATATTAATGGCTTGTGATCTGTGTATATTGTGAGTGTTGTGCCCTCAAGTATAAGTGAAATGATTTATTGCAAGATGGATTGCTAAAAGCTCTTTCTTAAAAATGTACTGTATATAAGTTCTTCCATATTGAGTGCAAGAATTTG
The DNA here is from genome assembly GCA_037127315.1 of Ascarosepion bandense. NCBI lineage: Eukaryota > Metazoa > Mollusca > Cephalopoda > Sepiida > Sepiidae > Ascarosepion > Ascarosepion bandense. Next base: position 4,235,131 of record JBBBDQ010001308.1, read on the forward strand.
TTTTTGTTTTTTTTTCTCTTTATTTTGCAAATTTTTGTCAGTGGTGAAAGTATTTTCAAACAATCTGGGATGAAACGGTGGTAATAATTCATAAGTCTTATGAATCGTCACAGCTTACAAAGGGAAGTTGGTAGTTGGAACTGCTGTATTGCTTCTACCTTTTCAGGTAGGGGTGTGGTTCCGTCTCCGTCAATTTGATACTCCCTGAACAGCTTGACACTAAATATGCACTTGTCTACATTTATGTCCAAGCTGAGATGTGCTAGTCTTAGTGCTGGTGTCATGTATGTAAGTGTATGTGTGAGATAGTTCTATCAGGCTTTCGATGAAGCATTGGAAGGTCTGAGCAACATTTCTTAGTTTGAAAAGCATCTGTCTGAAGTGAAAAAGTCTGAAAGGTGTGGTTACAATTGTTTTCAGAATGTCCTTCTCTGTTACTGGAATCTGGAAGTAAGCCTTAGTCAAATCCAGTTTAAAGAATACCGTCACGCTCTGAAGTCCTAAGGTGAAGTTGTGTCTGTGCAAGATCAGACAGCAGTCAGGTATCATTAATGTGTTGAGTCATTGATAGTCAACATATACATGAAAAGATTTTGAGCCTGGTTTAGGAACCAGGTGGTGAGGTAAAGCATATGGACTTTCAGAGGGTTCAATAATACCGTTTTCAATCATTTACTGAAACTCTTGTTTGGCGTAACTGTATTTCTCAGGCAATAAACATTGAGAAGTTGAATAGACTGGGGTTCTAGTGGTTCTTAACATGGTATTTTGTGTTATGTTTGATTGTATCAGTGATGTTGAATGGTCTGATAATGTCTGAATATTGGTGGCAGATGTTGGTGTAGATTTTATCATGACGAGTCATGGAACAGATTCCAGTCAAATTAAACTATGTTTGCTTTCCCTTCACTTTGATGTCTGTCAAATTGTTTGAAAGTGTTTGGTTGTGCATGCAAATGGATAGGTTGTAATGTGAAAGAAAATCAGCTCCTATTATGAGCAGGTTCACATCTACCAGCATGAATTTCTAGATGAAATTCCAGTGTAGCCCTAAGTGTAGGGTAAGTTCCTTTGTGCTATACATCTGGATTTTGGAACCGTTTGCTGCTTGCAGATGAAATGTGGAAGCCTGTGTCCAGGTGGTGGTAGGATTATATGTATCTCGGCTCTAGTACCCACAAGAAGTGTGTATCTGCTGTTCTGGTCTTCTACAAAGAACAAGCGACATTTTCTTCTTCCTCCAGCTACAGTCGTCACTATTACCAGCTGGAATGGGATTTTCTCTGTTGCTTGAAGTTACGGGGGGTGGTGGTGTTGCATTTCCTGGCATCATTGCTGAACTGGAAGTGATACCAGCACAAACTGCCCTGGGGTTGTCTATGTGGTTGCCTCTCTCTGATCCTGCTTTTTTGGTACCTGCCTTGGATTTGTGAACAGCTGCTTGGCTCTCTGCCTTGAGTTTGGAAAGTTTTCAGCATGGCTTTCAGCTCGTTCATCTCAACCTTTAATTCCTGTAGCTCATTGTGCTGACTGTTTGAATTAGAAATTCTTCAACAAGTCAGTTACCTTGTCTATAATGTTGGGTGGCAACACTTCCACCATTTTTGTGAATTTGATTTTCTATGATGTTTTTTTCCTGAAGAAAAAAAAGGGCTTGTAATTGAGTAAACCACTTCTTAATGTTTGAGCCATTTAAAGGTTATAGATGGTGATTTGTGGATACTTCAAAAATTTCCTTGTGAGGGTTAGACATTTTTTTATTATTGGAGAAAAAGAAAGGAATAGGGCGGCTGCTTCTTCTGTTTTTGTTCATGAGAAGGAAGTAATGACAAATTGTGGGTGAAGGAAAAAGAGCAGTAGACTGTGCCGGCAAGTAGGTGATGATGGGAAAGGTAGGGTTTCTGTGCAAAACTATGTAAAGCTACGTAGTAGGATTTGTGATGTTTTTGAGGTCAGTGTAGTCTTTCATTTTTCCGGAATGAGAAACCGGGGCGCTGAGTTTGAATTCCAGTTGAATTCCATGCATTCATTTATGTGCAAATACCCATGGGAAAGATATTAATCCATCTCTTCTCTCCAGTTATGGGTTAAATAATAGGATAGATTGGGTTCTATAGCATTGGCTGGCAACCAGTCTACCACAGAAAGCAATGGCAAACTACTGCGGGATGATCTTCTGCCCAGTCAGTCATGTCTCTTTCAAGACATGATCGCCCATAGCGTATGTCATGTACGATACTTAGCTGACTGACTGTAGTAATTTTAAACTGAATTTTGAATGCAAAATTGTTCTGATTCAATATATATTGCTTGTTTTGATGTCGTGGTCAGCAGTTGTTGTTCATCATTATGAGTTGATATCATTTAGACAAGAAACAATTTGAAACAAGGACAAAAATACAGTTTACCAAATGCAAAATACATTTATTGTTACACAAATCTAGGAGTGTTCATGTCAGACTGAGATATATGTATGTGTGAAGTGCATGGGTATTAGCAAGAGTGTCTGTGTCACGTGTGTGCATTGGCATTAATTAGTGTCTATGTGACATGTGTATGTGTGTCTGTGTGGGGAAAAGAGCCTGTAGTTATCTACTTGTAATGAGCTTGTGGTGGATGTATTAATCTAATTTTTTAAATCCTGCTAATTTATAGCTACTTCAATTAACTATATCCATGGCATTTAAATTTTTGCTAAACCAAATGAAAGTATTCAATTAAAGAACAATAGATCACCATTTTTGAAACAACAAACAATGGTAAATTTTATTACAATCAAATACAAAATTAGTGGTTTTTGATGTAATTTGTGTGAAGAATGTATATGCAGATATTTCTGTACAGATTAAACAGTTCAATTATTTTTAATTCAAATTGTTAAAGTTCATCAAAGTCATCTCTCTTTGTCTAGTTTCTTAAAAGAGAATGCGTTGTCCTTATTATTTAGAAAGTTCAATTGTTGGATGTAGTTTTGTATACTGGAATGATGATTGTTATTGTTCAAGAAAATTGTTAAATAAAGATTTCCAGTGTTAGTTGAGTGAGTAAAAGTTAAAGTTGAAATTAGAGCCAAAATTGAAGTTTGCTTTATTTTTTTTATTTTTTTATTTTTTAATCATATCACCCCGACCAAGGCGGTATCGCCACTGATGTGCAGGGGGCTACATAAGAGTCAAACAATTAGAGGAGAGTGAAGAGAAAGATGAACCAGTTAGAAAGGAGCAAGAGAAGGATGGGAATACAGGTGTGATGACAGTTGCAAAGGTGGAGAGAAAGGAAAGGATATACAGGGCGGTGTGGAAAGAACTAGGGTCAAGTAGTTAAGAGATGAGTATTGACTTTGCATTTAAATTCCTGGAGATCGTAGCCGTCAGGAAAGCAAGAATAAGGAAGCGAGTTCCACAGGTGGGAAGTATGAGAAAAGAAGCTGAAGGAGTAGAATTGTCGTCTGCATTTGGTTGATCTAACTGTGAATGGGTGAGACCCAGTTGCCAGTCTGGTTGCATGAGTAAACACCTGTTGCAGAGGCACCAGTGACTTAAGTTCATTGGAGCAGAAGCTATGGAAGTATTTATAGAACAGACAAAGGGAAGCCACATCTCTTCGGTGGGAAAGTGGCTGTAGTCGAGCCGCCAAGTTGGTACCTATCACATGACTGATTCTTCTTTGGAGCGTGTCAAGAACACGGAAATGAACAGTGGGGGCACCTGACCATATATGGCAGCAGTACTCTATGCACGGCTGTTGTAATATTCACTGAATCGTCAGTAGTCGAGTCTTGTTTATATGTTTTTTAGTCATGTTGGGTGGATTGATGAACACTACTGAAATTTTGGCAGAAACCTTGGTTTAAAGATGTTCTCAGAGGTGTTTCCCATGTGCTAGATGTTTTTTAGCCAATCAGCAATGATCAAGTTAAATTTAAGATTAGAGCTTTTTTTTAGTTAAATTTGTGCAAGATTTATTTCATACATGGTAATATACTGTGCGATTACTAAATTGTCACGATTATTTCTTTTTACATGATAGTGCAGTAAATAAATAGCTGCTGTTGCGTTTTTAAAGGCCAGCATGTTTATATTTTTAAATAGCCAAATGAATAAGTACAAATTCTCAATGAAGTAAAAGTAAATTGTATGCAAAGTTAATCTTACAAAATAGTGAATCTGGTGTTGTTGAAGTCGGTTGTTAGCAGTTTTTGACCTGGCCGTTGTGTACATTTCATAGAGTACATCGTCTTCAAAGTCCATTTCCCTTTGGTTGGCAGGATGAAAATTCCCTTTGGTCATTTTTGACTTATTATTCATGATATAGTTGAGAACAAACTTCACACTTACTTGGCGATTTGAATTAAATGTTTGCGTCAAGGAAAATGTTGGTTTAAGGAGAGAGAAAAATGTATTTTTCAACCAATCGTTTTTTAGTCCACTAAATAGATGTATATCAATACTAACTGAACACTCCACAACACTGAAAGAAAGGCATGAACCCATCACGGGGGTAATAGAAAGAATAAATTACTTTCGTAAGTGAGTGATTTGTGTTGATCTGAAAATGGTTAACATTTTACTTGGGCAATAATCAGGCTACACAAAGTTCCCATGCTTCCTTTGTTTATGAGACAAGTTAGTTCAACACTGGGATTGAAGAGAACAGCTAGTCAGAGTAGAAATGAAAGTCAGAGAGAAAAACGTGATAATTGATCTCCTTTTTCATTTTTTGCATATCAAATTAGGACTCATGAAGCAGTTTGCAAAAGAGCTTGACAAGGAAGTCCAATGTTTTTAGTGCATCTGTAGTGCATTTTCTGGTCTGAATTGAAGCAAGGTATTTTTGATGAACCTGGCATTCAAAAACACATCAAAGATGACAACTTTGCCAACTCTATAAATGTTAATAAATCAAAAGCCTGTAGTAAAAAACGTTTTTTGGTAATTGCAGGACAGACAACTATAGTGAACTAGTTGACAAGATGTTAGCAAACTACTGAGAACTTGGTGGCAACATGGGTAAGAAACTACATTTCTTGTGTAGTCATTTGGATAGGTTTCCAGAAAGCTGTGGCAATGTAAGTGATGAACAAGGTGAATGTTTTTATCATTTTTTCACGTTTTTCTGTCCTTGACAAAAATCAAAGAGGACAGATATCAAGTGAGATGAGATAAAAGAATGAAGTCAGATTACTGTTGGAACCTGATGAGAGACAAAACTGGATCATTAATGAAAATTAAAAGCAATTTCATATTTAACCTGACATAATTGTGTTCTGATGTATTTTTCCTCTTACCTCATAGCTGAGACTTTATTTGATTTGTATAGCTGTTCGTATTTTGATTTTCAGACAAATGACTTGAAATCAGCAATTTTTCTGTTTTTTTACCCATCATCTGAAGCAAGAAATATAAAACTGAGAAAAATGGCCATAACATTCGAATTTAGCGCCATGAAATTGTTTAAAATTAACTTTGATATCCCTTGAACAGAATATTTGTAGGCCAGTATAATATTTTTTTTTATTAAGAGAGTTTTTAATAATTCTTAACGTATTTATAGTGTTTCACAAAAAAAAAAAATCTTTCTGATCCCGATATCTGGTTTTGTCACGTTTGTTCATTTGAAGTTATCCCCCTTTGATTATTTGGCCTCCCGTTTTGAACTTTGCTTTTTATCACATCTCGTCTTTATGCAGCAAGTTTAATTGCTCTCACTTACTACAATTATTTTAATTTTCTTTTAATACTGAATCAGTTATTTAATAAGACAATTTGCATTTTGTATCTGTACAAATGATGAGTTTTGAGCATTTTAATGGAAAAAGTAGTGACTACAGTAAGTATAAATTATTTTTTCATTCCCCCTGAACCACTTTCTTTCATTTCATTTTTTATCATAATTATTTTTTGTTTAGTTTGTTTAATTTTAAAATATAAAATATTTTAATTTATTTATAAAGCAAAATATAAAATTTTGTTCGTTGAGGAGAAGAAATTTCTTGGGTAAAAAAAAAAACATTTAAAATTGTAACCTTTTTTAATTTTTTTATCATTTTCTAAAAGTGTTATTTTATTTTTTGAATCTTTTAAAGCAGAATAAATATATCTTGCTTTTTTAATTTCATTTGTTGTAAATTTAGATTTTAAAACTTATATACATTTTTTTAAGTTAGTAAGTTCTTAAATGAACTCTTACATCTCAAAAAGCTCCTAAACAGTAAATAAATACCAAATATATTCTTGACTTTTTAAGTCACTTTTCCAGATTAAATCACTTTTCTACTAACTTTTTAACTCCTACTGTTAAAATTTTGTACTTATTTTTTTTAATTTACTAACCCAACAACATTTTCTGTCATAAAAGATGTTATTTACTTAATTAGAGAGAAACTAAATTGATTTTCTCTACTGAATTAGTAATAAAAGTTTCCTCAAGTATTGTTTAATGTCTAAATTATTTAAAATTTGGTTATATTTTTTCAAGACATTCATTTTGAATGGATTTATCATCTTTTTACCCCCCCCCACTCTTCAGTCATTCAATCGTACATAAAAAATATTTTGATTTTAAAGTATTTAGACTTTTTTTTTAGTAAAGTTTAGTTTCTCCATCAGTCTTCTTGTTTTGAATTTTATTATAAGTTTCTAATTTAAACTTGTTCATCATTCAAGAAGATACCATCTCATCTACCACAATCAACAAATCCAGGTAAGTCTTGAATTGATACAGGGAACAAATTTCCACTGTCTGACAAGCATTCAAAAAATATTTTTCTTCTCTCACCGTTTTTGTTCTTTTGAAAATAAAACTAGCTTATTTTAGGGTTAATTTTTTATCTTATACCCTGATTATATTTTTTAGTATTTCTAGAATCTAAAGTCTCATTAATTATTCTTTTTAGTTTCTAATGAGTAATGACTATTGTTAATCTTTGTTTATTTGAAAGGAACCAGATGACATCAGAGTGGCGCTATCTTTCTTTAGAAAATCATAAATAAAAAAATTAAACAAGGTTAGGTAGGTTAGGACTTCTAGGCCTCGCGGCCTCTCGTGTGTCCCTTCTTTAAATCCCCTCTCCCCTCTCTTAGTGTTGTGGCTTGGCCGAGATGGAGAGAAAATAAATTATTTCCATCTCTAATCAAACTCATATTTTAATTTTAATAGTGTCTTATCCTTTTCAATAAGACTTTTAAATTCCGTCAGAGTTTTTGCCAATTTTATGTGTGATGGTAGTGCATTCCAATAAGACAATATATTGTGCGAAATTTACATATTTTTTATGTAACAAAAGTAAAAACCAATATTTTCTTGTCAATTTTCGTTTTGAGACCCGAAGGCTAAGTAATATGATATTACTATTATCCCTTCAAATTTTTCCCAAATAGTCTTTATTTCCGTGCAAAGGTATATGCTGAGCTCAAATCAACAATTAAAAAAAAAATAACGAATTTTAGTTTTTGTTTTGTTTTAATGGGTTTTATTGACCAACGTATCCTTCAAAATATTACAAAAAAAGGTTAAAAATTGGGTTTTCTAATTAACTGAAAGAAAGTGTCTCAAGGAGTTGTCTGGGATACAATTATCTTCGAATTGGCTTTTTAAAAATTTTTTGAAACGGATAAAAAGGAAAGATCAAAAAAGATCCCCGAATGCCTTTTTTACCCCTTCAAATTTTTCCCAAACATCCTTATTTCCGTGCAAATGTATATGCTGAACTTAAATCGATAATTGTTTATTGAAGAAACCTACCTTTATTGATGTTAACGACCAGAAAAAAAAAATCGAACTTTATCTCACCCCGCAACCATCATTCTCATATCTGATTTAGTGCAGAATGACTTTAGACGTAGGATGCTTATTTCGGCCTATTTACTTCCCTTATGCAATTACTACGCAATTTGTTTTGTTTCAGAACTCAATTTCCGCTGAAAGTTGCATGTATTTGCGTTTTTTCTTTGGTTGGGGGGGGGGCTGTAGAATTTTTTTTAAGAAAGTTAACTTTCAAATAGAAATTTAGGGTTATTACGTGTATTTTTTTTCCTTTTCATTTTCGTAATGAATTTAAGAAAGCTGCGTGTACTTAATTTGAGAAGAAAGTTAACTTTCAAATATATGAAAATAAGTGATAATTAGGTTAGGGTTATTGTGTGTATTTTTTTTTTCTTGGTAATGAATTTAAGAAAGTTGCGTGTACTTAATTTGAGAAGAATTATCACTCCTGTTCATAAAAAAAAGGAAAAAAAAACACGTAAACATATTTTCATATATTTGAAAGTTAACTTTCTTCTGAAATTAAAAAAAAAAGGAAAAAACACTCAAATACACGCAATGCATTTGAAGGTTAATTAAACTACTTATTTTCATAAATTTGAAAGTTAACTCTCTAAAACAATTCTACAGCCCAAAAAAAGGAGAAAAAAAAACACGCAAATACACGCAACTTTCAGCGGAAATTGAGTTCTGAAACGAAACAAATCGCGTAGTAATTGCACAAAGGAAGTAAATAGGCCGAAATAAGCATCCTATGACTAAAGTCATTCTGCACTAAATCAGATATGAGAATGGTGGCTGTGGGGTGAGATAAAGCTCGATTTTTTTTTTTTTTTTTTTTTTTTTTTTTTTTTTTTTTTGTTAACATCAATAAAGGTAGGTTTCTTCAATAAACAATTATCGATTTGAGTTCAGCATATACATTTGCACGGAAATAAGGATGTTTTGGAAAGATTTGAAGGGGTAAAGGCCTTCGGGGAACAAATAAAAAATTTACCATTTCAATCAAACAATTTTTGGTAAAAAATCTTGTTTTGATTTTAGTGGGTAACCAAATCGTTATGAGAGTTATTTGGAAATTCTTAAAAAAATCAAATAATTGTCGGATTTTAATGTAACTTTTTCAGAACTCGTTCACAAATGAGTGAAATTATTTTTGAAATATTCTTGGTCAAAATATATTTTCTTTTACATCTATTATTCCCATTCCACGTATATTCATGAAATTTTAAGAAATTATTAAATTTTGTTGTGAAAATTGGTTTTAGTTAAACGCAGGTCTCATTGGGGAATGTAATTGTAAAAACCATCTATTATTTATTTATTTTTTTAAACATTTTGCCTTTATTTCCGAAAATCTGTCCCAATAGTAAAATAAAAAATGCAATAAAACTAAATGACATTATTTAATTTGATTAAGCTTTTATTATCATTAATATAGTCTGAAAAAAAATTGATTATTTTTACTTATATACAATTTATAAAGTTTCAAAAATATGAGGGAAAGGTTAGAAAGTTGAACACTATGTTTAGAAATAGTAATAGTTTTATTATTCTAAATTTCATGCTATAAGTAATACTTGTGTAAATCAGATTAATTTAACATTAAATTTGCTAATTTTCCAAAAATAATATCACAGATGTATATTTTATTTTTGCTAGATTTTTAAAACCAATATTTTGTTTACAAATGTGTCAAAAATGGCTGGAAAATTAAAAGATTTTTTAAAAAATTGAAAAATTTTAGATTCCAATCAATATAATTTCTGTTTAAGATACACCAGAGTATTTTACTTATTGGAAATCGTAAATTTCATTCAGCTTTCAATTAAAACTAAAATAAAAGTTTCAAGAAAATTTTTTTATTTGTTAAAAAAAAAAAAAAGTTCATTTTAAAAGTTAGTTATCAAAAATGAGTGGACATACCTACCTTTCAGGTACTCCCCCCCTAACCATACTGTTCCATTTTTGACTTCAGCCTTTTGCTGTTCTTAAGTTTTTTTCTTTTGTAAATGTCATTGTTACTGTTTTTTTTCCTTTCATTCTTTTAATTTTAAAATCTGAAGTTTATGATGGAGTTTATTGGCTAATGCAGAGTTTTGATTCATTTCTGAGGGAGATGATGTGATTTCACTGAAATTACATCGTGTTTTTTAGCGGATTTAGATTTTTGCTTCAGATTATTTTTGTAAGTAATTTTGTTTTCCCTACAACAATTCTAGAAATGAACAGAAATTTAATAAATGATAAACTTAAGATGCAATTTTATTTTTCCAGATCATTTTTCTCTCCTCTTTGTATATTTTGGAAGTATTGTAATGAGCATCAAGCCTTCCACATTTGAAAGAATCAGAACATAGAACAAAAGATAAAAGGGTTTTGTTTGTATTAATAAATGTAAATTTGTTTAATGAGAAGAATGACGTCAATTTTGTTATTCTGAGATAACATTTATTTGAAAGTTCTGCATAAAGTTTTTCTTTTGAATGTGTGTTTATGAGTTCAGTTTTGAAGTCAGATGAAATGGATTTGTGAAGAAAAAGCAAGTTTGTTTTGCTGTGAGTGTTGTAGTAGGCGAACGAGTTCGAGTTCGTCCTGAGTGTAAATGAAGAATGAAATGATTGTTCCGCTTTTTTTTTTTTTTTAAATTTATTTTCTTTATTGTATTTTTTTTTTTTTTTTTTTTTTGTTGCTGACAAGTAAATGAGGAAAGGGAGAAATCAATTAGTGCAGTGAGAAAAATGCTGATCGTCTGGACTTGATATCAGTCAGATGACTTGTAGCTCTCTGTGATGTTCTTTCTTTCTTGACAAGTACATGAAGAAGGAGAATCTATAAATTCAGTGTGAAAGAGAATGTGAGAGTAAGAAAATGCATGTCACCTGGACTTGGCATCCAGTGAACAACTTGTGACTCTAAAGAGAAAAGGAAAAATCGCATGTATTTATGTGTTTGTAGAAAACAGAATTGAATCAACTTTTATATATATTTTTTTGTAACTCCTTATTGGCCAATAAAAAAGAGGTTGTATTTGTTTGGTTTTCAATGACATCCGCACAGGGGAAAATTTGGTGAGCCAAACTGTCTTATGAAAAGAGCTTTTTTTATGAGTGAATGTATAATTGTATATGCTTTATCTATTGGCTCAAGAAAAGGTATAGGTGTATGTTAATCACAGTTTTTCTGTGCAATCAACTCTTATGAAATAAGACAGTATTAAAATCTCTGACAAAACAGTAACTGGAATCATTTTTTCTTTTTTCTTTTTAAATCAGAAAAATATTGAAAAATAATTTCACAGATGATAATAATTTCCTCCACTACTAAAAACCATAATATTAAAAAAAAAAATTTAATTTATTCATTCTTTTAAATCACTGATTATTTTTTCAATTTTAAAGTTTATATATATATGAAAAATCATCTTTCAATTTTTAAAGTATTTTTTGCTCTAAAAATATTTTTGTTTGAGATTTTGAAATCAGTTATTTTTATGAACAAATTTTTTCCTTTGGTGAAATGAAATTCACTCTATCATAGCCAGTTTGTTTCTGTAGAACACTCAGAAATTTATCTGAAAACAACCAGCAATCAATTTTACAGAATTAGAATTAAATCAAGATGTATTTTATGATGAATAATTATGAAATTGTGTAAAAGAAAAAATAAGATTCATTTTAGTTTTATTATTCATAATTAAACTGACTGATTCAAAACAAGTTTTTACTTTGATTTTTATTTAAAGCACTTATTTTAATCATGTGGCAAATAAAATCTTCATAAATTATTGAATTATACATAAATGACTGTTTTTCTCCCTTATATGTTTTCTTGTTTTCTCTGTAATCTTGGTCTTTTTTCATTTTCTTCTTCATATTTGTCTGTCTTTTCATTCTCACATTTTTCCATTTCCTGCTTTGTTTCACTTTTGTAACTTTCCATTTCCACATCATCGAGCTCATTTCTGCTTCTGAACTGATCTGCATGTTGTCCCTTTTTCTCAAGTATAGTCGTGTTGTGTCGTTTTTGTATCAGGAAATTTATTTCTGATGGATTCACCTCTCTATTCTTTCTATACCATATCTTACCTTTTGTTGCAAAGGACATAGTTATGGGAGCTCTGATTTGTTTTCACATTAATGCTGAAGGACTCAGTTTCCTTCCTGCATTTGGAATGGATCTGTAACTAAGGAGCATTTTTGGTAAATATGCTTCTGTTTTCATTAAGTGGTGGGAATGCTTTCAATCCCATTTTCACCATTTGTAGCATTCTTTTTGCAATGCTTTTAGATTGTGGCTAATATGGTTGTGTCTTGTATGGGATACATCCAATTTATTTTAAGTATGCACATAAGTTCTCATCGTAAAATTCAGGTGCATTGTTGGTGACTATTGTCTGGGGTACTTCATTTCTTGAGAATATAGTTCTTATTTTTTGCTTTATTGTGGTGGCTTTTCTGTCTTTTACTCAACAACTTGTGATCATCCTGAATATGAGTTCACTAATACTAAGAATAATCCCCTATCTCTGATGTGTGCATGATCTATGTGGACCCTAACCCATGGCTCTGCTTCCTTGGGCCATGAGCGAATTTTTGTTGACTTGAAGTTTTTTATTTCTGCACATTTTGGGTATATCTTAATGTATTCCTCTACGTCTTTTGAATATCCTTGCCACCACGCTTGCAACTTTGCATTGCTTTTATGCCACAATGTACGGCATCATGCACTCCTTTTAATCTGTCCCTTCTCAGTATTTGTGGAGCTACTATGACATCTTCATTGCATATATGTCATTTTTTATGGTTAGTTTGTGCTTTGTTTCCTTAAAGGGTTGCTCTATCATTGAACAATTGCTTCATATATTATTTTTATTCTCTTTACTAGTCTGTTTAATATTGGATCTTACTTTATTTATATTTTGAGACTATTTAGAGGAAGAATGTCCATTTTCAGCCAGTGTGTTATTTTATCTTCAGTATTTTTTTGTTTTTCTTCTGTTTTATTCTTGAACTGTAATCTTGATAAAATGTCTTTGTGAGGAATAGTGTTCCCTTTTAGGTATACTATGTCAAAATTGAATGCCATGATTTTTATTGGTCATCATCTTTGATGATGTGACTTTTGGCAGTTCTTTTCTCAGGTTAAATATGAATTCTAATTGTTTGTGGTTTGATTTTAATAAGAATTTTCTCTTATCAAAAAAGTTTCATGCCTTTTCAATGCTCTATACAATTCCTAACACTTTTTTTTAAAATATTTGAATAGGTAGTTTTTGCTGACGTTAACTTCCTTGATATGTACGTGATTGGGCATTCTATTTGTGATAAAACAGCAGCAATTGCCTTTTCACTTATGTCAGTGGTTAATGTTTTTTCTCTCTCTCTTTTTTTTTTTTTTTTTTTTTTTTTTTTTAGTGGATCAAAATTTCTATTATTGGTTTGCTCCTCAGAATATTCTTTAGTGTTTCAAAAGTGATGGTTTGCTTTTGTGTCCAGTCAAATTCATGATTTTTTTTTTTTTTTTTTTTTGCGTAATTTTGCAAATCACTCTGTCACAGTATCTTGGTATATATTTACATTAAAAATGTATCATTCCCAAAAAGGATTCTAATTCTTTGTTTTATTTGTTGGAGCAGCTATTTCTGTTATTTTCTTTGTTCGTCTATCATCAGGTGATAGACCTTCTTTTGGTATTTGATGTCCTAAATATGATATCTTCTTACAGTCAAAATTACATTTATGGTCAAGCCTGCCTTTTTTAATCTCACTAAAATTTGCTTTGTTTTATGTTTTAATTCTTCTTTAAGTCCCCCCCCCCCCCACACACACACCTATATCGTCCTGGTATATTGTATTATATTATTTTCTCGAATAAGACTCTTTCAATTGTGTTTTGAAAAATATAGACTTGAAGTCTTTATCCTAAAATGGTAGATGAGTCCATCTTAATAAGCCTAGAGGGGTGTTTATTGTGGTTATTTCTTTGAATTTCTTGTTAATTTCTATTTGATTGTATGCTGATTTGAGGTCAACTTTTGCAAAGTACACCACTTTTTCCTAACTTGTGGCTCACAGTTTTGGTATTTGGCAAAGGAAACTAGTCTGAACATATCTGGTGATTTTTTTTTCCCCCCCTATCTTGTAATTACGATGTATGCTTAAATCTCTATCAGCTTTTTTTATTGCTACTATCAGTGATGCCCAATTGCTACCACCTTGAGTTACTCTTTCTAGTAGGCCTTGTTTTGTTTAATTTGGCTACGACCAAAGATAGGATATGAATTAAAACTTTTATTGACTCTATATACTTTGGGTGATAGTTTTCCTTTAGTCGAATGCTTGTTTGTATAGCCTTTCAATAATTTTGCTTCATTTCCTTCTGCTTCCAAGAAATTGATTAGTCTTGCTGTATTTACTTTTAGTATGTCAATCCTTAATGATCTGAGTACTTTTTTGCTTGCTACAACTGTAATGGGAATTATTTCAAAATGCTTGTTGGTTTCAAAATTGCCATGAAATGTACCCCTTATTTTTAGGGTTGATCCATCAAATTGCTTTAATTGTATGCTGATTTTTAAAAATTTAGGCTGTCCTCATTTTATCCAGATATTTTTTGGTATCAGCAAAACTTCACTGCCTGTATCAACTTGTATGTTAAATACTTGGCCATTTATCCTTATTTTTTCTCTACCTCTTTTTTGTATATTCACTGTAAATATTTCAGCTTTTTCATTTTTGAAGGGGGTTTGAACAGTTTTTTCTTTGCTTATTTGCTTTTCGTATTTGCATACATTCTAAAAATTTCTTTTTTTTTTTTTCAACTTGAGTATATTTTCCTCTTTCTATTTTTGCATATCTGCTGAATTCATTTTCTTTCTATATGCAGGCAGTTTGTTGCCAGTATAGGTTCATGATGACTAATGTCTTTCCTGAATATGTTGAGATTGTCAAGCATCTCTATCAAGTCTTTGTTGCATACTTTGTCAAACGCCTTTGTGTAGTCTGTAAAATACAGGTACAGATTTTTCTGTATATGTATCGCTCTTTCTGTTAAGATTCTGAGTATGAAAATCGCATTCCTTGTTTCGGTGTTTTTGACAACCTGCACTGTTCTTGTCCTATCTCTGGGCAGATTCTGCTGCGCACTCTGTTCATCAGAATCTGGATGATGAGTTTTGTTATGACTCATTAAGTTGATTGTTCGGTAGAGTTCACATGCCTTTGTGCCTGGCCTATCCGGATTTCTTTTCATCGTTGGTTGTTCTGTCATTGTGGAAGAGATCTTTGATATATTTGTCCCATCACTGAAGTATTTTTTCTTTCTTGAATATGAGCGTTCTGTCTTTGAATTCTATGCATCCTGCCTCCAAGCAAGATATACATGATTAAATTTTGAATTAAAAATATTGAATTAAAAAGCTTTTATCAACACAACATTTTTTTATAATCAATTTTGCTATTGTAATAAAAAACAAATTTTGAAGGTATTTAAATTTTTGCAATAGATTTTAAACTTTTAGTTAATAAGCCCATTGTCCATGGATAAAATAATGTTTTTCTTAATCGAAGTCAATTGAGTTGATGTTAAGGGATGTTCTTGCCAAGATTTAACCTGTAGTTTCTTCACTTTGAGTTCTAGTAAACCCATTTCTCATTGTGAGTCTGTTGTTTAAAATATTTTTGTGTGTTAGAAAAGAAAAGAAAAATCAGTGTTTAAATGCTGATTCATGTTGCTTTTAGGAAACAATCTTCAAAAAGTTACTATCTTATGAATTATTTTCTCACTCTTGAAAGCCATTTGAAAGATGCTTACATAAAAGATGGTTCTGCACACTTTTTCCTTCACTTTGTGTGATTATTACCTTGTATTACCTTGTGATTATTACCTTGATTATTACCTCATTTTGTGTGAGTATTACCTTGCTGATTATATTGTTACTTTCATCAATCTGCTCAGTAGCTGTCAACTTCTATTTTTTCTTGAGTGATGTGAACCTGTACAAATCATTGGAAACAGCAAAAGGATTTTTCTCTGTTGTTCACAATAAGAATACAAAACGTTAAATTGTTTTTCCTGTCTAGGATTTCAATAGGCATCAGAGAGAAATATGTAATTATTGTTCTAAGCCAGTTTGGTTTTTCTTTGTTTAATATGATGGTGGATGTGTGTGGGTGGTGTAATTGGATAGTGGCTTGAAATAAGAGCTCTGAATTTATATTCATTTATACCCTTGGGAAAGGTATGAAACTATCTTCTTCTTCCAGTAATGGGTTAAATAGGACTTTTTACTTGAAAAATACTTATTTTTAAAAAATTGTTAAAGCAATAGTCACTTGCAAATATAATGATAAACTGTAAAAATCTAAATGAAGCTTTAACTTTTTCTTAGAAAGTGTTTCTGGCTACTCCACTCCCTGGTTTACTTAAAAAGAAAAAAGTGAATTTTAAAAAATATTGGGTTGCTTGGAAATTTCATGCTGATTTTTAAGGGAAATTAAAACTCAAAGAAAAATTGTTCCATTAAATATTTAACTAAATATGAAGCATTTTGTTGCACAACCTTTCTCCATTTTTCCTTCAATTTAAAGATTCTGTCTTCTCATAATTTTGGTGGTTTCTTGGCAAAGAAGTTATTAAGGTGTTTTTTTTTTTTTATGTCATCCAAAGAATAAAAATTTTCATCATTGACATTATTTTGTAAGGACCTGAATAAATGAAAATCTGAAGGAGCAATGTCTGCTGATTATAGTGGGTGGGGGTAACACATCCTAGCCAAGCTGCAACAATTTTTGCTGGGTCACCAAAGAAAAGTGAGGTCTAGCATTATCCTTGTGGAAAACAACACCTTTCTTGTTCGCCAGTTCTGGGCATTTTTCTGTAATTGCTGCCTTTAATTTGTCCAATTGCGAGTGGTACTTTTCAGAATCAATTGAGTGGTTACTTGGCAAAAGTTAATAGTACAGACCTTCTTTCAAATCCTACCAGACACAGCATGCCTTTCTTAGGAGGAAGACCTGTTTTTGGGGCAGTTAAAGTTGGCTCATGTCATTTGCATTTTCTTATATTGCTTGCAATAATAATGTATTTTTTCTTTTCAATCTATTTTCTTTTGCCCTAAGATGGGTTTTCTAACTTGTTAGCAAAGTCTCTTGCATAGGGACTAAATTTTACTTTTCAAACTTTTTTTTCAACTTTTTTCATCCCCTTTCCTAGATGAATGACCCCAATTCCACCTCCAAACCTCTCCAGCCAGTGTGTCATATATAGGGTAGTTAGGTCTAAATTTAATCATTCTGCTCGATTTAGTTTTTGCCCCAAAAAAGTGAACTTGTCCGTCAAAATGGAGCATCATTTCCAATTCTCTCCAATTCTGGACTGTGCTTAGGTTTTTTTTGTTTTCTTTGTTACTGCTGGTCCAAGTTTTCTACTGAGCCAATAACTTATCTTCTGACTTTAAAACTTAGTAAATTTAACATAAAAAAATGTTTTTTTTTCCAAATTGGAGTAGATAGACTCTACTATTGCCTGGTTCAGACCCTTCCCGCTTTTATTGAACAGAAATAGAGGCTTGTCTCATGTTCCCTGTTTAGAAAGTGGTTCCGGGTTTTTCTTTCCCTTCTCAGACCTCAATATTGTTGCTTCTGTAATTTTTTCTGTGATATGTGTAGTTGGTGGTAATATCTCTTCATTGTGAGGATACAGAGTTGGTAGTTTTCTGGTTGCTGCTTCCAACTGGTAGTTAGGAGCCCTAACTCTTGCATAGCATTGAGAGCAGCTGATCTGATCAACAGTTGCATAATATCAGGGTTCTTGCAGTGCCATGACACACATGGATAGGTGTCCCTGTAAGTGCTTCCGGTGGGCAACCCTGAGGCCACACTATGCTGTAATCTGTGCCAGCTCCCTTCCTGCACATGTCGTAATCAATGACCATCTGCCACCTCTTCTTGTGATCTCTCCTCACCAACACAAAAATGAACAATCGCATCTGAAGAAACAAAGCTAAACCAGCTAAACCAAAATCATCTTAACCACTCTACATTTCCTTCACAAACATCTGTGATGTGTGTACCAACTTCTGCAGCATGAGATCTTTGCTCCATGAAAAGTTCCCTGACATCCTAGCGCTTTGTGAAACTAAACTTAACCCCTCAATCCCCTCCTCAGACTTTTCAATTACTGGCTACCTTCCCTTAAGGAAGGACTCTACTGTCCATATGCATGGTCTGGGGGTTTACGTTAAAGAACACCTCCCTCTAGCTAGGGTGACATCTCTCAAATCTCCTGACCACCCATATATGTGTCCCTCTGTCTTTCACTTCTAAAATTGGTTAGCTATCTTTTCTTTCTGTACTGTTCCCCTTCCTCTTCTGACTGTTCCCTGCTAGACAGTATCTCTGACAATATAGATAAGACTACTTCCTCCCACTCATTTGCTAACATATTTGCGTTGGGTGATTTTAATGCCCACCATGCCAAGTGGCTGAAAAATTCTGTTACTGATCCTGCTAGCATTCATGCCATGAACTTTACAATTACTCAATCTCTCATGCAAATGGTGGATTTCACCACGTGCTTCCCCAGCATTCCTATAGGACATGCTTCTCTGCTAGATCTTTCCTTCACCTCTATGCCTGATTTCTGCCAAGCCTTGCAGCTTTGCTCTCTTGCAAACTCCAATCATGCTGTTGTTTTCATTAATATTTCTCTCCACTTCCACTCACCTCAAGAACCTTCTACCAACAAAATTTATTACCGCTACCAAAGAACAGACTGGGATTTGTTCCACAATTTTCTATGTGACGTCCCTTTGGAAAAAGTGTTTAACCTTCCCATTGAAGACTGCACCTCTGAGGTCTCCTGGGTGAAAGCTGGCATTGATGCTTTCATCTTGGTAAGGAAGTGCTGTCCTAAACCTCATTTGTCCCCCTGGTTCTCTCCTGCCTGTTCTGCCGCTGTTGCCCACAGGAATCACTTCTCCCAGCTATATCAGAGCCATGTGTCTGACCATAATAGGCACCTATTTGCCTCAGCTTGTAATGAGTGTAAGAGGATCTTAAATGATATGAAACTGTTGTTTGCTGGGCGAATGAAGCAGTGTTCGTCTCCAAAGACTACTGGTGGCTGTGCAAATGTTTGCTGAACAACAACAAATCCTCCATCTCTCCTTTAATCAATAAACTGCAGACAAGGCCAAGTGCTTTGCTCACAGATTCTCCTCTAACTCCACTTTTGACTCATCTGGAGTACCTGCACCTGACTTACCTCTTAGAACTAAGGCTCAACTGAGTGATGTTTACATAATCCCCCTCTCTGGTCTCTAAGATAATTTCAAACCTTGACTCCCCCATAAGTCGAGTGGAGGTAACAGAATCCTGGTTATTGTCTTGAAGAAATGTGTCCCTGAACTCTCCTCTATCCTCTCCAAACTCTATAATTACTGCCTCTCTGCTTCTGTTTTGCTGCCTGCTGGAAGTCCTTTTCTGTAGTTCCTATATTTAAGAACTCTGGAGAACCCTGGGACTCCTCTAATTATTGCCCTATTAGCCTCCTACAAATTTTCAGCAAAGTTTTTGAGGCTATCATCAAAGCTGAAATAGTTTAACATCCCACTGCCTATAAACTATTCTTGGACAGACAGTATGGCTTCTGCTTTGCCAGGTCTACTGCTGAATTGCTAACTACCGTCACTAAGTACATATACCAGGCTCTCAATAAGAATGTTGAAGCTCAAGCTGTTGCTCCAGATATTTCCAAAGCATTTGATAGGGTCTGGCACGCTAATCTTCTGTGCTAGCTACAGAGCTATGGTATCACTGAATGCTTGTTTAGTTTGATCCAATTGTTCTTTTCAAACTGAATAATGAAGATCGTCGTGAATAGGCATGCCTCCAGATCCTATCACATGAACATGAGTGTTCCCCAGGGATTCATCTTAGGCCCGACGCTCTTTCTGATTTTCATCAGCAATCTTCCTGATGTGATCAAATCCCAAGTAGGCATTTATGCTGACGGCACCACCATTTACTCCCACCTTCTCAGTCAGAAATCTGCTAAGGGATCTTAAGAAGAACCTCCAGTCCTTGGTGGACTGGGGTAAGAAATGGCTCATAAACATTAATGCTTCCAAAACAAAGCTGCTATCCGTCAACTCCCATAAACAGTCCCTCCTGCCTCTCATCAGCATGGATCAGGCTAATCTTTGCAAAATCAATACGCTGCACTTCCTCGGTCTCACTCTCTCAGACAAGCTCAAGTGAAACGACTCCATTGAATCAATTACTGCTCGGAAAGTTGGGTCACTGTGTCGGGCCAGGAAGTTTTTCTTGCCTGAGTCCATCCTGCACGTATACAAATCAACCATCCCCCTCCCTTGCATTGAATATTGTAGAACTCCCTCCGGTATAATTGCTTCCCTGGTAGCTACAATCTCCAAGAGTTTAAATGCAACATCAATTACCATCTCTTACCCCTTGACTCCCATACTTATCCTTTCCCCAACACCCTTGTATCTTGTTCTCCCCTTTTTCATCCTACTCTCAAGCAACTCACTTCACACCAGTATTCCCATTCTCTGACACTCACTGTAACCGGTTTCTATTTCTCTTTGCTCTCCTCATATGTAACCGGCTTACGGCCATATCACGTTGAATACACCAGTTCTCGCTCAATCACCGAAGTTAGATGGGTGACCGCTTGGGAATACCAGGTGCTGTAAGCGTATAGTGACGGATGTGTGTTGTGGTGCAGTAGATATCGTCTCAGAAAGAGAAATCGGTGAGCCGAGTTCGAATTCCAGTTGAATACCCTGTATTCATTTAAGCACTGGTACCCTTGGGAAAGGTATTAATCTGTCCCTTCCCTCCAGTTATGGGTTAAATAATAGGGTAGGACTTGGGGACCCTGCCTTTAAAAACAAGTCTCAATGAATCTTGATACTTGAAAAGAAAAAAGTGTTACTAGACACAAAACTTATATAAAAGCAACAATAAACTGTTGAAAGAAAAAGGTATTACCAGCAATAAATAAAATTTAGTTGGCAATAAATGACCTGCTGAGGTTGATATGCCATAAAAACAAAACAACCAACCAATCATATGTAAGCCGTCACTCTCCTCCTATGTAGTCTCCTGCACAGTACTACCTTGCTTGGAATGAAACAATTAAAAAAATACATAAATAAAAAAAGCATCAAGTGTCTAAAATGAACCTTATAATCATTGATTTTCATAAGGATGCAAAGTTGTCATGAATTAAGTAATTTTAACCTTACTTTCTCAAGAGATAGTTTGAAGTGGGCTCTAATTGGAAAAGTAAGCATATTACATCTGTCAACAAATTTGATGTGCTCTAATGTGTTGGAACATGAATAAAAATCAGCATGAACTTTGCTGACAACCCAATATTTTTTTAATTCTTGCACCACCTGCTGCAATCTTAAGCTAGCTTGCTTCTTTCATGCACCATGTCTCTTCAGTGCATAGGCAATAATGGCCATCCACTTTTTCCTGTCCCTTGTAGCTCTTAATAAGCTTTGTCTTTTTGTTATTTCTCCCAAACCCCATTATACCATCCATTTAGTCAAGCACATCAAGTATGTTACATGCTACTTTCCTCTATCCCTCAATCTGCCTTATGATTATTAGATTTTCCAAACCCTCCTTTCTCAGGACATGCCCCGGAAATTTCAGTTGCTTCTTGTTGATGTGAAGTATAAATTTGCTTTTGGTTTCCATTTTCTCCAAAACCTTGTCGTTCACGTGTTCGGAACATTGTATGTTCAGCATCTTGATCCTAAGGTACTTGTTTGAAATGCATATTCAGCTGTTTTAATGGAAGCTAATCTTTGCTTTTTATAATAAATTTATAATAAGGTGCCTAATAATAATTAAATAAAATTAATAAAATTATCTTTTCTTTTTTAATACCTTGTTTTTTTGCTTGACCCATTACATCAAGAATTTACTACTAAAACACTTTTGTCTGCATTAATTGATGGTATTTTATTGATTTGATTATAAACCTTGTCTGTTCAGAAAACTATCTTCTTCCGCAATGTCACTTAGTCTGATCCTGATCTTTCTCAATTCGGATATTTTGTTAGATGGTTTTTGAAGTCAGTTGAGAAAATCTCCAAGTTGGATAATGCTTGTATTATTGGTGTATATAGTTGTTAGAAAAAACAAGAGGATGAATGTCAGTAATAAATAGATTTATTATTGACGTTAGTTTCAAACAGATTATTGCTTGAATAGTCTGTCTATGACCTGGATATTATTGAACTGCTGCTCACAAAAGTTAAAACATTATTGTTTTCACTTATTGACCTATGCATATTGAGGAAGTGTGAGCAAATCTAAATCTGAATGCTTTGAGATGATATGCTTTCTAAATGCTTTGAGACTCTGTGAGGGACTGTTGTATTTTGAATTGAAATCTTGTTTTTTATCTCATTTGGTCAGATCTTGGACTCAGATTACAAACAAAATTGATTGGTTGTTTTTTTTTATCTTTTGTTCTGATTGGCCAAATAATTTGCTTAGATTGTTTTATGTTAAAAATGATGCAAAAAAAACCTTTTTGAAAATCAGCTCTAAGTAGTGGAGAATCCTTATAAGTAGGAAGTTGAGACAAGAGTTCACTGCACTGAAACAAAGGTAGAAAATCCAGTGATGTTTTATGCTGATACACCTTAAATCTTCTCTTTTTTTCTTTATCGGTATCACCCCATGCAAAGCAGTATAGCCACTAAGACACACAGGATTACAGGATGTGGAAGAATTATGAACAGAAATATTAAGAATGGGTGGGAAGTGGAAAAAGTCATTATGAGGACAGTAGATAGCAATAGACATTATATTTAAATTTTTGCAGATTATAATTGACTGGAAATCTCCCTGTTTCAGACTTTGTGATATTTTTGTAGGGTTGCAGAAGTTTTCAAGCATTAATAAGTATTTTGTCTTAATTGTCTGAAAGAACCCTTTCTGCCTTCCATCAGTATGACTTCCAAAAGAGTCTTCTGCTGACATGAGGTGGAAAGGTTATATTGAATCTTTTGCTAGGTCTCTTGTAAGGAAAGTTGATTCACTGTGTTGTACTAAAGATTTTTATCACCCAAATCAATCTTACATATTTATAAATCTACCATTTGTCCATGCTTTGAATATTGCTTCCACATACGGTTTGGTGCTCACATTACCTGATGCCCGGACATGGCTTGACCAATCCTTCCCACTTCTTAATCGGTCTGTCCACATATTTGTTTTGATCTTAGACCAGCCAAAAGAAGAATGAGCATTATCACTTGGCTAGATTAGTTCTGACACGAGGGACCGAATATATTATTAAGATCGGATTTAGGTGATCTTTGATATGGTGTATAATCAGGAGACCACTGCAATGCCACAGGCACAAGAAATAACATGACTTAGTATCCAGGGAGTTGAGTATATTGTTAAGACTGGATTTACACAGTCTGCAATACGGAATAAAATCAGTAGAACACTGCAAACGTATGTTTTTTTTTATATATATTTATATAATGATTATCTAGACAGATATAAGCAAGTCAAAGCTGGTGACACTCAACAGTTGGCTGATATTTTAAAAATACTTCAGTAACAATGTTCTTTGAGTTGGGGTTTACTCAGTTGTCTTTTAGAAGCACATCAGTCTGATCGAATTATTCAAGTCGCCTCATTCGCCTTAATAATTTAACTTATCTTTTCTAGCAGCAGGCCCCCAACTAATTTTGTCCTGCACCCTGGTTTTATTAAGCAAGCACAAAAATCCGGGTTAGTAAAAGGGTGGGGGTGGTGGTTAAATTCTCCCTCACTGTATAACTTTTACCAGCTCAAAATGAAAATCATAATAGTTGTCCATTTCGACTGAGTCTCTGGACCCTTTCTTGAGGAGGAGTGAATTCACTCTCTGTTATCAAAAGCCTGTCCATTTCCAACATCTGGCAGCATGAGATGGAAATTCTCACAGTCCAATTTTTACCTAGGGTTACACTTTGTCAAAACAGGATGACAATATTTTGACTAGAATCATTTTACTTGGATTTAATCAATTCAGTTACTCTTCCCGACAGAAATAATTGTATTTTACCTTTTTTATCACTTTTTCTCAAAAAATAATTGTATTCTCTCATTTTAGAGAAATCTCTTCTCATCTTTAAAATTAATAAAAAATTAATACCAGTCATCTGGAAATAGGGTTACATTCATTTAGAGATTCTTGATAAAATCCCAAAAAAAGAATCTGCAATGTTTTTGGCATCTCAGCTTAAATTACTTTCCCACTATCATAATGTAGTTTCCCTTTATTTTTTTTATTTTATTTATTATTTTTATAAATACTGTTGGGTTATTTGATAAAGGTGCCCTACCTCAAGTAACTCTCAAACGAGAATAAATATGAGGTGCTTAAGGGTAATAAAAGATGGGTGCAAAATGTTTCCCATTTTTGTTAAATGTAGCAATGTAAAGCAACAATATAACATGACCTAAACAAAGTACTTCAATAGACAAAGTTTACACTCTGCAAGACTACCTCTACACCAAGATGAGATGGTTATCTATCATCTATGAATATCATTGTTCTCTATTGTGAGAGTCTAGATGTTGGTTGTAGCATGTCTTGTTTTAACCTCTTCTCAGGATTGGACTGAATCTGTGTCAAAGGCTCTAACCCATCTTGCTTGTCTCTTCTGTGCCAAGGGCATTAACTCACTCCAGATATCTTTCACTAGGTGTGCTATTTTATTCAACCCTACAATACTTTCATAGTAAACGTTCTGATGAACTCTTCTTTTCATTCTTTTTGCTTGTGGAACTCTCTTCAGGCTTCAAGTTTGATTTTTTTCAGAAATTTAAACATAATGTCAATTGTTGTTATTCTTTCACACTCAGTAATCCCCTGCATCTTAGTTGCTTTGCTGCTTTGTTTGGGGTGAAATGATAAAAAGGAAGATTGGCATCCTTGTTGCCTTTTTGTCAAAGAGAATGATCTCTGGATTTCTTGGGAAATTGATTAATTTGATTGTGGGGTCATTTGAAACTGTAAAACTGTAATCTTCAAAATTAGAATTGGCTTGCTTTTTGTATGTCTCTGTTCATTGAAGCATTTCTTTGTGAAAATATTTGTCAATCTTCAAGAGAGAGTGAATCTATGGTCAAATCACACTGAAAACACGGGTTCTTATTCAATCACCAAAGTTAAACAGCATCAAGTCTGTTCTGCAATTAGATGAAGGAGTGCTTGAGAACTCAGCAATTTCTTGCAATAGAAAACATTTCAATTTTAAATAACCTACAGTGTTGATAAACTGGAAAAAAAATAAAAGGAAAGTAACTTTTTTACTTTGATAAATTAAAATTATTTGAGGTAATTTAAATTGTGTTCCTCAGCTGTAGTAGGAGGGGCCTCTTCACTTTGGAGTAATGTTTAACTAGTTGGTTTTAGAGATTATAATGCCTGCAGTGAGATTGGTTCTTACCAAGTGCCTTGCACCAGAACAAGTTTAATAAATGAAACTTTAAAAAAGACAAAACTGCCATCTGTTCTTCTCTCTCTCACACAAGTAAATTGAGTGCAATAGCTTTTCGTATTTCTGTATATCTCATTTGTGCTGATCTGTCATTATACTGCGTCCTTTTAGGATTTGGAACATTATGATCCTCCACAGTTTCTTGTTTCTGTGGTTAATCTTTTTTTCATTTGTAATATAATTTTTCAATCCCTGAGCAACTTAGTTTATGAAAAAGCATCTTTTGCTATTCCAATATGTCTTTGAATTTTTGCCAAACTTTCCATTGTTTGTTATTAAATTATTCAAATAGTTGAATTCCTACATTAATTTATTTTTAACATCCCTGATGTGTAAATTCACATCTTGAGCTGTCTCCTTTCGCTCATCACTGTACATTCTCTTTTTACAATATTCAGTTTTTTCTTTTGACTTTCCTCTGCTCCCTTGTAAAAAAAAAAATGCTTAGTTTTACCTTGTTTAGCTGACACATTGATAAAGTTCATGCCTATAAGCCATTTAATTCTCTTACAATCTACTCATTATTAAATAGAAATGAGAAAATGTATCTTCATTACTGCATGCTTTATATTTTGGTATACTTCTTTTCGGTGTATAATTTCTTGTTCTAATGTTTTGTATGGAACGACATTGTGTTTTTACTGTTTTTACTTTGATTTTGTTCCAAGCCCCTTTCATTAAAATTTTAATTTGGTTAAATTGCATATCAAGTTGGGGATTCAGTGAAGCTTGCATTCATTTCCACCCAAGTTTTTTGGTAATAGTAAGAAAATTAATCAGCTTTGACCTTTTGGGTACTGTATATTTCTATGTCTTGTCTATCAAGGAACTTACTCTATTCCCAACTAAGTGACATTGTACAAAGCAGTATAAAAGTAAAATGCATAAACCACTTCTTAGTTTTCTCACTTTTCACCTAGAGGATGTATGGAGAAAATTTAAGCTAATTAAGGAATTTACTGATCTATTTTCCTTGTATTGAAATGGAGACATAATCTCAAGGATAACTTATGGGTTACAATTTGTAGTTTAAAAGTACAGAAGTGAATTTGAACCATACCGTCCTCCTTCATAACCATGGCAATTTTCTAAGCACGGCTTAGATGTGGCACAAGGCCGAAAGTATGGAATACCCAATGAGGATTGAACTCACTACTCAATTGTAATGATTTTAGCGAGACAAGCTTGCTAACCATTACACCACCTCGAGGTGCCCTTTCCTTCATAACCATGGAAGTTTATCAGACTAAATCAAATGTAGCAAATATTTCTCAATATAGTCTATATTCAGGGAGAGTTTTTAAAACTTTAATAGAATTGGATTCAGAAATGAACAGTATCTTTTTAAGCTGCAAAAAGATTGCAAATCAAGTTTGCCTATTTATATGATATGTTAATACTTAAGAAACTAAACATTACTTATGCATGTCTCTTTGCTTAATATGAAATATTTCTAGACAATGACTATTTCAATTTTATGCAATATAATCTACACTTGGATGTCATTCAAGCTTCAAAATTTAAAAATATTTCAAGCAACTTAAATACACAGAATACTACATTGCATAAAAAAAATCTTTTTGCTTGGTTTTGAAAATCCAAATTCTTCTATTGTTTTCAAGAAAATAAAATTTAATGAAAATTAAAATCTTGGTAGAATTTAAATTGAGAGTTAATATGGTGCAGACCCAGGTGAATGAAACTGTATTTTTTGTACGCATTGGATATTTGAGAATCTTAAATTTTAATTTCTCTCTTAATTTCTGTGAGGAGGATTTTACATTTGGACTAATGCTTTTATCTTTGTTGTTGTTATCAAGATTTGATTATTGCACCCTCTGACCTTCTTCACATATCTGTTGATTCAGGTAACCTTTGAGGAATTTTGAACTGAACCCATTATTTAATCTTATATTGTTCTCATTCCACTGGCCATGTCTGGGTATATTGCATCTTGTTCTTTTTCTGTACCACTCAGTTATTGTTTACCTGGTTTCCACTGTACTACCCAGCACCAAGTTTACAAACCAATGCTTTAATCCACTAGGCATTTGTCCCAGGGGACAATCCTTAGCCTAGAACTTGGAGCCTTAAACCTTGCCTGCTTGCCACCAATGATACTTGATTACATTCTTGGTAAAATTATATTTCCTTGCTTCAAACACTAATTACTCATTTATCTGGCATTTTCTTTCTTCTCTATAATGAGGGGATGGCCAAGACACAATGTGATTTTTGGCCTTTAAGATGCTGGGTGAACACTCAAATCTAATAAAATTATATCTTTGATGTGGGAAGTTTGGAGTATTTGATCCATCATTGGTTAAATGAGCAGACATGCTCAGTACATGTAGAGACTAAGTTTAAAGAAAAAATATACCGACTCTTCTTGAATGCCTTGACATGGAGCAATGGTAAATAAGTTTTGGTAAATAATAATGGTAAATAATTTTGATGATCATTACTTCTGTAGTGAGTGTAATCTTCATGGAGCGATCTACACTTGTAACCTTGTGCTGTACAAACCAATGATGCAACTCAATAAAGAAAGATTTACTTTTCAAATGTTCAGATGTGTAAATTAGCAGCAAAATTTCTCTATTTCAAAAGTTTTATTTGGTCCACTTATTTTCATGGAAAATAGCTTTTTTAATCATGTGGAAGATGGAGGTTCAATTTCTTTTTGTATAGAAACTGTCCAACATTAACTGTCATATAGCAGTTTGGCAATATTTTCTTTGTTTCTATCAGAATTTTCCTGTTTCTTAATACTTTGTTTAGCTTTTGGAAGGCTCCTTTTCCTATTCCAGTGTATTTTTGGATTTCTGTGTCACCTTTTTCATTCATCTGTTAAAGCAATTCCAAAATATTTAAATTTCTATTCTTGATGTTTTTTTTATTTTATTTTATTTGGTTAAAATTAATCATTTGAAAATTATTTAATATGAATTTCAAGAAGATAAATTATTAAGTAAAGAAATATTTTTTGTCATTTTTTTTACTTTTAAGAATTTTCTGTAAATAAAATGCTTGAAGAGCTTTGTATTGATTCTATGCATTTATGCCTTTTTCAGAACATCAGAAATGTCTTCAATTGAATTAAGAATTCCAACTCTTGATGTCCAATCTCCAAAGCTGATGTGCAAATTCTTTTCTTATTGCTTCTGTTTTTCTTCATTTCATAAATAACTTCTGCTTCAGCCACATTTCTCTTTCTCTCTTTCTGGTTCTTTTCTTCTTTCTCTTTCTCTCACTACTAAGTTAATTTAATTTTTTTTAAATCAGTCAACTAAATCGAAATTTATGAGTTAAAGCAATTTATTGGTCTTTTTTGTTAATTTCCCTTTCTTTTATTTATTTTTTTGCTTTTCATGGGTTTGAGAAAAATTTGAAAGTTTTTTTTATTTTTCAGAAAGCATAAAAGATTATCTTAGAAGAATTTTCTTTTAGGAATTGTTACCTCATCAACTTAACTTTGTGTTGTGTTGGAATTCTTACTTTGCTGTTGGGGTATATTTATGTATGCTGAAAAGTTACAAGCTTTTACCATCAACATTTTTCTTAGAATTTCTTCTTGATTAGCCTGTGTACTTTTCATCAACACCTTCATATAGACATAAAAAATGAGTATTGAAAATTTCTCAACCAGACCTGCAAAGCTAAAATCAGTATTTCAATGACTAAACATCAGAGTATTGATTATTGAAGTTGATTGGGCTGAGAACTTTTCAGCACCCATTCATATATATATATATATATATATATATATATATATATAGAGAGAGAGAGAGAGACAGGTTAGTTAAGTAACATTTGTAATGCACAATTTTTATTTTTGTTAATCTTTTTTCTTACTTTTAATGTTTGGTCTCATAATATAGAAGAGAAAAAGAATCCATTTGTTTATTTTTTGTAGCAAACAAAGAAGTAATTTTTGTAGATGAAGTCTTTAAAATTTTTTCTTTGGTTTTCAGAAATTATCTGCTTAAGTAAATGAGATGACAATTTTACTGAAAAATGTAAGTTGAAAGACAAAATTGTCGGTTATTTCCAAAGAATATTCAGTTTTGTCAAAATATGACATATTTGTGAAACCTCCTAAATTTTGAAGTTAGATTTTTTTTTTTTAATTGGGTTTTTCCGAAATGCATTGAGAATTGAGACATTGCCACCATACTCTGTAACTGCAAACCTGTCTGCATCTCTTTCACTAACATATGCGGCATCCACACCAACTTCCTCAGCGTAGATTCATTCCTCCATGATAACTCACCTGATATATTAGCCCTATGTGAAACTAATCTTAACCCTTCTATCTCCTCATCTGAGTTCTACGTTCCTGGCTACCTTCCCCTCTTCAGGAAGGACTCTAATGTTCATATGCATGGGCTTGGTGTCTATGTCAGCGAACACCTTCCCTTATCTAGGGTGTCATCTTTTGAATCCCTAGATCATTCTTTCATGTGCTTCCGCCTCTCACTTCTCAGCTCGATTAGCTATCTCTTCTTTCTCTACCGCTCTCCTTCCTCCCTTGACTGTTCGTTACATGAAATCATTTCTGACAATATCGACAAAGACATTTCTTCCCATCCCTCTGCCCATGTATTCATGTTTGGTAACTTTAACGCCCACCACACCAAATGGCTGAAGAACACTGTCACTGACCCTGCTGGTGTCCACATCATGAACTTTTCAATCACCCAATCCCTTACGCAAGTAGTGGACTTCCCCACGCGTTTCTCCGACAACCCTAACGGAAGGGACTCACTTTTAGACCTCTGCTTCACTTCCATCCCAGACTCTTGCACTACCAGACAACTCTGCCCCCTCGGAAACTCTGACCACACTGTAGTGTCCGTCAATATTTCACTCCACTCCCGCCCGACCCATGAAACACAGACAAGTAGAATATCCTACTGCTATCAAAGAGCAGACTGGGATTCGTTCCGAGACTTCCTCTGTGACATCCCTTGGAACAACGTTTTTAGTCTTCCCATCGAAGAATGTGCATCTGAGGTCTCCTCCTGGGTTAAGGCTGGCATCGATGCCTTCATCCCTGCTAGGAAATTCCAGCTTAAATCTCATTCGTCTCCATGGTTCTCACCCGCTTGCTCGGCTGCCATTGCCCACCGGAATCATTTCTTCCGACTCTATCGTAACTACGCGTCGGACCAAAACAGGCGCTTTTTCACTTCAGCTTGTAATAAGTATAAAAGGATACTTAACGAAGCTAAGATGTTGTTTGCTGCCAGAATGAAGCAACGCATAGCATGCTCTAAATTCGACGCTAAAGACTACTGGCGACTCTGTAAAAGAGTACTTAACAAGAGCAAGTCCACAATACCCCCCCGCTAATCAACAAATTTGAGGTCCTCACCTCCCCAGCAGATAAGGCTGAATGCTTTGCCCGCAGATTCTCGAACAATTCGAGTCTGGACTCATCTGGAGTTTTTACACCCGACTTCTCACCTAGAACCGAGTCATAACTGAATGATGTCCACATTACACCTTCGCTTGTCTCTAAGATAATCTTAAAACTTAACCCTCACAAAGTGAGCGGTGGTGACGGAATCCCAACCATAGTCTTAAAGAAATGTGCCCCTGAACTCTCCTCTGTCCTTTCTAAGCTCTACAACCTCTGCCTATCTGCTTCCTGCTTTCCTGCCTGTTGGAAATCCTCTTCTGTAGTTCCTATATTTAAAAACACTGGAGAACCCTCTGACCCTGCAAATTACCGCCCTATCAGCCTTCTTCCGATCTTTGGCAAAGTGTTCGAAGCCATTATCAACGCCGAGGTGGTGCAGCATCTCTCAGCACGCAGGCTCCTCTCAGACAAGCAATATGGTTTCCGCTTCACCAGGTCTTCTGCTGATATGCTAACGACCATCACCGAGTACATATACCAGGCACTCGACAGGAATGGCGAAGCCCGAACCGTTGCATTGGATATATCTAAGGCGTTCGACAGTTTGGCATGCTGGCCTTCTATGTAAACTGCAGAGCTATGGTATAACTGGACATTTGTTTCAACTAATCCAGTCATTCCTCTCTAACCGCACAATGAAGGTGGTATTAAACGGACATGCCTCCCAGAACTACCATACAAACACAGGTGTCCCCCAAGGCTCCATCTTAGGTCCTACACTCTTCCTGATATACATTAATGATCTCCCTGATTCCATAAGATCCCAAGTAGGTTTGTACGCTGATAACACCACAGTTTACTCTCGCCTCCTACAAAAATCTGGTGTAGGCGTCAAAGCTAACCTTGCAGCCGAGATTGAAAAAGACCTCCAATCCATATTGGACTGGGGTAAGAAATGGCTAGTAAATTTTAATGCTTCTAAAACGAAGCTACTCTCAATTAACTATCATCGACAATCTCACCTACCTCCCATTAGCATGGACCAGGCTTTCCTCCCAGAGAGTAAAACACTACGCCTCCTTGGTCTCACACTTTCAGCAGACCTCAAATGGAATGACTATATCAAATCCATTGCTAAATCCACTGCTATGAAAGTCGGTTCTCTGTGTAGGGCCCGGAAGTTTTTTCCGTCTTAATCTATCCTGCACATATATAAATCTACCATCCGCCCGTGCATTGAATACTGCTACCACATCTGGTCGGGTGCCCCTGCTATTCTCCTCGGGCTTCTCGATAAGGTTCAGAGGAGGGTCTGTAATGTGATAGGTACCGACTTGGCAGACCACCTGCAGTCTCTCTCCCACCGGTGTGATGTGGCTTCCCTGTGTCTCTTCTTTAAATACTTTCATGGCTTCTGCTCCGATGAACTTAGATCACTGGTGCCCCCTAAATACGAATTTGAACGAGATACTAGATTAGCAACTAGATCCCACCCTTTTACAGTGAAACCGATAAAATGCAACTGCAACTTCTACTCCAACAGTTTCTTTCCTCGCACTTCCCGACTGTGGAATTCCCTTCCACACGATTGCTTCCCCGACGGCTACAATCTCCAGGAGTTTAAATGTAAGGTCAATACACACCTCCTAACACACTAACCTGCTCCTATTCTATCAAACACTCTTCCCATCTGCCCAACCCTCATCCTTGGTATCCTTACTTCATCTGTCACCTTCCTCCTGACATTCCCTATGTCTAACCACTCCTTCTCTTTACCTTCCCCTATGTAGCCCCATGCGCAATAGTGGCAGTGGAATGCCTTGCTTGGGGTGAGATGATTAAAAAAAAAAAATTCTGAAATGTTGACTTTGGCAGTCTTTGCAAACATTTTGTCATGCACTTTTATAATGCAAATTAAGAATTTGTTCATGGCTTTAGTGTTTGTTATCTCTTCTCTGTAGAAAATTGTAGGGGAGATAACTGTGAGTAAATAATTGTAAACCTCCCTAACATTTTTATATATAAAAATACTTGTGAAAATGAGAAACAGCGAGACATGGAAAGAACAAAACAAATATTTATCTTGTCATGTGGTGTTATAGACACAAGAGACAGTTGTGAGTTGGAGTCAAAAATCAAAAATGGTTCAGAATTTGACAGAATCAGATAATGAATAAGTAAAGTTTATACTGTCTTTCTTGTAAGTTTTTTTTTATAGATGGACGAGATGAGTGTCCAGATAATTTAGTTAGAAAATACAAGAAGTGTCTTGGGTTTTTTACCTGAATTTTTGTTACTTTTTGCTAAAAGATAACTGTTACTATTAAGGTCTTAAAAAAAAAAAAAGGAAGATGAAATTTTCATTGATGCATATGTTGATGATAGGTGAACTGTTTGTCTGATAGTGAGAATGTCATATGTTTGTGTATAGAGGAGAAAAGTGGAGTCGATTCTCATTGGTTTAAAATGCGTGAATAAATGATAATTATAATTGTTATAATTATTTTTTTGATACTAAAATTAATTTTCATTTCTATATTTTATGAACACAACAATATGTTAGCATTACCCTCAGCAGCCTTGGGATTTGTTCAGAATTGCAACTGAAACTTTGTTAATGTGATATTTTAATAAGAGAGACTCTAATTTAACATTTTCACAAAATATGAAAATTTATTTGTGGATATGGTGAGATTTAAACTATTTGACATTTGAAATCAAATGTTTGGTGCTTATAACAGTAAGAAAATGTAGAGAGAAAGAAAATAGTTTGCAGTTGGAAATTCACTAAATTAGGTTAATATTTAATAAGATATACATTTATGTTTTCAAATCCAGTTAAGATATATTTGATCTCAGCACCAATGACTCTAGTTTGGATTCAGAAAAATTAGATGAAAATACTTTTTGTGTTAAATGTCTTTGATACTGTTTTTTATTTTAATCTTGATGATTTTAATCAGTCAGCCGAGTGTCTTATGTGATACAAGCTTGGGCAATCATGTCTCATTCGAGTCATGACTGACTGGGCAGAAGATTTTTCCACGGTAGGTCACCATTACTTTCTGCAGTAGACTGGGTTCTATAGCCTTGGTTGGCAACCAATCTGTGTTGCTATTTAACCCATAGTTGGAGGGAGAATAGACAGTAATACCTTTCTCAGAGGTATTTGCATGTATGTGAATGCTACAAATTCAACTGGAATTTGAACTTGGCTCTTCAATTTCTCTTTCCTAGCATATATCCACTGTACCACAACTTACATACGTATTTTAATCACAAAATTTAAAATTTGGGGGATTTGAAAATTTGAATATTTTGTATAGAATTTCAATTTAAGTGAATAAATTGATGTTTGAATATTTTTATTAACATTTTATTTTTTTTGCAAGATTTTTTATTTTAGTATAGATGAACTAATTTTCAAAAAGCTTGCTTTTAGTTTTATTCTCAATTTATTGGCTTAAGAAAAATATTTCTAATTTTAAAATCTATCAAAATAACAAGAAACCTTTTTTAATGGATTGTTTATGATTTGGCTACAAAATTCTGTGCTGGATTTAATGTTTTTGAATTTTACTTAAATTTGACAGATTTGTTTAGGACATTGTTTTCATCATCATGGACTTCTTCACTGATTTGACATTTATAATTGCATTTCTCTTATTTTTATTTTCTCTCACAATTTTTTCTTAATAGCTTGTTCTCTTTCAACATTTATTCCTTTAGGGATAATATTGATCCCTCAGAAAATGTGTTGCCAGATTCTTTAGTTGTTTATAACTAAAACAGAAACAGTATTTCTTTTTTTTTTTTCATGTAAACTTTTCTCAAATATTCAAAATGGCTTGAAGTTACTAGGGAAATATCAAGTAACCAAC
Source organism: Ascarosepion bandense (assembly GCA_037127315.1). Taxonomy (NCBI): domain Eukaryota; kingdom Metazoa; phylum Mollusca; class Cephalopoda; order Sepiida; family Sepiidae; genus Ascarosepion; species Ascarosepion bandense. The sequence goes on from JBBBDQ010001308.1 coordinate 4,269,698, forward strand.
CTAACAAGCTTATGTAAATGGATGGCAGCAGAAGAGGAATTGGAAGTGTTACAAAGGATAGGAAGTTGTGAAGAGCCATGCCCACCCACTTCCAAAAAGAATATTGCATATAAGACATTTTATTCTATTAAGTATTTTAAGGTGGCTGTGATTGATTTTTTCTTACAGGATGTAAGGTTTGTCTTTAAACTTGAGTAAAAACCGTAATTTTCAAAACCTGCCAATCTTGTAAAATTACTGCAATGCAATCTTATTTCTGACCAGCCAATACATTTAAATAGTTGTAAAATCTGTACCCATATGATTAATAAATATTTTGACATTCAGTAAATAAAGAAAACTGTTTCATATAGACAATTTTATTGTATGGAATCAAATAAAATTAAAATAAAATTTTCATGAATTGAGTGACGAGAGAAATAGAAAAGCCAAAGCATAGATACTACACAAAAATATTTTATTTTGAATTCATACAGCCACTACTGGTTAGACAAGAGTTATTACGGTTCTAATCACTTTGATATAGCTATCTTCTCATCACATGGTCAACTGGTCAAAACTCTGCTACATGAGTCTGTGATGGGCTGATGCAAAATCAGAACTGTTCCAGGAATTCTTCAACGGCACCAAAATTGGTGAACTTTCCAAAGGAATGTGTTGAAAAAGATCCAACAGCAAATACAATACTTTCTCAAGTTCTCTGTTTTAAATTGACATTGTCCGTTTTGGTCTGTGTCAATGCTGTCCACATCACTAGGGTGACCTTAGCATTTCCATCAATAATAGCACTACATATATCACTGGTTGATTGTAGCCTGCGATGAAGGTCAAACATTAATGACCAACCTTTTTTTTTTTCTTAAATTCAAAACCATTTTAAAGCAGGTGCATAAATATGAGTGATTTTGTTAACACATTTTTTAACATTTCCAAAACAGCGAACAAAGTGTGTTTGGGACAGGATTTATATATATATAAATTTTTTTCTTCCAGAAGATATGTTCTTTTGATTTAGGGTGGGGGGGTTCAGAACAAAATATCTTGGACTTCTGTTCGTAATGTCTCTTTCTTCATTATCACCATTATCTTTAATTTCATTTTTGCATACAGAATTATTAAAAATGCAAATGAATAGAAATCGCTTAAAAGTGAAAAATATCTTCAAACATTGATGAGGAAAAAAGTATTAAAATAAATAAAATTGCACAAAAGAGTATTTCTATATCAAATGCTACAAATGCAGAATTTTTTTTTTTGAGAAATTCTTAAATGTGATAAAATAAAAAATATAATTTGATTGAAGAACAAAAAAATTAAATGAAAATTATTTTATAGTTTTAATTTCTGGTTTTACTTTAACTGAGTTTTTCTTTTGATGTCAATTTAGCAGGATATAATCTTACATAAGACCATGTTCAGCATCAGTATTGGCAGCCGTTAACCCCTTTTGTGAATTATTAACTTTCCTGAATCTTACATCATGACAATGATTCAATTCTCTTTTGTCTTTTGAAAATTGCGTGAGATAGACAATTTCTCAACATGAGATTTTGCTTTACATTGTTCCTTCTAAGAATAAGCAGGTGAGAAATTATTTACTTTCAAATGAGAAAAAAAATCATGAAACAAATTACAACATGTTTGAAATGTATTAGGAGTCAAATTATTTCTTTTTATTCATATTTGATATTCACTATCAGGGAAAAAGGTAAAAAATGAATTCTTTAAAGAGTTGGTTTTCATTGGTCATAAAAATCAATTACATTTATATTAAAATTAATATTTTGAATAGATGAAGCTAAATTATTATTGTTACCTTATAAAACCTTGCCTCATTATGACAGGACTGACCTTGCTTTGTGCAAGGTTAATCCTGCATCTGACTCAACAAAAAAAACATGGCTATCTATATATGTATGGAACTACACTTTTTTTTATCATTTATTTTCAAATGAATTTAAGCATAATTATAACTAAAAAAAACTTGTCTTTTAAAAAGAAAATTAAAAGAGATAATAAAAAAAACCTCTATAAATTTACTTTAAAATCTTATTTTATATAATTGTGTATAAAATTATTTCATGGGCAGGAGGTGCATTTATTTATTTATACCTGTAGTTATGAAGTATTGTTAACATTTCATAATTTCTCTCTGTGATATGAAATTTTATTTACCAGTTTTAGGAGATTGTTTTAAATGGGCAGATGTTGATAAAGATGTTGGGAGTTAAACATTTTAATTGCCTAAAGACCTAAATTTTAATTATTCTTTGTGTTTATGAGGCTGATCTTTGTTACTTAAGTAGTGATTTGAAAATGTTTACCACATCACCAACATAGAACCAGATTTATTAAAAATTTAGTTTTATCTTTACAAATGCAGATATTAGTAAAATTGGATTTTAAGACTTGCCTGATAAATTGCCACTTTGGAAAACTAATTAAATTCCTTGAAATAAACTAGGCTCTGACATTAACAAGAAAGCTTGTTTAGTAGAAGAATCAATTTTGTTGCTTTGAAAAGAGGTAATTTCAAATTTAGAAAATAAAATTGTAGATTCAGGTTTCTGTTGAAACCAAATTTCCCGACTTACCAACCAACATGCTGAAATGGATCTTGTATGTAGTGCTAAAATGAAGGAAAGGAAACCAGTCAGCCAGTTAGTAAACAGCGAATTAGAGAAAAAGCATGATTATAACGATTGTTATCAATCTGAAAACTTGATTAACATACTTTCTGTATCAAAATTGCTTTTGCTCTACAATTCATTTAAGATGATGATAATGATGATGAAAAATAATCTTTTGAGATTAATTCCTGGAAAGGATTAAAACTAAGAAGGAAAAACTTGAAATGAAAAATTGCAAAAGAATACGACCAACCATGAAAACCCAGCACCAAAAACAACAAATTCAACAACATTAAATAGAAACAAGTAAAACTCCTTGCAGGTTGGGATTTTTCCTTTTTTTTTTTCTTAGTATATTTGGCAAAAATATGCACAACTATTTTACAAGTCTGCAGTATATTTGGATGAAATTCTCCATGTGTGCCTGTAGAAAAAAAATCTTCACAAACCAATTTTGACCACACTTTGAAGAAAACTAAAAAATAATGTTACAAAATTGTTTACTATTACATGCTCACTGAATAAAGCCTTTTGATGTATTTTTATTTTGCATCTACAAATATCTTTTGAGTTGGTTTCTTTTGCTGCAGGAATGACTAGCAAAGGAAACCGGTCTGAGAATATGTCTCTTCCAACCAATTAAAAAACAATGTTGAAAGGATTTTATTGCAAAGCTTTCAGGGAATTATTCATCAAAGTATTTACAGTTCAATAATACTTTATCAATTAAATAAAACTGATCTTTTTTTTTTTACTTTTAAATAATTAGTGATAAAAAGCTTTAATCCAGTTTTGTTTTTGTGTGCTAAACATTTGTTCTGTTACTCAACAAATATTCCAAGCAAACATCAATATTTTCATTTTGAATCTGTTATTTGGAAAAAGGACTGAGGCTATTAAAGGAAAATTAATTTCTCTTTGTCTAAATAAAAATCTTTGCATAACTTGAAATGGAGGCTTTGTGCCTTGTCACTTAATATGCTTGCATTTACCAGTAATCAGTGCCAATGTATCGGAATTACTTCATTTTGGAGAAAAAAAATCTTGATTTTTTTTTTTTTTTTTTAGAATTCAGTATTTGAAAATGTTTATTTAATTCTGCCAAGATTGACTTTGTTTCTCGTTTTATTTGTACAGTTGCACAATTGAAAAAAGACCATCAGTCTAGTTTTGTATTTTGTAGAAGATTTTAGCCTTAAATATTCTTAGATAGATTAAACATGTTTTTTTTTTAATGAACTTTTATAAAGTATACTAAAATTAAATGTAAAAAATGAAACATACATTCACAGACACACATTTCCATTTTAATCATTTGGTTAACTAATTTATTTTAGAGAAACAAAGAAATTAGTAATTTGTCAGTTTTACAAAACTCCCTTTTTACTAAATTTTTCTTGTAGACTCTGGCTTAGGTATTTTATTTTGTCCCTGAAAGTAGCTATTGTAAATTAGCTATTCTCAAACTTGTGACCTTTGCCCTGCTGCAGGTTCTAAACAAAAAGATTCCAAGACAATAATTAGTGTCAGATTCTGCAGTGTTTCCAGATGGACATTAATCATTGTAACATGGATCCATTTGTGTGACAGGTGAACATGGATAAAGGAATTTCAAACAGAGGTGGAATTATATCAAAAGCAGAAACAAAATGCCCCTTTTTAAAGCCTTTTAACAAATTTGAGCAAAACAAATTAAAAAGAAATTTGTGCAATAATAATCAAACACTGGGATCAACCATTACCAAATCAGTTAAAACAATCATTGGATTGACCAATATCTACAAAATCAATATCAGTAGACATAACTGCTTTAGTATGTCTCCCTGAAGTTAAGGTTGATTTAAAAAAAATATGCACAAAAGAAGTCATTTACTCCAGTTTTAACATTTTTGTTTTATTTTTTTAAAAATGAATAGCATTAGAGAATTATTTCACAAGTTGAATATTCTTAATGCTCTTGAAAGTATATTTAGTCCAGAATTACCAACAGTTGGTAATCATGAATTGTAGCTCCATATCCTTACATTGTCAAAATAAAAACTGAAAATGAGGTTAGACTGATTTAAAAGAAGCCAACATTTTTAGATAAACTATAGATTTCTGAACATAAAACTTTAGAATGTATGAATAACTGGAATGAACAAAAAGAATTCTCTTGAATTTTGATTTACAGTTGTACTGAAAATTTTTCAAGACAAAAATATCCTGCACACTTTTATTTTAGCCTTGACCATTAAATCCTTTTTAAAATTTCTAATCTGGGTTAATTTGATTAAAAAAAAAAAAAAAAAAACGAAAACATCTTCACCCTCAAGAAAAAAAAAAGAACCATTTTTAAAGTTGCAAGTTACAGCTAATTTCATATCTACATTTGAGTTAAATATTAGAGATGTTTGTTCAGTGTGTTGGTGAACCACATTGGTGAAATGCATATTGAGTTTGAATGCTCCCTGAAATTTTTGATAAGGTAATCTTAAATTGGATCTTCAGACTGACTTTTTTTCAACACCATCTCAGAAATGACATGGGAAAAAATTTAAAAATCTCCTCAAATCAAAATTATTTTGACATTTACAGCTGTATTATAATTGAACACCATTAAAACATTTATTTTAATCCATTTAATCTTTAAACTGTGGTTTCCATACCCTACCGCCATGAATAAAGATTTGCGTGAGGCAGTTGAGCATATCAAGTTTGTTTATGATAAACAGAATGCACAACACACAAATGTTGTTAATGATTCATACAAGTTTTAAACAAAAATTGACAGAACATATAATTTTTCTTAAAGCAAAATTAGTTTTACAATTAGATTTTAGTGTTTTTCAATTTAGGGATAGAAAAATTAGAGAAATAATAGAAATATTTAATTCTTTCGACCTTCATTTTTCATTCAAATTTCAAAAACAATGTTTAAATAAAAAAAGCACTTAAGTTTTGATTATTTGTGTGTGTATTCAATTAAGAGCCCATCATCATTGGTAAGAAATTAATTTTTATTTTTTTAAGAAATAATAGACATTTTTTATTAAAAATTCTATATCATATTGACATTGTTCTAAAAGCCTAAATATTAATCTCAAACTATTATTCTATTATTCTCAGGACAATGGGATAGTGTTAGTCTCGAGTATTTTTTAAATTTTAAAATTTAAATTCAAAACTACATTTTGAAGTATTATGAATGAGATCAGTACCTCATTTGCATCTGTGTCCTCATTAAAGAAAGAAATTGAAATATTTACCAATATATATGCCAATTGTTGAATTCTTGCAACTTGCATTTGTTAGGCTTTTTTGCAAATATAACTGTGCATATTCATAAATGTGTGCAATTTCAAATGTTTTTTTTCTGTTTTTTTTTCTGTTTTTTTTTTTTTTAATGAAGACAAAATTATATTTATTTTGACAAAAAAATTTGAGGAATGGAGCAACTTTGACTTTTGGACTCTTTAAAATAACAAAGAACAGAAATTCTTATGTACATAACATTTTTTCTTGTTTGTTGCTTGTAATGAAACTTGATAAAAGTATAAAAACAAACAACATGCATGTAAAATCTTAACTGCATTCTGCATTGCAGTAAAATAATTGATGGGGCAACCCAAACTGATTAATTAATTAAAAAAAAATGCTTAAATGTCACATATTTACAGACGCTCTTGAAAAAAAAAAAACTGTCAAAACAGAAAAAGAAAATCTTATCAGATTGAGGATCCCAGGTTGTTCTTTTTTTTTATTTTCCAGTAAAAAAAAAAAATATTATCAAAGAAAATTACTTGATTATTTTTTTCTTTTATTTCATATTTACCTTTTTATAGTGTCAAAGAATTGGTATTGTTTGTCCAAATATAGGGATATTTTTTTTTTTAAACAAGTTCAATGCAAGGTTTTGACAAGTCTCTACATTGAATATAGATTGTTTTGAAAATGCATTGGACACTTTTAAACATCTGTGATTCAAGATGGAAATGGTTGAGGGATTTGTGCTATCCTTAATTTTATTTTTAAATGTCTTATAATGTCAATTGTCAAGGAAAATGACCATGGAATTTCAGAAAAAAAATATTTTACAAGTATGTATTTGCAAAAAATTACTTCTTCAAACATTGATACACTTTTGCATAATTTCCAGGTTAGATATTTTTTAAAATTAAAAGAATATTGATGTTACATTTTTCTATTCAACACTAGGTAGATATTGAACAGAAATTTTTTCTTTCTTTTATGTCCTATTTCTTTCTATCTGCTGTTAAGTATAATATCAAAAGAATTACATTTTTATTTAAGAAAAGATGAAAGTGCCAAAAATCAGGAAATGATTTTTCATAAATCATTGTTTTAATTTTTTTTTTTCATTGAGCAAAGACCTTTTAAGACATAATTTATATTTATCACAGTTTTAAATATATTAACAAATATATGAATTTACTTCAAGGATAGTTAAGATATGACAGAACTTCAAAGTATTTATTATAACTTATACATAATTTTAAATCTAAGAAGTTTTCTTTTATTTCTATTCTAAGTGTGGATCAGGATTTGTTTGATTCAGAGAATTTAAAGATCAAGATTTTGAAATTAAGTCCTGATATTTTAGTCATTTGATATTTTTGTGTATTTATTTCTTCTCCATTATTGCCTGTTGGAATGATAGATTTGATTTGTAATCTATGTCTGAAAACTTGATTTCAAGGAACCTAGAGACTTCTATTCAAAATAATTCCCCAAAACAATTTATTTCCTCTTTGTAGCATAATGTCAAATGGTAAAAAATATAATGTATGTATTTTGTTAGATTGAAAACTTTTCTTGCAGAAAGTAATTTTTTCAGGTTTCTCAGATTTTCATTAAACATAACTTGTTGAAATGAGATTATTAAGATTTTCATTAAACATAACTTGTTGAAATGAGATTATTTTTCAAGAACTTTTTCTGCTTGAAAGTTAACTTTCTTTAGAAGGATCTTTATAGCCCTCTACCAATATCCATGTTAGGTCACAAACTGGTCAGAATTGGTTGATGTTTTCTAAAGTGTCCAGTATTTGTGTTCATGTTAGCAAAAAGGTAGGTTTGTTCTGACCTTTTTGATCTGATCAGAGAAAAACATACAAGGATTTGTTTCTGGTTGCTTTTTAAAAAAGTTTTAATTGAAATATTTTCAAAATTAGAAGTTTTGTATTTTGATGAAAAAGGTCTCGTTTTGTGTGTGAATTTGTAATAGAGGAAGAGAAGTAATTAAATTGTTAGTGTGCTTTGTCAGCTAATATTGATTCACACTTATTAATATTATTTGAATTTTTATTTTTATGAAAAGTTTGGATGGCTGTTTGTGATTAATTCACTAACTGATTTTCTATGTTTAGGACATTGACAGGATTAAAGTCTGTATTCTAATTTGAGTGTGTTTTGATATTTTTCTTTATAAATAGTAAATCTTTCTGTCACTATAAAAAAATTACATTAGGCAAAGAGATTGCTTCATGAAAAAGATTTCTCTAATCTTTAATAAGACTGAAAAATTTACAAAACATTTGAGTTGGAAGGAGGATCTCTCAGTGTTTGAGAGAAAGAAGATGAACCATGAAATGAATTTGAGAAAATAGAATATTTCTAAGTTTATTTCAAATATTCAAAGAAAATCTTAAAATATGCTTTAAAAAGATTCTAGATTTAATTTTAAATTCACTAGCTTTAATGTAATTTAGAAAGAGGGATAGAATTCTAACTTTTCTTAAAGAGAATGTGATTCTAGTTTTTCTGGCTTAGATTTTAGATTCTTTTGAAATGTAAATTTTTCAAACATTCAGAATTAAAGGTTTTGATAGAAAAGACAAAAAACACTCAAAGAATAAAGAAACTGGAAAAAATGTAAAGAACAATAGTACACTTGTATAAATTTAGTGAAAATCAAGATTTAATGTTGTAATATATTTTCTTTCAGGAGGATGAAAAGAAAGAAAAAGATTTTCTTCAGTGAATAATAATGATCAGTTAATACTATTTCTGTAGTATTTTGAAAAATGGTAGAAATAAGACAAAACAAAAAATAAAGTATCTATTTGTACTTGTTATAAGAAAACCTACTGCTTTCAATAGTTAAAGCTTAAAAAGAGTAATTCACTAAGCAGACAATATTTTCTTTAAGTGTACATTTTTAGTTAAACTATCAAATCAAGACCTTAAAATCTGAAGGTGACATTTTGGCCAAAAAATATCGTCTTTTTATTTTCCTGCAGTTGAGTTACTGGAATTCTAGTCATGTGACTGTCTCTTGATCTTTCAAAGAGAAACTTAGAATAGGAATTGAAAAATACAAAAAACTTAAAACAAAACTGAAACTTGTTGACCAGATTATCTTTAATTTGATGACTTTGAGAAATGTGCTGTTTGAATATTTATTGAATCTTAAAAAACTTAAGTAGAGAAAAAAATAAAAGGAGGAAAAAATGCAGCTATCAAATGTTAAGTGATTTTCTTTGGTCTTCTCCTACCTACTAGTAATGAATCATTTTGAAAAATTATAAATGGCTCTAAAGCTATTATTCTCATATTATTAAAGTATTTTTCTTAATGAATTCGAAAATAATCATTAATCTAACCAGCATCAGAATATTTAACAGAAAATAACTTTAGAAATAACTTCTTCAGTGAAGTCAGCCTATTTTTTTTTTTTTTTTTTTTTTTTTTTTTTGCAGTATTAAGAAAAAAGCTGGTAAAGAAAAATTTAAGTAAATTGAATAAATCTTATTTAACATTGTTAGGGTGTGTTTTTTTTATAAGAAAAAAAAATTATGAGACACATAATGAGAAAAGTGAGCTTGAAGAATTTGACACTCAAAATAAATACTGAAGACAAAAGGGACAGGGAAATGCCAATCTATGTAATGAGCTTGTATGAATAAATATCAGAGCAGAGACTAGGAGGAAAAGTAAAAAGAAAAACATTGAACTACAAATGATAGAAAATTATAGAGAGCCATGATTGTCCACATCTTGAAGGAATGCAGCACATAAAAGTAATATTTGAATTTTGACAGAACTGAGAAAATATTCTATAACCTTTTTAGATCGTAATTATCAGTGATTATACTTTGGTATTGTTTCAAATGAACAGAAATATCTTTATTTTTGAATACTTTATGGAAAGAGTATATTGTCAATTTATTGTCAAATACTTTTTGCATTAAACAGTCATGACACAATATATATTTTAAATGAATGGAAAATGTATTTCACTAACATTTAAATAAAAATTTATTTTCTTTAAGCAGAAGCAAAATATCCTTGTTGTTTTTACTTGTATTTTGTTAGAAGTGACATCAATGCCTTTTGCATATGTCATCCAAAGTTGGTTTAATTTGCTGTCTTTATTGATCAAAGATGCATGACTGAAATTAAGTTTTGGACAGCAGAAAAATTGAAAATAAACCAACATTCAGTATGTCTTTAGATTCAATGATGATAACCTGTATAGGTTGTCTTGTAATTAGATCCACATTTTGTTGCTTTCATCACCATCTTCATGGTGGAATTTCACTATTCACATTTTGATGCTAGCAGATTTCAAGACAAAATTTGGATGAATTGTTTCATTGGATCAGAATCTGCATAATTTTATTTTGGTTTGATAAATGTCTTTATTTACAAAAGTGAGCATGAAATGTCTCTTTTGTCTGAGATTTACAGATAAGTGGGGAGTTATTTGTTTTTTGACATAAATGTTTTGGCCAGTTCATTCTCTGTCCTTCTTCAGGTAATTATTTTATGCTTAAAGTTTGATGAATAGATGCAAGATTTTTTTGTTGGTCATGGTTTGGCATACTTTGCTTATGGCCCCATTTTAGTGTTCTTCTTCTTTTTTGCAGACTAAGTGAATTTTGTGTCTAATACTTTGAATGATTTTGACAACTTGATTCATGTCTTTCCATCCACATTTTTGCCTTCATGTTTGCCACTGTAGAAAAATTGTTTGTAAGCCCAGGGTGGAGGTTGATACAATATAGGTACCATTTAGAAACAAAAGCTTTGGCAGAGGAAAAGGTGGGACACAGTAAGAAGACATTTTAAGACATTCTTACAAGTCTGTAATATCCCATAAAGCAGTGCAATTCACAGGAAGACAATGGAATTAAACAAAGCTTGATAAATAAGTAATAAAATACTCTTCTTTCTGGAGGAGGTTTATCGCAGTGGACATGGAGCTACAAAAAGAGGAATATGGAAAGTAGTTGACAAATTCTGTACTGTTATCAAAAACAGAAAACATGCATCAGCAAGACAAAAAAACAAACAAAATGCACATCATCTTAAATGTAACATTGCTTATAGACTGACTCAAGAAGAAGAATATGCATGGAGTCAAACTGAAGAAGGCAAGAGAGTGAATCAGCTGAAATATAATGAAAAAAGAGATAAAAAAAATTTAAAAAATACTTTGGTAATAAATCTTTGTAATGAACTTAAAGTAAAAACATTCCAGAAACCTTGAGACTTTTGAAAATCAATTTTTTCATGATAAAATACCAGCTTTGTGCATAGGAAATGTTTGTCTTTTGGTTTATCATCTGCTTTAAGATAAATATCGAGACTGGAGAATTGTTTTAAGCAGTTGCAAAATGATAGAATGTTTAAGCCATTTTAACATTGACATCTGGTAATTTGTGCATCCATGTATCTAACTGAAATTTTAGAATCTTCATGAATTCAATTTTTGAATTAAGGACAAGTTATTGTTTTTATAACTTTCAGGGAAATATCCTAATTCAGGCCTCAATGTATTTCAGTTGAGAATCGATCCATAATAATATTGACAATTAAAAAAAAAATTATTTGTTTGTGAGAGTGTGCGTATAAATATATTAAAAATAAGCCAACATTTGAGAATTGCAAATTGTAGTTTACTTGAGGTCTGATATAGTTAGTTTCTGGCTTAATTTAAAAAAATAATTATGTAGTGAAAGCTAAAAGCAAGTAAAGAGCTGACCAGAGAACAGGCTTTACAACAGAACAAAACAAGACAAATACCAGAAATTGATGTCATTTGAACCATCATTTGTTTTTTTTTCTCCCACCATGACTTGTACCAATAAATAATCAGTCAAATGCAAACAATATGTTTGATGAACTGACCCTGAACCTTTATGAACAAGTTCTGACAAGATAATATTGACATTGGTAGAAAGTAACTACAGATTAACAACTGATTTTCAAACGTGAAGTCACATAAGACAAATTTGTGTTTTGTTGTAGAGTGGAAACAAATTGAGGCAAACTCTGTATAAAGACATTCAAGATGAATCACCAGAAATCAGAATGTTTAATGTCTGAGATGTTCACAAGCATAATTCCAAGAATAACTTTACCAGAAATCTTGGGAGAAAATATTTTGAACCCATATGGTTCATTGAAATTTTGGATAAAGGCCAAATCTGTTTTCATAACAAAATTGGAACCATTTGTCAGAATAGTGACTAAGACCCAAGTCCCATTCAATAAAAGACAAGTTTGATATTCAACACAGAAATCATATGAAATAGAGTAATTCAAAAAATAGGAGAAAGACATTTGGATCAGTTGAGTTACATTGAAATTATTTTTTTATTTTCTAATAAATTTGAACATTGCATATTCATATGTCATAAATTATGTAAAAATATTAAAAATTGATTATTGAATTATTTGTAAATAGGAACAACTGAGTATGATAAATATTGACCAAAAGATTAAACAAAAGAATGTGTAAAAGACTTGTAGCTTTTGAGGACTTGTTTATTAAAATGAGTTTCTGATAAGCTTAATTTTGATGATTTGGTATTTTGCCATACATTAAACCTGTGTAATATCCTGAAATACCCTCATTGTATATAAATGGAAGGTTTTCATAAATTGTAATGGCAGGATTAAAATTAAAAAAAAAATCTTTTGGACAAAAACTAAATATTTGCCTTGGATTTTTAAAGAGACTCTTCATACCTTGTTTTGAATTCCTTTCCCAGCAATTTTTATTAAGTTTTTGACAGAAATTTTGAATATTTTTTTAAAACTTAATTTAGATTTTCAAACTGAAAAATAAAAACATTAGATTTATGCTAAATTTTAAAAAAAAATTGTTTTAAAGTAAAAAAAACTTCAATAATTGAAATAAATATTTGTTTTTGGTATTTAATATATATATATATATATATATATATATATATATATATATATTATTTTAAATAGTTTTAGTGGATAACCATATTTGAGTAGATGCTAAATATATTTATTAAAAAGTATATTTATTTAATTTTGTCTACCAGACTGAATATTTGAGAAAACTTATTAAAGGAAAAAAATTGCACTCTCTGGCAGGATTTGAACCTATACCCACACTATGCAGGGAAAAATCATTATTAAATCTTGTGTGATTTAAACTGACTCAGCCACAGTGTTGCTGATCAAGAGGGAAACAGGTTCAAATTATGCTTGAGAGCATATAGTTTTCTTTTAATAATTTTTTTTGAATATTCAGGCTAACAGACAAAAATAAATAAATATACTGTTTATTCAAATATGAGTATTCACTAAAAATAACATTTAAAGTAATAAAATCTGTTGAATTAAAAATCCATTACTTTTCAGAAATTACAATTTTTTTAAATAATATATATATATATATATATATATATATAATTTTTTTCTTTAGTCAGATTTATCAAATGTAATGTAATCTTTGAATTTCCCATTTAGCATGAACTAAAGACGTTTTACATGATGTATTACACACAAAATTTTTGAATAAATTTAAATTATTTTTCATCTTATTTTGACAGTTTTAAATTTGTCTTTATCTAAAATAAGGATATTTTGTTTCTTTAATTTATTTCGATTTTCTTATGCAAATGAATTATATTTTAAAATATTGTCTTAATAATTATAAATTTTTTGTATATTCTAAGTTTGATTTGAAAAATAAATTTGAGAGAAGAAATAGAATGGGAATTTGTATGAAACTTATTATTTTTTCTAATAATTTTTATGAAAACTTTATTAGAATTAATAAGTTTTAAATTTTCAAGATTTTATCAAAATTGTTGGGGCTTATAAAGAAAGTAATCATTAATTTTCTTTTTTTTCCGTTATCTTTGCTGATGAAGATTGCTTAGAAGAAAGATTTATTTTCAAGTTTTAGAAACCTTCGTGTTTTTTTTTTTTTTACAATTAAACTTTATTTTCTGTGTTAAAGTGATGCCTTTATATATTATTTAACCATTTTTGTATCTGCCATCACAATTCTTTGTTTTTGTTAAATGTTGATAACACTTCTCAATGGAGATGCTTTCATTCGTTAGTGTGACTGAATAAAAATACCATATTTCTAATTTATTTTTCTCTTTACTTTCTCACCACCCCTAAGAATGGTGTTGGTGGGTTTTTATGAAAATAAAAAAAAATTCTTATATCTAAATAATGGTCAATGAAGAAAGTAACAAAATCTTCAGTGAAACTACCAAAAAATCCTTCATTCAAATTTCTTGTGTTCATGACATGCAGTTTACCAACATATTAGCTTAACATGCATAAATGTGACAACTGGATACCCTGCCATGGAACATTAATGAGAAAATGAGTTTCACCGACCATTATCACTACTGTAGTGAGTTTAGTTCTCATAATTCTGGTTTTGTGTCATAGTAAGTTTGGCTTATTAAATAGCTAGAAGTAGTATAAAAGTGTCCGAATGCACCGCTAATGGAATTAAATAGTCAACTCTTGATGTTACGAGTTTTTAACAACTAACAAAAAAAGATAAGTAAATTTCAGAAAGATGAACTGTTTTTCTTGTATGTTAAAAATTTTACATTATATATTCATTACTAAAAATGAGTTATTCCTATCTGCCATTTATAATTGAAATTAAATATTTTTGGAATTGTAAAAAAAAAATAGGTTGTTAAAAAAATTACTATTATAAATAAACTTGAATATGACGATTGTAGTTTATTATCCAACTGATAATGTCAGTAATGTTGTTTCCCAAATTCATGAGTCTATCTGGGCTTAATAAATTTGACTATGAGTAAACTTGTCACTTTTTGTTGATAACAAAGCTAGCTGAAGCTGAATTTTTTTTATTTGCATTTCTTGTTAAAGATGAAAGCTAAAAAGTATAGAAGTATTAAATCTCAACAGATTCATTCCAAGAGGCTAATTAAACAAACTTGTATCGAAGAGGAACTTTTACAATTTTAAAATAAGTTCTTTATATTAAACAAAACATCATAAACAGTTAAGATTTAAATTTATTTTCTCTAAAATATTTTAATATATTTTTATTTATTTAAAAGTAAGGAATTTTACTTCGGCTTGGGAGAGAGAAAAAAGAGCAAATAGGATTCTGATAGCATTCTCTTTAATGAAAAAAAAAGGGAGACACAAAATATTGACTTCATAGTATTTATTTTATGAAGTGTATAAATTTACATTTAGTCCCTTGAAACTTATTTAATTCAGATAAGTCAAACATGCTATAAGTCTTAAATTATTGATTAAAAAAAAGAATTTTTTGATGGAAATTTCTTGATTTATCTTTTCTGAAAACTTTGCACTAAAGAAAAAGTGCTGTCAAAAATGTGCAAATGTTATTTTGACATCATTTATTTTCTTTTAGAGGCTTTCTTCCAATTTAGATGTAAAATAGACTTAATGGTTATTATCCAAAAACACTTGTCTTTAATAAATTTTAAAGCTCCAAGATACCGCAAGAATGCTCTTTTTTAAAGGCTTGCATATTTAATAAACAACTCTGAAATTCCAAATTTTTGTCTTGTTAATATTTATTCTCAGAAAGATTCAATGAGAACGATCTTTAGTTGATTATCTTTTATTGAATCAAAATGTGGGCCTCAAGTTTTTATTTCAAATTTCACAAAGACAAGCAATCTTTTTATTTCTAAAGTTTCTAATGACAGAAATGAGGAAAAAAAAGCAGTTCACCTGAAGCATGCAATATTGTGTAGAATAGATTTTCTTGAATTTCAATTTGTTTGTGCTTTAGATAAGCAACCTTTTAAAAAATCAGAATTTAATATTTTTCAGCTTTCTTGTTGAAAATCCATTTAAAAATACTATGTGAAGTTCATTGATTTGGCCAATTTAAGTAAACCAAAAAAGGTCATTTTGATTGTAAAGAATTTCTTTATTAACAAAACTGTTTAATCATTGGCCAGCTGTGAACCAAAAAATAAAGCAAAAAGAATCCACAAACATTTCCTCCAATTTAAATTTTCTTAGTTTTTGGAAAATAAAATATTGGTCAGTAGAACACAAATTCTGTTGAAAACTCGAAGGAATGTAAAAATGTTGGATTTTTGTCGGTGAAAAAGAACTAATTGAACTTTGCTATTGAAATGTAACTGAGTTATAAGTAATGTTTAAAACAAAAGAACATTTAAAAATAATTAAATTTGTCATGAAATTCCTTGCTATAAGCATAACTAAGCTGCCTAACCTGAGTCTTAGAGAATTGGTGTAAAAGTTTGCAACTCTTAAAAAAAAAAAAACAAAAACAGTAATTGTGTTTTTTTTTGTTTTGTTTATTTTTTTTCTTCTAATATATCACAGATATACCAATCTCTTCAGATTCTCAAAGTTTAAAGTTCAAATGACACAGGGGAATCACATGGAAATGTTAAAGCAATTTAACTTGATTTGTAATTTCTCTAATTATCAATTATTTTAATTCAGACAAATTGTAAGGAATCAAAAAAATCTTGCTGTTCTTGCAGTCAAGAATGTTCTATTTATTCCCCTTTCTTAAGCAGAATATTTTATTGTTTCCAAATTCTTGGGCAATAATATCAATATTATTATTTAAAAAAATTTTTTTTTTAATGTTTTTCCAACATTGTTCATGCATGATTTTAATAGGTTTAGAATTCTAATTACCAAGCTGAGAGAAGCTATTCTTGTATAAAAGTAACAACAAGAATAAATAATGATTTGTGTTATGGCTTCTGAGATGATCTCTATTCTTCCATGAAAAAAAATTCTACAATTTAAAGAATTCCATGTGAGAATACACATGCCGAAAAAAGATTCAGGAAGAATAGTAAGATTTTTTTTTTTTTTTAAACAATGAAACCTAATTCTGTAATAGTCATAAGCATTTTGATTTGACTATGAGACTGTATTCAGAACCAGTATCCACTAAAAAAGCATTTAACATCTTTGTTTTTGTATTAAAAAAAATTACTCAAATATTATGAATATCTGCTAAATACACATAAAACTGAAAACTAGCAGGAAAAATACTTAATTTTTTTTTTTTTAATGCTAGACATTGATATTACAAAATATTTTAGACTAATTATTCACTAGATAACACATGAAAGTATTATATTTCAGATTGAATGCTTTAGATCAAATCAATTAGCTTTTGATTGTTGCTTTCAAACAGAACTACATATTAAAAATATGCATATTCTTAAAAGTACACAGAAAGCTTTAGGACTGAAGTTTGCATGCTTGCTTTCAAAGTTTAATGGCAACACTCATTAATCAATGGCTCATAGGTTTGTGGACAATGGTAATTCTCTATGTATGAATCTATTTGTCTATCCTTCTATCTATCTAATTTTCTAAAAGTGGTTGACATCTAAATGTACGTTCAGACATTTACACAATCAAAATAAAGTGCCATGTTTAAAATCTGTTCTAATGTTTTGCAATTAGGCTATAAAATTGATGAGTGCTGACATCTTGTGTGTCATTTAATTTCAATGGCATTATCATCCAAGCAGTCTTTCAACTTTGGAAGGTAAACTGTAGAAAAACTGTTTCATTAAGCATTTTATTAAAGTGGGGAAAAAGGATAAAATTAGATTTATGCAGTAGCTTACCGACAAGAACATCATGCTCAGCTGAATTGTTTTTCCTTCTTAGCTATCAACAATGTTTTATTTTAAATTTCTTTTAATTTAATTACCTGCCATTTTTTTTTCTTTTTTTTTTTTTTTAACAATAAAAAATTGACTAAATCTGCAAAGGACTAAAAACTATTCTAATAAAGTGCCTTTGCTAAAAAATATCTAATGTAAAGAACTTATGATGTGACACGCTCCCATATTTTCAAGTACATTCACACTTACATGCAAGAAAGTATCATGGCATTTCAAACATTCAGAAGCCACAACACATCTCAGATGGCTTCTCTTGGATATTTTCTCTTATGAATAGTTTGAACTTATTTATTGCTCTTTCAATATGAAATGTTCTGAAGACTTAGACACATACATCAGTGTGGATATATATATATATATATATATATATATATATATATATATATTGTGTGTGTGTTTGCTTCAGAAAAAATGAAAGCCAAAAAAGTGTTAGTTTTAAAACACTTATACACACGCATTTACACACATGTACACACACAATCAAAAAGAAGAAAAAAATGAGATTAAGAGGGATTTAAGAGAAAATATTTTAGATCTTAGGATTTGTATTAAAAAATTGGACAATTTTTTATTTTTATTTTATAATTTTTTTTTTCTGTTTTCTGATAAAAAGGGAGGTAAGGAGTTTTCCTAATGAATTAGTTGTTTTCTTGTTTGTCATCTTAGTTCTTCCTTCCCAGATGAAAAACTGATTTCCAACTTTGCCCCTTAACTGGTTTGTTGACTTAAGTACAGACATCATGGACCACACCCCTCAACATCACTGAATTTGGTTGGTTGGTTGGTTGCTGACACTATTGCTGCCATTGTTATAAGCTGCTGCTGCTCAAGTCAAGTTTTTATGAAATATTTTTTCTTTTCCTTTTTTTTTTTTTTTTTTTTTTTTTCTTGAATCTGCTCTTTGTCTTGTTGCTGTTGCATGTTTAATTAAGCCTAATCCTTTAGTATATGCCACTGGGACACAGACTGTCGTGGCTTTGAAACCATGTCATTCCAGTGTTTCATTTCTGTAGGCCCACTGCGAGAACCCAGTACAAGCTTTCCAATGAGTTCATTACGGCCTAACTTATCGAAATCCATCACAATGACGTGAATCTGGGACTCACGGATTTTTTCCCAAGAAATATCAAAAATGAAAGTTTCATCAAAGGTTGGATTAAGGGTTCTGCGTTTGATTGTAGTTTTTCGTTTTTCCACCCTTGTGTTTCCATGCATTAACCACATTTTGACGTACGGATCTGAAAATGGAAAAAAAATGTCCTGTTACTTTAATAAACATGGTTTACATTTATGAAATATGATAGAGATATAAAATAGATGCTGGAAGCATGTGAAATTTTGAAATTTTGCTAATTTGATTTGCAAGGATTGTGATTTGTGTATGTTTATGCAATTGTTTTTGGTTAATTCTGGCATTCTCACATTTGCTGGAACATTTCAAGTCATTTAAATGGTCAATCTGGCATTCATATGTGCAAGTTTCTTTTTTACACAAAACACAATTGTTGAAAACAAATGTATGAACATTTGAAAGTACTTTGGGGAAAAATAATATAAAATAGCAAAAAATATGAATTTTGGCAAATTTCCTGGTAACACAAAATAACTAATTTGTAAATTTTAAAAATTTAATAAATTTGATATAACTTGTTGATATTATTCAACCAAATATGTTTGAAAGAATCATTGCTGCTGAAATGCACCTTTATTTATTTATTTATACTTAGACAGTTTATCTTTATTCAAGCATGCTTGGTTGAATAATTTAGACATATTATGCATATTTTAATTCTTTCATATTCATGGGTTAATTTTTTCATGTTGTGATTAAAACATTAAAGAAGGAGCCGTAATTTTCCTCATTATTTTTATTTACACAAGTACTTTCAATCTTATATGGCTCTTTGATGTTTTTAATCACAGCATGAAAAAAATAATTTGTGAATGAGAGGAAAACTCAACAGAATTAAGCAGTTATAAATCCAGAATTTATTTCCACAATGTAAAAAAAATATTACATTGCCTCCTTCAGACTGTCTAAAAATAAATGATAATTTCACTCAGAATATAAAAAAAAATGTTTTTAACAAGAAGGGAGACTTGTATCATTTAAACTAGAAATAAATTGAGAATACATACATTAAATCACATGTACATGAAACAAATCTTATGAGAAAATATGTACACATACAAAAAAAAGGACAGACAGGATATATATATATATATATATATATATATATATATGCACAAAAAAAAAAAGCAAGGGAAAGATAGGAATAGACAGTTTTAACCATCCCCACCAAGTGATTAAACAAATTCTCACTACAGTTAACACTAGGATAAATAAATTATCCTCCAATAGCAAAATATTTAATGATAATAAAATCCTGTATTATAATGCCCTCAAAAGGTGGGTTTAAACAGGAGTTATTCTATAAAAGCTCACACAATGAATCTAGCATTTATACGTCTAAAAATAGGAAAAGAAAAGTATTATGGTTCAACCCCCTTTTTGCCAATGGTCTGAAATTAATATCAATTAATATTTTCTGAAATTGATCGATAAACATTTTAATGTTTACAAAGATCTTTAATAGAAAAACATTAAAAAGTTGTCATTCTTGTACTAGCAATACCCACAGCATCATTAATTATCATAATAATAAAATATTGACAATTTTTATAATAATCACCAAATAAATATAAAATCCGCCCTGTAATTGTAAAATTAAGGATGACTGTCCAGTTGGAGGTATATGCATATCTGAAAAAGTCATATACAAAGGTACTATTTTTCTCTAAGGAATACAATAAAGAAAGATGAGTATATGTTAGAATTTCTGCTGGACCTTGAAAAAAAACAGATTTTATAGTCATAAACTTTCCTCCTCTGGGCTCCATCTTAAATCCCAGACAGCTCTATCTAAATATTTCTGGGAATTAAGAGAGAGAGGACTCTCTCCACAGATCAAATAGAAGATAGTTGGTAAATCACAAACTCTTATTAACTTTAGGAATCGATGTAACCTATGCTTAGATGAAAATATAATTAAATTTTGTAGTAGATACCAGCTTTTAAATCAATGGAATGAAGCGATTTTTAAATGTTGTGAGAATAATAAATTTAAATTACTGGATTTGTAGGATTATTATAATTTTCTATCAAATTAAACTGCTATTTATCTCTTCATTATGATTTTGCTCCTTTATTATTAGATTTATTTTTTTATTTGTTAACTTTTATTTTCTACTTCCTAAATTTTTATTTGTTTTAATTTCTTTATCAATAATTTGGTCTTTACTAATTTTTTAATAGTTTCGTTAATTTAATCTATATTTTTGCTACTTCATTTTATTTCTCTATATTTAAATCGGTTGAATATTGACTTTGTTTTTGTAATGTTGAACACTTGGGACTGGATATTGTTGTTACGTCGGCTCTTTGGTCTTTATCTGTGTTATTTTATGCAGTGGTATTTTCTGTATAATATTTTCTCTTGTAAACCCTTTTTAGTTTTTTATAATGATTTTTTAAAAAGATTATTTAGAAAAGATTTTAAAAAAGAAATGTTTAAAAAAATCTTTTTCAAAAGTTTTTAAAAATATTTTTTATCTTTAAAATTTTTTGTGTCAGTAAATATTTGTGACTGAAAGTGTATTAATCCCCTTTTCTCTTTTTTTCTTTCTCTCCCCTTTTGTTTGTGGGCTTAGATTGTATATGTCTATTCCTATCTTTCCTTTTTTTATTTTTTGTCTGTATATATTCTCTCCAGATTTCTATATAATTGTGTGATTTAATGTATGTATATATTGTCTGTGTCCTTTCTTGTGTTTGTCTATTCCTATATTTTTTGTCTTTGCATGTATATATTTTCTCATAGATTTGTTTTGTGTATTTGTGATTTAATGTATGTATTCCTTATTCTGTAGTGTGTTATATGTGTGATTTAATGGATATATTCTCAATTTATTTCTATTTTAAATGGTACAAGTTTCACTTCATCTATTAAAAATCTTTTATAATATTCTGAGTGAAATTATCATTTATTTATTTTTTAACAGTCTGAAGGAGTCAATGTAAAAAATTTTTTGATATTCCTGAAATAAATTCTGGAATTTATAACTGTTTAAGTATGTGTTTAGTTTACCTCTCGATATTTTATATTGCTCTAGATAAAAATAGACATCTCAACGGATATTATCTAATTAATAATTTATATTAATTAGATAAAATCTTTTGGATTATCCTCTGTTTTTACAGGTTTGCCATTCTCTGTGATATATATATATATATATATATATATATATATATATACACACACACACACACACACAGCATGAGATGTAGTGATACAAAATTAAGCTTTTTGTTTTTTACTTGAATACCTTAGTAAAATGAGCCTGTATTTAAAAAAAAAAAAAAAATTGAAGGTGCAAATCCTATCACCTGTCATCTCTGTTTTTTTTGTTTTTTTTTGACTAACTTGCCATGATGATATGGACAGTCAATTTCACAAATAATCAGCAAGTTCCTAATTCATTTTTTTTCTGAATAGAAACTGAATTGTCCTAAAAATGGAACTGAATGTTATAAATGGAGTATAGACTTAAGAGCAAACTTATTTTTACCTGATAGAGAATGTTCATAATTAAAAATTTTATTTGGGTGTTAAGAAATATATACAATTTAATTAAAATTTTTAAAATGTTTAATCAATGTTCATTATTTTCTTGAAGTATTATCTTAGCTAGAAAATGTGATAACATTATAAAAACCTAGTTTTGGATGGAATTATGATGAATAAATTTAACAATTTTGGTGTATTTAGAGTTAAAAGTATTGTTTTAATATTAAAATAATAAAAAATAAAGAATTTAATGTATCACTGAGCTATTTTGTGTTTACAGACATTTCTTTTTAGACTTCATTGTGCTTCACCAGTTTAAATTTTATCACCTTTACCACACACACACACACATATATAAGAAAAAAAGTTCTGTGAATATTTTGTTTAAAGTGTATTAAGTGTCCATAATAGTATTTGTGTCCCTATATGTGTTTTGAGTCCAAAGTTGACTCTCATCAGGCGAATAAACTCAATCTAACATTGTGCTTAAATTCATGAAGTTGAGGTATTAGTAAGGAAAGCTTTTTTTTTTTTTTTTTTTTACCCCAAGCAAGAGAGTAATGCCACTGATGTGCAAGGGGCTACATTAAAGTAAAAGTTTAGACAAGAGGAAAGTGAAGAGAAAGATGAACCAAATACAAGGGGTGTCAGAGAAAGGGCAAGAGAAGGGTGGGAACACAGATGTGGAGACAGTTGTGAAGGTAGAGAGAAAGAAAAGGAACAGATATACAGGATTATGTAAAAAGGACTGGAGTCAAGTGGATAAGAGATGGGTATTGACATTGCATTTAAATTCCTGAAGGTTGAAACTGTCAGGAAAGCAAGTATATGGAAGGGAGTTCCACAGGTGGTAAGTGCGAGAAAAGAAGCTGATGGAGTAGAATTGCCAGCGGCATTTGGTTGATCTAACTGTAAATGTGTGGGACCTTGTTGCCAGTCTGGTTGCACGAGTAAATTCTTGTGGCGGGGGCACCAGTGATTTAAGTTTGTTGGAGCAGAAGCTATGAAAATATTTGTAGAATAAACAAGGAAGCCACATCCTGCCAGTGAGAAAGTGGCTGGAGTTGAGCTGCCAAGTCAGGACCTCTCACATTACAGATTCTTCTTTGGAGCCTGTCAAGAACACTGAGATGAACAGCAGGAGTGCCTAACCATATATGACAGCAGTATTCTATGCACAGATGAATGGTTGGTTTGTATATGTGCAAGATGGATTCAGGCGAAATAAAACTTCCTGGCCTGACACAGTGACCCAACCTTCCTAGAAGTGGATTTAGCTATTGACTCAATGTTATGATTCCACTTGAGGTCGGAAGATAGGGTAAGGCCGAGTATATTGCTTTCAGGGAGTTTCGCTTGGTCCATGCTTATGGGTGGAGCAGAAAAGATTGCCTGTGATGGTTGACAGCAGTTTTGTTTTAGAAGCATTGAAATTTACAAGCCACTTCTTACCCCAGTTCACCACTGAGTGTAGGTCCTTTTTAAGATCAGCAGCGAGGTTATATAGATGCCTACTTGGGATTTGATCACGTCTAGGAGATCATTTATAAAGATCAGAAAGAGTGCCAGGCCTAGGATAGAGCCCTGGGGTATACCAGCATTCCTGCAGTAGGATGTGGAGGCATGCCCATGCAAGACAACCTTCATTAACAGGAAAAATTGAATCAGATCAAGCAAGCGTCTAGTGATACCATAACCCTGTAGCTTGCGTAGAAGGTCAGTGTGCCAAACCCTATCAAAAGCCTTGGAGATATCCAGGGCAACAGCATGAGCCTCTCAAAGGCCTGGTATATGTACTCTGTGATGGTCATTATTGGCCATAGACCTGGCAAAGTGGAAGCTGAACTGCCTGTTTGAGAATAGTTTATGGGCAGTAAGATGTTGAACTATTTCAGCATCGATAATAGCCTCGAACACTTTTCCGAAAATTGGTAGGAGGCTGATAGGGCGATATTTGGTTGGTCCGAAGGTTCCCCTGAGTTCTTAAATACAGGAACCATAGAAGAGGACTTTCAGAGCAATGACTGTGAAAAAGGCAAAGGCAGTCTTTTAGAGTGGTGGAAAAGAGGCTGAGATGCCAAGTCAGGACTGATAATATTGCAGATTCTTCATTAGATTGTGGTAAGAATCTCTAGGTATAAAATAGAAAGAATAGACCAGATATATCATCAATATTCAATGAAAAGATGATCAACTTATAAATGTGCAAAAGAGATTCTAATGAGAAAATTGCGTAGCACAATATAATTATATATATATATATAAGCAAGGCAGAAATGCCAATGATGTACTGGGTATTACAGTGAGAGAATAAAAAGAAGATACAGGGGATGTCAAAGAAAAAATAAGAGATGGATGGGAATCAAGTAGATAAAAGATGGTAAATGATGTTGCATTTAAACTTTTGGAGATTGTAGCAAGTAAATGGAAATGTGAGAAAAGAAACCGTTAGAGTAGAAGAGACAGTTACATTTAACTATTTTGATGGTAAAGCAGTGGGACTTTAATGCCAATCTAGTAGAACAAATAAACACAGGTGGTCAAAGTACCAAGGGAATAGAAAGCTCATCAGAGCAGTTGCCATTAAAATACTTGTAAATAAGATAGATTGATGCCACATCATCTAGGTGAGAAAATGACTGAAGGTGGTTCTGGCAAGTCAGTTATATTGCAGATCCTCCTTTGGATTTTGTTGAGAACCTCAAGATGAATAGCAAGATCACCTGACCAGACATGGCAACAGTATTCAATGCATAGATGAATAGTAGATTTACACATGGTAAAAAGGGATTTTGACAAGAAAAATCTCTTGGCCTGATACAGTGAACCAACCTTCCCAGCAGTAGATGCATCTTTGGATTTAATGTAGTCATACTATTTGAGGACATTTGAGAGAGAGAGAGGCCAAGGAGGTGCAATGTGTTGCTCTCAAGATTAGCGTCATCCATTCTAATGGTAGGCAGAAATGTTTCTCTATGGTGGTTGAAGGAGAGCAGCTTTATTTTGGAGGCATTAAAATTTACTAGTCATTTCTTACCCCATTCAATCACAGATTGGAGGTTCTTTTGAAGTGGGCATAAACGGTGGTGTCATTTGCATAGATGCCAACTGACTTTTAGCAATTCATTCAATATAATCATTCCACTTCACAAGAACATTTTCCTCTTGAAATACACTGGTCAAACTATTTATTGAGGAAAAAAAACACTTTCTCATTATGCTTTAAAGTTGTTTATATAAAGTAGCATTTCTCTAGCAATCAAGTATAAAGTAGTGATTAACATTTTGCATTTCATTGTATTGTTATGTCAGTAGATAGTACAATAGTTACAAAGATGAAATAATAAATATAATTGGCTCCTATTATTCCTTAACTCTACAATTAATGCCTTGCTTTCTTGCTTGTTGAAAATCTTCCTCTGTATTTCCGGTCTTTAAAATCTCAAGCAAAACATGTGATCCTATTTAACTATCAGCCTTTAAGCCTTCTACATCTATCTTTTTGGTAAAGTACTAGAGGCTCTTATCAGCTCTAGATTAGTTAAGCATCTCATCTTACAGTTTTCTTTCAAATACGCAATATGGCTTTTGCTTCTCTAGGTCACCTGCTGATGTATTAGAGGTTGTTGATGAGAGACTATATCAAGTATTAGATAAGAACAGTAAAGCTTGGGCTGTTGCTCTTCTTCACAAGTTGAAACTTTATGGTGTTTCTGGATGAATTTTTGAAATGATTCAGTCTTTCTTATCAAATTGCAAAATAAAAGTTGTCTTGAATAGCCACTTGTCTAGATCTTTTTGCATTAATGAAGATGTTCCCCATGACTTTATCCTTTGACCTATGTGGTTCCTAAATTTTATCAGTGACCTTCCTGATGTCCTCAGTTCTCAACTAAGTATCTATGCTGATGAGATAACTATTTACTGCTGTCTTAATGTAATTTCGATTGGTTGATAAGTAGCTGACCTAAAAAAATGACCAGCAGTCTGTTAACTGGTGCAAAGAATGGCTTGTTAATTTTAATGTCTCCAAAATGAAAATGCTCCCTTTTCATAGTCTGAGGGGACACTTTTTTGCCAGGAGAGTAATATATCATTCCAACTATTTCCACTGACATGAAGTGGAAAGATTATATGAAATCAATTCTAGGTCTGCTAGAAGAGTTGATTCACTGTGCAGTGATAAACAATTTTTCTAGCCAGAATTGATCTTAAACTTAGGTTAACCATTCGTCCATACATACAATTCTGCTGCCACATCTGGTCTGGTACTTCTGCTAGGTAGAGATTCCTGATAAAATCCAAAGAATCTGCAATGTTATTTGTCCTGACCTGACATCTTGCCTTCAGTCACTTTCCCACTGCTATAACATATCTTCCCTGTGCCTTTTTTATAAATATTTTCATGGCAATTGTTCTGATGAACTTTATTCTTTGGTACCTAGACTTGATGAATTTAAATGTGGTACTAGATTGGTGGCAAAATCTCAGTTGAAATGGCTAGCTGCAACCATAAGTTCTATGCTAATAATTTTTTTACTTGCACTTTTTACACTTGAGGAACTTTCTTTTGGCTTCTTCCTTCCCAGTCAAATTTGATCTTCAAAAACTAAAATGACATGTCAATCTTTATCTTTTGTTTTAATTCCCATTCTTTCATTGTTCTCTCTCTCCTTAATATTATTTTCTTTTTTTCATATTCTTTCACACTTGGTAAATTCTTGCATTCTTATGCTTGGAGTGAAATGATAAAAAAAAAAGTAAATAAATAAAAATCAGGCATTTGTTAATTTAAAAATTTAAATTTAATTATCTCCTTTATTGGATATTAAATTTAAATTTAATTATCTCCTTTATTGGATATTAAAACGACAGACACTATTTAATAGTAATATTAACCGTTTCCTTACAAGGAAACATTTGGCATTCCTTGACCAAGCAACACGTACTACTTTCGGTTGAAATTTATAAAATCTTGCACTTAAAAAAAAAAGAAGATTTTTCAGGAAAATAAGTTTTTTTTTGTCCAGTAGCTGTTGTTACTCTTTCCAATATTGATGGGATCTTCTTTCATATCCTTTTATTTGAAGTATGGATTGATTATGTCATTATTTTTTCTTCAAATGAAATGTGCTATTTTTGTGTTACTCCTCCATCTTATGAACAGTATTTTTTATTACTCTCCATTTTTGTTATAAATTTTCTTTTAATATATTCGTTTTTATCACACTTATCCTATCTGTAACTGTTTGAAACATTTTTATAGGTGCTAGAAATCATTTTATATGTAAAATTGGTGTGTACACAAAAATAACCTATTTCTCTTTTTTTCTTTTTTTTAATCAATTGAAATGGGAGGTGGATCTTGTATGCTATCAAGAATGGTAGATAAGAAGAGTAATAACATAAATCAATTAAAATTTTGTGTTGATTAAATTAGTTTGTTTTAATAGATGGTTAAATATATTTTGATGATCTAATGTTAGAGTAAAGTTTATAGTAACTTTTTATCTTGTAGCCTGTGATCAAAGGAGCATTTATTTCTTAGTTACTTGTTCAATGTAATAGTTTTTTTGTAGAAAGAACATTCTTTCCTTTGTCACATTAAAGGCTTTATGAATTGTGTAAATAATTTCTGTAAATTATTTCTTGTATCGTGAAACGTTTAAGATGTAGTCAAGGGATACAGGGTTATAGTTTATTTGACTTTATGGCACAATTGTGTCTCTTTTTCTCTTTTATTGAGATTAAATCTGGGTTTTAGGAATTTCTCCGATAGCAAATCTTTTCTTGAGTGGTTCTTTGCTTGTCTCTTTCATGATATAATTTTTTGCATGTCTTAAATGATAATTATTGATTTAAATTCTTTTTAATTTAAGTGGATATCCTTTTATACTGTATTGTCATCAGTTTCTATAAACTAAACTTCTAAAACTTTTCTTATCTTGTTCTCAGATTAGATAACCAATTGGCCCACCATTTAAAGAACCTAACAATCCTGTTTTAATATTTAAACAGATAAATGTTAGCAGCTGTGGTGATAGAGAAATAAATAAAATAATAAAAAAGTAAACCAAAATTTCACCATCCCAAACAAATACAGATTGTAAAAACCACCAGGCAAAGAAAGCCATAGTTTGACCAACCAGTCAGAAAGCTTTTGCAGAAAAACAAATAATGAGGCCAAAACTTCATTTCTAAAAATAGTTTGATCAACCAATCAGAAAGCTTTTATAACCAGGATATAGGCTGCAACTAATAAGAGGTGAACAGCCTTTTCAAAATGGATCTGTAGATGTATTTATATGAACAGATGGAAAATCAATGAATGTCAGTCAATAAAATAATTTCTGTCCATTCACCGATGATGTCATTGTAATATACCCAGAGATGAAATACATTTATACAACTAGCAGGTGATCTGAGATGGTTAAACCACCCTTGCTACATTGAAAACAGACATACCTTCCTTCACCACAATGTCAAGTGGTGGCTATTCCATTTGGATATATACATATGGATGCACAAATATATTTAGTTCCTTATAAACTCTTTTTCTCTATCTCTCATATACGCTAAAATTTTTACACTTGATCTCTTGCAACTTCAATTTTCACTTTATCCTTCTCTATTATTATAATCATTTAATTTGTATTTTTCAACATTACACAAAGCCATATACACGCAAATCAATTATACTGATATATGATGGGAATGGACATTGTTGCAAAATAAAACAACAGATAATCTATCCTTCATACAGCCTTACTGAGAAAGGTGAATTATTTTGACAGTTTTACTATGATACCTTTTTTTACATTTAAATTAAAAAAATGATTTTTTTTGTTTGGTTAAAATGAAAGTGTACACTTTCTTTGAACGAAAATTACTGAAATGTTAAATCATTAGATTTGACTTTGAATAGTATAATCTGTTTTTATTGTTTAAGCATGAGGTTTGCAGATATTACAATATAAAATAAAGCATTTCATCATTTGCATCATTTAATATTTTTAAACTGGTAGATAAATGTCATTGAAATTGAATTAGCATTAATTTTCTCATTAGCTGAGTCCTAAATTTTGAATAATGATCAATTTGAAATGTCACTTAGAAGCCAAGTGATCAAGAGCTATTTGAAATATTTTGTACTTTGCCCAGCCATAAGTGATGTCTTTCAAATTCAAGTAGCCTTTCACTCAGCTTGATATCAGTAGAAAAACCTTTTCAAGAAAAGTTCATTTGGCAGACATTCAATCAACCATTGGCAACTGGGTTACTATTACTCAAATTATTCAATGCTATAGCCTGGAAATTGACTGCTTCAATCATTTGGGAAAATAGTTCATTTATATTTTGAAAGTTTAAACTTTAGTATTTTTGACATGATTTAAATTCTAAGTTTTAGCAAATAGCAACTCTTTCTTCTTACTATAAATTAATTGGAGTATCAAGCTCTTCAAGTCTTTTAAGAACATTTGTTGCCTAAATACCATAAGAACGGTAGCTACTCTAGCATTTACGCATAGCTCATTCAGTAATGAATTAGAGCACTCTAACTACTGGCATATGATATATCACACACTAAAGGTCTGCCCCTTCTACTGAGCGCCCATGGCTCAGGGGTGGAATCGCCGACTGACGCCAGTTCGGTCGTGTTTCGGTCCTGGGTAGGGAGTAGTTGGATGTCTGGCTGTGCTGGTGAGCTGTGATACTGCGAAACAGATCTGTCTGCGGATGACTAGATATTAATGTTTCTATTCTTAATTCTTTCACACTTTGTATTTTAGTGCCTTTTCTGCCTTGCAGGAAGTGAAACCAATTTAAAAAAAAAATATCGATCCTGATTTGGCATTTTGATTTTGGTCACTTTTTCACAGATGTGACATGGATTTCCTTTGTATTTTCTACAAATATTTTCATGGAAACTGCTCTCATAAGTTTTTTTACTCTTGTGCCTCGACTACATGAATTTAAGTGTGCTACTAAATTGGCATCTAGGTCCCGCCAATTTACTGTTGAAATAGCTAAATGCAACTGCCACTTCTATTGCAAATTTTTTTTTTTGCAATTTTTGCATGTGATACTCCTTTCTGATTACTTGCTTCACTGAGAACTACAATCTTCAAAAATTTCAATGCAATATCATTTGCTATCTTTTTGAATCCCCTTCATTTTTTGTCCATTCCTCAATCTTCCCTATACTCAGCCTTTTTTATTACTTTCATTTCCTGTAACCTTCTGCATACTAGTAGCATTTCTGCCTTGCTTGAGGCAAAATGATTACTGAAAAGAATTTGTCAAGTTAACTGAGCAGAAAGTTTAATTAGTCGGCTGGATTTAGATAAAACGTTTTTAAAAACTGCACCAAAGAAAAGAAAATGCATTAATAAAAATATTGTTTTAAACAATCTGTGATCACCATGACTGACCTGTTAAATGCCAATTTGACTCTGCTGGTTACAGTATTTTTGCTCTTTTAGCCATTAAATATTCCCACTATACTGCCTGGAGGAACAAGTAATTTTACCAGTGCTAGTTTCATTGCAAGTTTTGAATTCAGTGTTGTTTTTACTGGTGTACTAGCCTGGGTACCAGCCAAGGTTAGAGTGCCCAGTCTGCTCTCTTATTTAACAAATAGCTGGTGAAAAAATATATGTATTCATATCTTTACCAGGGATATTTGTATGCAAGCAAACATCACACTGATATCGTCTTTGATATCATAGCCAAAATAAGTGACATTGTAAAGATTTCTTTACAGATAAAAATGTAAATGTCCAGTTATTGGAATGATATTCACAAATAATAATAATTATACTTAAAATTGTTATTTTGAAATGGAAATTGATTATATAGGCATTGAATATACACAATTTTTATTAAAACATCTGTGTTCTTTGTTGCTAATCATGCTTTTGTAATAATTAGGAGTTTGAGTCATTTAACTAAAATGTATTTTGAGTGATATTTAATCTTTTTTTTTATTATATATATATATATATATATAAACCAACATGGCTCATTATCAGTGAGCTATCACTATAAACCATGAAATAGTTGCATGAGAACAAATAAAAACAAAGTTCTGGGCGTTAAAATAAAATTCATTGTATTGCCAATATAGATGATCAAGGAAAAATGTCTTCATGTGAGCGGAGCAGGGAAGCAACCTGGAGGATGGCGAGAGACTGTAGGGACTGGTGTTTAAGCTGGTATATGGTCAGTTGACTGAGGCCACTGGTAGTCAGTCAGTTAAGTGCCATATGTGATACACTGACTGGGCAGAAAATTATCCCGCATTAGGTTGCCATTACTTTCTGCGGTAGATTGGTTGCCAGCCAAGGCTATAGAACCCAATCTGTCCTGTTATTTAATTAACCCAAAGCTGGAGGGAAGAGATGAATTAATACCTTTCCAAAGAGTATTTGTGCATAAGTGAATGCAAGGAATTCAACTGGAATTCGAACACGGTACCCCCGATTTGTTGTTCCAAGTCAATATCCACTGTATCTCAAGGCACATCCATTGGTAATAGTCTGCTTAATTGTGACTGTTTTGGATGTTGTGAGCCGTGTCTTTTTAAGCAGTCAGGGTGGACTCATGACTCAGCATTATTTGTCACGCTTTTACTTCTTCAGTAGCAACATTTGTTATTGACTCCTTTTAAACTATATTTTATATTTAGTGGGTGGGGATTTTTGTGAGCTGGATGTGAGTTTTTCCATAGAGAAAAACTTTTTTTTTTCTTAGTGTTTTGATCTGGCTGACAGGTTTTGATGTGGAGTGAATCAGAAAGAGTTCTAATTTGAAACAGATTATAACGTTATCACATGCTACTGGTTATAAGTTGCTCTTTGTAAAATATATTTGTCTATCTCAGTCACTTAAGCAGCCTTATTATCTATACATGGGAATGTAACTGTGGAAACTACTTGTGAATATTATTAATCTTTGTCATATGTAATCTGATGATAAGAACTTAAGTGACTGAAAAACATTCACTTGAATTTATGAACTAATAAAGATTGTAGAGGGATCACAAGATTTTGTCTCCTAAGAAATGGTTGGAAAATGTTTCATATTTTTGCAGGAAAGTTTGACATTGAGAAAAAAGAATTTGAACTAAAATCAGTCCGACAACTCTGGTTAAATATTTAAAATTCTATAGCATTTGATTTAAGGAATTTACCAGTTAACCATATTTCTGGTTCCTCTGCAATTCTTAACAGAAAGATTGACAATTGGACAAAATCTGTAATATTAGATAAAGCTGGGGGCTATTCTTACAGTTCATATTGGCTTCTATACAAATTTATCACAGCAAGCTTAT
Organism: Ascarosepion bandense; assembly: GCA_037127315.1. Taxonomy (NCBI): domain Eukaryota; kingdom Metazoa; phylum Mollusca; class Cephalopoda; order Sepiida; family Sepiidae; genus Ascarosepion; species Ascarosepion bandense. The sequence goes on from JBBBDQ010001308.1 coordinate 4,302,231, forward strand.
CTCAAAAGAACATATGTCTTTCTTCACTTGCCTTCAACCATTATGTGCTTACATTTATATTTAATATCTGTATAATTTGAAAAATTAGTTTTTTTCCTAAGCAAAAAGTAAAAAAAAAAAAAAAATCAAAACTTTCAAAAAGGAAAATCTCTATTTTGACTGAATAATAATATAATAGCAAGATGGCAGAGATAAGATCTAACTGCTATGAAATTTATTTAAAATCCTACAGGTGCAGAAAGATTTTACTTTGATTAGTCAACTGTGTAGAAAGTTTGAAATAGAAGAAATTAGAAGCTCTCCAACAAAAATCTGGATCAAGACCTAGCAATCAGGGAGTAGCCAATAACATGTACATAGTTATGATCACCCTTCTTAAAACAAAGGCAACTGGCGAAAATGACTGGATTACAAGTGATGTTGAAAATTATCCAAAATAAACTAGGACCCCCAAGCAGAAGAAATCTTCCCAAAGAACAGGCTAGATTTCTACGCAGAAGAAGTGCCATAAAACAGATATTCAATCTTTGATAATGATGTGAAAAATAGTTGCAATGCCAAAACCTCTTTCACATCTTCTGTAGATTAAAAAACTTTTGACGGTATGTGGTACAAAGCATTGTGGGTAACAATATAATATGGTTAAAATGTATATTAAGGCAATCAACACTGTAATGTTCCAGAAATTCATAGAAAGTGGTTCCATATGTCTGTTGGTATATATGAAAGGCTGTCTCGAGTCTTCTATGCTTTTTAAAACCTTCCTTGAATGCATGATAAGTGATGCCCTTGAGGAACACCAGGGCACCATCATCATTGGAGGTAGCAATATCACAAACTTTGCTTTGCAGATTAATTGGATGGCCTAGTTGGCAGATAGGTGAAACTTAAGTCTGAAGAACCTGGATAAAATGTTCTCCAGATATTAATGCCAAAATAAACAAAAATAAATAAAGGAGAAACAATAAAAAAGGGGATTTCAAGCAAGAGAAAAAAAATCTGTTTTTAGGAACTTAGTCATTAGACAATTTAAATATCTCAATTTTCTGTGAAGAGGATTCCGGAATATAAATAATTTCAAGAACAGGACAGAGGCTGTTGTGGCAAAACAAAGAAGCATCTAGAGAGACAGGAATATTTGCTTGAAATCAATGATCAGACTATTGCATTCATTGGCCTTCTCAATTATCAATATTAAGAAGAGAAAGTTGAAATGTGATAGACACAACATAAGAGCCAACAATATTGCCACTGCTATTCTACAAGGTACCACCTTAAATAAAAGAAGAGGAAGCAGAGATAAAATGGGCTGACAGTGTTATAGACTGGAAAATCACAGAACAGACACACATGGAGGGAGTTGGTTAGGAGTTTAGCTGCATGGTAACTCTATTACTTCACTTTCTTACTTTCCAGTCAGCTTTGATCTTCAAACATTTAAATGCAATGTCAATCGTTATCTACTTTCTTCTTAATTTCTGTTCTTTTTTCTTTCTCCTTAATGTTTATCTTTTTCTCCAATTCTGTCACACCTTATTGCGTTGCTTGGGGTGAAAAAAACTATGCCTAGTCATGGTACTGATAAGTCTTTTCTCAATCTTTTGCACTAACATTTTATTTTTGTTAAACTCTTATCTATTTTTGCATAGTCAAGTGTGTAATTATGCAAGATCATTTTGATGAACATGTTTTACATATTGTATCACAAAAAGGATTTTTCGTGAGCATCTCTAATATGAAAGAAATGGGAAATACTTAAGCTCTGTCCTTAGTTTGATAAATTTGGGAAATATTTACAAAAATATCTAAATAATGTCCAGTGTAGTGGCTAGTGATACGGAAGGAGAAAATGATGATGTGAGTTCAAATTCCAGCTAAATTCATTACATCCACTTTCACGTAAATATCTTGGAGAAAGGCATGAATCCATCTCTCCCTCACCCACAGATAGAAGTTAAACAGTAAAATAGATTGGGTTCTACAAGAACAATTTTAAAATTTTAAATCCAAAAACTGAAGTGGGATGGTCTCTATCTTGCCCTAGACACACCCACTGCTGCTATAGCCGCAGTAAATGCATTGCACCAATAATCTAATAGATAACCGGAAACAGGCATCCAAAGAACTGGATGCTAGAAATATGAGAATAAAAGAATTCAGTTTGTTATATTATTTATCTTATAAATTGTTGCATGAAGTTCATATCAGAAAATATGAAGATAGAATTAAAGCAACAAAAAAATTTATTGCTTCTTTAAATGAGTTTTCAAATTTTTAAAAGATGAAAAATTTAAATGTCAGAGATAATGAAAAGTGAATACTATAAAAGTCAAACGTAAAATGAGAAACTAATTAAGAAATATACAAGCTAAAAATAGAATTATTCTATAAATGCTCTTTTTTATTGATATTATCTCTAGAATATCTTCATTGCTTACATGTTCAGTCCATGGTATTCTCAGCATCCTTCTGTATTTAACAATTGAATATCTAAGAGCTTATTCTTATATTTCTTAATCATTGCCTTTGTTTCCTGATTGATTAATAAACATATTAGAATTTGTTCATTAATTAATCAATAAAGATTTATTTTTATTTCTGGTTTGTTATTTTAACAATTGTCACCATTGAATCTGTGAAAGACGCTTGCCAATCACGTATGAAATATCAAGTTCAGTTTGTAAAATCTGTTTGGTATGCTTACTTTTAAAGTGGCACTATTTGGCATGCTCTCTTTTGAAGCAGTGCTGCTATGTTCTCTTTCTCTTAGAGTGGTACTGTTATTGTATTTCTCTATGTGGAAAAAAATTGTTTTCTATTCATTGATATTTGTAGAATGTTTATGGAAACCCAATAGTGGAAGTGAGCAGAATGAAGCAGTGAATAATATATTTCAGCTAAGGCAACAAAGATATATATGGCAAACCATGTTCTAGGCAACCAAATTATCTTTTTTCTTCTTTTAACTGACTGGCAAAAATGCAGTCAATAGTGATAACTGAAAAAATAGTGTTTTATAGATGAAAATGATATTTTAAGTAACTGTTGCAGTTTCAGTGGAAATAAATAGAAGGCATTACTTATATTACTTGAAGGACAGCCTTAACATAAACAAAATGGTCTTGGTTGTTTTTACTGGGTTGCTTATAATGATTGGTTTATTTGGGTCCTTTGCAAGCATTGAGGCATTCTTTTCTAAACTGAATATTATAGTGTATTTGTTTCACTTTACTGCATTACAGACTAAAGTGTTTGTAGTTGTTTGTTTCTTTGGATACAAATCCAAACTGAATCCTGTTCAATAATTTACTTGACATGTATTCTCCATATTTTAAGATAGAATGAAAATTGGATACTTAGACTTTGTTTGTGCCATGTTCTAATATGTCTGTAATTACCTATGATAATTTTCATGTTTTCCTCTTAAGTATTATGGAATTAAACTTTTAGTTATGCATAAACTATTAATAGAAATCTTTTATTTCCCAGGTGCATACCACTGACTATAATAGAAAGTGTTAAATTCATACCTCAGACTAATACTGCATAACAATAGATTTTTGAAGCTGCTGCCACTGCTATTGATGGTTCTAGCAGGAAGTCTGGTTGGTCAATTCCCTTTTCTGGTAGAACAAGTTCTTTCTTTTCCCCTTTATTGGTGGAATTAATTCTTTTACATTGAACTAACTTGTAAAGAGACGAGAACTTAAAATATCTGTTACCAAGAAAAGGTTAGAAATATAAAATGTCAGAAGTAAAAATGGAAACTTTATTGGGAAGATTTTATCCTTTGCTTCAATGAGTTAAGTACTTGTACATTTTGAGCCTCTTTATATTTGGAAGTCTGGTAAGGAATTGAACTTGTTTGTGGTTCAGTAGTCAATCCTTTTATTAGAATAGATAAATATATGTGATGTATATTTCTATGCTATAAAAAAGGCAAATATCTTATTCTCTTTAGATGTCATTGTGAAATTTTATGTAAGCAAAATTGATTTGGCATTTAAATTGGAAAAAATTAGGAATACAGCAGATTTAGTGATTTAAGTAGAGCATGAAGAAGTGAAGACATGTCGAAAATGATTATTGAAAGAAAAATGGTGTACATTGTCCTTTCAAGTGACCAATCTTTCTAATTGGTTCTTACCAGAAGATTGTTGATGAATATAAAAGATTAAACAATGAAATGAAATTACCAATACAAAAGGTAAAATGTTATAAAAGTAATCCTTTTCTATTTATGAAAAAAATGTTATAAAAGTAATCCTTTTCTTATTTATGAAAAAAAAAAAAAATGGAAGAATCTTGACCAACTTAAATAATAATAGGTACTTTTAGTACAGGGTGTAGCATAAATGCTGTTACAAAATTTCAAATGAATTCTATTTCTAAATGTTTGATCAATACATTGTTGCTTATGATTTGATACTTGCCTAACAATGTATACTATTTGTTTTTTCAAAGTGTTTTATTATTTACTGGCAACAATGTCTATAGAAATTAAAAGGAAGTATATATAATTGAGCAACTTGAAATTTTTAAAGCTGGAAAATAATTTGGAATTTTATTAAAAAAGGAAAATCAATTGACACAATGAGATTTCCTCCATCAAAGATAGACCGAGACAAGGACATCCTTGCACCCCCAAAACATAAAAACTAAGTAAACGTGTGTGAAAAAAATCGGGTGTAATCCAACAAGATGAATGAGAAAATTGGCTAAGGAATCACAAATATTAGATAGAACCATGTGGAGGCTATGTCAAAATGATTTAAGGATGTCACCCTACAAACTAACCAAAAGGCGACTTGTTTCAGCAGTTACAATGAAAAATAAGAAACTGTTTAGTACTGAATAGAATTTTAATTATTAGTACGATTATGTGCTTTCAACAAGTCATCAGTCAGTTCCTGTCAATTCAGGAAAATGTCTCAGAACTTGGAAACTGGCATTAGTTATGGTTTGGGCAGCCTTTTTAGAAAGTCTCCTCCGAGTTTAAGGAGTAAAATCAACAAGGAAGTTTAGATGGAAAACATCTAGGAAGGTACACTGAAACAATGATGCAATGCTACTTACAATGATAAACACTTCAACAAAATGGGACAATGAGATATGCAGCTTGTGTAACACAACAGTGGTGCAGAGAAAATTGTCTGGGCTTCATCACCAAAGATGATTGGCCTCCCTCATTACTAGATATCGACACTCTTAACTATTGTTTGTAGGCAGTTCTTGAGAGTGAGATTTGTTCTACTCTGCACTACAATATTGAAGTTCGGAAGGCAAAATTGAAGAGAGTATGTGATAAAATACCAATGGAAACTGTGTTGCCATCGATAATTTTCCTGAAAGATTTTGACATGTACTAAATGGAACCATATTGAATGAGATTATTTTGGTGTTATTTAGCAGTTAATTACTTTGTGTTAAAATTGTATACTGATGTAATCAATTTTTCAAGAGTAATGAGCTTTTTCTTTTTTTTTTCACTTTAGAGTTTGCCTTATACAAGACCCAAGAGTTACTCAAAGTAGAGAATTACATAAATGGGTAGTTGTGTGGATACAAGGGGGAAGATAATGGTCAACTCTAGACTTAAGATTGTAGTGATTAGGGGAAGCATCTTCTTGGGAGTCTGTTCCACAAGGTAGTGGTTTGTGGAAATAAGCTGTTTGAGTGGAACTTCTCAGCAATGGAATATGGAAGGAATGTTGGTGGTTTGCTACTATTTAAGTGGCATGGCAGGTTTTAGCTGTGAAAGTTAGACTTGGCAGAACCAAGAAATGTAGTTCGTCCAAGCACTTTCCATGGTAGTAGTGATAGAGCAATGAGAGATTCACCACATACCAGAAAGAGCTTGGAGGGTTGAAAATAATTCTTCTCTAACATAGCCTTAAAGGTGCTTTTTAACTATATCAAGACTAAAAGTGAGGTCTAGATAGCCCCTGCCCAAATATGGCAACACTACTCCACTTCTGGCCTGATAGGTAGAGGATGGCATGAGGAGTTGGGTAATTACAGGAGCGGTATAGGGAGCTGATTATTTTAATTGCATCTTTAGCAATGGGATGGATTGTATATAGAAATTCTATTTGAGGTTGGGTGTGAGTTTAAGGCACAATATCTTCTCAAGGGCACAGGGTCTTTTTGAGGAGACACTCATTCATTGTGACTGGCGGTAGTTGAGGTTCTGATAGGCAGTAATGGAAATTTAACCAGTTTGGTTTTAGAGGCATTGAATGTAACCAGCCATTTCTTTCCTCATTGAAAAGTTAGTGTTAGATCAGAAGTGAGATCAGCTGCCAATCTTTGATCGTCAAGAGTTTTAGAGGTGTGGCTATATAGCATCATATCATTGGCATAGATATTTACAAATGATTGGAGTATATTCTTAGGTGTTTATCTACATCAGAAAGAGGGTTGGGCTCAGAAGTGACCCATAAGAGATGCCTGCATTGATTGCTAGGGCCCCAGAGGATTGGCCATTAATAACTACCTTCAGAGATCTGTTAGGAAGAAATTTATAATAGAAAATAAAAATCTTCCAGTAATTCCATAGATGGAGAGCTTGTGTAGCAAAGTTTTGTGCTATACATTGTTGAAGACCTTTAAGATATCTAATGCTATGTTACTTGTGATGTGTGTGTGATGTCAAAGGCCTCGTTAATTCTGTGTGCAATGGTAGTTAGGATGTTAGCAGTAGATCGAACTGATTGAAGCCATACTACTTGTTGCACAAGAGGCAGCACCTATCTAAGTGCTTGATAATGTTCTTGTTGATTAAGCCTGCAAAAAGCTTACTGATGGTACTGAGGAGACTAATTGGTCTTTACTGGAAATAAGGAGGATTGACCCCCATGTGTTCTTGGATACAGGGTATAAACTTGCCACTTTCTACAGGCCTGGGAAAGAATTCTCTTTTAAGCAGTGGTTAAATAACTTTGCTAGGATAATTCTGGGTTGATGTTCTTAAGGGTGACCACTGGAATTTTGTCTGGGCCAGTGATTTTTGGGTCGAGGCTTTTGATAGGTTTAGAGATCTGTCTTAGTGAAATAAGAATATTACTGACATTGTGCCCAGTGAGATGTGTGAAGTTGGGGTGGGGAATGTCCTTTTTTCATCTCATCCCACTTTTGACAAAATGTTGCACTGAGATTAGAAGGCGGAAAGATAAATTACATCAGAATGGTTGCTAAAATGTTGAAGCAACACAAAGATAACATGAGACTTGGTAATCTTAATTTTATTATTCAAATTGCTCACTAGATCTGTCTTATTCCCAGCATTCCCTTGTGGGACCAGAAGTGCTCACATCATAATCATCATTATTGATGTTCTTATACATAAGAAATGAAATGATTTGTGTTTTAGGGAAGTTGAAAAATTTCTTCTCGCATCGGAGAATTCCGACTGAACTTGTCAGTGATAATGGGAAACAATTCAAAAGTTACACTTTGGATTTTGCAGACAGTTATGGATTTAAATATATAACAAGTTTTTGTAATGGAATGTCCCACACTCTCTATCGCCTATGTGAACTGACTGTATATAATGAGCACAGGAGATAGCTGTGACTTGCTTCAGCAATTAATAACCTGTCACCAGATCATTGTGTATTTTCTTTACAATAAAGCTCTCTTCTTTCATCTACGCACGTGTTGCTGTTCTTTCACTTGAGTACCACTTTGTCCGTTTGTAACCTCTTTAAAGGATAAAGCAAATTGAAAAGCAGAAAGCACTGTTAAAATAGCTAAGAGAATTTTGAAGCAATCAAACACATTTCAAGCATTAATGATATACTGGAGTACACCAATTCAAGCCACAGAAGTCAGTTCCACAGAATTAATTATGGGAAGGAAAATAAGAACCACATTACCTTTAAAGTCCAAAAAGTTATTACCAAGATGGCCTGATTTCACATGAAGCATGGAGAAAAACAAATTACTAAAGAATTTTAAGATTTCTTGGTGCCAGAAATTTAATAACTCTAAAAAGATGAGAGACAATAAAATTAGATGAAGAAAAAAATATTGGATCACTGAAGGAATAATCAAGTTAGCAAACAATGACAACAGATTGTATATTGTGACAACTAATCAAGAAGATTTCCAAAGAAATGAGAAAAATATTTTGTTTCCAGGTTTTAAAAATAGACATTTGAGACATAAACCAGTTAGTGGTCATTACAAGAATCTTCAAACCAATAATAATACAAGAGAAAATACTGTAAAAACTTACAGTGGACAAACAATACAAACTCCAAAATATTGGGTTGATTTCACAAAGTGAGTTATCACCCTTCAATTGTAACCAAAACAAACTTTGATTTGCAATTATTTTGTAATTTAGAAAAGAAATAATAAAGAAAATAAACTACCTTAGAAAGAGGAATGTTATAACAATGAATGATGATGATAAGCAGTCATGATCCAACTAGGGAATGCTGGGAGAAACATGGATCAAGCAGGTAGTTTGAATAATAAAGTAAAGTTTACCACATTTCATTGTCTTTGTGTTGCTTTGACTTTTCAGAGGCCAGTCTCATATATATTTCCACCCTAAGCTCAGAGGAACAATTGTCAACAAGAGAAGAAGCCCAGTGTGGGAGCTATGAATTTCATATGTCAAAATCAAAGATGGACAAAGGTTTAGCTATCTGGGAAGTGTTTTAATAGAGGTTGAAAAATGTGATCCCAAAATCTGAAAGTATGTTAAAATAGCAAGAGATGCTTTCCAAAAACTAAACAAATAAAAACAAACAGAAAAATTTAATGAGAAACAAAGAAAAAATATACTGAACTGCTATATAATATCCATCCTTCTATATTGCAGTGATTGCTAGACAGTATCCTCACAGAAGACTTGAGACAGCAGAGATATTTTATATAAAAGGATGCTGAAAACACCATGGATAAAGCATGTAAGCAATAAGGAAGCTTTAAGGAAAATGGGAACAAAAAGGGGTCATTTATACTTAGAATCAGTTAAAATTTCTGGGACATATCATGAGGAAAGAATGCTTGAAAAATTTGGCACCAACAGGACATATTAAATGCAACATGGATTAGGGAGGAATGTTAAGTAACCTACCTAAGAATCTTGTGGAAATGGATGACAAGAGTGGGAGGGGGAAGGATAATAAAAAGATAAACATTGCTAACTGCTAAAAAGGATAGAAACTTTGGGAAAGCTATCATGGCTCACATCCTGAAGAAATGTAGTACATTGAAGGAGGATTCTATATGATGTTGATATGTATGCTTGGGTCATTGTTTAATTTTAACATGGCATATGTGATACTTTTAATTATTTTATTTTTCAATGTGGATTTATGTTATTATTTTGAATATGACTTTGTCTTCTAGAGATTAATATGACAACTTTTCTCTTTATAAATGCTTGGCTAGATCACATTTCAAAGTTAGTCTATATATATTATAGCTTTCTGATTCTCTCAAGCTAATCTTTTCTTTGTAATTTCTGTTTAAATTATATACATGGTTTTTGCTTGTTTTTATTCTTGTATAAAGTAGTTTGTGATCAAGATATATATCTCTACACAAGAATAAACAACCAATCGGAAAGTTTAAAAATAACTTGAAAAAATGTTTTAAATTTCTAAATTGGTTTCACTGAATATCTTATGTATGAACAAAGTAGAAAACCATACCCCATGAGAAAAACAAGAATAATACAGGCACCCAAAGATATCAACTGAAGGTTTAACAGATTCTCTCTATACATTTAAACCTGCTTTCTTATTCATTTGTTTCTTTCTATGTTTTTTTTTAACTCAAAATGTTTTTAACAGATTTAAATTACACCAACTAATTTAACTAGTGTAAGTTATTGTTTGTTTGGAAGATCTACAAAATTATCATTCTTACATAATTTAAATCCATTTACATATCGGATTAATTTTTTGGAAAATTATAATACATGCAATGTTAAAAGAAAATGATGATATAATAAAGATACTGTTTCCATATGACTTTAAGCAAAAGATTAGGAAGGAAGCCCCTATCAGTAATAGAGAAATTACAGGGGAGATAAGAAACCCATTTTACTGAAAAATTGTTTTAGGAGAAATATTTTATGAATTTCAACCTAAAGTAATACTGTCTAGTTAATGTATGTTGATTGTTTCCTTATAAAGAAACAGGTAAATATTTCATTAGCATTATATGTTAAAATTGTCTACTGAATTTTGTTAGGGAATTCAAGGTTAATTAAAATGAACCTCATGTAAATTTTCATTTTGGGTTCTTAGAGGAGTGGTAAGTATAGATGCTTTGAAATTGTGGATAAAATGTGTACGCTTGCTAATAGTTTCAGATATTATGCTTGCAGTGTACTTTCATGAAAGTGTTTTTTATATTAATTATTTAATCTAGATTGCTACTTATGAGCTTTTCTCATTGATGTCAGCCTCAGATAACGGACAATGGGTGGTTGGAATTAAAGTGCAGATAATATCAGGGAAGTTTTGGCTTATACCCATGCTCTGTAAATGTTATAAATGTATCCAGGGTAGCCAATTTGTTGTTAGTTTCTTTCTGCATTGTGCACTGAATCAAAAATCCTGTAGAGTTGACAAGTTTCAATAATAGTTACATATTAAATTCATAAGGCCAGGATGACAGTCAATTACCTGACCTCAATGGTACTGTTGCTAAAGTATTTAATGTATGTTTATCACCACTAGAGACAATAACAATGTCATCTTCTTAGTGTCTGTCTGTTACTTTATGAGACTGCATGATGTTTGCTTCTATGTTGAATGAAATCATAATTAAAATTTGTTTGATTCATAAACATATTTTAAAATTAATTATTTCAGACTTAGGTTTTATATGAAATAATCTTAAGTTCCTAAGAGATAAGGCTTGGTTTCTTAATAGAGATGAGACTGGGTTCATTTAAAAAATTAGGATATTTTGTAAATTTTCATTTTGGATGAAACTGTTCGTTTGTCTGCATGTAAATAACTTCAAAAAATTCAGACAAATTATTCTTGTTCAACAGTCCAAAGAAAAATTCCCTCTACTCTGAATATTATGATTATGAAATAAAAAGAAAAAGGTCTTAAATTTTAAATATCTTATAGAAAAGAGATTCGTACAAGTACTGTGTTGCCACCTTGATTCACACACACACACACACACACACGGGGGCATGTTTTTGCCACTGACTATGCAATGATTAACAAGTCATGTAGATTAATATTGGATGCAAAGATAGCATGCATAGTTCAATTTATGCTTGATTTTGTTTTGTTTATTTTGTGCTAATTCCCTTCAAAAGGATATGGATCCATTTTCTCCAAGTTAAGAGTTGCATAGCAGGGCAGACTGGAATTTACAGCCAATTCAGAAGGAAAACTTTGAATTCAAAACCAGCCTTAAGAGAGATAAGTTCTGTTAGGCTATCTTTCCCTAGACATGCCACTGCATCTGTGGCTGTAGTAGCATGTAATTCCACTATGGCTTGCATGGGTTAAAAAAACAAATTTTAATTGATTGATTTGTTTTCTATGGCTTATTAGTCTTTTGCAGACTATTTCAAACCAGAAAATATTTTTTAGATTGTAAGATTTGTTTTTAGATAATGGTTCAGTGCTATAAATCTTACTAATTAGCATATAGCTGGAGAAAGAAGACAACTCATTCTGTGTCGAATCAACAAAGATCTGACCATCACCAACACAACAGTTCTTTTTCAAATTTGGTACACTTATAGATCTTCATGATAGAAATTGCAATGAGAATTGAAACTTTGCTTTTTAATTAACAATTTAATTCATTATCTATTAAACCACTTATACATACAAGCTTACATCACCTGGCATTTCCAACCAGTTACCCATCTAAATACTGATCAGCCTCAATGTTACTTACCTTTGGTGATTTTATGAGAACCACTGTTTCAAGTTGATGTGGCTGTAGGCCAGAAGAACATGATATTATGACATAGGTTATTGTTAAAGAACGCAGAGAAGTTCAAACTAACTGGATTCCTTCTTACAGCTGCCTTGTGCCAGACAAAGCTAAGCTGTGTAAATAGTTCATGCCAATTTGCATGGATAATCTTTTAAATAAGAATATTCTTTTATCAAGGAAATGGTGTGCCAATGAACACAGATAAAGTGATTAAAACAAGAGTAGAATTATTTTTATACATTTGCCATTTCTGTGGGATATTAGGCTATTGTAAAAATAATAATAATTGAAAATGAAGATATTTCTGAAGATCTAATTAATGTACTAATTCTTTAAAATAGCTCTCCAGAAATTACTTTTCAGAACACGTGATACGGTTAATGAATAATAGATTTATAATATTTTGCCACAAGTTGGGATTTTACACCTTGATTGATAAAAGAAGCACATTGAAGTGATGATAATTAATCTTTGAAATTTGCTTATTTTGTGTTAATATTCTTGGAAAAAAAATACCCACATACATCAACATTTTGTTTCAAATACAGCAGTATATATTACTGGCTTCTTCCTGTTAAGGTTTGAATTAATTCTTCTTCTAAGATGTGTCATGTCTCTTCAGAATGTTGACAATCATTGCCCTGCACAATTTGCTTTCCTTTGTAGTTCTGAGTAAATTTTGTCTTTTTACTATCTCAACCAATCATTTACATAATCTCGTGAGGTAGCTTACGCACTATTTTCCTCTGTCCCTCTTGCCTTCAATATGTCCTGTGAGTATCAAATTTTTATCCCTCTTTCCTAATATATCCTAGAAATTAAACTTCCTCTTCCTAATGATTTGAAATTTACATGTTGGACTGTTTTTTTGTTGATAACCATGCATTTTATCTTTCAATTGATGTTTAGTCCTTTATTTTTTCTTTCTGTCATTACCCTCTATAGGGGTTCTTGTTTCTTTTCCATGATTACTATCAACACTGTGTCATATGTTTATCTTAGATTAAGATGGTGGCTGCATGGAATTAATCTTGTTAGGACTTTTAATTCCTTCAGAATTGCTTCACTGCAGAGGTTGGATAAGTTCAGTGAGAAGACACATCCTTGTCTTAAAACACTTTATATTTTTGTATATTTACTGAATTCATTTTTTATTCATATGCAGGCAATTTTCTGCCAGTATAGGTTCTGGATTATTCTAATCTCCTTCCCAAATATGTCAAAGTTACATAGCAGTTTCAACAGATCTTCATAAAATACTTCATCATTGTCTTCCATCCCTTTCTAGTTTTGTATATTTAGTGAATTCATTTCCTATCTATATAGAGGAGGTTTGTTGCCAGTATAGGTTCTGGATTATTCTAATCTCCTTCCCAAATATGTCAAAGTTACCTAGCAGTCCCAGTAGTTCTTTGTGATGTACATTACCAAAGATTTTGCTTGATCTACAAAACATCTTTTTGCATTTGTATTTCTCTTTCTGATGTCATTTTTAGTATAAATATTGCATTCCTGGTTCCAGTGTGTTTCATAAAACAATACGGTTTTGGTCCTATTCTCAGATTAATTCCCTTCTCCTTACTAAAGCCTTTTTTTTTTTTTAACTACCATCTATTCTTTGTATCTTAGTGGCATTATCACCTTGCTTGGGGGAAAATAATAATAATAATAATAAAAAATCTTAAATAGGTGAAACAGCAAGTAACCTACCTAGCCAGATTTATGTGATAAAAAGAATATTTAAAAATCAAAATCAGAGAGAGCGTCAAAGGGAGATAACAGCAAATTTGAAGTAAGGACATTATCATTGATAACTCCCTTCTCCAACTTAAAGACCCTAGTTAATATATTCTTAATACTTGGTATAATGCAGAAATATCCCAATGATGGCGTCAGTAGTAATTATTTGCAAATATTTATACTAGGACTCATGCATTACAAGTTATCTCTAAAAAATATTTAAAATTTAGAAATTATGTTGAATTTTGGCATATAAACTTCTTAAAACTGTTTCTAAATCTTTGTCTTTCAATCGTTCTGCCTCACCTGCTATCCTCTTTTGTTACATGTATGAGGTGAACTGTGCAGTTTGGGAACCACTGGTGTTAATGGATGACAGAACAGGGAATGGGAGGGATAGTAAAAAGACAAACATTGCTAACTGCTCAAAAGGATAAGATGTTGTGGAGTGCCATGATTGGCCATGACAGAAGTGATATGGAACATAGTAGAAACATCTCTCTAGAAGGTAATATGTCTCGAGAACATTCTAAATCTTAGAAATATACTTTCATTGTCGCTTAAAAGTTGCCAGGACAAAGCATTTAAATGCAATCTATAATCTCATGACCTCCACAACATGAAACCCATCTGTCCTCCAACATTACAACCCTGAAAATCTGTAACACATTTGAAATTTACTTACTAAAGTCTTAAACAATTTATTTCACAAAGTACAAAAATGAAAAGATGTTTTAATCAAAAGAATGATATAAAATTCCTTGATTTTTTTAGTTGTGTGAAGTATTTGGAGATAATTTGCCAACTTAAATTTGTAAAAATGACTTAAGCTTTCAATGATGTGAAATAAAAAGTCTAGCATAAAGCTTTTACTAAACAAAAAAAAACTTTATTTATTCAAGAATCATTAAGTAGCAAGAGTGAAAATGTTTTACTTTTTGTGCAGAAAAATTGTGATTTTTGAATAAAGAAATCAGTAAAAGCTAAATGGTGAATCAAAATTTTGAATTTAGGGACAAAATGCACTTAGAAGATAAAAGAAAATAAAACTGATAGGTAAAAAATAAAAAAAGAAACAGAATAAACTTAAGACTTTAATGTGGTTCAGTCTTTAGTACTTATTTGGCATATAATCAATGATTTTCACAGAAATTTTTCATTTGAAGTTTTACTTGGCACCAACCATTCTTCATAGCAAACAAATAATCTTCTGCTGTGAACTGACAATGTCTGCTGACCTATCGTCTCAAAGTCAGTGTGTTGTCAGCATTTTTGGCATGGTGCCAATCAATGTAATCTTCTTCATCTATGTACTATGTTTCTTCATCACATAAGCAATCATGGCTCTCCACAACCTTCTATCCCTCATGACCCATAGCAGCATTTCTCCTTTTCCAAGCTTCCACCATCTATTCACATATGCTTGTCAGGTATATGGTCCGCTGCCTCAAACTATTTCTCTTGTCCTTGACATGCATTGTGAGACTTAAGTTTTCAGTCTCCTTTCAAATTAGCTGCTCAAAAAATTTCAGTTGTTGCTTTCTGGTTTTTAGTATGTTCTTCTTGTTCCTGTTTTTTTTTTAAAGACTTCTTACTTGCTCTGTCTATTGAATTCTAAGTATTCTTTTGTAGGACCATGTTTGTGTGGCTTCTAGTTTCCTCTTTATCTGTGGTGAGATTGTCCAGTATTTGCTGCCATGCAAGAGGAGTGATATTACAAAGAAATTCAGCAGTCTTTTCATTGTTTTAATGAAATTTTCTTGTTTCTTCATACATTCATTGCTTAGCATTTGTAATGCATCTTTCACTAATCTGATGAACATTCAGTGCCATATATGAAGACCAATATTACATAACAGTTCAGTAATCTTTTCATTACTAATGAAATTTTCTTGTATTTTAGTACTTTGTTTAACTTTCAGAAAGTATTTTTCACTAATATGATATGTGCTTGAATTTTGGTGTCAAATTTTTCATACTGGTTGTTTGTGCCAATTTTTAATTTAACATGAATTTATTTTTTTTGTTTGGATTATTTGGTAATAATTTGTAATATGAATGCATGTAGAGATAATTTAAAAAAAATATTGTAATTACTTTTTCTCTTTGACAAATTCAAAATTCAGTATTCAAGTTGGGATGTAGGTTACTTTTGAGTGTATTTTGCAAATACATTTCATCATGGTCATTCATTCAATAATATAAAATTAGTTTTCACACTATTGAAATTCAAACTATTGTCATCACCTTTTTGGTGGTTGTATTCACATTTCATTCATCATGTGCTCTGGTCTTCTTCAGGTATATATTGTTTTGGGTAAGCTACAAGGAGATCTGAACTGAATCCATTATTTAATTTACAAGGGTAGACTGTTCTCATTTCACTGCTCATGTCTAGGGAATATCATTTAGTTCTTATTTTTATTTAGTACTGTTCTGTTATTGTTGCCCTGTTTCCACTGAGTACAAGTACACCCTGCCTATGGATTGAATTCATAACCACTATCACTAAATTAACAAACCAAAGCTTGTATTCACTAGGCCATTGTTCCATAGGACTAAATAAAAATAACAACTCAATGAACGAGAACAGTTTACCCTTGTAGATTAAATAAAGGGTTCAATTCGGAATTTATTGTAAGGTGGGAGGGCACAACAGCCGAAACATAGTGATAATAACAAAGATGACGATAATAGTCCGAATATGAATAGTGTAAATAATAACTCCTCATCCTAGAAATTAAATAATTTTTAAATATTTTTTTAAAGGATTTAGTATGTTTAACCTCATAGCAATCATTATCACTAGAACATGGAACCGATAGATACTAAATGCTTCAAATACTTCGGTGTATGGATGAGTCAGAACAAATTTAGTAGAGGAGATGAAGAAAATGAACATAGACTATAAATTAAACTGGAGGTTAATTTTGTCCAATTTTGCAAACTGTTGCAAAACCAAAACATTAACCTAAGAACTAAATTTGGATTCTTAAATAGCATTGTTACATTGAGATTTTTATATGGATGTTGTGTATGGTGCCAAACTTAGTTAGAAAATTTGAGTGGAAATCTACTCAGATCAATGATTAAAAACTGATTTTAATTGATGAATTAAGTAGGTTTTAGTGAGGACCATCCTTTTCAAAACTCATAGCCAAGCATCACAGAATCAGAAAGAAAGAACTGTATGAAATAACAGAAACCACATCGCTTGAGGACTTTCAACAGCAACAACTAAAATGGATATCATGTATAATTTGAAGAGAAAATAATGGCCTAATCAAGATGTTGATTAATTTTTTTTGTGAAAAATTGTTTTAATAGAAATTATATAAATTTCAAATGAAAGTAGCACTAGCCACTCAATCAATGAATGCTGAATGTTTCCTTAATTAGATATGAGGAGAAAAGATACTACACTTAAATTCTAGCTCAATGGTCAGAGAAGGAAGAAAAGTATAATTTGAGTAGCACTGGCTGCTCAGTCAATAAATGTCTAATGTTTCTGTGGTATCCTAGGCAAATGTGCTAAGCTACAGTTTGAGGGATTCTAAACTGTGTCTATAGATTATATGCAAAAGAGGTATTGTCAAATATTTTATGTAAAATTCATAGATATGTGTTATCCAATAAAATAATTTGTACTATTCTGTATGGCGAGTAAGCATGAAAGCAATTAAGTCCCAATTTTCAATTTCAGATTGATATTTAGTATTTTTTCAGGAATTATAGCAATTTTCAGTGTCAAGAGATTATTTGCAAAAATTCGAATTTAGTATTATGGCTTGGAAAAAAAAAAACTAATAATAACTTAAAAGAACTATATAATCAAAGAAATTAGCAAAGGAAAGTCTTTGCTTCAAATTTCCAAGGATTTGAAAAGGGATCATCGAACAATCAAGAAAATATGTCAGATGGGAATTCAACCAAAGAAAAAAAGTCTCAGGCTGAATTCAGGAATTTAACAAAGCGAGATCTATCATATATCCGACAAGAATTAATAAGAAACCCAAATGCGTCAAGTGCGTTCATATTTGAGGCGGCTGGAGCTATGGTGTCAAGGGAAACAAGGTGCAAAGCATTAAGGAAGTTTGCTGATGTAAAAAATCAAATAAAGAAACTCATTTTAACAAAAATACATAAGGAAAGAAGATTGCAGTGGGCAAAAAAATACATAAATACTGATTTCAGTAAAGTACTTTTTACAGACAAATCAAGGATCACCCTTGATGGGCCCAATGGATGGGCTCAAGGATGGGTTTGCAAGCAACATCACTCGAGAAAAGTTTTTAAACGCCAACAATACGGCAGTGGGATCATGATATGTGCTGGGATTATTGTTAATGGGCTTGCAGGTTTATTTAAATTGAAAAACGGTTAAAATGAATTCCAAAAGTTACTGTGATTTTCTAGAGCAATATTTCTTTGAATGGCTTGATAACGAGTCTTTAGCCAAGCATAGATCTATGATCTTTATGCAAGACAAAACACCAATTCATGCATCAAAATTTACTAAATCCTGGTTGAAAGAAAAGGGATTTGTTGAAGATTCTCTTCTGGACTAGCCTTCAAATAGCTGTGACTTGAATCCCATTGAGAACCTGTGGAACATCCTCAAGAGTGATATTTATTCTAATGGAAAGCAATTCAACAGCAAGTGTGATGTCTGGGAGGTAGTTAAAGTTGCTACAAACAACCTACCAGCAGTTAAAATTGCAAATCTAACATCAGATGTTGACAATAGGCTGCTTAGAATTATTGAAAAGAAAGGAGCATTTTTGTAATAAATTTTAAGAGGTTCTTATTATTTTTCATGAATGTATTTTTTATTTTTAAAATGATTTTTTTAATGTTTTTCCTTCAAGAAATTGATGAATTTGTTCTAAAAGCTTTTCATATGATTTTTTTACATTAGTTTTACAAGGTATAATAATGTAAAACTATCAAAATAAATAGTTGCAAATAAACTACTGACAGTCAAATTAATCTGTTTTGTTAACTTAGTAAAATTTTTTCCAACCAAAAACAATAGTTTTCTCTATCACTATATATCTAAGTTAATAATATTGAGTAGAATCTAAACAATATCATAAAAGGACTTTTAACATTAAAGACGCAACTCTTTATACCAATTTATAACTTGCATATAATCTCTAGACACAGTTTATTATGCCATGCATAACAGTGTACTGCGTATCAAATACTGAAACTGTGTGATATACCAGACATAGCAAATGGCGTTGCTGATAGGATGCTTGGGTCCCATGGACAATCCTGAATACGTCAAGATTTGATAAAAGCCTTTGCTACTACAGCAAGAGTATGTAATCTCAAAGACTCAAGAATGGAAGGCAGATAGAACCAAATAATGGACTTGTTTATGGCTTCTTTAGGGTGCAATATACTAGACATAACATGTTGTCGCCAATAAGATGCTTATATCCAGTGGACAATCCCGAATATGTAGAGATTTGGATAGAAGCCTTTGCGGCTACAGCAAGAGTGCATAATCTCAAAGACTCAAGAATGGGAGGTGGATAGAACCAAATAATGGACTTGTTTATGGCTTCTTTAGGGTGCAAGGCATTAAAGAAAATCTTCACAATGGTGTACCCACAGGAATTAGATATCTTTTGAGGAAGTTGTCAGCATAATAAAAAGAAAAATCAGGCCAAAAAGAAGAGTGGTCATCATGGAAAGGCTGAAATTTCTAGAAGTCAGGCAGCAACTGGAGGAATCTATTCTACCATAGATACACACTCAAGCACTGAGAATTTCAGAAACTAGGAACTCAAGGCAAGTCAATTGAAGATGATCTTGATTCTATTACGAACAACTGAAGGACTTAATGAACTGCAGCAGATGTAAGGCAGCCATATGAACTTACAACTAAATTTGGAATATTTACAGCAGCTGGAGTAAATCAGTGATTTCAACCAGCCAAGAGACAAGTTAGTCATACAGGTTAAGTATAACCAAAGCCAAAGTGAAGTGCAGTTATTGCAGAACGGCACATGAAAAAATGAATTCAGTTGTCCAGTATTACGGAAACGATATCTTAAATGTGAAAAAATGAATCATTCTAAGACCATTTGCAGAAATAAAAAAACATGTAAGAAAAATGAGTAATAACCCTCCCAGCCTTGAATAACAACAGCAAGCCAGTGTATTTGTGGTAAATACACAAAAGAATGGTAGAGAGTACATGAAAGTAAATGGCAGTACGTTTAGCATGCAAGTTGACACAGGTAGTGAGATAACCCTAATAGCAAGAAATTTTTAGATTGACCCAAGTTAAAAGAAAGTGGTCTGAAGTTAAAAAATTTGATAGAACAACAATGAAGATGTTGGGTATATTTCGTGGCACACTTGAAACGAATACTTGATTCAAGGTTATTCAATTGTGGTGGTAGCATGCAAGAAAAACCACAGATTGTTAGGTATTGACATAGTAAAAGTAGATACAGCCAAATTAATAAACTCCATGGAAGCACAAGAGAGTGAGATGGGACTTCCAAAAAGGATACAAAGCGAGTATTCGATTAAAAGAAAATTACCACCCCAAATACATTCAAGCCAGAAAAGTACCAGTACATGCACTGCCTTTAGTGGGAACCACATTAAACTGCATGATCAAGCAAGACATTCTCGGAAAAGTTACACATAGTGGAAGTAACTGGGTCTCACCTATCGTAGCAATAAAAAAGGCTGATGGAGATTTGCAGATAAGCGGTGACTATAAAATTGGAGCAAATCACCAGATATGCTTGGACTTGTTTCCATCACCAAATATAGAAACTGCGAGCCATATACTGGCAATCATGGAATATTTTGCAAAAATTGAATCGAGATCTGCCTACAACCAAATTCAAATTGACAAGAAATTTGAAGAAATTGCCATGATCAACTCTCCTATAGGTCTGTTAAGGTGAATTCGCTTAACTTTTGGAATTAAAACTTCTAATCATATATTTCAAAAGGCAATTGAAAGAATATTGTTAGGCAAGGCAACTAATATGATTATTTACCAAGATAATATAGGGGTAAAGACCAAACAAGAGTTAAAACCAAAAAGTGGATTAAATATGGCGATTGAAAAGAGCGGGATTAACCATTAATAGAGACAAATGTAACTTTGATTCCAAGAACCTGGCATATTTGGACTACGAAATATCAAAGACCGGTATAGCACTTAACGAAAGGCTAACAAAAAAAGATGACAGAGGTAGCAATTCCAACCAATAAAAAGGAATTGGAATCCTTTTTAGGGTTGATAAATTTTACATCCTGAAATATAGTGAACTAACTGAACAATTGTCAGAGTTACATAAAAAGAACACAGAGTTCGATGAACACAAAGATGAATTAATGCTTTTATGATACTGAAAGCAATTATGAAAAAGAAATCTATAACAAGGTTGTTTGAGCCTAAAAAAGAGATAACGTTAACCACAGATGCAAGTGAGAAAGTGATTGCTGCTATCTTATTGCAGAAAGATAATGTACTTATCTAGGAGATTGACAATAGCAGAGATAAATTACTCAAACATTGAAGAAGGGGCCTTAGCAATTGTGTGGAGCATGGAGAGGGCACAAAATGTTTTACTTGGTAAGAAATTTCTACTAAAGTTGGACTACAAGACACTGTAGGTTATTTTAAACCCAAGTAAGTAGTTGCCAAATGTTATGTCAAAAATTTTACACTGGGCCATTAAAATCATGGCATTTGATTTTGAAATTGTACATGCTAAAGCAAATACTGCCCCTCATGTAGATGCTTTGTTGAGACAATAATTTATAAAAGGAACAGATGAAAAACATGGAACTGAATAAGACAAAATTAATTCAATGGGTACCGAATGTAGTTCCGGTCAACAGGTTAAAAAATGAAACCGAAGAAGATCCAGTATTTTACAAAATAAAGGGAAAGAATAAAGAATAATAAGTGTAACAATTATCCAATTGCAGAGCAGCTATTTAAGAAGATAAAGCATAAATTAACAACTGAAAATGGAATTCTATGCAATGGAGAGGTGATAGTAGCTCTGCAGACATTAAAGACAGACATATTGAGACGGGTACACAATTATGTACATTGTGATATCATGGCAAAATGCAGAAGATTAAAATCACAAGCATGGTGGCTGGGTTATGCAAAGGATATTGAAGAATTTATTAATAAATGTCCAAAATGCTATGAAATTGGAAGATTCAGGCAAAAAGAGCTTCATTCATGGCCTAAAGAGTATATATGGACTATGCACACATCAGTAGCATAGGATCATTTTTCATAATGGTGGATGCATACTCTGGTTGGCCAGGAGTAATCAAGGTTAAAGACGTGAGAGCATCCACAGTCAAACAAATTTTGAAATATGTATTTGCAAGGGATGGAGTACCATAAACGTTAGTGCCAGATAATGCTCCCGAATTTTGGGACAAACATTTGTGTACGTGGTTGAGGCAAATAGGATGCTTGTCATATAAAATTCTCTGTACCATCCTCAATCTAACGGAATTGCAGAGTGGATGGTACAAACAGCTAAAATAACATTGAAGGCATTCTTGCTCGTCACAAAACATTGAGGCGTTTCTAGTAAAAGTGCTCCTCAGTTATTGGTCGATACCACATGTGGAGAGAAAATTGAGCTCATCAGCCCTTGTGGGTAGACAGGTCTGAGACCCATTTCCATGTGTCTTTTACCACAAGGGAGATAGTATGGTACAAGGAAAGACAAAAGTGCAAATCCCAATGAAGTGAACTTCTTTTTGCAGAGAGGCAAAAATACAGCTTTGATTGAGAAGAAGAGGCAGTATGTTTTGGCTCATGCAGATCAATTTAGAAAAAAGATTGTCAGACGATGCAGATTTGGATGACCAAAGTCAAAAGGAGGAAGGGAATTACAATGAGAAGGCTGAGCAGAGAAGAGAAACACAGGAGCAAGAAGAGAGAGAAAATTACAGTGATGAGGATGAACAATAAATGGGCATAATTGGAGAAGAAAAAACTGATGAAGAAGAGGATGAAGAAAGACCATGGTCGCCAATAAAAAGTAGAAGAGAGGAGCAAAAGCAAGAAAAGCATAAATCAAGAGTAGTTAGATGTAGCAAAAGGAAAACAAGAGTATATGACCACTCCATTGTAGGGAGAGTGTGGTATCCTCTGCAAATGAGCTGACTTGTATTTAAGTGCTAAGCCATTGTTTGGGGACTCCATTATGTCACACACAATGGTGTACCATATATTAAATGCCAAAACTGTGAGATATACCAGACATAAGTTTCATTATAAGGAAACAACTAATATTACCATTTACAACATGATGAGCTTCCAGTCACTGAGTATAAGCACAAAGACTCTATCTGATGAATCAAGTCAATCCAACATCTCAGTCAGCAATTTTTTTTAACATAATTGAAACTTTAAATCAAGAACAACAGGCTTTAGATTTAAAACTCATAATTAAGAAAAGGACAACATTATATCTAGGAACAATGGCCTCATGAATACTAGCACTGATTAAATGTATGCAGTTTATATGATAGCCATGAGTTCAATCTCTGGGTCAGATAGTGAAATCCATAATTTTTTGTTGAAGATGTTTTAAGTTCTTCTTCATAAAACATCTTAACAAAAGTATATGGATTTCACTAATATGACATTGACTCTGAGCATAGATAATGTAATGAGAAGTTTCCTTCTATGGATTGAATAAAGAGTTCAGTTGAATATTCCAAGATTACCAAATATGACAAGCACTTAAAGAAAGATGATGGTTAAAATGGTTGAAGCATAATTATAACAACCAAGATGAGAACACCAGATGTTTGAATAAATATATGTAAATAAGTTCTCATTTCAGAAAATGAGAAAAAAATTTCAAATAATTTCCATTCAGATTAGTTTTAAAAAATTCAGTTTAATTTGTATTCTATTATTTAATCTCACAACAAGAGAAATATTTTGAGTGGGTAGTTGGGAATAATTGCTTTTTTTTTTCTTTATCAGTTTGTCCAATTTTCTTCTTGTGAAATGGACACATTTCTGTTCAGGCATTTTCATTTCACACTTGACTGTTGTAGAAGCTCAATCTTTCTTTAATTCTCTTCATTAGTCTGTTAAATATAGGAAAATTTAATCATAAGCAAAATGGTTTCTTTTCTTTGATGTGTAATTGATAAGTATAGCACCTTAGAAAAATATCTTAAATTTTCTTCAAGCATTTTAATATTTTTGTTTTGTTTTGATGGCTGGTGAGCAACCCAAACTTTCAGAATAGTCTTGCAGTATTAGTCATCTGTATCATGAATTGTATAACTATTGAACTTTCCCCAAATATAATAGCATTGGAGCCTTCATAAAAATATCTTCTTGAACAAGTTAATGATTTAGATTAAATTCTTTCTCATGCTAACAGAGGACAAATGAAGGTATTTATATGTTAAATCAGTTGCAGAATTTAAATGGCATTGCCAACAAGACAAATCTTAAAGAAATATCAAGTACGATGCCATCTATCGTCTACTTAGATAAATTCAGAACGAGTCTAAAATATGTAAACCCGTTAATAAATTAGCAGAGAACAAGAATTGTATAACTGGTTTCATGCCTTTGTTATCAGTTAAATGCTCATAATTAATGGCATTAATGTGGGCAACACCTAAAAGACATGAACATAAAGTATTATATCCTTGTTAGACTGATGAGGATATTCAAATCTTAATTTGAGAAAAATTGTAGTTATTTATTGCAGATAGAATCACTAAGATGCAGCTATTGTAATCTTTTTTTGTTATTGAGTTTGGCTAAGTCTAGAGATGAAAGAGGAAACCTGCATCGGGGTGGAGGAAGTGAGTCAACAAAAGACCTCAGCAAGGTTAAATTGACTTTTTTTTTTCTATGTTTGGATATGCAAAGTAAAGATTGATGTCAGAATGATTTTACTAGGAATCAGAAAAAAGGATAAAGATGACCTAAAAATAATGTCAACATGACTTGTTTGTCATTCAGCGTGGCTATTGATTCAAGCATTTACTTTTGGCTGACATATATTTTGAGAATTGAATGCCTCTGGCATGCATTTTATTGTCTGGATCTTCTATTTACATGAAAGTGTTTACTAAACAAGTTAAGAAAAAGCTCAATAATATAAGGTAATGATAATATTTTGTTTCTGCCTATTTGAGAGGAGGAAGTTAATCTGTTGAAGAAAGATTAAGTCATGCTAATATTTAACAATAGCAATAAACACATAGATTTCTGCTATTGAAAATTTTACGCTTAATCAAATATGCAATATTAAATTAAGGTTAAATTAAAAATCTTGGAATTTCATTTTAAAAATGAAAGATTTAATTCAGGAACTTAATTCACATTATATCTGTATAAAATGACAAATAGAACAAAGTAATTATTTTTTAAAGAAACTTTATCACTGGCAGTACATTTCTGGAGACCTTTTTAATCTGTTTTTGTAAGACTGGAAAATAAAGGTCAATATATTTGCAGTAATGTTTTGATTCATCTTTGTCTTCAATAATACAAATAGAGATAAGAAAAATTACATTGTAGTTTGAAAATGTCTTCAGTTGTGTGCTATCTTTGAGTATTTTACATTGTGAAATGACTGATAATTTCTAACAGTTAATCACATGATGAAAATTATGAATGAAAGATTGTGAGTGCTTTTTCACCCTGTATTCAATGTATTGCCAATAAGTTTTCATTGTCATCTGAGGTAAAAATATGATTTCCCCTCTTTCTTCTGCATTTTCTCATGCAAAAAGGGGTGAATAAATCTCTGCTATGGCTACCTTCTCTCTCAGGTATCTTAAAATAGTTCATCTAATGAGATGTTGCATTTTTACCCAAGATATAAATTTGGAACAAGGATTTATTTATACTTCTGACTTTTATTCATTTTTTTTTCTTTTTTTTTTCAGAAGAAAAATAATTATAAAACTAGTATATATGAAATATGTTTGATGGATAAGCAACCAGTATTTCCTTCTTACTTGGGTCTGTTTGATGGTTAAAGTAGTTGTGCATTTCAATTTGGTATAAGAAGTTGATGTTTGAGCACAAATACTAAAATTTAAAAAATTGATTTTCAAAGCAGACGACATGTTTTCACTTTGTCAGTCGTTGAAGCATGATTTTTTACATTCTAAATGTGGCCCTGTTTCACGCTAGATTCAGATTAGTAAGTATTTTCATTATATAGTCAAATTCTAATCTCATTGAATGATGCACATCGCTATCATACACAATAAAAGTGACATGTTATATACAGATTTATTCTAATTGTTGTCCTTATTTTCATGATGGCATTAACCTTGTGGCTGTTATATTGTCCACCCTTCTGCAGGGGCTTGTCATCATCAGTGAACATCTTGGAACTGAGCCATCCCCACACCTTAATGAGTTACAATATTTTTCTTGCATGGACATTAAATAAAGGATTCACTTTGAAATTTTGAGAATTTTAAGGAAATCTAACAATAACCAGAAGAAAGCCAGAAATGAAATCGGCTGTGATGATGATGATAACAAAGTTGAAAACACCAACTTGAATAAGAGTTTCAGCATAATTCATCATCTCTGAAATTCACACTTAACAAAGTGAGGCAATTCTGAGAGAATTACAAGTCCTACCATTTCAGTTTCTTCTACTGTACTTTGTGCTGTTGGTGCATATACAGTGATGATGATGGATATGTTGAAAAGTTTTCCTTTCAGTTTAACAATAGATAGTTGACAGTATCTTAGAACACATTCTTCATGTTTTGGTCTAATATCAGTCCTACTCTTCTCTCATTTTTCTCTCAGCCTGCATATATGATCCTGTGTTTGTAAATGATGAAATCTTCCATTGTTTGCCCACCCCACTATGCACACACTTGAAATGTTAACCTTTAACCTTTTCATTTTCCACTTTATATTTTACAACTGACCTGTGATTTAGTGTTTGGACGTTCCATGTCCCCAAAATTAGGTTTAGTTTGGTGTGAACAGTCACTGAATGATAGTCTGGTGATACCTGTTGGTCATGCCCTCCCTTATCAGGTGAGGGATTAAGTCCAAGAAGTTTGACTGCATTTACACCGTTTTACTAAGAGTTGCTGAATGATGGTTAGTTGATTGATACCTGTTGTCCATGGCACTTCTTACTAGATGAGGAGTTAATTCCAATGGACTTAATACCTGATCTTTGTGGAGTAGCTTCCTGTTGCCTTCTACCTGGTGATTTATTCAAACATTATCTCGAGTTAGTTGACTGCTGAAGTTTTCATGGAAATCAATAATGGTTTAATGGAGCAAACAAAATGCAATAGGTGTGTTCCTAACAATGAAGTGCAATATTTTAATGTTTATCACTAAAATGTTAAATCAGATAGCATGTAAAAATATACATTTACAGTAGAGGAATACAGGAGAGAAACTTAAGAAAAACATAGAGGTCTCTAAACTCTGTAAAACATTAAGATTCATCATGAGATGTTTGCTATGCAAATGACTAAAAATTGAAGTTTACTTTTGGAATAAAGTAACTGAAAGGAATATAAGGTTGTAGAAATATAGTTTCAGAAATTTCATTTTAAGTGTGAGTAACAAATACATGTGTACGTCTCTTCTTCATACAAACAGTATGAATGTAGGAGTGGTTTAAGGCTATATCACATCGAAACACCGGTTCATGTATGATCACCAAAATTAAGCAACATCAAGCCTGGTCAGTACCTAGATGGGTGACTGCTTGGGGATACCATGTGCTATAAACTTTATATGTGCAGGTGGTGTCATGGATAATGGCTCATAATTGTTAATCAAAGGGCCAAAGTCCAATTCCCGTTGGATTTAGTTTATTCACTTATGTTCAAATACCCTTGGAAAAATGATGAATTAACATATTCTCTCCCAGCTATGGATCAATTAATAGTACTTGTATCCCTAAAGTCATTACCTCAAAAAAAATTATATATCTAAAACTATTTTGTGGCTTTAAAGTGTTGATTAGCCTGTGAAAACAAATCAAACAATCAATGT
Source organism: Ascarosepion bandense (assembly GCA_037127315.1). NCBI lineage: Eukaryota > Metazoa > Mollusca > Cephalopoda > Sepiida > Sepiidae > Ascarosepion > Ascarosepion bandense. Next base: position 4,329,961 of record JBBBDQ010001308.1, read on the forward strand.
AGTTGTGAGCACATTTATTAATGATTTTTTGCCAGTGGGGATAATTGTTTTCCTTTTAATTTATTTTAGACAAAAGAGTTATTTTTTTAAGTTTCTTACTTGTTTGAGTTTTGCTCAGAACAAAGAAATTGTATAAAAGCAGTTGAAGTGTCATTGCATACAAGTTGATTATTTCAGGAAATCCTTTTGCTGATTTGCTGATAAATTGATTTTTCTTTTCTCTCTAAATTTCTCTTTATCAGGACTTCTTTCTGTCAGAATAATTAATTGATCATATCTGAATTCTCAAAATTAAAATTTCAAAACAAAAATAATCCTAAAATCTTTACCTAGTTTAGTTGAATCTGATATCAGAAAAAGGGAAAGTGGAAATGATGACTGTATTCCAAGAAGGTTACGGCTTGGCTGTTCTAAAAGTTATACATCATCTGGGATAAAAATTGCTGGCCACCACAATCTACAGAATGTATCCAGCTTCTTCATCTATTAAGTTTCCTATCTACAATTACAAGGATGTGTTGAAATATTCTCAGCCAAACCAACTTTACAAAATCTCACTAAATATCAGAATTTTATTTTATTTCTTAAAATAACTTCTTGATTAAAATGGGAACTATTAAGCACCTTCTCAGATGTCCCACATCCCAAATACAGTCATTAAATCTTTCTACTTTCCTACACGCTGCTTAAACCACTTTAGTTGAGAAAAAATACTCAGATCTGGTTCCTTCTATAGAGAAATGGCTTTAGAGAAAAGTTAACCTTGCAAACAATGAAACTGAATCCTCACTAAGTGCTCCCTGACTGTAGCAACATACAATATTTAAGGGATATTTACATTCACTCAATAATGTTTTGTTAGCATTTTACTGGAAAGGTATCTGCTGTTCATTTAAAATAAATACACACTCTTTCAAAAAAGATTAAAAGACATTATTTTGCTTTTAACAAGTGGATTTTTTTTTCACAGCAAGATAATTGCAAAAATAAGAGCAAAAGGATTATTTATGAAAAAGAACAAACTTTACAAATGTCTTCAAGCAAATGATGCTCTAATAAACAGATAAGTTTGTATTTGTAAGAGTATCTTGGGGTCATGTGTGATAGATACACTACTTAAAAATTATTTATATTGCAGGCATAAAACTACAATTAGTGGACATAGACTTTGAAAAGTTTCAAAAAGAGAGGCACATTCTTTAAGTAGGGTAATTGCATCTTGTTTTGCTGTGATGACCTAGTGTTGCTTTATAGTAAAGCACATATGGCTTGAGAGTGGTTTTCCATAATAAAAAGGGAATACAGGTTCAGTACCTGTTAAGTATATTTTCTTTAGTAGAATTTTCAATCTCTAGGCTGATGACTACTCAAACATGTGTATCCACTATATATGTCCCACATCCCAAATACAGTCATTAAATCTTTCTACTTTCCTACACGCCTGCTTAAACCACTTTAGTTGAGAAAAAATACTCATAGTTATGGTATACTCATAGAAATTATATATATATATCACATTCTTTTATATTCTATTTTTGAAACTGTAAATTTAATGTGTGGAATTTCTATTGATTCTGCTAGCAATAAGATCTAATGAAAATCAGATATGGTTTAGTTAAAAGTTATTTTCATTTTATCTTGAAATTTTAATTTTAGAAACAATAGGCTTGATGTGGTTATAAACAATATTTGAAATCAGTTAATATCTTGTAATGTCTATGCAGTTACAGAAATTATTTAGAAGATTTTCAAATTTAGGCTATCGGCACTTTAAAATACAAAAATGTTTTTTTAATAATATTAATAGAAGAAAAAAAATCTTTGTATCAAACATAGAATTCCTACTAGTCCAAATATTATTTTTTAGATACTCATTTTGAAATAGATGTCCCCATATTTCTTAAAAAACCAAAAAAATGTGTGAAAGACATTGACTACCCTGAGCATTTGAGAGACTTTGCAGTAGGAGCTGAAAAAAAATATTGGGAGAAAAATTTTCATGATATTTTATCTGTTCAAAATGATTTTTTAAGTCATATTAAAATCTAAATAAAAATTTATTATTCATTACTTTTATTGTATTTTTTAAAAAATTGGAGTAGTATGACTAGTTCAAAAAACATGTTTATGATCTTGTTGATAGAAAATTGTTAAATTAGTTGATTTTATATATTTTTCCTCTTGGACTTTGCTCTCACTGACTATACTTTTTGCCAATGCCTTCTTCATTAATCAAGTTGATATCCCACAAGAGTTTAAAATAAACTTTTCTATTCTCCAAATCCATTGCTGGTCAATAATCTTTTATTTAATTTGTTGCACAAACACAGAAAATTTGCATATTTGTTAATATGCTGCAACCAACCACATTTTCTTGCCAAGCTTAATCTAAGTATGCTTTTTGGCAAAATGAGATTGGTCATATTGAAGTTAGTAAATTCTGATACTAACAAAAACTTCTGTGAAAGGAATGAATAAAAAATGAGAAGCCATCATTTTTACTTATGTTTCCAAAGATTACTTTTGCATTAAAGAAATTCTGGGAATCAATGATTGACTAATCTGGTCAGGTGCCCCTGCTATCCTCCTCGGGGTTCTTGACAAAATACAACGGAGAATCTGTAATGTGATCGATACCGACTTGGCAGACCGTCTGCAGTCACTCTCTCACCGGCATGACGTAGCTTCTCTGTGCCTCTTCTATAAATACTTTCACGGCTTCTGCTCCGATGAACTTAAATCACTGGTGCCCTCTAGATATGAATTTGCACGAGATACTAGATTAGCAACTAGGTCCCACCCTTTTACAGTGAAACAGATAAGATGTAACTGCAATTTCGACTCCAACAGCTTCTTTCCTCGCACTTCCCACTTGTGGAATTCCCTTCCGTATACTTGCTTCCCCGACAACTACAATCTCCAGGAGTTTAAATGTAAGGTCAATAGACACCTCCTAACACACTAACTCGCACCCATTCTCTCAAACACTTTTCCCATCCACGCAACCATTATCCTCGGTATCCTTACTCGTCTGTCACCCTCCTTCTGACATTTCATATCACTTTCCCCCTATGTAGCCCCCTAACCACTCTCTCATCACTTTCTCCTATGTAACCCCCTGTGCAACAGTGGCAGTGAAATGCCTTGCTTGGGGTGAAATGATTAAAAAAAAACAAAAAATTCTTCATTCGCATTGTCATTGTCTTTTTCATTAACACAGTGAGTTGAATAGAAACATTATTGTTCTCTTGGAAGAGCTGCAAGTTATCAGCTGGTTTTGCTTATGGAGAATTTCAGTTGACAAGTGTAGAAAGTAAAAAAAAAAAAAGCTAAAATGTTGAGTTTTTTTGAAAATCTAATCTTAGACATTCTGTCATCTCTCTAAACCCATATTGGATCCAGAATGTCTGGCATCAATTATTTTATTGTCAGCAGTCAAAAATTCTTAGACAGGAATGTATTTCTGTGTCATGTCATTCTTAAAGTTGCTCTTGAATGTTCTTAGCTTTGTCAAGTGACAGGACTTGCAAGCAGAAGAATATTTTTAGGGCTTTAATTTTGCAGTGGAAGAAGCCAAAGAAAACTGAATTGCTCAGGATTCAGCAAAGAAACAAAATAGAACTAATGAAATAGCAAAACAGTCAACATGAATAATAAAACAGAGGTATATTTTCATTCTCTAGTTGTGTACCTGCTTATAGAAAATTTTAAGTTGGAATATTTTTGATAAATGATGCCAATTGATAAATTTTAGTATTATATATTGCTATTATTGTTTATCCTAGTCATCATTTGCTGCTGAATCTAATTGTTATAAATTTTCATGGAAGCAAGTCTGATGCAAGATTGTAGTAGTCACAAAAATTGCTGTAGCATTTTAACACGTTGACTGCTAGATGTCAATTACAATATCTGACTCAAATGCCAACTTTATAATAGCCAAATTAGATAATAAAGATTTTATAGGTTGATTTATGTTTTCAACTGAAGTCTTAAGATTGTTTTCACGATAAAAGTATCACTGTGAATAAAATTGATATTTGTGCCCCCACGTGAAAGTATATCAGAAAATGTCAAGAGCAAGATAACTTGTAGTTGACGTCAAAATAAAAATTGCTAACCATGCATTGTCTCCTGGTTGGCAGTTAATGTGTTATTATTCTGAAGTAATTCTTACCATCAATTCCAGAAAAGCAGAAAGGATTGAGAAAATATCAGGGTACAATAACATAAACAAAGGCAGTGAATAATCTATTAAGGCATATAGTTGTAGCTAGTTGATTGTATACAGAACTCTATAAGTGAGACTGGGCCACTGCGTTTACGGATGAATAGTTTTCGAGCATCCGAATTCGGGCCATCAACCATTAGACGGTAGGGTGGGTTGCCGGTTCCTTCGCTAAGCAGAGCGGCGGCTATAGGCGCGAAGATCCCCGGCGGCTGGCAGCAATGACCTCACCTCTGCATGTCGATTGACGATTGCCCTCTACATGTATACCACTCTCTTGTCTTGGTGGAGCGCCCAACAAAGGCTAAAGTCGAAGAGATCGGGGTACCACACGTTGACATGATCGGACACGTGTCTGACGGGTAGCCGCGGTCGACTAGTCAGGCAGTAACCGAGATTCAGAATTTTTGTAAAAATTTGGAAAAATGAAGTTCGAAAATGGAATTAAAGTGCTTTATTCTTAATTTCGTAACGTTCGCCATCTATGCAAACCATTTTTGTATGGTTTAGTATGAATTTAAAGAAAAAAAGCAAAAGTTGTTACACGAATTAGGCTCGTTCACGTTTTTGGTGGGAATGTCCGTATGTGTCGGTTGGCATCTCGAGGTCGGTAAGTTGACGCAAAATGGTGGTACGCTTCATGCTTTCACTGTTGTGCACGTCGTTTCTTTCTTTCTTTCGTTTTCTTTTTTTTTTTTTTATTCTTCGCTTACCTCACCTCGCAGTTGCTGTTAACTTTCGCTGGCCGTTCCCACTGCCCACACCACCGCAGTGCACCGCCGATTTTGTCGCTTTCGTCATCGTTGTCCTTGTCCTCGCCGCTTTCATTGCCGCCTTTGTCGTCCATCGTGTTTTGTGTGCGCAGGCAAGGTGTCGTCTTCGTTCGTTCATACGTAAGCTTTTTCGTTCATTCGATTGATCTCTCGCCCTTGTCTGTTCCACTTTGCTCATCGATGCCATCGTGGTCGTACTCATGGTGGTGGTAATGGATCGTCGTCTTCGTCGTTCATCGTCGTTTTTGTCCGAGTCGGCTTCCTTCGGAGGAGAACAAACGTCCGCACACATAGTTTCTCCTGGGGTTGCTCGTGACAATTTTCAGGGATACAGTTGTCGGCGACTCTCCTCCCAGAAAAAACCCTTTTGGCTCGTTTCCTCGCCGCCTCTGTCGTGCTTCAGATCTCCCCTTTACCGGTTCCCACATATTAGGCTCTGTCAGTAGTTTGAGAGAAACTGAAATCATATGGTGAATATACCAGTACCTCAACAAACCTATTTAAAATTCAGGAAGCATATCTATGGTATCTCTAATGATAACCAGCATGAATATGAATCTAGAATACTCTAAAGAAATGGCTTTATGTATATTATTATTATTATCTTGCTTAGAGCATAATCTTTATATTCTGGATCGTACAAACGATACAAAATCTTTAATAAAGTTCATAACAGGAAAGGAAATGAATGGTAAACTGGTTTTAAGATGAAATAACTTGAACTAGGCAGTGGTTCAAGACAACCATATATCATAAGCCAACATTTAGTTGACAATACCTGAACTGAGATAGCTAGCCATCTATATATCATGTAGAGAAATTTCTGTTGTGCAGAAGAATGAATAAAACTCATGGTGACCCAAACAGGTAAGTTTTGATCCATGTTATGAACATATTTGAAAGTAATGTCTGTTCTGCTAATGACCTTTCTTATACTAATTGTGGTACATGGATTCATTCATCTGCTATGATTAGAATGTCTGCTCATGAGAACAGTCATCACAAAGTAAAATGTTTGAGTTGTATGCATTGCTGTACTGGACTATAGTATTCTTTCTTAGTGTATTATTAACTAGAACTATGAGCGTAATACAAACATGACACATGCTTTGATGAACAGAGTTACAATTCAGGTGATCATTTGCTTTTATATATCATGTCTTTTCAAGAGGTAGGTGATCATAACTCTTTATAACTTTCTGTTCTTTGTTATTCTAGGTAACTTTCACCTTGTTACTATCCTTGTTTGTGCCTGTTCTGCCATGCATGCACTCAGTCACATTGTGGTTTCACCTGCTTGCTTCTAGTATGTCCTTTGATTGTGAGACTCTACAAGCCATCTTTCCTCATAATGTATCCCCAAAATTCTTATGGTATGCATAAGTCTCTCTTTCTGGTGATAAGTAGTAGTTTTTATTATTCTTAAAACTACCCCATTACTCGTTTTGTCAATGTTATTCTCAGCATTTGTAGAACATCTGTCACTTTATTTCTCTTCTTAACCAGTGAGGAGATTGGCCAACATTTGGTGTCATATTGAAGACTTGATATTACATTGTAGTTTGTCATTGTTAGGACATTTTTCTATTTCTTAATACTTTGCTTAATTTCTGAAAACATCTTTTGATATTCCTTTGCTTTTGAATTTCTGTGGCACACTTTACATTGTTTGTTACAATATTGTCCATGTAGTGTATTTTTGAACCTTATTGATTTTGATATCCTCTGTATGTAGCTCACAATTTGTGTTGGCAATCAGGAATTCAGTTTTTTTTTATTATTTTTCTTTCCTTAGCTATTTTGTTTAATAATTCATTCAGCTTTCTTTCTGAGTCAGTTATCAACTCAGTGTCTTCTGTGTATGTTATTTTGTTAAAGTTATGTCTGCTAATAATAATTTCAAAAAAGCCTTCTCGTCTTTTCCAGATTGTCTTATTCTATAGCTTAAATCTTGTGAGAAAATGAATCTTTTTTTTTTTTTTTGCTAATCTATTTTTGGATCTTCACTAAATTCTTCTTTGACTCACATGTAAATTGTTTGTTCTCACAAGCAGTTATAGATTACTCACATAGCTCTTTTGTGAATATCAGGCTTTTGTAATATTTCAAAAAGATCTATGTCCCACCATATCAAATGCATTTAATTTATGAAACATAGGTATAAGTTTCTCTGCATTTGTATTGCTTACTCTGATGGCATTCTGATAATAAAAATTACACTGTTTTGTCCAGTCTTGGAGAAAGCACCACCTATTGCTGATCTAATTCACCTAGGAATTCTCTTTATTAGAATCATAACGATTAGTTATATAACCCATCAAATAACATTCAAAAAGCAGGTTTCACTCAACAGAGTTAATACATTATTTCCAGGTTTTCTTTAGAAGAGAAGATGATCAAGAGCTATATCTATATCATTATGTGCAGTTTTTTCTTTTTTTTTTTTTTTTACTAATTGATTCCCCAAATATGTACAAGACCCAAGATCTACTGAATGAGGTTACTGTATGCAAGAGAGAGTGCAGGTAAGAAGTGCAGTTTATGAGGATTTGTACAAAAAATAATGGTTAACCTGAGACTTGAAGAAGTTAAGATTTTACTGATTGGGGGAACATCTGCTTAGGAGCCAGTTTCATAAAGTAGCATTTCTTTGAAAGATGCTGTCTGAATGGAACTTCCTTCATACTAATGGAATATGAAGGGAATGAGGAGGATTTGTTCCAGTGTATATGGTATAGAAAGTCTTAGCTGTGATGATCAGGACTGTTGCATACTGGAACATTTGCCATGAAAAAATTAATAGAAGAATAAGAAACAATGCTTCATCTATGGTTTAAGAGTTGCAGAGTGGAAAATAATTCCTCACTCACAAAGCTGAAAAGACACTTCTGAACTCAATCAAAACTGAAAAGTGATGATTGGGCAACACAAGCCAAGATATGGCAGCAGTATTCAGTTTTTGAAGCAATACAAGGAACTGATCATGTTTACAGCATCTTTAGCCATGGGTCATATTTATATGTGTGAGGGTCAAGGAACTCAGTTCTTAGAACCAACAGTCAGACTAACTGTATATATTATCTGATTTTTGTGGTGAAGGCTTGTGCAGAAACCACCACACTTTTTGGAGGAGCCAAATACAGAGACCTGGTACACAGTATGCCTCAATACCTGCAAATGCCCCCCCCCTTCAAGTTTTGAAGTCAAAGTTGTTCTAGTCTGTTCACCACCCAAAGCTATAGAACCCAGTTTGTCCTATTTACCCATAACTGGTTAGAAAAAAGATGGATTGATACCTTTTCAAAGGGTATTAGCACATAAGTGAATGATGTAATGAACTTAAATGGAATTCAAACTTAACTCTCTGATTCCTCAATCTGTGCCACTATCCATTACTCCTCTGTGCCTCCACTAATATATATATATATATATATATATAGTCATCCACAGACAGATTTGTTTTGCCGTATCACAGCTCATCAGTACGGTTAGACATCCGATTGCTTTTTACCCAGGATTAAAACCCGACCGAATTGGTGTCAGTTGGCGATTCAACCTCTTGGCTATGGGCGCTCAGTAGAAGGATGAAGACTTACATATATATATATATATATATATATATATAGAGAGAGAGAGAGAGATAGATTTCCAGTTGAGGTCTTCAGAGAGTTTGAGTCCCAATAGTTGTTCAAGGTAAAACGCCTACTTCAGAGAGCAACTGTTAATCCTGATAACAGAAAATTGGGAGTCCACATTAGTAATTTAGTTTGGGAGGTATTGAATGTTAAAAATAGTTTTTTCCCTGACTGAGCTGTTAGAGTTGGGTCAGTGGAGAAATTGGCTGCTTGTCTTCAGTCATCTAAATTTTTGGATTTATACATTTTTTGATAGGGTATATATAGTCATGTAGAGTGGGAGATGTCACAAACCCATTAAAATAATAAAGAATACTCTTGAAAAATCCAACAACTGAAAGCCACATGTTATTCTTTAGGATATGACACTGGGAATAATTTATTTGGTGGCTATCAGTTCAATTCCTGGACTGTAGATAATGTGTCCTACAGTCTGGGGGAGTGAAAAATAACTCACAGCCATCAAGAAGAATTAACAAATAACATTTTCAGTAGAACAAGGACAATGTATGTAGAAATTCACAAAAGATTATCAAATAATACAAAAAATGAAAAAAGGCCGGAGTGTAAATATTCAACACATTATCACTTTTTTAATCATAATGAAGTTTCTGAGAATTAAGACTTTCAGTAACACTTGATCCACTTGTTAATTCTCTCCATCCTTGTGGCTATTATTCTATTGTATCAGATCCAATTTGTAACAAGTTTTTGACAACCTGTACTTAACCATTACTTTTATATTGCACCATTCTTCTGTTTTACCTCACCATGCCCCCACCCCCCCAAAAAAAATTAGTGCAAATAGAAGAAGAATCCATTGTTCTTGATTTTCCTGTTGTGTTTCTTATTTTCAAGTTTTGATGTATTTGTATTTCAAATGAAACCATTTGTTAATGCTATTAGGTTAATATGAAACCTAATCTCTGTACTTTGATGTGTCAGTATAAAGTGTCAGGAACATATTGGAATTGGACAAATTTTGAAAAGCTAACTTTGGATAGCAAACATGGTTGATTTGAAGGAAAAATAAAACCAAAAAAACTAAGACAAATCAAACTTGCCAAGGTAATCCTTATTAAATGAAAAGTCTTCAAGCCTGGTTTTAAAAAATTATTTTTTGCCATGATAAACATCACTTTAGTCATAGTCAGATGTCATGCTTTCTTACACAAAAAAATGACTTATTCTATTTTTTGGGCATCTTTTAACTGGAAACATTTTAGGTTAGGATATGTATATAAGTGAATCACACATACACACACATATAAGCATGCATTACTGTCTGTGACTCACTTAAACATACAAACTTGCATACATACATATCAAACTGTCTACTGTTTTAATACATGTATCTGACTAATGAGAATCAACTCAAACAAAATGAAAAAAACACTGGAGTCTCTGTCTCTTTGTTCCATTATTATTATTTTTATTTGATAAAGCTTTAATAAATTGTGTGTGCGTATATATATATATAATTTTTTTTCTAGAATATTTAATATTTTGCTTGATACAATATTATTTTTTAAATTCTGTAATAGGCTGTTTGGAATGACTTTGAATGAGTGAATATACTTAGGAAAAATTTTAAGCATGGAATAATTGATCTAGTCTGATGGTAAACAGATGTTATCTGTCATTTTTCTCTTGCCTGCATTTCTCAAAGGAAATGTTCAGCTAAAATTTTCATCCTTGTGATACAAAACCATCAACCAGGATTGATCTGTGTTAAGATTATTTACTAATACCACTGGAGTAGGTAAAGTAGATGTGTTACTGTTGTGATTACTCATATCATGCCAAGATGTTTATCATTAGAACAAGGTACAAGGAGAAGCGGATTCATGCCTTTTTAAAGGACAATACACTTAGCCAGAAATTCAAGGTGCATTGGAATAGCAAAAGATGCCCCACCAAAAAGCTGAGTAAAGTATTAAGAAATGGGAAGATTTCATTAGAAACAAAATGTTGAACTACAATGCAGTATTGATCCTCCAATATATCTGAACAAAAATGAAAAGGAGACTTGAGGTAACAAAGATATGGTTCTAAAATGGATGAAACACATGAACAAAAAAGGACACTTATACTTAAAATGAGGAGAAAGTTGACATTTCTGGGATATAAATGAGGAAATAGGATGTCATGAAGGCAAGATGTGCAGAGAGGAACACTGAATAACCTACCTAACAAGTTTGTGTACATGGATAGCAAAATAATGAATAGGAGAATAGTAAGGAGACCAAAACTGCTAAAAACTACATAGGATAGTTGTGGAGAGTTATGATTGCTCATATTTTGCAAGGACGTAGCATATGAAAGATGATGATTCCGTTTCCCATATTAATAACTTACCTATCATTATAATTTGAAAGGAAGATATGGGCTGGATTCTAAGATAATACTTTTATTCTGGCTCGGCTCATCTCCTTCAGATTCTCATAAAAACATAGATACTATTCAATGTTCTGCCATGATTAAAAGGTTAAACTATTTGAACTTTTCCAGAAAGCAAACTGTTTGGTTCATTGAAAATAAGAGGGTGGTCCTCATTGGAAGCTTGCATAGGTAAAGTTTAGATATCAGCTTAAGAGTGATTGTGTTCTTCATGTTACACCAATTAAGAATAAACAGTGTGATTTTAATTTCTTAAAATGTATTACATCTACTGTGTTAATCCAATCTTCCAAATGAGGAGAGGTTGCTACTCCAGCCCAAATTTCTGGTATTGGTGAGATATAAAGAACACAGACCAATTCTGTTATTTTTTGTTGTATTCATGATGAGAGTAGAACTTTTAATTCTCAGTTTAAGATTGTAGAATGTAATTCCTTTATCTTTTGTATAAAAAAACCGAGATAAAAACAGGTTAAAAAAATAAGTGCCTGATGATTTTTGTATATTGCTAAAAACTATAGCTGAATAAGGTGCAGTAAAATTTGATTAAAGTCAAAATAAAATATTTTGCTAACATTTGTTCTAATGTGCTGTGATGCTAAAATGGTTAGTTTGATCTGTTTTTAAAAAATATGACCACATAATCAAGCAACAGCATTTTTCTTTAATTTTTTTTTTTACATTTCTCATAATAAAGCCTGCTTCTCTTGACTTTTGTAAAAGCATCAATTTCAAGCAGATTTACTTGCTGTTTGCTTGAAATGAAGAATAATATTTCTTGTATAGTTTTAGAAAAGCTGTTTTCATAACAAAAGGGCTGGAGAAATGCATGTTTAGAATTGGTTTGTATGTAAATTTTTCTTTTTAAGTAATATAACAACAAAGATACAAGTTAGAAGTTTGCTAAGTGGAAAAAATTGAAACAATTGAATGCTTAAAGGAAAAGTAGAGGTGGTGGGTGGAAAAAGAAATCTGTTCAGTTCACTTTCAAGGACGCAAACACAAAATCAGCTTATAGTATTGTTTTCATTTTATCATAAAGCATAGCATTGTAGTACATACACATATAAGCAAAAGTTGATTACAAACTAATTTGGCAAACCAGAAGATAGGGAGTCTTAAAGAACTAATAATTTTGTTTTTCTGATTCTCTTTCTTTTCAGAAAGTAACACGTATGGTTCAACATTTTCTTTTATACAAACATTTTAGTTGCCTTGTGCTTGTTTAGTTCATGAATAAACATTTTAAGAATGTTGAGAATTCAGAGCTGAAGGACTTGCCAAGAGATTGATAGTTTACATGAGGGTGGATCAATAAATCTATAGCCTCTATAGAAGGTTTTGAAATTTTCACTGTATAATGTCCAACCTATAAGGTTCAGCCGAATAATACAGGAAAAACCTTTTCAGCACTCTTGATCTGTTCTACCTTCTCTATTGACTTGACCTTGTACCAACCAATTATTACCTTTTTGATCACTGCAGAATTGATGTGCAAAACTTTCTCTAACAAAAACTATATTAAAGTGATCAACGACAATTTTTTCACATCAAAACTTGTGGAATTCTACTTATTTACGTATTGAAAATCTGCCTGAAGTGTGCCTTCTTTTTGGAAGAACAAAGCAAATTATTTATGATTCAATCTGATGGATGATAAATATTCACCACAGAATTGCATTGAAAAATGTTTGTTATGCAAAATAAACAGTTCTTATCACAAGGCCAGTAATGTACTATTATATTTCAATGTGTGTCATATTATTACTGTCGGATCTGTAATCATGTGCTGAACAACAGCAAACACTCAATCCATCCTCTATTTAATCAGTTCAAAGTTCTCACATGTACAGCAGACCAGGTTGAATGCTTTGCTAGAAATTCTCTTCCAACTCAACACTTGATTTGCTTGAAGCACCCACAAACAATTCCCCACCTAGAATGCAGGCTCTACTGAGTGATATGTGCATAACCCAGTCTCTGTTCTTGGACATCATTTCTAAATTAGACTCTCATAAGGCAAGCAGAGGTGATTAAATCACAGTCATTTTCCTAAAGAAATGTGCCCCTGAGCTGGCTCTAGTCCTCTCCAAACTCTATAACTATTTCCTCTCTGCTTCCTGCTTTTCCAACTTGTTAGAAGTCCTTATCTGTAATCCTTATTTTTAAGAATTCTGGTGAACACTTTGACTCCTCTATCACCTTATTAGCTTCTGACTGCTTTTTGGTAAAGTATTCAAGGCTCTTATTAGTGCTTAAATGGTTAAGCATCTCATCTCTTATGATTTACTCTCTGACAAACAATATGGCTTTCCCTTCACCAACTCTACCACTGATATGCTAACGACCATCACTGAATATGTATACCAGGCTCTTAGTGGTAATGGTGATACTGAACTGTGGTTATAGATATCTCAAAAGGGTTTGGCATTATGGCCTCCTATGTGAACTCTAGGGCTGCTGTATTACTAGGTGAATGATTTGATTTAATCCAAACATTCTTATCAAATCATGAAATGAAGGATATTTTGAATGGGCATTCTTCCAGATGTCATCAGTTCCCAAGTAGGCATTTATGCTGATGACACCACCATTTACTCGTTTTTCAATAGGAAATCTGCCAAGGCTACCAAAGTAAACTTAGTTGCTTTAAAAGGAACTCCAATGGTTAACTGTGTCAAGAAATGGCTTGAAATTTTAATGCATTCTAAACAAAGCTGTTCTCCTTTAACCACCATAGACAAACATTTCTGTCTGCCATCGGCATGGCTGAGGCTAAACTCCTGGAGAGCAACACACTGTGTCTCCTTTGCCTCACTTTTTTAACTGACCTGAAGTGAAATGACTACATCAGATCAATAGCTGCATCCAATGCTAGGAAAACTGAGTCTCTGTGTCATGCTAAAAGGTTTTCCATCTTGCACATATATAAATCTACCATTCACGCATGCATTGAATACTGTTACCATATTTGGTCTGATACTACTGCTATTTATCTTGAGGTTCTTGACAAAATCTAAAGAAGGATCTTCAATGTAATAGACCCTGACATGACATCTTGACTACAGTCACTTTTTTACTAATATGATGTGGCTTCCCTGTGTTTTTTTCTACAGATATTTTCATAGCAACTGTTCTGATAAAATTTTTCCCTGGTGCCCTGACAACATGAATTAAAGTGTGCTACTAGATTGGCATCTAGGTCCCTCACTTTTACCATTGAAATAGTTAAATGTAATTACCACTTCTACTTAAACAGTTTCTTTCCTTACACTTCCCACCTGTGGAACTCACTTCCGTTTACTTGCTTCTCATAATAATTCCAATAATTTCCCAAAATTTAAATGCAAAATCAACTGCTATCTTCTATCTTCTTGAATCTCATTGATTTTTTTATTCTTTCTTTGATAACCCCTCTACCCAGTCATTTCTCTCGTTGCAACCCCCTGCGTATTAGTGGCGGTCCCACCATGATTGAGGTGAAATGATTAAAAAAGTAAAATGTCTTAATAAAATGAATGTTGCAAGACAAAAATTACATGAATCATAAGCAAAAAAAATACTTCAAATAAGAATCATGTTATTAAATTGAAATTCAGCATTTTTCATCAATATACCTTGTTCCTTCTCTTTCATAGCTGTTTACAATGATCATCTTTTTATTCTTCCTCTCCCTCCTTGTTCCGTAATCCATACAAGTTTTCTCTCCAGAATCCATTTATCTTATATATTTTGAAGTTTACCATTCTTCCTTGCTTTGCACCCTGTTGGTGGGGATACAGAATATCACAACTGCATCTTTGCAGGAGGTAAAAGTCCCCCAAGGAGGCCACCTGTTTGCCATGGGTGGAAACACGTAATGTTTGATGATGGTATCCTGGTGGTTGAGTGTTTTAGGAGTTGGGCTCCAACGCACCACTTTGACACTTATATAGGCTAGATGGGTAGCTGAAGAGGCTCAATCTAATCAACCAGCTGGTCACATCAAGCTCGAAGTCAGACTTAGAAAACAAATATGCTCACATTTACCTTATCAAACATTAAACTGACTTAGTATCTGGTGGCTGTAGGGTCACTCAGGCTGGGGAAAAAAGGTATAACAGGTGCTTGGAACCCTCTCCATGTTTGAGTAGACTAGTCATGTAGCCCTGAAAGAATGAGGCAAAGAGAATTTCCCCCCTCATCATCTCCTCCACATGGGGCTCTGAGAAGGGTGAAGGGGATGGCTGATGAATTATAATAAATACAGTATCAGCACAAAAAACCCAAGAGACTACACAATGATGTAGACACAGAAAATCAATTAAAGAAAAAATTTTGAAATCCATAGTAAGAGAACCAATAGAAGACAAACTAATAACAAAGTTGTCATCTTTTTAATAGAAAAAAAATCTTAGCATCTCAGATAACTCCAAAGACAGTTAAAAAAATAATAGAAATAATTTGTTACTGATAGAAGTTAAAATAAAAAAAAACATGATCCTGAATCTCTAAGGATGATCAGATTTCATGATATAAGGTAAGGGTCTACCCATACCAATTTGGAAATTCCTCCAAAGGCACTGTGAGAACTGAACTCTCAATGTATACACTGGAAAAAATTAAGAAAAATAATTCTATTAAAAAACAAAATTATACAGGCATAAAAAGAATATCCATGAAAAAAGTGATAGAATTACTTTTGATGCATCAGAATCATCACAGGAAATAAAAATTAACTATACAGTTTCCAAAGTAAAAGCATATATTCCAAACTTATTAAGATGCCAAAGATATGGACATGGTAAGAATAAATGTACAAGGAAGTGGGTATGTGAAAAATGTGGTGGGAAAATAATCCGAACCACACAGAGATCAAATGCTCAAATGAAATCAAATGCCCTTATTGTAAAAACATACATAGGGCAACTTTCAGAGACTGCAAAATCTAGAAAAAAAGATTTATTAAAAACACCAAAAATATTTCCTCCTCAGAAGCAAGGAAAACACTGAAGCAAACTCCAATACACAATCATATGCAAAAATTATCCAAGCAACATGAAGTTGTACCTATGAAAATATAATGTCAAAAAAATTACATGAAACACAAGAACTAACATTATTAATTGAAGAATTAAAAAAACAAATTGAAAACATTAAAACTAATTGTAAACTTAGAAAGAAGCCATACCACTGAACCAAAACTATCCATAAACAATGTGAATCCAACACAAAATTCACTGACAACAACCTCTCAATGACAAAATACTCAAAACATATTCAAAATGAAAAATTCCACAAACAAATCTGACAGAACAAAAACTAATCAAACCTCAATACAAATCAAAATAAAAAAAGCAGGATTAAAAGCAGATAAACTGGACAACAACTCATATAAAGATGAAAAAAAAAATGAAAAGAACCCAAATAATCAAGATGATGAAACAAACAAGGAAAACAAACAGTATAAAATATATGGAAATAGATAACCAAAAACATTGTCATCCTGAAGATGCACTCACTAAAATAAAATGATTATCATTCAAATAGACAAATAGAATATAAGCAATAGAAGTGTAGAGGTGTTAAACCAAATTATAAGGAAATCAAACAAGTCCTTACAGATTACACTCCAAATATAGTCTGCATGCAGGAGAATTTTCCTAAAGAAACTGACATCTTCTTTAAAGGATATGAAACTTAACACAAAATAAATGTATCAACAATAGAGAATAGGACAAGTGGATGGACTTCAATAGCCTTGAAAATGGCCTGTGAAGAGGCTGAAAGTGCTTGGAAAGTAAAAAATTCTGGCAACATTTTTATATTCCTTATCTCCAGCAAAAAGGAAACATGTAAAAATACTGGAAAAATTAAATCAAAAAAATAAATTCTTCCTTGTCAGTTGTTTTTAACAAAACATATTTAAATGAATGATTGCTGCCCAAATATACATTAATTTAAACAATAAGTGCACCTCAATATGGTGTAATGGTTAGCAAGCTTGTCTAGCAAGAATCATTATGACTGGGTACTGAGTTTGATCCTCACTGGGTTCCCCATATTTTTAGCTTTGTGCCACAGCTAATCTGTGCTTAGAAAATGATCATTTGCTTCAAACAATAAAGAATAATACAATATTCTATTTCTTATGAGAGAACCAAAAGACTCTGTAAACAAAAGCAAAAACTCTGCAACAAGTCTGGATGAAAGTTGTTACCTTTATTTTTAACACCTACCATAAAAGTCTCGTTTAATACTTCTCCCCATCTTAAATGATAAATGGTGTTCAGACAAACTTCCAAAATTGTGGCTTGAATCTCTCATCATTCCAATTTCTGAACCCAGCAAAGACCATTCCAATGCAACAAACTACCAACCCATTGCACAAACAAGTTGCATTTGCAGGACAGTAGAGAGAATGGTAAATGCTTGACTAATGTGGGATATCACTGGAGAAAAACAATCTCTTATCTCGCTACCAAAGTGGATTCTGAAAAAACCAAGGAACCTATGATCAACTTGAATGACTAGAAGCCTTTATTTTTGATCACTTTATTTGAGGTCATCATGTGGTATCAATATTCTTCAATCCTGAAAAAGCCTATGAGACTACATGGATGTATGGTATTCTAAAAGACATGCACAAGATGGGAATAAAAGGAAGAAGGAAGTTTTGGATGAATACAGCCAATCAAACCAAACATTCAAAATGCGAAATGGAAACACATCATCAGATACACACAAGCAGGAGTACCTCAAGGTAGCATTTTCTCAGTTACATTATTTATTCTCAAAATAAATAGTATTAGTAAAACCATTAATACAGGAATTAAAAAATCCCTATATGAAGATGATCTCTCAATAATTCAGCACCAATTATGCCTTCCCTTGAAAGATATGTACAAATGTTCAAAGATAGAAAACTGTGACACTATTACACATTGGTAAATGGAAAGAAAGGGTGAAAGAGTAGAGTGATGGACAGAAAGAATGAAGATATATGAAGATAATATATCCTTTCAAAAAAAAAAAAGCTAAAACAAGAAGAATTACTTACAGAAAGGCGATATTATCAAAGAGCCATGTGACAATCTATTTAGGCTGACAAGTGATTAATGAACTCACTCTCAAAGTACTAATTACAAAAATACAAATAAATAGAACAGATATCTGTTACCAATACTTGAGAATAGTTTCCTTGTGGTTGGAGAAATTAATGACACTGACAGGGTTGGAGGAATGGCTGACTGAAAAGCCATCTGGTAAATATATGATTTTGAACAAGGGTAGGATAGAAAATTTTGTGTAAGTAAAATTTGAAATAATTTTTAATTAATGACAGTAAGTTAAACCATGTCAAGCAGTTGAGTTAGATTAGTCGAAGAGTAGCCAAGGTGGCAGGTTCAAGTGATATACCAAGGAAGGTGGAGGAATTGCCCCTGCCCACGGGAAAGTATTGGTATGAGATGTTGATAAGAGAAGTTATTGAGGTGGATCGATACCTGTGATTGCTACCCATGAGAAAAGGGGATCTTCCAATTTGGAATTGTAAGTAATTTTTAGGAGCTGGACAACAAAAAATAGAGGAGTCACTGACTTCCCAACTGTATTATGTCCCATGCTGGTTTTTTAGGTGGATGTTAACAAATGCAAGGAATCAAAGTGGCCAAGGACAGTGATTGCAGATGCTGAAATGAGACTACTGCATTGTCTGATATCAAGTGACTGCCTGCCTGAATAGAACCTTTGACATAAGCCTTGTGCCCGACTTAACCAAAGCAGCCAAATTGTCACATTCAACTTAATATGCGGGATGGGTTGATAACTGTCTCCATGAGAAATTGATAAATTCTTAAGTCAAGATTAACCAACCACTGTACAAAAGAATGTATATAAAAGCATTTAATTTTCAGTTTTTTTGTTTGTTTGTGTCTTCTTTTTGCCTGGACCAATCCAATATGACAATTTTCAAAGACAATTTGATCTTTACCAGCCTTAGATCAAAACTAAACACAATGTGGGATAGGGCAGAGTTTGAATCAAAGTGATCATCTCATTGATCAGCTGCAGGAGTTGGACATTTGGACAGCTAGCCAAGTGAGAGGCGACAAATGGATAAATAAAAATGGATTCCATTTCTCCAAAAGAAAAACTGTTTTTATGCACTTCTGCAAAAATGAGCCTACCACTTCTATCCAGGATTATAATTAAATAGGCATAATTAAATTAAATTTCTATAGTCCAACAAATAAAATATCTATGAAACATACTAGATAGCAAACTTCAAAACGTACATTTATTACCTTAAAGAAAATTGCCAAATGGCTTTGAAGCTTCTAAAAGTAATATCAAAATTGAATTGGGGTGCTAGCTCAGAATATATAGTTTACAAATTAGATCAAAGTTAGACTAGAGATGCATTGTTTACAGTCCTACATATACATCCTATCTTAAAAGAACTAAAAACCATACAAAATCAAGGACTGAGATTGAGTCTTTAGGCTTTCTGGTCCTCACCCATGCAAAATCTTTATATGGAAGCCACTGAACCACCTCTATCTCTGAGATGGGAAAAATTATTCCTCCAATATGCACTAAAACTACAATCCAGCCCAAAATAACTTAGCATACCAAAAATCATATGAACCTCAATATATTCAGTTCTATAAAAATGAACCAACAGCCATCTCTTGGACTTGGAATTAATAAAGCACTAGAATAAATAAACAAAGGTCCTGATAATGTCACACCAGTCACAATAAATAAGGTAGCTCTATAGACAATCTACAAACCTCACACAGATCTGATATTGGCACAAAAAAAGAAATAATCAACAAAAGTACGTACAGAGAATTAAGAGACAAACATTGTGACTATAAACCATTCAACCTAGATGGATAAAAAATCCTAGATAGACTCGGCATAGCAGCCAAAAACAGAAAAATTTATCAACAAATCAAGCTACCAAATAATGTATCCATCTATACAGCTGAATTACAAGCCATTAAAATAGAATTTCAAATGATATAAGATTCAAAAGATAGGCAGTTTATAAGATTCTCAAACTCCCTATCTAGTTAAACAGCAATAGAATAAAAGAACTAAAATGACCCCTATATTAGAGAAATCCTAGAAACTTTTCATCATTTAATAAAGCACAAAACAATAATATTAGCCTAGATTCTGAGCCATATAGGGAAATCATGAAGCTGACAGATTGGCAAAAGAGGCAACAAAAGAGAAAATAATCAAAATCAAAATCCCATGTACAGATTATAAAAAGAAAATGGCAAGCAATATTGGGCATGTTCTCAAACAATAATGAACATCAGCTGACAATAAGAAAGGAGAATATAGAGCCATTGACTGACTGTAGACAAGACATAGTGCTTAAAAGAATAAGAATTTGTGATATTTTGGAAATTATTTAAAAAAGAACTTTACAACCACTTAAAACATTCTGAAAAATTCCTGAATAAAAAAAAGTTCAGCTCCAACATTAAATGACCCACAGGGGTTGATATGCTGGTAAAACAATCAATTAATCAATCTTCCTTGCTTTGAATATTGTTGCCACATCAGGTCTAGTGCTGTTCCTATACATTTAAAGATTTCTGAAAAAAATCCAAAGAATCTGCAACGTTATTGGTCCTGACGTGTCATCACTTTTTCACTACTGTAATGTTGTTTGCTAACAGTTTCTTTTCTCCCACTCCTTACCTGTCGAACTCTCTTCTGGCTTTATGCGTCCCAGTTAACTTTGAGATTCAAAAATTTAAATGCTTTGTCAGTTATCTTCTGTCTTCTTAATGCCTTTTAATCCTTTTAAATCTCTTCTCAGATATTTGAACTTTTATTCTTGTTCAATTTTGACATTACCAATTTGTAACTCACATACTGGACTTTCTCTTACTGACAACCATACATTCTCTTTTTTTATAATTGATAGTCATTTCTTTATTCAATATAAAAAGTACTTAATGAATTGTATTCCATTTTGTCTAGTATAACTTTCATCTTCTCTTGCCTTTTATAGGAACTCTCTTAGTGTGTTATTCTATGAATGTGAAAAAGCAGCATGTATGAGAAATGAAAAAATGAGCCTAATACCTATAGAATGATAGTCTGCAAGTTGTAATAAAGAGAAATAAAAACAAGAGGTAAAATATGAATCAAATTGTTATTTAATTCAAATATTATAACAGTGTTAGTCTGCAGCTTTCAAGTTTATGTAAACTATCAGATTTTCTGGGGGAAAATAAGGAATAAAAAGCCATGTGGTTAATCTGACTTCCTGTAATTGATTAGGCTTGTTGACTTAATTGGATAGACAGCTGTCCTGGACAGCAAAATGGAAAGAGATTAGTTTGTCATGCAAGAGGCTTATTGTTTCCAATCTATTCTGCTTATCAAGAATCAGAAATTAAATGAAAGAAATACTTATAAAAAAAAATTTAATTGATAATTTTTCATTGAAGAGATTTGAATAATTACAGACTAGCAAGATGTTTCATGCAATAAATAAATATTCAATAGCTTAAATGAAGTATTTTCAACTATTATTAGATACATTTTTAAAAATTTTTTTTCATGAATATCATTCAACAAAGAAAATATATAAAATAATGAAAATACATCATTCCAGACCTTGAGAAAATTTATAGCAGCCATTTTTATTGCTTTTTCTAAAATATTTTAACTTTCTTTCAATAATTGTTTTTTTGAAAGTTCTTGTTTTTTTTTCATGTGTTTTAATAAAAATGACAAAAAGTTAGCTCTAATTAGATGCAAAATTTTTGTAGAAAGAAAGAAAAGAAAATATCATAAAAGTTAATAATGATACAGAAGTGTAATTTAGTCTGAAAATATTTAAGTGTAAATATATTTGATAAAAAAAGAAATGCCAACATGATTTTTTTAACAAGAAATGTAATTTTAGATAATTGAGCAAATTACTTTAGGTAGAGAATACAATTTGAATCAGAAGGCACAAATAGATAATTTTTAAACATTTTTAATTGCACCAACCTGAAACTGTCATGTCATGTCATGTGATTAATGTATTCTCAAAAAAATGCTGTCCTAATAATTTTAAAAACATGGGAAAAATCATGTAATTAATACTGAACACAAAATTTAAAAAAAAATGAATTGGATTTTCTAAAAACCATTTTTAAATGCAATTTAATGTTTTTTAAATCTTCAATTTTTCAACAGTGTTTATTTGCATATTTTTGGCATCTTTGAAATTTGAAGTATAATTTCAGCAGCTTAAATTTCTCTGGGGGACTTAGCTTTAGAGAAAGTAGCATATAAACTCATGTCTAAGCCAATTTCATGTATAGTGCAACTCATTAATTTTTTTTGCATGATTTTTAAACCCTCCCCAAAAATTTATCTGTGTATAGTACAACCCCGTACCAAAAATGTATGATTTTTAAACTTTTCTAAAAGATTATCTGGATAGTGTGACCCATTATTTTTGATATTAATAACTGATCATACAAATTTGAATTATACTTGAGCACATACAGTAACCATTTCTAATTTTGAACTGATAGAGATTTCATAAAATTAAATAAAGGCGTTTATTAATAAACACATTTTCAAATAACAGAATTTATTCATGAAAAGGCTACTTTGGAAATAACCTTCTCATAGATAAACTATGTCATGTGAATGAATTTAAGAAATTTTATTGAAATCAGAAAATTAGTTTATTTTTGGTAGATTTAAAAAATCATGACATGGTTTGTTTGTAGCTGTTGTCAAATGCTGACACACTTGAACCAGATGTCAAGAGTAAAATAAAAAAAAAAATAAAAAAAAGTAATCTTTATTTTTTTTTTTGAGAAAATGGATTAAAACAGAAAATTTATTTTTGCTTCTTTGTGCCTTTTCTATATTTTTATAATTGTTCTCTTTACTGTTGTAATTATTATACGTAAGCCTAAAACCTACACTAATAGTTTCTTTTCTTACACTTGTGAGAACTCTCTTCTAAATTTTTTCTCCCCTGTCAAATATGATCTTTAAAATTTAAATGCAATGTCAATGATAATCTCCATCTTTTGTAACCTTGTTTTTTATTTTTTTTTTTATTGTTCTTTTTTCCCTCTTCAATAAATTTTTCTCAGTTTTTTTTGACTCTCAGTAACTCTTTGCATCTTCATGGATTTATTGCTTTGCTTGGGGTGAAATGATTAAAAAAATGTTTTGAATTAGCATTTCAATATCAAATCAGTAAATGATGTTTTTAGCTGTGATATTTAATTTTTTGTTAATTGAAAATGCACTAATTGATTTTTTTATTAGGAATCTATCTTTTGAATGATTAAATAGATGCAAGTAATTTACATGTTTATAAAATTAGAAAAAATAAGAAGCTCAAAAAAATGAATTTTTTTTTAGCAGAGAAAAAATTATCCAACATATTTTCGTGATAAAATCATAGGATTTGTCATTGAAAGTATAACTGGAAATAATAAATCAAATTTGTTGAAAATTCACAAAAATGAGAAGTGAATTTCTTCAAAGGATTCCAGTATCCATTAGTTTATCTACACAAAAACTGTCATTAAACAGACTTACTTGGAAAAGTAGAAGAAACCTGTCAACTTTGTACTCAAAATATAACTGAAAAAAAAATATGACTGTTTTTGAAGGTTATTCAAAGTATTTTTCTAACGTTTACTTAATCTTTGTTTATTTTAATGCATTGTATTTCAACTTTTCTTGTAAATTGGAGTCACTTAGGATTTATTTTTTCAAAATGTAAAAATAAAAAAAAAATCACTAAATATTTTAAAGTCTGAATACAAGACCTAAACATGCACAGGTCAAAATGTTGCATTAATAAAACTATAACAAACATAGTCTCATTTCAAAATTTTGAAAAAAAATGCAAGTTCTGAAAAGTCTTTATTGGCGAGTGAAGATGAATTCCAAATAAGATGAAACAGATGATCTATTAAACTCCAAAATATTTGATATGTCAAGTGGAGTTAAATGTTTACAAGGTCTCTTCACAGATTTATCCTACAGGACAATAACCAAGTGAATTAAAGAATTGGTTTGTGAAATTGACATGAATTCTGGGCTGGTGGTATACTTTGGCAGAAACGGACAAGCAATAACAGAGTAGTACTAAAAATAAGAACTAGATGGGATATCTCTAGACTTGGGGAGAGGAATGAGAACAATCTACCTTTGTGCATTAAATAAAGGGCTCATACTGAAATTCTCTGTAGGTTTCTCAGATGAGTACAACTAAATAAAGGGCTCATACTGAAATTCTCTGTAGGTTTCTCAGATGAGTACAATTAAATAAAGGGCTCATACTGAAATTCTCTGTAGGTTTCTCAGATGAGTACAAGTTATGAAGACCAGAGAGCACAACATTTGAATGTGATAAGAACAACAAATATGAGGACAATAGTCTGCGATGAATAACTCCTCACAGAAATTGATAAATAGATAACAATATTTGATCTTTCACCTATATATTCACTGACCAAGAATAAAGTGTCTTCTCCTGAAATTAGGCTGATAACTTTCGAAAAGATGATTTTGTTCAGATATGTCAAAGGAAACAGTGTGGTGTCTATTTTCAATTCTGACATGTATAAATAAATTATTTCAAGGATAACAGTTCTACTTCATCTTATTTTATCTGTTAGAAAATGAATAAATTCTTGTTCGAACTAAATGTTTATCTTTGGCTCTACATTTGTATTCAGACAGGATATAAATTGGTTATGGCTTCTCTCAAAGAAAGACTGGTGGTGCCGACAACCTTGCAAGGAATATTGAAAATAAATGTGCCAGAAACCTTAAAGCCAAGGAAAGCTGTCTGCTGCAAGTTTGGGAATCTATTAATTCCAGATGAGATGTATTGAAACTGAGACATAGATGTTGAGATGAGTTATTTCATTGCAACATTAAAGAAGATGGTGAAAAGGGTGAAAACTAAATTGGAACAACCAATCTTTCTGCTTTCTCTGGAAGAAAACTTTTACATAATGAAGGGATTTTCAAATTAAGGTTTAGTGTTAAAATGAAAAATACTTAAAATGTTTTGTAATTGCAATCAGAACATCTTAGTTATAAATTGGAATTCTTATGATTGTCAGCAAAAGAAACTTTCTAGAATATAAGCTAGAGATGTTAAAATTAAGCAAAGACAGATATTTAGATATTTACAAAGTGTTTTTAACAGAGAATGGAAAATGTGACCCTCAAATATGAAATTACACAGAAACAGCAGATGATTTCTTCCAAAAGATAAGCAATGTATTAAGAAATAGAAAAAAATTACCATGAACAAAGAAAAGAGTGCTGACCTGCTATGTAATATCCATCCACATATAACAGGGATTGTGGGTCAATTTTCCTAACAGATGAAGAAAACTTGAAGCAAAAAAAGATGTGGTTCTATAAAAGAACGCTGAAAATACCATGAATGGTGCATGTGAGTAAGAAGGAAGTTTGAAGGAAAATGAAAACATAAAAGACGATTATACTTAGAATCAGAGTTGTCATTTCTGGGATATATATAGAAAAAAGCAGCTTAGAAAATGTGACCCTCACAGCATATATTGACGGGAAACAGTAACCCACCTGACAAGTTGTTTATTATATGAATGGCACTACAGGGAAAGGTATAGAAAGAAGACAAACATTGCTAAGAGCTAGAAAGAGAAGTTGTGGAGAGACATGAGCACATGTGACCTGAAGGAACATAGCACCTAAAAAATAAAATATTTTGAATATGAATTAAAACATGCTTGAATGATAATGAGGTCACAGGTTAGAAATTTAAAGCCAATCACAAGACTTTATTCATTTGCTCTTTTTTTAATCTATTACAAAACAAAGGTAGGTATATGATTACCCAATAACATATTAAGTAAACACATATTATTGTTTGTAGGCATCTATGTAATTTTTTTTGTAAGAGAAAATGATAGATCACTGAATGAAGAGGAAAAGAAATATGCTCCCAAAAAGATGAATGGAAAGCTTTAGCCAATTGAATGAAGTTGGAGATCAAAGAATGTATGAATAGAAAACTTTTGCCAATGATTGAGTGACAATCATTGTCTAATTAACAAGGAGCAAAAGAATGGTGCTTAATTCATGTTAAGGGAACCTGTTTCTCTTGTAATTATGTTAGAGTGAATTACACCCTTTGACTATTCATTTTATGCCAATTTCTCTCCAAGTATCACCGCCATTGGAAAGTGTATTTTGTGAAGCTTGTATTGTTAAGCTCTGAAAGTGTGTGTGTTTTAGTTCCAAAATTAGGAAAAAAAATACATTGGAATGGTGAAAATGCCTTCCAGAAACAAAGAAAAGGGTACTGAAATGTTATGCAATATCAGTCCTTTTATATGGCAGTGAGTGCTGGACAATAATGAACAGATGAAGAAGAGACTTGAAGGCAATAAAAATATGATTCTACAGAAGGACACTGAGATTACCATGGAGTAGGTAATGTCAATGTTTTAGGGAAAATAGAAACAAAAAAAAAATTATATTTACAGTCAGAAAAATAATTTATTGTGTGCATAATGAGGAAAGAGGTCTAGAAAATTTGACACTCCCAGGACATATTGAAAGCAAAAAGATCAGAGGAAAGCAGCACATAACCTACTTAGCTTGTGTAAATGGTTGGCAGAACAGGGATGAGGAGAGGTGACAAAAATACAGACTTTACTAAGACCTAAAAAGGACAGGAACTTGTGGAGATCCATTATCATCCATGTTCTATGACATATAGAAGGAGCTTCAAAAGTTGTAACTAATTTCTTTGTTCCATCTTTAGCCTCAGCTTGCTTGCTTTAGTGCATTGCTGTCATTGGGTGACAGATCTCTATGACACAAATAAATCTCAAGTTCTTGTCTCTGGTAACAAAGGTGACTGAGTTCAAACAGATAACAAAAGAAAAATAAGGTTTTCTGTTAATCTAAATAACTACTCTTCTATGTGACTTGGTCTATCAATAATCATTTACCAAACATTTTAGTAATGCTGATGAAACTAGAAAATTTTGCAGTAAATAATCGGTATTTTGTCTTGTTAAAAAACACTAGGTTTTATAATAATTTGTGAGAATTTTGACAAAATACAGAACTTCTAAGATAAATAGATCATTTATGAATTAGCTCTTGAAATGATTCTTTTATGTGTGAAGTCACTTCAGGATGTTGGCAATCATAGTTTGACTCTTTACAATCCCTCTTTGTCTCCACTCTGTCATGCACTCATCCAAATTTGTTAGGTTATTTACTGTTCCCCTCTCCCACTACTTTCTTCAATATGTTATATATATATGAAGAGCCACAAGATGAGCGACTAGGTCCCACCCTTTTACTGTGAAATCAATAAAATGCAAACGCAAATTCTACTCCATCAGCTTCTTTTCTCACACTTCCCGCCTGTGAAATTCCATTCTGTTTACTTGCTTCCCTGACAGCTACAATCTCCAAGAATGTAAAGTCAATAGCCATCTCCCATCTCACTAACCTGTATCCGCTCTCTTATACTCCTTTCTCCGTCCACTCCACTCACATGAGTATTTGCATCCTTCTCTTACCCATTTCCTGACACTCCCTATAACCTGCCACTCTTTGTCAACTTTCCTTCTATGTAACCCCCTGCAAAACAGTGGCAGTAAAATGCCTTGCTTGGGACGGTATGATTATTTTTTAAAAATAAAAGTGTTAAATTTTCCAAGCCCTTTTTCTGTATATCTTGGACTGACTCTATTACAGTGATTTTTAACTGTAAGTGTTCTAGTTCCCATCTTCCTGAGGATGTTCTTCTTGTTGCTCATATGTTCAGTTCATGGTACTTTTAGCATTTGTCACATCTTTGTTGCATCTGATCTCTTCATTTGTATGTAATAGTCAAGCATTTACTACTATAAAGGAGTACAGATATGGTGTACCATTTCAGCACTCTTTTTTTTTTCTTTTTTTTTTAATATAATTTTTCCATGTCTTAATACCTTTCTCAGTTTCTGGAAGCACTTTTTTTGCAATTTTCTGATGTGCTTTCAGATCTCTGTATCACACATTTGTCATTTGATACTACACTATTCAGATATCTATATAGCTGCTTAATTCTGAAGCTCTTTATATTTGCCATATAAATAAACTAGTATTAAAGATAACAAATATATTTTTAGTTTTTGTGTTCCTGTTATTATGTATTTTTATTCTATGGTGTCACAATCACTCCTATGAGATATGGATACCAAACTTTATTTGGTTAAAAAATGAAGAAATAATGATTGGGTAAAATTTTGTAGTCAGTATTCTGAATCAGAAGGGAAGAGACACAATCTTAAGAGGAATAACTCCTGAAGAAATGATTACATCATATAATTTATATCGATGTCTAGTTTATAAATTGCTGAATTTAAAGCAACATATGTGTCTGAATTTGAAGTGTAAATAAAGTAATTAAAAAAAAACTGAATAAATGAACATAATTAGAAATGAGGTGTAACAGAAACCATCTGTGAGACAACATCAGACAAGAAACAGGCTAAGTTGGAAGACCTCATCATTGTAAGAAAGAGATTTAAAATGGCAGGACCATATCATAAGAGCCAACAATTGCTGGCTTAATATCATACAAGTTACCATCTAAAGCAAAGGAACAGGTAGATAGTGGTAAAACAAACGGATTGACAATGTTATTGAGTGGAGTTGAAGATCTTTCACAGTAAAACACTGGCATGCTACTGAGACCTGAAGGTAGTGGCCAAGTTTTCAGCTTCACAGTGACTCTACAACCACACCTAGTCAATGGGACTAACAATGATGAATTGTGATCAAATTAAAGAACCCCACTTCAGCATTTATGAATCTTCAAATAGTTTAAAAAAGGTAACAAGTCAGTTTGGGTCCTGACTTATTTTAGTCTAAGAAACTCATTTAGAATCTAACTTTCTAACAATTTCTTGCATTATACTGATTAACTATTCTGGTGCTTACTAAGTAAAAAATTTGGTGTGGATCAAACTCACTCTAGTAGTAATGGTTTTCTTAGTCTATGGTGCCTAATATAAATTGGATCTTAATAAAAGTTGGGGACAGAATTTTTCCCAGTACACAACGTGTAAAGTGTGATATTAATAAATAGGATTGTTATAAGTCTAGAAAAGTTGTAAAGTTTCCTAAACAATAACAAAAAGCCTCTCTCTGTTTATTAACCACCAAAGAGTAATGATTACTTTATGGCAATGTTCCTTCGGCAAGTATGTATCAAGAGTAAAACTTTTTACTCTGTAGGACAATGGAGAGTTTGAAAATATTTTATATTTCTATTTGTTTTTGCCATGACAAAAATATGTCCACCTTTTGATGTTTGTTTTCACTTCAATCAAAACAAGACAGAAAATTCATTGAATAGAATTTTTATTTCAGGTTTATATGAAAAAAAATTCATAAACAATAAACAGTCTGACTTGTAAACTATTTGTAGTTTTTTTTATGATTGTTTCTTAATAGCTGTTCTTGTCCTCTCAAACATTCACCAATTACAATATTCTTTCCTTGATAAAAAAAAATATTTTTATAGACAATTTGTAACCAAAAATGCTTTGGGCATTTAAAGATCAATCTCTGTATTAATATGTAGACATAAATACCCATTTTCACTATATACATTAATGTTACATGCACACACACACACACACACACAGAGTAGACTTTTGCAGACAGACATTAGGCATATTGTTATGATAATATAGACCTATTGATTCAGTTACATTTCAAAATTTTTTTCTCTATTCAAGGTAAAAATAAAACTTGGTTTACTTTTTTTGTTTCTGTTTGAGGTATAATTAACACTCATTATTTGAAAGATACTAGTTGTTTGGAATGAGTGAAGTGCTCTCAAAAATATTAAGAGTGCAAGATCATTTTAGGATGTTAAAAGGATTGAATAAGTAATTTTTTAATTTGATAAATCATATCATATAAAACCAAGAGATTCTCATCTATTTTACAGTATAATTCTAAAAAATATTGTTTACAGTTAACTCTGATGTTAATAACATCAAGCATTTTAAGGATGGGTTTGTAGAGATTGATGAAAAACTTAAGAATTGGTAAAAAGAACAAATTAGATGAACTCAATTTATAATGGACAATCTTAATTAATCAGCTTTAAGCAAAATAAACATTTTTCTGAAAATTAAGAGTACATACCAACTTAAAATTTAATTTTAATTTATGGTGAAAGATAAAATTTACACAACATTTGAAACATACAGTATTGGTAAATAAGTAGGTGACATGTAACAAAAGATACAATACTTTAAGCAGATTGAAATTGAAAATATGCCATGCAAATGTTTTGGTCCAGCTGTATAAAATGAAAGTGCACTTTTTATTTTATTAAGATTGTTTATCAGTCTGCTTTTATCAGTAGTTTCTGTCATCTTGAAGATTGTAAAATAAGTTGAATTTTCATAGGTGTCATGTAACAGAAGACACAATGCTTTAAGCAGGTTGAAATTGAAAATAAGCCATGCAAATGTATTTGGCTAATAAAAGATGTGGTGATAAAGTCATGAGAATATGCAAATTTCTAAGTAGGAATTGTTCTGTCTTATTAACATGAGTGTTATATACCTTGGCAGGTCATTAGAGTTGAATATTAGTTACATTTTTACACTAAAATCATAGCTAAACTGTCTGTTAAAACACAGATGAAGGTTATGATTTTGAACAAGAGGAGGACACTAGGCTAGGGATTTCCAGAAACAGGTTTCAAACCATTCAAAAGATGTTTTCTATGATTGGAAATGTTTTTAAGTACAAGGAACACCAAAAATCCTCAATGACTAGTCAAAGGAGATAAAAAAAATTGTGATTTTTGGTAGGCAATCCAAAATTAACAGTCAGACTAGTGAGGAGTGAATGCAGTCTTAACTATGAGATTTCAGTTGATACAGTATGCTGAGTATTATCAAAAATGGGCATATGTCAGTAAAAAGTCTATCATTAATTAAAATAATCATCAGAATAGAAAACTGAACTGGTCAAAAGAACATCCAGCATGAGGTGTTAGAAAGCGGAAAAATGTATTTTTTAGTGATGAATGTAAACTAGTTACATTCCCATGCAAGAAGACCAGTGGGGGAATGAAATAATGCAAGATAAACCACCAAGATGGTAAAATTTGGACATATAGTGGTATTGGATTTCATTAAAAGTGAGAACAGAAGAAAATTGGTAACAGTTAATCAAAACAGTGAAAATTATATTAACACATCACTCAATAAATCCCGGGCCTAACTAATAAAACAACAACTTTTAGGCAAAATTCGACTTTCTTCATCAATATATTCTTTTAGAGTGATACACTGATTCCAATGCTTCTTTAACAATTTGATGCCTTTTTTTTGTAGAATGATTTGTCTTTGGGCCTCAAAATACACCTCAGTTTCCAATATCACTTCTTCATTGGAGCCAAATTTCTTTCCCTGGAGCATTCTTTTGAGGTCTGCAAACAGCCAGTAGTTGGTGGGGCCAGATCTGGAGAATAGGGTGGATGTGGAAGTAATTCGAAGTGCAATTCATGTAGTGACACGGTGTGTTGTCTTGGTGAAAGATCACTTTTTCTTCTTCTTTTGTGGCCACTTTTTGGCGATTTCTTTCTTCAAACACACCAATAATGCTCTATAATATTCACTATTGATGGTTCTTTCTTTCTCAAGGTAATCGATGAACAAAATACCTTGTAGCTTTCAAAATACGGAGACCAAAACTTTGCCTGCTGTTTGCATCTTTGGTGGCTTTGGATGACTTTTACCTGCTGCTTTTTACTTAGCTGACTGCCGATTTGACTCCAGAGTGAAGTGTTGGATCCATGTTTCATCCATTGTCACATATTTATGTAAAAACTCCTTCTTGTTGTGTTGAAACAGTTGCAAGCAATGCTCTGGATCATCAACGCGTTGTTGTTTTTGAGTGACTGTGAGCAAACACGACACCCACTTTGAACACAGCTTTCTCATTGACAAATGTTTATGCAAAATGGTGACTACACTACCTTCTGATATGTTAAACTGCTCTGCTATCTCATGCAACTTCAAATTATGATTGGACAAAATGAGTTTGTGGATTTTTTTTGTGTTTTCTGGGACAACTACCGATTTTGGGTAACCTGAACATTCAGCCTTATTTGTGTCTGTACAACTGTGTTTAAAGTCAACATACCACCTCTTAACCATTGTTTCTAATGGAGCAGAGTCTGAATAACACTTATCAAGTCATTGCTTTGCTTGAACAGTATTTTTTCCCATCAGAAAGCAATGCTTCATCAACACTTGAAATTCAGATTTTTCTATTGTTTTGAAAATTTGCAACAGTAGTATCACTTAAATAACTGTAATTAGTAAACTAATAATCCAATTGGGCTCAAATTTTGTCATGTGCCATTTGAGAGTTAGAACGTCATAAAAATCATATGGATTTTTTATTAGTCATGCCATCTATATGTCAGGCCTGGGATTTATTGAGTGATGTGTTAGTTTACTATGCTCTAATCTTCTGGGCTGCAAAGAAGGAGAAATCTTTCAGTATGACGGTACTCTGTGCTACACGCTACATGCAACAAATAATCTTTTTCTTGCGGATAAAGATCTTCAAATTTTGGAATACTGGCCAGGACAAATTCCTGATCTCAGTGTAATTGAACCATTGTGGTAATAATGGAAGAAACGTGTTCCAATGAAAAAGTTTTCTTGTGGATGAAGATGTTCAAATTTTAAAAAACTGGCCAGCACAAACTCCTGATTTCCATATAATTGAATCATTGTGGTGGAAACTGAAGAAACAAGTTCCAATGAAAACCACACAATTTCCAAGATCTTTAGGGTTACTGCTAAAAAGAATGGTGAAAAATTCCTAATCTGGAAATTTTGATCCTTATCCCATTCAATGCCACATTGAACGAGACAATTATGTGAGCAAAAAGCAGAAACACTAATCACTAACTCCATACTTGAAATCTTGCTCTTATTGTGCTGATAGGGATGCTTTCTTTTAAAAATGATAGCAATACAGTTTAACAAATCTTTAAACAAAATGTCCTCATAAATTAAGTAAACATGCAGTTATATCTATTTGACAAAATGCAACTTAAAACCCATTTGCTACTCAGGGAGAACTCCAGATGAACCTGCAGGCAGAAGTAAGCAATTAATCAAACAGTGTAACATGTAAGACTAGTTTATAAATTCCAGAAAAAAATTTCTTCTGAAGGTTACACATAAAAAAATTTGCCTCTTTGCTTACAACCATCTAAAGGGTTTTTTTTTGTTTTTTGTTTTTTAACAAAATATTATGGTCTGATGAGACAAAAATTGATCACTTTGGTAGAAGATACACTCAGAGAGAAAAAAACAAACTGTACTTTATATAACCCTCAATGCCAACAGTTAAACATGAAGGCAAAAGTATAATGATTTGGGTTTGTTTTTTATTTTAGGTGGACAAAATATCATTGAAGGAACAATGGACAGTACTGTTTATTTCAAATTACTGTAGAACTTGGTTCAATCCACAAAATGTTATACTGCTTAAGGGTTGTATTAAGAGATAGGAAAATATTACTTGAAACAAAAAAAGTTCTGAACTGCTATGTCATATCTTATATTCTATATAACAATAATTGCTGAGTAATTTTCTCACAGATGAAGAAGAAAATTGAAACAATAGAGATGTGGTTCTAAATGAATATTAAACATACCATAGAAGGAACATGTGAGCATCAAGGGAGTTTTAAGAAATTTATGTTCCTAACCAGAAAGTTCGCTGAAATTTTTGGAACATATTGAGAGTTCTTAAAAAATTTAACCCTGACAGGGTATACTGAAGGCAAAAGAAGCAAAGCAAACAGTGAGTAACCTATTTGAAGTTTTTGTGTGAATGAATATCAGAACAAAGAGAGATAATAAAGGTTAAAAAAAATTAATAGTAACAGAAATTTGCAGAGAGCCATGATAGCTTATGTTCCCTTGACTTGGTACAAAAAAGGAAAAGAAGTGAGAGATTCAGTTCTCCCTTATTTGAAGCTTGTTACAAATATTGAAAATTTTATTAGTATAGAGGAGAAAGTTTATAAAAATTGACCAACTAGAAATGGATTTCTTTCTGATTTCACATTTTTTTATTGTTTTCATCTCATACAGAAATCAAAAGCAACAAAGTTAAAGAGTAGTATAAAAAGTGTAGAACAATAAAAATATTTAACTTTATATATAGATACATATTTTTTTTTATTTAAACAATACAAAATGGATACAGAAGATATCAGTTGAAATCTATGGCTAAAATATCAAAGATAATAGTTCAATAATATATGGTACTAAATGAGTTTAATGTATTGATAAAATATTGTTGACTTAATCAAATCCTCTATTCTACATTAATGTTTCTTCAATAATTTTGATTGAGATTTTCA
Source organism: Ascarosepion bandense (assembly GCA_037127315.1). NCBI lineage: Eukaryota > Metazoa > Mollusca > Cephalopoda > Sepiida > Sepiidae > Ascarosepion > Ascarosepion bandense. The sequence continues at coordinate 4,364,467 of JBBBDQ010001308.1, forward strand.
GCAAATAATAACAAATATTTTGCAACTTACACAGTAGGAACAACCACTTTTAACTGGTAAGCTTTTACTATTCAAACTCAGTCTAATAGGTGTTTTCAAAAGTAAATCTAGTCCTTGTACATAATGATTTGACATAAAATCTTAAATAACTTCAGTATATTTAAGAGGCTTGGTAACTGAAAAAAGCATTTGACTAAGAAAAATACCTGGACGTAATGCAGTTTAATAAAAAGTAGTATTAGTGACGTATTCATTCAGAAAGCATTAAGTTCGTTCAGTCATTGGCGTAATGTAATCTTAGTCATTTATTGTTTAGATTTTCACCCTGATCTCATTTGAACCGGTATTCATGCAAGATAAGCAGTATTTAGCTTGGCATTTCACCCAATCGTCTTTTTGTTCCTCAAATAAATGAAGCAATCAGTATATATTGTGCAGTAATCAGTGTATATTCACAATGAATTTCCAAATGACGTGATGGTGTGAGTTTCTCTTAACACTATTTGATTAAGTGTGCACAAGACTCCATGGGGTTTGATGTTAGGCTTGGCCTACATTTGCAGCTTTGACCAATGCATGCAAATATTGAGGTTTTTAAATGATGCTAAAAAATAGCATAAGCTTATATTGTTAAAGTTGGATGGTGGAAATCTTTTGATGCATACAAATGACATATCTGTGTACAGAAAATCAATCTAAAAAAAGGTGGGAGGTAAACTGTTAAAGATAAGAGTAAAAAGAAACTCCAAGAACAGGAGACACAAATGTTTAAAAACAGGATTGAAAGAATTTCTTCAGATTATTGACTGATTGTATTTTGGTCAGGGAATTATTTATACGTCATTGTCAGAATATCGGAAGAACCAGACACAGTTAATGAATAAAGATGACATGATGAAGAAATGATAATAGTTTAGAATTACTTAAAATCCTTGCAAAAAGAATTAAAAATTTGTCAGTAACATTTAAAATAGATCAATAAATGAGTCACACAAAATATCTTACACTATTTACATTATTTGAACTATTGTCCTTATCTTCATTGCTATTTCCATGATGTTTTGCTTCTTCAGGTGCTAGGAATTTCAAATCGAACCCTTTATTACGATTACTGTGGTACATCTTTCTCATTCTGCTAGTCATGAGTTATCTCCCTTTAACCCAACTCTCTAAGTCACTTGTTCATGACTTCTGTAGTCTGGTATTGAACTCTCATCTCTTTGGGCCAAGTTACTGGAATTAACCAACACCTATATCCACTGGGCTATATGTCCTCGAGGATAGTACCTCACCTCAAAAATATAGACAAATACAAAATATTTTTGATAATAATTTTGTAGAAATAAATTGATTTTATTCTCGTAGTTTTTCATCAGACTTGAATTTTTGAAAACTTTTGATAAGCTAAAAAGATATTGATGTATCCTAGATGGGTTGATTGTTTTCTTTATGGCTTATCAAACTTTTGCAAGTAATTTAAAGCCAGAAAATATTTGTATATTATTATGGTTTTTTTGGGAGATAATAATAATGATATACTGAATCAAGTCCAACTAATTAGCCCATAACTATAGGAAGTAGAAGAGTTAGATTCATACCTTTCCCAAGAATATTTGTAAGTGAAAATAATAATCCCAATTGGAATTAGAACTTTGTTCTGTGATTTCAAATTCTGAGCTGTCATCCAGTACAACATCCACACATCCAAATTTATAGTATTTGATATTCCAATATGATTACCAATTTAGATACTGACTACACTTGAAGTTGATTAACTTTGTTGATCATACAAGAATTAGTTTTTCCAATGTAAGCCTGATGTATGCTAGAGTTTGCACAAGAGGGTTATGGAAATTTAAGTTTTATTTTAGTAAAATCTTTTATTTTATGAGAGAGAACAGGGTTTCTCCACAAAGAAAGTGCAATCAATCATTTTGAAATATTTTACAAATGTGTGTATTTCTTTAAAGACCTTCTTTTTTAGTTTTTTATATATTTTTTTAAAATTTATTTTTGTTTCAAATAAATCAATCAGGCAGTGACTTAATTTGTCTCTGATAAACAAACAGGTGTTATATCAACATCATAGAAAGTCATAGAAATGACAAAAATGATTTATCCCTTACAGAATAATTTAAAATTAAAAAATTAATCATGTAAAATTTATGTAAACCAACTTGGTTCATTGAAAATAATATTCCGGCTTTAATCCAAAGAAGTCAGAAAATTATTTTTCATATCATAAATAAAAATTAAGAATATTTTCCTTGGTGGCTGAGACAGTCGCATATTTGTTAATTATCAGCATTCAATCACAGTTAAAATCCAATATTTTGAAAGTAAGCAGATGTCACATCTTCCCTGGAAAGATTGGAGTTTAAAGAGATACTTTTTTTTTCTGATTTTTCTTGATTTTGAAGATGCATGGATGGTTGTTAAATGTGCAAAAGGAAAAACAGATGTTAAAATAACTAGAAAAATCCAACAATTTAAATACGAGATGATTTTCTTGAGATAAGTGAGCATACAAACTGATAGGCTGAATATTTGAGATTTAAGCCAATTATTTATGGATTACATACAGTTTGTTGTAAAATTTTCCTTTGTTTCTGAATTAAATTAGTCAAATTTGACAAAAAAGACAAAACTTCAGTTTTGTTTTAATTGAGCTATTGTTCTCATCTTGATTATTATGTGACTCTAAGCAAAGCCAAAGCGAGTAGAGAAATTGACTATCTGGGAAGTGTTTTAGTCGGTGGCAGAAAATGTGAGCCTGAAATCTGAAGGTATGTTGCAAGAGCAAAAGTGCTTTTCAAAAGCTAAGAAAGCATTATGAAACAAAAAATTAATTAGAACATAGGTAAGTGATGAACTGTTATGTAATATCAATCCATGGCAGTGAGTACTGGATCATTTCCTTACACATGATGATGAGTCTTCATGCAACAAAGATATGGTTTTACAGAAGATAGATCATGTTAACAATAAGGAATTGCTATTTCCTGGACAAATAATGATGAAAATGAGCTTGAAAAATTTGATACTCCCTCCTAGGATATACTGAAGGTGAGAGAGAGAGAGAAAGCAGCAAGTAAACTTTGTTTTTAATTGTCTCACCCCAGCAAGGCAGTACTGCCACTGGTGTGCAGGTGGTTACATAACAGAGTGAAGAACCCTGACATGATGCAACTATTGATCACAACAGCCAATTGAGAAGCTATGCAAGAGTTAGGGCTCCTATCTACCAGTTGGAAACAGCATGGAGAGCTGTTGCCACTGTCCACCCTTGGAAGATAATTTGATCTTTTTTAAATGATTAATTATGATTCGGGTAGTGTTATACAGGGTGTGGCAGAAATACCTCCCACATAATAAGACATTAGTGACAATTGTGTTTTCATTTAGCTAATGTCTTACCATTATATGAAAGATATTTCTGCTGCACCTTATATAAACTTTGGTTAAACTGGAACAAACAACAAAAACAGTAATAAAGGCACACAAAATATTCCATATAAGTTTAAAATAATGGGTACTTAAAGATAGCCACAGAGGTCTGTCAGCTAATTGCCATATGTGATACATGCTTGGGCCACCATGTCTCTTTTCATCCATGACTGACTAGGCAGAAGATTTTTTTCTGCAACAGATTTTCATTTCTTTCTTTGGTAGACTAGATGCCAACCAATCTGTGCTGCTATTCAACCTATAGCTGGATGGAGAAAAGATAGATTCATACCTTCCCCAAGGATATTTGTGCATAAGTGATGAAACAAATTTGACTGGAATTAAAATTTGGCTCTTTCCTTTTTTCATTCTGAGCTGACATCCATTATACCACAATACACATTTCAGTCAGAGGACTTGACCAAAACAATTCTTCATCTTAAATAAAATCAATTTTTCAAATTTTATTTATAAAGTTGTTTTTTTTTTTTCTGCTCTTGAAAATATGTGAAATGTGACAAATACTGAAAATCTCTTAAGTTGAGGACAGAGGGATTAGAAAACTTGATACTTGCAGGACAGATTGAAGGCAAGAGGGACAGAGAAAAACCATGCATTACCTACCAAGTGAGCTTGAGTAAATGGATGCCGGAACAAGGTTTCAGAGATAACAAAAAGATAAAATTTATTAAGAACTACAAAGGGCAGGAAATTGTGGAGAGTACTCATCACCTACATTATGAAGGGACAGAGAAGAATGGAAATCATTGTTTAAAAAAAAAAATTCTGAAAATAAAATTCTTATTTCTAAATGAGAAAAGTATCTCATATTTCATAATTTCACTATTTTTTGGAAGCAAAAACTGATCAAAAACCATAGAATATTGAATTGGTAGGTCATTAAACTTTTTGTTGAAATGCATTTGAAGGCAGTACCAAGAGAATGCCAAAAAGAAATTATAATCTGAATCCTTTAGTGAAAGAATTATCAGCAATTTTTAATTTTTGACTCTTATTTTTTTTCTATTTCTGTTGTTTTTTTATAACAAAAATCAGATTATTATTTGATAACCAAAAAGTAAATAAAGAATCTTCAAGAGAGAATGAAAGTTGCATCCTTTACACTTAGGAATTTGCATTTCTAGATCAGTGGATTTGTTTTTGTTTTGTTTTATTATAGTCTTTACATATCTAAACATCAGTATATATTTGCATTTTAAATAGGTAGTAATAGCTTTTAAATTTCTTAGCTGAAACCTTGTCAATTATTATGAATTTTTGTGAAGTATTTTGAATTTTTTAAGAACTTTCAACTGATTTAAAAATAAAAAAATAATCCTCTGGTAAATTTCATATCCATCTTAATGATGTGACATCTTTACAACTATAAAGGGCACTAGTTGTAGCCATTTAAATCTAACCATACAGTTCTCACTTTCTCTATCTGACTGATATAACACAATTTTAATTACAAAAAATAAAAGTATTTATACTAATGTTATTTGAAGTTTTTCAATAAATTTAGTCAGTGAATTGTGGTAAATGTAAGAGAAATAAGATGAAAAACTAATTGATAGTGCTTTATATAAGGAGAGATGAGAGAGAATTGATTGGTTAAGCAGTTTTTAGTTTGTTTTTTTTTTACATTTTGATTTTAAGACTTTATAGCAATGTCCTTTTTGTATGACTCTCTTTTTTGTCATTCATAACTGTTATTATATTCAATTTACTCATAGTGTAAGGGTTAGTGAATGAAGTGAGTGAGATGATGAATGTAGAAGGAAGTGAAGATTATGAGAAAGAATAGTGATTAGCCCTTGATCTGAAACATCCATAAAGGTGTGGATCCCATAAAGTAGCAGTTCTTGGGGGAGCTGTCAGTAACTTTCCCCTGATAATTGAAATATGGAAAATTTGAGCCAGTAGATGTAGTATAGCAAGTCGTAGCTATAAAAAGTTAACTACACAGTTTTTACAATTCTTGCTATTGGAAATGGGTTGTCATTTAGATAGATCATGCCAGATTTGGTCTGGTAGGATATTTTTAACTCAAATACAAGGCACGATGGATAAGTGGAATCTAAATTACACAAAAATGAAAATAACATTTACATCGCATTTTAACATGTACTTAACTAAATTACACAAAAATATTTAAAAAAATTAAAGAATTAATCTATTCAATAAAATTGCCATTGGCTTCAACCACAGCATCCAAATGACTTTGGAATCTCCTGCATCCCTTCTGGACAGTCTCTTTATTTAAGTTGGTAAATGCTGCTATAATCCTTGCCTTCAGTTTATCTTTGGTATTACAAGGAGTTTTGTTGGTCTCTTTTTCTCAATTGTATCCCACACATAATAATCAAAGGATTTTCAGTCTGGGGAGTTAGGTGGCCATATGTCAGAGGTGATGCAGTTGCAGAAATTGTCTGACAGCCATGACTGGGTTCTCCTGCTTGTGTGGCATTCTGCAGAGTCCTGTTGCTAGACATAGGTTCTTCCACAAACCACCCTCTTGAGCCAGAGTAGCCCTGCCTCTTCAAGGCCTTTCATGTAGGCCTCTATGTTGAGATTTGGGAGTTCTTTTCTCATAAGAATAATTAGAGTAAGTTTTCCGAGCTGCCATACCTTCGTGATCACTACTAAATTTATCCAAATCTTTCTAAATCATCTGCACTGTCCTTAGATTGACAATCTGAAATGTTTATATTATAGATTCTAGCATGAATTTCAAGCAGTACAGCATGGTATTTCTAAGTTTCTAGCTGAGTGAATTACATCATGGTGCTTTTTTTCTCACAGACAATGCCCAACTGACCTTACTATACTGTGCAGTAGACAAAATCAAAAACAAACAAGTGTGTGAAATAAACTTTACAAAGATGTGACAATTTACCCATCGTGTACTGTATATAAGGATGCAAAACAATCATGAAGAGCTAATATATTTGGGACTCATAATAAAGAAATAAGGCTTGGAGAATTTAACTCACATAGCATACTGAATTCAAGAGTAGCTAATTTACCTTCAACAAGTAACTTATTTGATGATATATGAATGACAGAAAAAGGACCACAAGGAACAAATGGGATGTAACATAGGCAAGTCTTCATTACAGAACAATGAATAATCATTCATGTCATGAAAGGAAAGGTACATAAAAATAATCCAAATTATAGTAGATGTCAGAAATTCAGCCATAGAATGCAGTCTGGCAACCATTAAAAAAAAGTGGAGAAATAAAACAGGAAAGAAAGTCTAAAGATAAACAAAAGAGAAAACAAAAATCCTATTTTGATGAAATCATCAAAACATTACATAATCCCCCCCACCCGAGAATATTGCATGAAAAAAAAAACAACTTTTTTATCCACTAAATTATTCGGATCAAATGACAGCTTAGATGAGATCAAAATAAATAAAAAATGTAGGACATTTACTTTGCTATTATTTTTGTCATCTTAATAAAGAGGAAAGTTGAAAAAGCAACAAAAAAAAAACTATATGAAAATAAGTATCAGTAATTGATGTTTGTTTTGTTTTTATTTTAGATTAAATGAGTCAACAAAAATATTATCAGAAATGTAGAAATACTGTTGGAAAGGGCAGCCATTTTTTTCAATTACTCTAAAAAATATCAGCCAACAAATTATGGAACAATTTAGATAATATTAAACTCTTCAAACATCATTGAATTGAACTTGTCCAGGATTCACTGAATATTTTATGCAACTTTTCAAATATAAAGACAGTTACTTGTTGAAAATGATGAGGATGGAATTATTCCATCAATTATTCAAACAAGTGTACTTGTTACGGATGATAGGTTGACTGATCTCCTTCACTTAATGCTTTAAGCATTTTTAAGTGTTATCCAGTTTATTATTATTATGAGTGTACCCCTGCCGTAAAAAATGATGGCAAAATATTAGAGAGAATTTTTTATATATATATATATATATATAAAAAAAATACACAACAGTATTTATGATAATGGAGAGAATATATATATATATATATATATATATATATATATATATATATATATAAAATTATGAAATATGTATATTTTATTACAAACAATAAAATACTAAGTCATTGTTAAAGAGCAAACATGTAGCAAGAGCTTTCATAACTGGTAGTAAAGAGTATGAACTGAGCTGATGCTGCCTCACTATTGTTTCTCTAATGAGCTGAGTTGATGATACATTGCTATTGTCTCTCTCTCATCCTCTCCATGAGCATGATAGGAGGGATATATACACACACACGCACAATGGTCTTTATTATAATAAGGTTCGTTATTATATGGAATCTTAGACATCATCCTTGTTCAACTCTATCAGAGTCATCTATATTTAATGTTAAATAATGAAGATTTCCTAAACATTGTGTTAAAAAATTATTGCTTTTTTTCATTTTTATTTTTTCCAATAGGTACAAGGTATGCAAAAAAACCTTGCTGTTTTTTATTTATTAGTGAAAAGATATACATTAAATTGGACATACTGTTAGTCCTCCAAGTAATTCCCATCGACATACAGAACATTTTGCCTTTTGGATGCAAAGAAGTCTGTGAGTGTCTGCTGTAAGTCTGCTTCATTTGTGAAGGATTTCTCACAAAAGTGGTTGTCCAGAAAATGGAAGAAGTGATAATCTGTTGTTGCAATGTCTGAGGAGTAAGACAGATGACACAGTGTTTCCCAGACGTTGCTCTACATTATCTCTCATCTCCTACACCCTATGAGGCTTGGCATTGTCATGGAGGAACAGTACACCCTTGCAATTAACCAATGCTGGCTCCTTCTGCTTCAGTGCCTGTTGCACATGTTCCTACTGCTCTGAGTACATGCCCTTAGTGATAGTTTGGCCTATTGGTAGCTGCTCATAGTGCACTAGATACAGAGCATAATTTTGTGTGGGCAGAGAGATACTCTTGTGGTGTGAGTCATAGGGTCTGGTGTCTGGTGGTAACAACCAATGTCTGGCATACCTGGGATTATCATACAGAACCCACTTTTGTCACTGGTGAGCACTTGATCAAATAGAGGTATGTTGTGGTGCTAAGAAAGCAACAAGAATCAGTGTGTGGATCACTCACTTGCTCAACTTTTATTCTTTGGCTATTGTCTTCCTCTCTGGCTGCCTTCAAGGCTTCATCATTCAGGTTCTGTGGCCAGCTACCATGGAGTTCATCACTGAGGGTCTGATTTCTCAACTCAAATTTCTGGAACCAATGCTTGGTGTTGCATTCACCCACAGCATTATCTCCAAAGTCTTGACATATTTGGTAATTTGATGTGGCTGCAGACAACCTTGAACAAGTGGTTTAGACAAAATTCATGTTTCTTCTCTGCTGCTTGAGCTATGACTGATATGTGTGCAATGCCCCTGCCTTGGTCAAGAGTAATGCTCCCATCTCCACTGCATTCCTTGGTACACTCATTTGTGTATCAATGATCACTTCTCACATGATTTAAAAAAATCAACTTTTTCAGTTGCCTTATATTTACATATCTTAGCTTAGCACAAGTCACAAGTTTTGCACTCAGTGAGGAATAAAACTATTATAGGACATAGTAGATATTTAAATATCTACTAACTCTATCCCATAATAGTTTCTACAGTTGTTATATATATATATATATATATATATATATATATATATATATATTTCTAGATTAATATAATAGCTATTATGAGACCAAGTTACTATATTGTAGAATTTTTCAAATTCACTAAAGAATTAAAACAAGATTAATTTCTGATTTTTGAATTTGTGAATCATTTTTTTTATTGAAAAGTAGAAACATTTTCAACTAAATTGAATACCCCATAAAAAATTATAACATTCAACATCCACAAAGATTGAAAAAGCTTAAGTGTTAAAACATGGCTAATCCAAATTAACAAATATTAGGATAATGTTGAAAATAGTTCATGGAGTAACAGCATTTTATAAAAGTCTATTCACGTTGACTACCAATAAAATGTATTGGGAATTTGACAATTTCACTTGTCATATACATTCTTACAAATAAAAAAAAACATTTAAAACTGTTGTTTCATTCCTTCATTTTCAATTAAATACAAAATATTCATTTTGATTAATATATAAAGCTTTATCAACTATTATTACATAATTTTTTACACATATTACTTTCATCTTAATTTTACTTGTTTTAAATAATGGCCATAGAATGAGAAGCAATAATGATTACAATTTCTCATGTTATATTTTGTTTGATTTAATGGAAATGATAATTGATCTCCTATAAAATGATTTACAAAATGAAAAAAAAATATTGGTTATTATAATATTGGTTATGTACTCAATTTGCAGAACACAATTTTGAATACAATATTCAAACTTTTACCAAAGAAATGTTATTTTTATTTTTAAATTACCTAGTATAACCGGGGATGTGCATTGTGGTGCAGTGGATATCAGCTCAGAACAAGAAATTGGAGAGCCGAGTTCAAGTTCCAACTGAATACATTTTATTCACATATGCACCAACACCGTTAGGAAAGGTATGGATCTGTCAATTCTTCCTCCAGTGATGTGTTAAGTAGCAGGACAGATTGGGTTCTATAGCCTTGGCTGGCAACCAGTTTACCACAGAAAGTAATGGCAACCTACTGCAGGAAAATCTTCTGCCCAGTCAGTCATGTTTCCTCGAGACATAATCAATAAGCGTGTATCATGTACAACACTTGACTGACTGAATATAACCAGAAAATTATTTTTTTATGGTGCTAAAGAAATTACCATCATCTTTATGAATATTTGATTCAATTACAAGTTTAAAGTGAAATATTTACTCAATTTTTGTAAATTGATGTTATCTGTTCAGATGTTTAAAACTGAGATGAATTGCTAATATTTAATGAAATTATTGGACTCTTTTTGAAATCTTTCATCTGGTACAGTATCTTGTTTTATTTCAGTGGAACTTTGTCTATTGTCTTATCTGTTGTCATTTGTGATATTGCATCGTGTAATCAATATCAATGTTATTCTTCCTGAAATTCATGCGTTTCTTACCATTTTTTATTTTATTATCTTTGTTTTACAATCCTAAACTCTTATAAAATATTAAATTTTGTAGTCAACTTATAAATGACATAAATAAATGGTTGCTTCATAGTTTTCAGTTGATTTTTGCTTTGGCAATAGGTAGTTTAATATAAGATGCTTGTAAAGTGGGAATACTTTTTCAAAAATAAATTTTATTAAAACTCTTATTTGAGTTTGAGGCAGTTTTGTTTTGTTTATTAAGTGACTATCTAAAAAGTAAAACATTTTTTAATGGATTGTATGTGATCAGGTTAAAGGAACAGTTCAATTTACACTGAAGGGACATGGCACATAGAAAAAGCAGGACAGTTTAGGGAGAATAGTTTTCATTATTTTCTCACAAGTGAAAAACACTTTTACTCATGCCTCTCAGTATCAGATATATTAATAAAAAATCGATTTTTCAGACTCTTTTTCTAAACTTTATTGCTATATTCATGTTTCGGCCATTATACTTTCTGGCATTCTTCAGGTGATATTTAATGATATTTTGAAATTCCATCAAATATTACCTGAAGAAAACTGGATCAAGGAATGGCTGAAACATCATGAATATGGCAATAAAGATGAAGTCAAGAATGTAAATGTGTAGATAGTTACAATATCTCCTTTCAGAAATATAGACAGATAATAAAATGTGTTTTTTTTACTCATGAAAAAGTGATGAATTGAGTTCTTTTTCAAACCACTAGCACATAACTACACAGCATTTTATATCCAATAATGAAAAGCGGATAATTCATGATTAAGTTTTTTGGTATTTATTGGCTGCCAGCTTTTACAGCAGAAATTCATTAAGCACTCATTTTCTTTTTGTGAAGATAGAGAAATGTAGTCTATACAATACTTGGGAAAACAGGTGAGAAGCCTTTTTTGTTAAAATTCAATAAGGTAACATAAAAATTCTATAAAACATTAAAAAAAGCTTTTCTTTGAGAAGATTCTGTAAGCCAACATGAAAAAATTTTATTTTATAAAAGGAAGAAGGAAGCACTTCAGTAAGTGATGAGGCAGTTTGGGAAAATCATGTGGGTCTTGACTCTCTCAGTTCTACCAGACGTCAGTTTTGCTCTTTCTAGAATAGGTGATGAATTTATTATTCAACTTTGAGCAACTGAAAAATTGTTTGTATTTTATTGAAAAATTGCAAAATTCAAGCAGGATTTAAAGCTTTTGTAACCTTTATAGCTATATCAAAATATCTCAATTCATTTTGAAGGAGAATAAAGAAATAAACTGGAGATGGCAATCAGTTTGTAAGTCGATCAAAGGGGAAACAAAACCATTGACTAAAAAGAAAAGCTAAGTTTGATCTACAAACCCAAATTAAAAAATGTCTACTTTCTGTAACTTCCACGAAAAGTATACAATAGATATATATTCAAACATGTTTAATTGAATAATACAGACATAGTGTCTCCTTTTTTTTAAACTGATCCTTTCCAGTTGTCTAATCAATTTCTTGAAAAGATAAAATACATCAAGCAAGGCACTGTAATTTTTGTTAACCCAACTATTTTTCATCTTTTCCATGATCATCTTCAGAGATAAATTACAAAGACGAACTTATTGTAACTGCTGAAAATATGCATTCCTTTGAGATGGGGATTTTTTAAAAAAACATGTGCAAATGTGCTGTTTAATTATTTAAAAATTTTAAATCTATTTGTTAGGGAATTTTTTGAAAAACAGTCCTTTTAATATAAAGGAGCTAAATGGGAAATTGGTAGACGTAGAAATGTAAGATGGCATTAATTGTTATATACACTTTAATATGTTGTTGCTATATTTGAAATAAATTTTCTGAGTGTTGGTTGATTTTGATATCGAGGGCCTCAAGAATTTTAAATATATATATATATATAATTCCAAGTGAAGAGGACTAAAGATTTTTTTATTTTGAGGAAAAAAAAAGTTGGTTGGCACAAGGAATTCTTCTGGGTCAAACCCCAGAGTGAATCTCCATTCTGATTAGCCACACAAAAAAAACACCCACATACATTCACAGCAAACCAAAAGAATTTGTCATTTAAATGTACATCATCTGCACAATCACACCAACATTGCCTGATGATGAGAACCTATCGCGAAACATAGACATTTCCATGTCACAATGTAAAATTGAGATATAACCATATATATATAAAAACTTCTAAAGTCTTGCATACTGAGTGAAACATTATAAAGTTTCTTGGAATAAGCAATAATATAAGAAGCATTTAGCTTTTACACATCGAATATGGGAATGTTCTAGCACAAAGTAACAAAAAAAAATTTTTTTAAACAGATTCTTTCAGGAAATTAAAAAAACAACAAATCAGCAAATTGTCTTTCATAATGGACCTATCTATCTATAACAAAACCCCTGGCTGCATCCAGTCAACCTCCTTGACCTTTGCCAATTCTGCCCATGTTGGGTTGTTGATCTCGGATTAGCCAAAGAAGGACTGCTTATTACCACTTGACAAGGCTGGTCTAGACATGCGAGGGATTGGTATATAATGAAAACCAGATTTAAGACCATGATGACACTGTGTAGATTTATATATATATATATATATATATATATATATATATATATATATATATATATATATATTTATATGTATTGAATAATTACAAGCAAGTCAAAGTAAGTGATGAAAAGAAATATCAGTTGGTTGGTATTTCAGTAACACAATAATATTCATGTTGAATTATTTCTATGATAGTTATTTGATAGTTTATTCAATTCCAGTTGGTTGAATTTGGACTGACCGTTTCTTGCAATCTCTTTCTCTTGTCATGTTTCTAGCAGCAGGTCCATTTCAGTCCAACTGTATTATTCAATCCGCCATTCAAATCTCTTCCCAGCCTCACATCTCAAAACATCTATTTTTGTTAAACAGGCACCCAGACCTGGGTGGGAAAGTGATGTATAGGGTTTCCATTTCTCTCACTGTATAACTCTTACAAGCTCAAAATGAAAACAATTACATCTAACCATTTTGACTTTCAATAGAAGGGAAGAAAAACTCACTTCCTGTTATTACCTGCCTGCTCTTATCAACTGTCCTGATAATCCAGTACATAGAAAATTCCCAAGGCTGTATTTTGACCTAGGGTCATATATTGTCAAAACTCACTGACAAATATTTTGACTAGAATCGCTTTGATAAATTCACTTAAAAATAATTTTGCACTCATTGTACTTTGCATCTGTATTTTCCACTTGTTAACATTTCGGCTACTTTACCAAACAAAAAATAATTGTATTCTTCAATTCTTGAGAAATCTCTTGAAAATCACTTAAAATTCATACCAGCCATCTGAAAATAGGGTTACATACCTATCTAGTAATACAACTTAGAAAATTACAAGGATTTTGTATGTTCTTTAAGGTTAGCAGAACTTATCAAACAGTAATCCATAGATAAGTGGAGCAATAATATTAAATAAAAAGTCGATGTGAACATCTTGAGCTGGTTAAACAGATAAGCCCTTTAAACTTTTCTTAATCCATTGGATCTCATTTTTCTCTCTCTATTTATATATAATTAATACAAATATAACATAGAGAGTGTTTGAGTGTCAATCTGAAGAAAATGCAGTGGAGGATTCGGAAAGAGTTGGGTGTGTCTCATGGTGATTATGGAAGTGTTTAGAGTGATCACTAGAGATGGCAATGTAATCCCTTTATTCACCTTCTCACAGGAACTCAGACTCAACATGGAGGCCTACATCAAATTCATTGAGGAGGTAGTGATGCCCTGGGTCAAGAGGGTAGTTAGTGGAAGACCCTATGTCTGGCAACAGGATTCTGCACCATACTACACAAGCAAGAAAACTGAAATCCGGCTGTCAGACAATTTCGGTAACCATATCCCCCTTGAATCTGGCTATCTAACTCCCCAGAATGTAATCCCTTTGATTATTAATTGTAAGGCTCACTTGAGCGAGAAATCAACAAAACTCCTTGTAAACCTGAAGATGAACTGAAGGCAAGGATTATAGCAGCATTCCCATCCAGAACAGTTGTAGGTGATTCTGAAATTGTTTGCAGGCCGTGGTTGAAGCTAACAGCAATTTTATTGAATCAATTAACTCTTTAGTATTACATGATGTTTTTGTATAATTTTATATACCTGTTAAAATGAGATGCTAGTTTATCCATCACACCTTGTGGATATATAAAATTTTTTTTTTTTTCATTAGTACATGTACTACCTCACTATTTTAACAGTAGGTTATGAATATTAAAATTACAATTTTATGATGGTCAGTTTTCACTTTGTGCCTGATGATTATGTACGTAAAACTCATTTGTACTAAATATAAATTATATATATATATATATATATATATATATATATATATTAGATGTTATGAATATATACACACACACAGAAATCCTGAAAAATTCTTGGCTAAACCAAAAAGCCCTTCTCTATAAAATCTTCATTTGGTCATTTAGTCACATTTAGTAAAGAGTGTAAGGCTGAGAACTTTTTTAGCACCCCACTCTCTCTTGCTTTGTTCCATCAATGTACATTCACTGATGAGACAAAATACTGACTACTTTTTAGCTCTTCCTGTAACTTCAAAACATCTCTTAACTGATTAAATCTGTCCACTAACAGTATTTCCTGAAATCTGGTGCCAGGATATTTCAATTGTTGCAGGTTTTCAAGTAAGATGGTGTGCATTATGTAGAGCAAACTTGTTGGTCCAAAACATTTAAGAAGTGCAATATGGCAGGGCGCATTACCTATCTAAGAGATTCTACTTGCATCATAAAATACTGTTGGTACGAAATGGTTATACTTCATGTTTAATAATGTTGAGGTAGACACTATATGACAAAATACTTTTCACATAAATGAGAAGCACCAATATCAGATGATGTCTAAACCAGTATCAAATAAAAATTTTGCACATAGTATGTTTTGATACCATTACTTCCCTTGGATAACAATACATATAAACCCTGCTGTGTCCACTTTTGCACAGGAAAAAGTAAAACACCTCAAGCTCACAGCCCTTCTGTTGGCTTGTACTTTATGGGAAAGCCTCCATTCATTTCTTGTCTTGATGTCATGCAGTTGGTGATTTTCTTTTTTCTGCTGAGAATACTATCAATATGTACTCATCACAAGTGAATGTGATGAGTACTCCAGATAAAAATACTTGTCTTTATCAAAGTCATTGTAATTTTTTATTTTCCTTGTAGGGATACAGAACATAATTATCTCCTGTTGACAGGAAGAATTTATGTCTCAAGAAACCAATAAATATTCAGCACAGATTTACTATAACCACATTCCAAAACAAAGTGGTAGGACAACTTCACAATACCTTATACTTGAAATGCCTGGAACTAAACATGATTAATTGGTTCATTTTCTTTTTGCATATCAGATCAAAGCTTGGCAGGTTTTAGATGAGAATTTTTAAAAATAATAATGGTTTTGCTGTACAAGACTCACTAATTAACCCCCAGCTTGGGGAAGAAGAGGTGGATCTCCCAAGAGTATTTGCATGTAAGTGAATATAACGAACCCAACAAGAACTGGAACTTTGCTGTCCGATTCAAAATTCTAAGCCATTATTAGTCGCACCATCTGTACATCCAGATTAACAGTACCTGATATTCTGAAGCAGCCACCCATCTAAGTAGTGACCAGGCTTGATGTTGTTTAACTTCAATGACTGTACAGCAACCAGCGTTTCATTATGATGTGGCTATAAGCAAACTGAATATGGAATGAGTCATTACTGAATGGTATCAATATTTGGAACTTTGGAATATAGCTATCGTTTCAGATGAGTCCTCATTTACTTCCAATACATGATTATTGGTCTGGTGGTTGCTTATCAAAGAATTAAGTTAGATGTGCTTGCAAATCTTTGATGAAGAGATATAATTATAGAAGAATTGATTTATGAAATTCTTAAAGAGCATGGCGAATCTATTCATCTCCCAATTTTCACTGTCAGTTATTTAGACAAACTATATTTTTCTGGGAGAATGGATTTGCATGCTATGCACTAAAAAGACTTAAAAATGGCAGGTCAAAACAAGTTCTTAAGTGACATTAATGCCAGTGTATTCTTCAGGCAGGAATCTTCTTGAATATATCTGGACCATTTTGAATCTCAAAATAACAAAAATGTTCAGAAACATGGTCAGAATATGACTACTTTGTATTTTCTATGAAATTTGAAGAGGTTATAAATGGTAACCTTTTCTTCAAGATGCTGTGTCACTTCAGTATACGGTGGGGGGATCATAACTTCCTATTCCTTGTAGTTCTTAGCAACATTTGTTATTTACTACCCCATGTTCTACCATCCAATTACACAAGCTCATTAGGTTGTTTACTCACTGTTTCTTTCTTTTCTTTAATATATCCTGTGAATATCATATTTTCTAATCCTTCTTTTCTCATGATGTGTCCTAGAAATTTCAACTGTCTCTTTTAGTTTGGAAGTATAATCAACCTTTATGCTTTATATTTTTCTAAAAACGTTCTCATTCCTCACATGCTCAGTTTATGGTATTCTTGGCATTTTTCTGGAGAACCATGTATGTTGCCATAAGGTCTCCCTATTCATTCCTGAGGAAATTGTTCAGTATTCACTGGTATATTGGAAGATTTTGAGTCCACTGTTTTTGTTTATAATGCAATTTTCTTGTTTCTTAATACATTGCTTAGCTTTTGGAGGACATCTTTTGCTATTCTAATGTACCTTCTGATTTTGGTGTCATGTTTCATACCTTGTTAAAATACTTCCCAGATATTTGACCTTCTGTACTTGTTAAATTTTGACCTTTTTAATTAGTTGCTTGAATCTTTGTTTGGTTTTTTCTTTTGATGACAACCATACATCAAAAAAGCCTACATGTGGCAAGTTGGCCAAATTTCAAGATGCGTAGGTATTTTTTAAAATTCTTTATACTGTTAAGAGAAATATTAAAATACAAGTGTAATTTTAACATGTCTGTATTTAGAAGGCAGGTGCTTAAAAATAAATCCTCTCTCCTTAGTGACTGTATTTTCATTCCATCAGTGTATGGACCCATGAAATATATTGGTGACTTAAAAAAATGCTTGGTCTTTATAGTGAAAGGATTTTGACATAGTTATTTCATCAAAGTGAAAACCATGACATTTTTCTGTGTTATATTATTGTTTCAGAAGAGGAGGAAACATGCAACAAAAGTGTTTCATTAAATGTCACTTTTTTCTTGGAAAACAAACTCCAGTGTTGTAGTGGTCAGCATCTGCTTTGCGTTTCACTTAACATTTGTTCATGTTTGGCTGGAAGGAACATGTCTGTTGTGGATGATGAAAATATATCACTGATTTAGATCAGCAAACCAGAGAACAACAAAAGTTGCAGTCATCAAAGCTGTGCGTGTGCATACCTTGTTCTCACTTTTGTTATGAACTTCTCAAGCATAGTCTGACAATTATTTGTCAGTCAAGTTGTTTAGGTAATAAACAAAAGGGTAATTTAGGGAACAATTATTTTGCCATGCACAACACTGGGTGGCATCTCTGGAAGAAATGTTACATGATTTAATGAGCATAAATGGAAGTACTCGGCATGGAAAGGAATTGCAGAGAAATATTACTTAACTGTGGAAATTGGGTGTCTATAAAAAAAAGCTGCACAATGTAAGAAAAAACATTCAGGAAACAGTCCCATACCAAACTTTGCTTGATGTAAGATAGATAAATAACCACAAATAGAAAATTCTTTGATGTTAAACTTTCTTCTTGTTCAGTTCTTTAAGTTTTTCTGTATAAATGGGTTGCTTATGAAAATCAAAACTACCTGTATTTTTAAAAGAGATGTTGTTATATGATGAATTATTTGAACTAGCGACCTCATCTTGGTTATTTTTAATACTATGTTTTTTATTACAAGGTGCCAGAAAAATTTTTAAAAAAATTGTTACTTGGCCAGGAACAGACATTTGAGATTAGGAAAAGAGAAAATCTAAAACAAATATGTCATCACTGGGAGAATCTACTGGCTAAAGTGCGTGTATATATATATATATAGTGATGATCCACATATACTGTCTTCATATGTATAGGAAAAATATTAAAAAGTTGGAAGTGCATTTTTTAAACTTAGTTGTAAGTTAAAATACATTTTTAAACTTACAACTTTTTAATATTTTTCCTGTATAGTATATATATATATATATATATATATATATATATAATGTAGAAGTTTGTCACTTAGCAGAGTCATGCCAACTTGACAGTTTTGTACAAACACCATTATGTCATCTTCATTTATCAGAGCTAAATTTTCAATTTGCAGTTTCAGTGATATAAAAAGTGAACATGGAAGTTAACACTCAGAGGCGGCAGTCTTTCATGCTAAATACAATCATCAGGTCATGTGCCTTGTGCTTTTGCTTGATTTTTTTATATATACAAATCAGTGATGTATTGTGAGTAGTCGTAATATAACATTTTGGTGGGTGCGGTTTGTTAATTTGTTTATTATTTATTTTTTTTTTTATTAATTCATTTTTCTTGCTTTTGTTTATTTTATTTATTTTCATTCTCTTTCAATTTTTAAGTAGTGTCACGCAGCAGAATCAGGCCAGAGATGGGACAAGAACAGTGTAGTTTCATCAAAGACACTGGGACAAGAAATATGGTAGTTATGCTTAGAATGTCATTGGAAAAAGCAATACAAATGTAGAAGGATGTGTACCTGGGTCTCATTGACTACACAAAAGGATTTGACAAAGTATGCCACGAAGATTTGATAGAGATGCTTGGCAACCTTGACATATTTGGAAAAGTCATGAGAGTAATCAAGAAACTGTAAAGCAGCAAGTTGCCTGCACATGTATAGGAAACTAGTTCAGCAGATATACAAAGATAGAAAGGAGTGTAAAACAAGGATGTGTTTTTTCACCAGATCTATTCAACCTATACAGCAAATTCTGAGAGTACTAGAAGTCCTACCAAGATTTGTCATTGGCAGCCACAATCTGAACACTATAAAATATGCAGATGATACAGTGCTGATAGTAGACACAGAAAGGAAACTTCAAGATGTCCTACAGAAAGTAATTTAAGAAAGCGGAGAGAAAGAACTACATTCAGACTATAATAAAACCAAATGCATAGTCATCATTAAAAAAGAGGAGCCAAAAATGCTAACTACAGGCTGGAGATACTAAAATCAAGCAGATACAGAAATTTAAATACCTGGAAAGTGTTCTAACAGAGAATGGATAGTATGACAGATTCGAAAGCATATTGGCATGTCCAAGGATGCATTCCAGAATATAAGTAGAGTATTTAGTGACTGGAAAATTTTCTATGGAAATAAGGAATCAATATGTCAGTGAATGCTGGACAAAGATGAAGGAAAGACTTGAAGCAACTGAAATGTGGTTCTACAGAAGGATTCTAAAGATACCATGGACCGAACATGTAAGCAACGATGAGATCTTGGAGAGGAGGAAACTGATACTTAACATCGGGAAAAGACAACTGAAATTTCTAGAACATGTAATGAGGAAAGAGGGCTTGGAGAGATGGAGAATCAATGTGTGACATACTTGATAGACCTGAGCAAATGGGTGACAGAGCAGGGTTTAGGAGGGGTAACAAGAGAAGGGGTGTTAAAAGCTACAAGGGATAGGGAGACGTGGAGGGCGAGGATTGCCTATGTCCTGAAAGAACATGGCACATAGAAGAAGTAGTAAAAATTTCTTTGTATTTACATTTTGAAATGAGTTCTGTTTATTTATGTAGCAGTTTGTTTTGGTCTGGGAAGGAAATTATAGCTATTTTTTCCTCCAGACCAAGTTTCCAGTTTTTGGATTGAATTTTGTAGGTTGATATTCTTTTCCTTATTATCCATGATATTTTTGGTGTTTATATGGACTTTTGTTTTTAATCTCTTAGATATGTTTAGAAAGTATTGTGCTGTTCATGCATTTACTATTTGTAAAGGATGTTTTTTGTGCATAGGTTCTTTGTTTCCAGGGTCCTTCAGCTACTCATATGTATGTATGTTTTTTTTGTTATCTGCTGATTTTGAGTAGCTTGATATATTACATTTAAGGAATATTCATTCTTTATTCTGCAGTTACATGGAGATTTAATTTATTGAGGTGGTTTGTTGATTGTTTTCTTATTGTTTTTTATTATTTGTGCCATGTCAAATCAGCCACAGTTTCACTGAGAAAAAAAACACAAATAATACTAAAAAAAGCACAACAGGAAAACAATCAATAAACCACCTGTACAAATTAAACTCATGTTTTTCACCCCATGCAAGGTGGCACTGCCACTAGTGTGCAGGGGCTTACAGTAAGAGAAACTGGGTACAGTGGGTATAGAAGAAAGAATAAAAGATAAATGGAGATAAAAAAAAATAGAAGATGGCAACTGACGTTAAATTTTTGGAGATTGTAGCTATCAAGAAAATAAGGAACTGGAAGGGAGTTTCACAGGTAGGAAGTACAAGAAAAACTGTTTCAGTAGAAGTAGCAGTTACAGTTAACTATTTTAATGGTAAAAAATATGGAACATTGATACCAATCTAGTAGCAGGCTTAAATTTATGTGAACAGGGCACCAGGGGGAAAAAAGCTGAAGACAGCTATGGATTAATTAGTAAGACTTGTATTGCTAAGCCATTATTTCCCCCCAAATTCTAACAATGTGAAAATATTTCCTGGCTTTAAACAAATTGAAAAGGGTCGATAAACCATAGAAAAATCAAGTCTTGAGTCCAATGCCTATTGGTATCTATAGTATTCTGGATAGTCACTCTATAGTAGGATCAATATTGAAATCTATCTTGATTTTGTCTTACAGATACAGTAGCTGTACCATATGTCTAACCATCTGTGTATAGCTTCAAGCAGCTGAGTTTTGAATTTAGCGTTTTTCTTCTAGACCAGCTGCCAGCCATGCTTACAAAACCTAGTCTGTTCTACTATTTAATCAATAAGGGAAGAACATATATATTTATACCTTTTCCAATGAAATTAGGGCAAAAGTGAATGTAACAAACTCAAAGAGAATTTAAACTTGCTCACCAGTTTTTTTCTAACTTTAGCATCACCTCACTATTTAACCCATAGCTAGTGGAAGAACTTATCTACGTCCATTTTCCAAGGATAGTTTGTGCAGGAGTGAGTTCAATAAACTTGACTGGAATTTGAACTAGCTTTTATTTCTTATGACATGACCTGCACAGCCAAACATTGAAATAGATTTACATGAAATTTATTAATTATATAATATAATTAATTTAAAAATTGATTAACATATGCCATAAATATTTTTGTTTGATAATGAACCTTTAATTTTAGGACAGTTTTCAAGGATGAAACATCGATGTTCTTTGCCAGTTTCATGATCTTTTGAAAACTGATTCATATTTCTTTTCTTTTTTGTTAATTTATACATTTTCTTTATTTACTCTTTTGCTTTTTACATTTCTACATTCTTTTAATTGTCATCATTCTAATAATAATCATTGTGGTTTTATTTCTGATTTTGTCTTTGCAGTACTTGTTCTATTTTCCACTTTTTACTGATAATTTTCTCTGAGATTGTGAAATTTAAATTTTCATATATTTTTTCTTGAATAAAAAAAAAAAAGTAACTCCCAGAATATCGTCTGTTTATCAATGATTTCATCCTCTTTCTGTTAATACCTATTGAATATTTGACTAATCTCAGAAGAAGGAACATGCCATGCTATGATAAATACCTCTCATTTTGGATTTCTTTAATAAAAGGAAAAAATCTTTACCTAGGGATCTAAATATCTCATTCACATCAGTTTAGCTGATAAATATAGAATACATTATTTTGTAAAAGTACTGCCCAGAGACTTTAGAGCCAGATATATTTGGCACTTGATCCAGCCAGACATGATGAAATGGATGTTTCATATGGACAAACAAGTTGTTTTATTTCTGGAATTAGAAACTTTGGTTCATTCAGCTTGTATGCAATTAGTCAAAGATGCATTTGTGATTACCACTTTGAGGTTTCTCATCTTCTGAGACAGGCAGCTGTCATCAATCTGTTAATTTTATCAAGGAGATGCTGTGTGGGAAAAGGACTCTAGGGTAAATTCTTAAAAATCTGAATTCAAGAATAAACAGTTTGTCATTTTCACTTCAGCTTCTTCATGAACCAAAAGATGCATTCTGTTAAAATAACTTTTCCTCGTAAATATGAGCAAATGTGAGAGGATTGAATTTTTAGAGATTAAATCTATCAAAGGAAATAATATTAAAAAAATTTTTTCTTAAAATTCTTTCGCACCAATCAATCGCACCAATCAAGGTAATAATGCTACTAGGATGCAACAGGTTAGTGGAAGAGAATGAGGAAACTTTAGTGAGGAGAAAGAGAAATAAAAGAACAGATTCAGAAAAGCAGGTGGTGGTGATTGGCATTGTATTCAGATTTTAGAATATTGTAAACTCCAAGAAGACAGAATGCATAGTTGTTAGCAAAAGGGCCAGCTCAAAATGCAAATTACAAATTGGGGATATTAAAATCAAACAAGTACAAAAATTTAAGTATGTAGGAAATGTTCTAACAAAGGATGGAAAGTACAACACAGATCTAAGCTAAGCAGAGTATTAAAACACAGAAAAGCTTCATTATAAGTAAAGAAAAGTGTACTGAACTTTCATGTGATATCTATTTTCCTGTATGGCAGTGAATGTTGGACAATCTCATCAAAGATAAAGAAGGGACTTGAAACAACAGAAAAGATGTTCTACAGATAGATGCTGATGATACTGTGAATTGAACATGTGAGCAATGATAAGGCTTTGGAGAAAATTAAAACAAATTGAAACTTATACTTAACATCAGGAAGAGGTGGATGAAATTTCTGGGACACATAACAAGAAAGAGTTTGACAAATCTGATATTCACAGGACAAATTGAGGGCAAGAGATACAGGAAAACAGTATATAACATACTTGATGGGCTTTAGTAAATGAATGGTGGAATAGGGTTTGGAAGGAATAGCAAAAAGACAATTTATTAAGAGTTACAAGTGACAGGAAGATGTGGAGTACCATGATCGCCTAAAACTTGAAGAGAGATGGCATATAAAGAAGGTGGCAGGTAAGCAAGAGATAGGAGTTACACAGGTGTGAAGTGCAAGAAAAGAAACTATTAGAACATAGGGTTGCATCTAGCTCAACAGTACAAAGAATGAGACCTAGTTGCCAATCTAGTAGCATGCAAAAAATAATGCAATTGAGGCACCATGGAGGAAATCTCGTGAGAAAAATTTCTATGAACATATTTGTAGAAAAGACAGAGGAAAGCCACATTGCATCTGTGAGAAAGGGACCGAAACTGAGATACCAAGTCAAGATCGATTGCATTAAAGACCTTTTCATTTTTTTCAAATTTTTGCTGATTTACTGTTTTAATTTCCCTTCCATAATTTAAATTCTTTTATTAAATTCCTCTCTTGAATATTTTTGTATCAGTTTGTGTTAAAATAAAAACAATTAGGACCTTCCATAATTAGAACAAACTAGTTTTGTCAGTACTTCAAACATGTACTAGTAGATTTTGATATCAATATTATTAACTGCCTTTTTTCTTTTTTAAGTCAGATTACTCTTTTGCATGAGATAATTTTAGATCATGTCTTGATTCTAAACCATCTATAACAAGAAAGAACTTAAAAAAATTATACACTTAAGATAGGTCAATGGATACAATATTGGGATAATAACTGCAAGGATGACAACACTAGTGTGACTAGATTTTGGTATAATGATAGTGTTCTATCTTAGACTTACTGATAATATTAATCAAAGTATTATGAGCCAGTACAAATATCCTCAACCCATTTCACAAGAAATGTTTTTGTCAGACATGAACTTCAGACTGTCACTGCAATGAATTTTCTATTTTAATTCAAGATTTTATTATTGTTATTATTGCATTTTCATTCTGACCTTTTCTTAAAAAGGGCAAATCTTTCTTTGTTGATGACTGCAAACAAGCTTAATTCTTGCATTTCAAGCTAATATTCTTCTTTAGTAGAGAGATTAATGTTTTAAAGTTTAAAAGCTATATGCCATGTCCCTTCAGGACATTGATGATCATGGCTAGCCACAATTTCCCGTCTGTTGTAGCTCTTAACAAATTTGATCTTTCCTCTTTCTCAAACACTGCTCCACCATTCATTCAGCTTGTCAGGGAGGTTAGGCATTGTTTCCCTCTGTTCCTCTTGCCTTCAATCTATCCTGTGACTATCATATTTTCCAAGCTCTATTTCCTCATTATGTGCCTTAGAAATATCAATTGCCTCTTCTGATGTTAAGTATAAGCATCCTTTTTGTTTTCCTTGTTGTTATAACTTTGTTGCTCCCATGTTCAGTTCATGGTATTCTCAGTATCCTTTTGTTATTGTGTCAAGCTTTTTCTTGAGCAGACCCTCCATATAGGAGGACTGATATTACATAACAGCTCAGTATTCTTTTTTTAAATTTATTTGTTTGAACATTATTTTTAATAGATACTCGTATTTGCTTCAAGCCTTACATTAAGATATGCTCTCAGAGCAGATATGAATATTGCAAAAAATCAGAAATATGTGTTTATGAGGCTTGATTCGGTTTCATTTAAGCTGTGAGATCTTTCATGGTTGAGTGATCTAAGACACATTAGATCAATTGACGGCTTCCCCTGTGTTGTTACGGGCTGCATGTTCGAATCCTGCCAAATGACACATATTTTCCCAAGAAAATTTTTCAAAAAAATATTCAGGCTGGAAGATATATATAAATATACTGTTTAATTAAAAACAGATTATCTACTAAAATATGAGTATCTATCAAAAATAATGTTCAAACAAATAAATTATGTCGGTCGTTAATCCATTTTGTAAATTGCTAGAATTTTTCATAACTTTCTTTTCTTTGCTTCTAAAGAATTTTTTTTAAATAAATAAAAATTTTAAGTAGTATTATAGTTGTTGGCCCAGTTATTTCAACTCACAAATAATGATCAAATTTTTAATTTGTTTGCTTATATCAATTGTACCCTCATTAGCAGAAAGGCATGAATTTAACTTTCTCTAAACTTTGTTCTATTTCTTGTTATTTTACTCAGGATGTTGTCATGTAGCCTAGTGGATTAAAGCAATGGTGCATTAATTTGGTGACATGGTAATTACAAAATCAATCCATAGGATGGGCTGTGTGTACTTGGATTCAGTATACACGGGGTTGGCAATAACTGAGCAGTACTAAAAATAAGTACTAGATATCCAAAGACATAAGCAGTAGAACCAAAACAGTCTACCCCTGTAGATTAAATAAAGAGTTCAGTTTGGAATTTGATGTAGGATAACCAGATTGACATGCACCTCGTGAAGATCAAAGAGTACGATAACTGAAATGTTGTGATAATGTTTGAGGTAAATAACAAAATCTTTGAGATATTTTTGCGATAAAGATTTACTTTAAAATTTACCTTCTTGTAATGTTGAACATGAAAAATATAACAAAGATGAAAATTTGATGTTAATTTCAGATGTAGAAAGAAGAAATTGAACTTTTGTCCACTTGGATCATGTGACATTGATTTATTTATTTTTACTTGATTCATAACAAAATTATTGTATTGAAAGCATTAATAATATAAAATGTGTTTTTAATTCATATGAAGCATACCTTCTGCTTATTGTATATGTTAATCTTCTTGACTACATTGCAGTGAAAAATATAAAGTCAGATATCTCAAGGAAGGGAGCTAAATATGCCAAGAAGAAAGGACGAGTATAACATATCTTCTCATAAAGAAATGAAGGCATGATTGATTTTCTTTGAAAGATATTGAATTTCACAGATATCTGAAGGTTTAAAAGTGCAGTAGATAAAAAAGAAAAAAAGATGAAAACAACTAAGTTAGCAGATAAAATTTATTTGTATGTCTACCATTCATGTATGCATTGAAAATTGTTGCTACATCTTGTCCAGTGCTTCTACCATGCATTTAGAGATTCTTTAGAAAATAGAAAAGAATCTGAAATGTTATTGATCTTGATCCGGCATCTTGGCTTCTGTCATCTTCCTACCACTGTAACATAACTTGTCTGTGCCTTTTTCTTTCATTGCTACTTAGACTTGATGAATTTAAATCTACTAACAGATTGGAAGCAAGCTTTCCTCATTTTACAATTGAAATGGCTAGATCTAACCATAATTTTTATGCTAGCAGTTTCATTTCTCACACTTCTCATTTGTGGAACTCTTTTTCACTTTCTTTCCTGTCAACTTATGTCTTCCAAAATGTAAGTGCAATGTCGATCGTTATCTTCTGTCTTAGTAATTCCTGTTCTTTTATTGTTTTCTCTCCTTAATATTTTCTTTTTCTCGTGTTCTCTCACACTCAGTTACCCCTTGCATTATAGTGGCTTTATTAGATTGCTTGGGTGAAATGGTTTTTAAAAAAATACAAATTGGAAAGAATCGTTCTTTACTAAAATCAATGATGATTTTTTTTATGATTGGTTTTATGATTCATTTTGTGTGTAAATTTATATTTTATATACTTAGAATACCCTATATTCTATCAATAATTGCAATGATATATGAGAGTAATGATAACTTGTCAACACCTAAGGAATTTCAGCTAGTATATATCAATTGTTAGTATTTCAAGTAAATAGGTCAACTCAGTCACCAAGAAGAAAGCTTTTATAAATCAGCCTGCAGAAGCAATATGGTGAAAATTCAATTTGGACAGCAAGAAAACATTAATTCCATTTGCATTGAATAAAATTATATTCATCTCAAAACAAAAGCCAAGCAATTATGTTCGGTCATGAAAAAGTATTATAAGAGAAATTTTTACAATTTCAAATTCGCATATAGAGTATACTTAAAATTTGTTATTCAATATTTTATAACTCATAATTGTTAGAGATTCTGAAATTTTCATTATTCCACATGACTTGTATTGTCGTCTTTTTGTTGCCTTTTAAGACACAATTTGTTTAAACTATTTTCAACTTTTAATTGTGGGGGATGAAAAAAAAGTTGTTTGTTAAAGTTTGAGTTTTGTCTAAAGATACATTTTTAAAAAAAATTCCTGCAATTTAATTTGAAAAATAACAAATATATTAACTAAAAATAGTGGGCTAATAAAAAGTAACAAAAATATTATCAATATTTGGAACTCATGTTCATAATGCTATAGAATTTTTGACAAATGTTAATACTTCTATGTTTATGTCAAAATTTTAAAGAGTTATTTTTCCAAATAAAAGAGATGAATCTAAAAGTTTTAAAAAAATAAACTATGATTTTTTAGTAAATTTTAGCTTTGATTTTAATGGATGATAAAGAGATCTTTATATTTTCTTGTACAAGCATTATATCCTGATATTCAGATCTATAAACTCGATTAAGGCAATAAAAAAAATGTATGAAAAAACAAAGCTGAAGTCATTGGCTCAAATGTTATGAAAATATTTGATCTTAGAAAGACTTGTGAACATAGCTGAAATGCTGTAACAAAAAACATTTATGTTTTCAATATTTGAATTAGATTCTTCTGTTTTAAATATGGAAGGCATTTTTCTCTCAAGGAGGCTTCTTACTGCTTGAACGCCTATTAGGACTCAAACTCTCTCCAGACCTCATGGAACTCCTATATCTGCTCTATTGCTTTCTCTGCTATCTTTACAAGGGCCATACCAGACTAAAAATATAGTATTGCTACCATACCTGGACTAGAGATAGCCAGTCCTCACTTGCCTGTCTTGATAGTTCAAAACTGTCTACATGGACTTGTGAACAATGAAATCTTTTCTACCCTACAACCCCTTTCCCACAGACAAAATGTTGTGGACCTCTTGCTGCACTATCATTATTTCCACGACATGTATTCTGATGATCAAGATTCTTAAGTCCTGCCAGCTCTGACTTGTAGAAATGGTAGGTCATAGTTGTACAAGTGAGAATCATTCACATTCCTTTCATATTTCATTAGTAAGAAGTTCTACTTTTGTGGCTTCTTCCTAAGAACTGTTGCTTTGTTGAACACTGTCCTGGCAGGATGTTTCCCCAATCGCTACAATCTTGACCTCTTCAAGTCTAGAGTTAACCACTGTTAACACACCATGCATCAGGCTGATTTCACTTAAAGACGGTTGGAGAATTAACTATTTACAATGTCACGAAGTGAAAAATCAACATCAAGACAAAAAAAAATTCATGGAGTAGTTAACTCATTGCTAAAAATGAATTAGTATAAAAAAGAAATATTTACTGCATGAAAAGAATAGTGACTAACGTTTATTTGATGGAAAGTTATTTCCTAAGTTTATTTTGGTACAAGTCCACACATTTGGAGTACTCGGTATGGATCAAACTCACTACTCAGTAGACCCAAACCCACATTGCCCTTTTTTGATATAAAGTAGGAACACATGTTTAAAATTTAGAAAATGATGGCTATTATCCATATGCCCACTTAAATAAAACAATTCAAAGCAAGGTTTAAAAAGAAAGTCCCCTATGTATATGGAACCAGTGGTTAACATAGTCCATTTTTTTTTTTTAAGATGCTTTAAGCATCAGGGATTAACCTTAGTTATCCATTTTTATTATGAGAATTGCTACTTGTATGATGGCCCGTTAGAACTGGACATAGGTTAATTCCAGCTTCAGAGTCAATTTGCAATTGATAGACAAAGTATCACAAAGGGTAATAATTGCAGCTATTTTGTTAATGAACTGACCTAAACTAAACAGTCTTTCTTCTCTATTGACTTTTTTATTTTATTATTTTTTTATTATTCATTATTTTATATTGAGCAGAAATATAACTGACTAGAATAAACTGATTAGATTTTGGGTTTGATCTGGTGCTGGATAAATTTCTGGGTTATTTATCCATTTTATTTTTTTAACTAATATTTTTGCAGACATTTCACCTGACAAATACTGAATTGCCTCCCCTGGATTGATTTATGTCATTATATTTGCTGAATGCACTATTTTTTATTTCCATGAAAATATCATTTCTTATAATATAAATTTAATACACCCCCTCCCCCCAAAAAAACAAAAACAATGAAATACACACACACAAAAAAAAATGAAAAAATGAGTCAACATTCAACTTTGGGATATTAAAAAGTAGAAATAACCTCTTCCATTATTTTTGTCGTCTAATTTTTAATGCAATTTACTTATATATATATATATATATATATATATATATATATATTGTAACTAAGTTGTTGAACTCGTAGGTTTATTAACCTTTTGTTCATGCATTTACTTTTATAAAGAGTGCTAGATACAAATGTAGAGCGTTATACTGTAATGGTTGTTACAATGTTTTTAAATTCATAGTATCACTACACAAAAATTTTTCATGTTTCGAAGCCAGCCCATTACTAACACCAAAAAATAACAAATCCAACACAAATAAACTGGCTTTTCAACTAGATAATTCTCATTTCTAAAAAATCACCCGAGGAAGAAGCCAAAAACATAATGGGCTGGCTTCGAAACATGAAAAATTTTTGTGTAGTGATACTATGAATTTAAAAACATTGTAACAACCATTACAGTATATATATATATATATATATATATATATATATATATATATATATACGAGTGAATACAGAACAAAGAAAAAATTTTTTACAACGTCCAAAACATTAATTTAAAACAGTGCTCGACATCTAATATATAGAGCTGTGAATATTTATTATAACTTGTATTTTAGAACATGTACAGAATTTTTTTTATATATCCACTACAAATAGTACATTTGTTGTGACATTGAAACTACTATGAGACATTGTAACAAATGTACTATTTGTAGTGGATATATAAAAAAAAATTCTGTACATGTTCTAAAATATAATTTATATATATATATATATATAATCCCCAATGACTACAGCTAAATAAATGTGAAAAAAAATAATGCTTGTCAGATATGAAAATGAAATTAAACTAAAAATTAGGTGTCTATCTAAAACAAGCAGTGTTGTTATATACCCTTTATGTATATATAAACTGCAAACCAAAATGTTTATTGTCGTTACTGATAAATGACGGACACAGATATATAAAAATATATATATTTTTATTCTTCTTTTTCGTTGATGTGGTGCAGAGTAGAGGAATGGTCAAAGAGACATCACGCACACATATGAGGGCAGTTGACAGGCTGGAATTGCCTTCCTTTCCCAGCATTCTTGCCGAGTCTTTGGCTGTCTCTCTGCCTTCTTGGCTCTGAAATGTAGCTCTTATATAGCCGAATTTTACTTGAATACACCATCTTTTTGCCATGCACATTGTTTGTTATTTTCAAATTATTATTCTTGCTTTTGGCCACTGCTTTTTCATGGTTTATATTCTATGGATGTTTACCAAAACAACCACATTCCTTCAGTGCAAAGCTGGTCTTGTATTCTTAATTTTCCAAAAATAATATTTATTTCAATGTAAACACACTTTTCACCTACTATCCATCAAACAATATTTGTTTAATGTAAATACACTTCTGCGAGAAATTATATACTGTGATCCCATAATATTTAACAGTGTTAGAACCATTCATTTTAATAAACTCTTTTTTTTTCATGAGAACAAAATTATTCTTTTGATTTCAAAAAATCATTAAAATAATAATTGTAAATAAATGAGTCATTAGCTATAATGCAAGACACACTGGATGAATTTGGACGAAACTTTCAGGGATGTTTGGCTTCAAGACTAGCATGAACTGATTAGATTTTGGGCTCAATCTGGTATGGGATAAAGTTTGTGTTATTTTTTGCATGGTTTATTTTAAGGGTGCAGTTAATTTTGAGAGCAGTTGAGTTCTTTTTTGTATTTTCTCTCTTGAGAACGGTGAAGTTCATTGCAGTTATTCTCATTTTAATAATTATCTCTTGCTGATCACTGAGATGATGTCAGTATTGTTTTGGTAGAGGTTTACAGTCTTTGAGTGCTTGTTTAGAAACTATTTCTATTAGGTTAATGACACTGACTATTTCTTTTTCATATTTACCTCACATATTGTTAAATAGGATTAACTTAGTAAAGAATATTTTTCCCTGATAGAATTAATGTAGATATCTTTAAAAGGTTTGTATACAAAATTTTATTAACCTTTTAATTACCTGTTGTCCAAATCAAAAACTATGAAATCAATCTTTGGGAGATTTGTGTTTTAACAGAATTAAATGATGTAATTTAAAATAATGTAAAGTGTAAATGATTTGCGTATCAACATTTATATATAAAAAGGTATCAGAAATATTTTTTTCAACAAGTCATCACATTAATTCACGATAAATAAGTGTTTGTAATCATGTCAAGATACCATGTCTGGAACACTGAAAATATTATAGCACAACATTCATGATCTGTCTATAAGGAGTCAATAAGTCTGTAGTCCAACAGAATAATTACTGGAAATTACGATATAATGTTACTCAACATTTCTATTTTCAATATTTGTATTAGATTTTTCAATTTTAAATATAACAAAATTACTATGATGAAAATTTCTATATCCTTATGGAATAAGGTTACTAAAAATCTACTTGGGCCTTTAACATTCAAACTGAACTAACATTGACAAATACTACTTTGAATTAAAAATAGTTTTGGTCAATGAAGTATAAAAGAATACTTGGATTAAATGCATTGGCAATTGTTGTAAAAGAAATTTTTTTTTTTTCATGAGGTTACAGATTTATTCATGGAGATATATGTTCGTTCAAATAAGTTTTATGAAAATCCACTAACAAGACCCATCTGTTTAATTTCTTTTTAACTAAGCTATGTATAGAGAACATCAAAACAAAATTTTGGATCACTTTTGTGTCTTATAATTTCACAAATTACTTTTATGTGCCATGTCCCTTCAAGATGTGGGAGATAATGTTTCTCCACAACTTCCTGTTGTTTGTAGCTATTAGCATTGTGTGTCTATTTGCAATCTCTCCTAATCCAAACCATTTACACAAGCTCATTAGGTTGTTTGCTGCTTTCCTGCCCTCTTGCCTTCAGTATATCTGGTGATTGTTAAATTTTTCTAAGAATTCTTGTCTCATTATATGTTCTAGAAATTTAAATTTCAACTGCTTTTTTCTGGCTCTAATGGTTCTTTTTATTTCCATTTTCTCTAAAACCTGTCATCAGCTCATTGGATTCTCAGAATCATATACTACTGTTGTATATCTGCAATAAACAAATATCAACCACACTTAACAAAAATCATGCCATGAGTTCTACTAATAAACATCTTTGAATATCATGTAATAATCTATTATTTCATCAGATGTCACAAGTCTCTTTATGACTGTTCTTGTCAAAGAAACTAAGATATAATAATATGGAATATCTATAAACATTCTTCATTCTCAATGCTTAATTTTAAAACAGCAATGCAATATCAACTTAATATCAACTTAGTACCTTTCTATGTCTGTCATGCTAACATTTCCACATAGTTATGTGGTCACCACTGTCTTACTACATCTAATTTCTGCAAAGCTCACTTAAAAAGTAAAAACCTTAACAATTCTACCAGTTTTATATTATTAAGAAACCTAAATTGATTTAAAAAATAACTTGAAACTTTGAAGAAAAGCCTGTTCTGCACTTAATAAAACCCATTTCCTTGATGTTTTAATAAGCTCTAATAATAGACTCTTCATTATAGAAGGAGCCCACAAGAAAAAATTCTTCTCTATGTAATTATCAAATTGAACATCCTCACAGATATAAGAAATCTATTATAAAGAGAACAATTAATTGTACTAAACTTATTGTTTCTTCACACACATTATTTCATAAATAATTAGGAGAAAACAAATAGTCACGAGCAATAAATTCTTAAACCATGTTGTTAATGAGCAAATAAAATTTGTTTCAGAGAATTTTAGAAAAATATAAAACAATCATTAATCATGATTTATATGAAAAAAAATAACATCATTTTACTGTAACTATTAGCTATTAAAAATATTTGCTGATATAAAATCATTTTGGTAATAAATACCTATGATTGAAAACCTCATCAATAAAATGGGTTTGCAAAAATCCTCTTGATGTGAAAACAGTGTCATTTAAAGTTTTCCTGTCCTTTGGGAGATTGCATCTTCAACATTAATAATAAAAAAACTATGAAATTGGTCATCCAAGTACCACACTTTATTGTAGTTTAACTTGCTACTTAGCAAAATTTAGAATATTTTATATACGTATTGCCCAGGACATCAACGAATCACAGTATTAACAGAAAGAAAATATTAGATGATACTGTGTAAGACTAATTATAAGGATGCAAAAGAAACTTTCTTCCCTGGGGAAGGCATTTAAATTCAAATTATAGCACCTCTAAAATATTGCCAACTGGAAGTTGATATAATCTTTCCTCTATTGTAACTGATAACATGGATATTCCCAGGCAGCCTGTCTCCTCTTCTGTTTTCAGTGAGTGTGCAGATAAATGCTATTAATGTCTCTGATAACGATTAGATGGCCAAAAGTACTTTAACAAAAACATGAGGGACTCTGTTCTATAAATTTGATCCAGCTGTATGAAAATACAGACATAAATTGGAAAAATCTAATAAAACAAATTAAATATATATACTTTGTGAGTTGGAAAACCAAATGGAATAAATGAATTCTTGCTGCTTTAGTAAGAGATTTTTATAAAATATAGGAGATAGAGATTTTTCTTCTGTGCCAAGTCCCTTCAGGATGTTAGCAATCATGGCTCTCCCCAATTTACTATCTTTATGTTATCTCTTTTAAACCCTGTTCTATCATCTTTTTACTGGAGCTCACTGGGTTAGTTATGTATCATTTTCCTTTCTCCCTCTTGCCTTCAATCTATCCTGTGAGGATTTTCCAAGCTCTTTTTTGTAAGTGCCCTAAAAATTTCAACTGTCTCAATCTTAGGTTAAGTGTAAGTATCCTTTTTGTTTCCATTTTCTCAAAATAGTCATTGTTTCTCACATGTTTGGTCCACGGTATTCTCAGTTTTCTTTTGTAGAATCACATTTTTGTTGTTTCAAGTCTCTTCATCTGTGAGGAAATTGTCCAGCACTCACTACCATTTAAGATGATAGATATTACTTAACAGTTCAGTACTCTTTTCTTTGTTTCTACTTAAATTTCCCTATTTCTTGATACTTAGCTTTTAGAAGGCATTTTTAGCTATCCCAGTGTGCTAACTTCTTTCCAAATTCAGTTAATTAATTTCACAGATGATTAAATTGTTGTACCTGCATAATTTTGGTATCTTCCATTTATATTTTGCATGTTCTGCTGTTTCTTTTGCTAATAATAATGGATTGTCTTCTTGCAATTGATGTCTACTCCTTTCTTCCCAATTTTCATTATTACATTTTGTAGGAGTTCTTAAGCAGTAGCTTTTATTGAAAATAGACTTGGTTGATAAGAGAGGTACAATGTCTCCTCCTCCTCCTCCTTCTTTTAGTAAACAAGTGATGTAATAGGGAGGCAGACTCTGCTTTTTTTAAGTTATCAATATGAATTATTTGAAAAAGGGTGTGTGACATAAATTTTAATGAAATTTATTGTAGCATTTAATTTGTTTTGAATTAGAAGAACAGTATAGATGGACATTTTGAATGAAAGATGACTTTAATTTTTCTGTGTGAAAGACTTTTGTGTCTTGTTATATAATTAATTATTGCTTGTAGTTGGTGGAGATTTTAATTAAAAGTTCCCTTCTAATGAACAAAGCATATAATTCAAATATTGTATCGTAATTATGAGACATTCTTGCTAATTATGAAGACATTTTTGTTCTGGCAGCAAAAAACTGAGCAGAGCAAATTTAGGTGGATCAAAGACAAATGACAGCAAAATAAAGTTTACTTTGAACGCTTCTACATAAGTCATTAAGAAAATTACTCAATGATATAATAAATACTAAAAAGAGTACAAAAGAAAAAATTTAAAGGAAAACAGAAATAATTCACAAAAATAAATGACGAGATTATAAAGAGGAGAGTAAAGAGCTTCTATGAAAGGATTGTGCAGAAATGAGGGGATAAATAAGTAAAAAAAGATATAGAATAGGAATTGAATTTTAAGAATAAAGTTAGGTAGGTAGGCAGACTGGAGTTTTAAAGAATTTGCAGAGTAAAAGAATAAGTAACTTTGTTAGTTACTTTTAAACTTCATAAACTTGAAATCTTTCAAACTGAAGATAAAATAAGAAAGAAACAGTCTGTCATTGTTTTCAGGGAGGAAAAATATACCAAAACCTGAAATACAATTGTCTTTGGTGTATTAATGTAGAACCATTCAGTTGTTACCTAACATTAGAATCAGTAGAAATTTAAAGTTCTAAGTAAATTGGACATTCCCATATGAGTTAAAAAATATCCATTTAAGATTTGCAAGTGATTTTAGATGGGTTCTATATAAATTTCTCATATTCCTAAAATTCTGACTCTCAAAATGATAGCTGAACATGCCACTAAACTTACAAAATGTTTGCTACTGTAAACACAAAGCGTTACATTCATAAAACTGCAAATGTTTATTAATAGATTCCGATTTTAGTTTTATATACTCATGCAGAAAGAAAGAAAAATACTGGATTTTAAAATTAAATACATACAGGCTAGGGTTAAATAGGGACTTAGGTGTTTTGAATCTTTATAAACATTTCAATAGTTAAACATTTTTTAGATACACTTAAAAAATTTTCTTTAAAACAACATTTATAAGTATTATTAAAGATAGGTTTACGTTTACAAATATAAAAAAAAATCTGTCGTTTTCTGTGTCACATGATGTAAACAATCTCTCGGATGAACGCTCCTCGCGAAAACGTTTCTAATTTAAATTTTAAAATCATTTGTTTCTGATGAAAGGCCGAGGACGGTCTGAAAGATCAAATATAATAATAGAAATAAATAAATACTGTCAAAAAATACATTTTTAAACTTACAACTTTTTAGTAGTTCTTCCTATATATATATATATATATATATATATATATATATATAGATGTGTGTGTTCACTGTATAGATAGGGGATGTGTGTCCACCATCAGATACCCTTTATAGATATAGACAGTGTGGATATAAAAATCAAAATATATATATATATATATATATAAATAAATATAAAAACACACACAGGGTGCAATGGGTAAATTGTCACCATATTATATTTTTAATTTCACACAAATGTGTTTTTTGATTTTGTCAACTGTATGGTACAGCGGGCTCAGTTGGACAGTGTCTGTGAGAAAAAGCACCATGACACAATTCACTTTGCCAGAAATTCTGAAATCACACACACACAATATTTATTACCAGCACAGTCAAGTCAGCATTCCATTGGCAGATTTATGAAGGATTTGGTAACTGTATTTTGTACTGTTATATAATTTTTCTTCTATAGCAATACTGGACAATCTTCTCACAAATGAAGAGGTGATTTGAAGCTGCATTAATGCGGTCCTACAGAAGGATATTGAGAATACCATAAACTGAACATGGGCACAAGAAGAAAGTTTTATGAAAAATAAAAAGAGGATTCTTAGAATTAGAAAGATACAGTTGAATTTCCTGAGAACAAATAGGGTTTGGAGAATTTGGCACTTTCACAGCATAGTGAAGGTAGGAAAAAAATATTGAATGATCGACCTAATAAATGAATAGAACAGGGAGTAGGAGTAAAAGAAAAACATTGCTTAGAGCTATAAAGGATGAGAATCTTTAGGATAATGGATTAACAATAATGTGGCTTTTACAGAAGGATGCTGAGAATATCATGAACTGAACATGTGAAGAATGAGTATTAAGGATAATGGAAACTGAAAGGATTCTTATATTTAGAATTAAAAAAAAAAATTCATTTCTTGGACATAGAATCAAAAAAGATGGCTTAGAAAACTCAACATACACCCTCTGTCTTGATTGCCTTCAATCAGGATGGAGGGGAAACAGTAAGTAACCTACCTAATAAGTTTGTGTAAATGGCTGGCAGAAAAGGGAGTACGAGGGATAGTGAAAAGATAAAGCTTACTACAAACTGAAAAAGGATACAAAGTTCTGGTGACTCATGATCACTCATGTCTGGAAGGGACACATTGCATAGGAAATTTGCTTACCAAGAAGATGGATATTTTATGAAAACATTTTTGGCTTATTGCAACTTCTTCTGATTGTATAGATGTACACTGTACAGATTAAGGTTTTGTTATCAGTCTCATTTTCATAGTCCTTGCATATTAACCACAGACTGATATTTAAAAACTTGCACATTTAAAGAGATAAATCATATTCAATGGCAGATATTTTGTTTGTATTTTTAAAACTAGGTTAAGTGCTCAACAAGGCATTTAAAATCTTGATTTTTGGAAACTCAATTTCATTTTTTTAAATTTTTTGCAAATCAGTAGTGTGCCTATTTTTCTAATGAGTATACTAGGATGATTTCAGCATAGCATGTATTCAATATCTTCTAAATATCTTATTTACCAATAATATTTCATAGAGGCTGGCAAGATCTCACACTCACTTTATACATGTCTGCTATACTTGATTTTAAAGTTCATTATGAATTACAGCTATTAAATGTTGGAATTTTATTTTTGCTTTTCTTTTTCCTGCTAAACATACACAGAAAAACACAGATAAAATGGTTCAAATTTTTTTTTGTTTTTTAGTTTTAATTATTCATTAATAAAATGAAAATATTTAATGTATTTAGCTCATTACTAAAAGTTTTTTTTTTGTGTGTATGTGTTTTTGTTTATAGCAACAGCAAAGATCTATTTTCTGTGGCTGGTTAAAAGACATATTGGATGTTGGCACACTTATGAGACTGTTGCCTTATTTCTTGTTAGACATAAAGTGAATATAAAATTAGTGCAGTTAGATCATGGCCTTTCAAGGGAAAGATAGGTTTACTGCCCTGACATTGCCAAGAGGACTTTGGGGATTTGTTTTCAAGACAAGATATTAAAGCAGAAGTGTTTTATTTGATAATTAAAAATATAAAATGGAAAAATTGTACTTACATGATGCAAAATCTTTGAAGAAAAAAAATGAAAAACTGGTTGTTATTCAAATGAAAAAAAATTGAAATTGTCGGACATTTCTAAGGTTTTCTCAAGTTTTTTTTTCAGCTGTGTATTATTTATCTCTGAAAATTTGGCAGTTTTTCAGTTGGGAAGTATCCATAATTAAGACTGGAATTACGATAGGGGTAGTCACTGTAAGTCGTGTATGGTCACATTTTAGACTGGGAGGTGAAAATTATCACACACTGTTGGTTTGTGGATGGGGGAATGAAAACTGGCTTATTGCACTGATGAATGAAGAAAATTGACAGTTCTGGCAATGGTGGATAATAAGGAAGAATGCCAATGGAGAAAACTTGGGATATACTGTAAATTGATATTTATGCTTCATACTGACAATTACAGCAGCATACTTTATGATTTTCTTTTCAGATTCAAGTATTGTTACTATTTTCCTTGTAGTGTCAATGACATTATATATTTTGTAATATCCATTAAACAGTGAGCACTATCAAGAGTTTCTCATTCGTTTTGATTGTCTTCTTAACCATTAGGCAATGATATAACTTTTCAGTTGATAATTCTCTATTTTTGCACATTATAACTACAGTGATCCTCCAGGATGTTGGCAGTCATGGCTCTCCGTAATTTCTTGTACTTTCTGGCTCTTAGTATTTCTCTATACTTCTGAGATGAGGTAATATTTACACTATTTACATTGTTTGAACTATTGCCCTCATCTTTATTGCCGTGTTTACAATGTTTTGGCCATTGTACATGCTGACCTCCTTCAGGTGCTAAGAATTTTGAACCAAACCATTTATTATGATCACTCGGGTATATCATTCTCATTCCATGTGCAATGCCACTTTTGGTAGCCATTTAGTTATCTCCCTTCAACTCTCTAAGTTATTTGTTCTCCACTGCTATAGCCTGAAACCAAACTCACAATTCTTGGGTCAAGTCCTCGTGGACCCATGCCCAGTGGATATAGATGTTGGTTAGTTCCAGTGACTCGACCCAAAGAGTTGAGAGTTCAAAATTCCTAGCAATTGAAGACAGCCAGAGCATAAAACGGCTGAAACATTGTAAACATAGCAATAAATAAGAGGACAATAGTCTGAACAATGTAAATAGTGTTTCTAGCTGTTAATATACTTTGTCTTTTTCTTAAACCTTATCTTGCCATTCATTTACTCAAACTTACAAAGTAAGTTATGTTTTGTTTTCCTTCCTCTTGCCTTGAATTTGTCCTAAGAGTATTAAATTTTACAAGTCGTTTTTCAAAATAATGTCCTCTAAAAAATTCAAGTTTCTCTTCCTGATGTTAAGTTTAAGTGTCCTTTTTGTTTCCATTTTCTCTAAAACTTTGTTGTTGCTTACATGTTTGGTCCATGATATTCTCAGTATCAAATTTTCAAAGCCCTCTTTCCTCAATATGTACCCTAGAAATTCCAACTCTCTCTTCTTGATGCTAAGTGTAAGTGTCCTTTTTGTTTCCATTTTCTATGAAACGTTATTGTTGCTCACATGTCAGGTCAGTACCCTTTGTATAACCACATTTCTCTTGCTTCAAGTTTGCTGTACATCTATGAGGAGATTATCCAGTATTCACTGACTTTACAGGGACTCAGACTTTCAATGTTTCCCATATGAATTGCATCAGCATTCTTCCTTACTTGATTTGTTCTTTAACCCATATCCTACCTTTTTCAAACATTGCAACTATCTTGGCAATTAATATCTGTTGTTATTTCATTTGAATAATTTCATTTGAATAATATCTATTAGATAGAAACATTCTATTCACAAGACTTCCTCCTGCCAGCATCCTGATTGAGATTTACTTTGCAACTTGGAGATGTCACTTGGATTGATATTATTAATATTTCTAATGAGAATTCTGCCAGTGAGATTTCTTCTTGGATTAAAGCTGGTATCACTACTTCTGAACCTTCACAGAAATACCAGATGAAATCACAGTTCTCTTCATTGTTCACACTGGCCTGTTCAATCACGTTAGCCCACTGAAATACAAGTAAATAAATAAGTGTGAGGTTTCTATTCCTCTTCTCTTCAGCCAATTTGAGGTGTTAACGTCCTCTGCTGATAAAGCAGATTGTTTTGCCCATAAATTCTCCTGAAACTCTACTCTTGAGTATCCTTGGCCCACTGCCCTCATAGAATTGTGACTCTGTGAGTGATATACATATGACCCCTTTTATGGTTTCTGCTATCATCACTAATCTGGAACCCCACAAAACATGTGAGCATGAAGGTATCCCTGTAATAGTCATGAAAAAAATGTGCTCCCAAACTGGCTCCCGTTCTCTCTAAAATGTACAATAAATACCTTGTTGCCTGCTTGTTAGAAATCCTCCTCATTTCAGTCTTTAAGAACTCAGGTGAACCATCTGAATCTTCAAACTATCAACCATCTGAATCTTTGCTTCTTTATTTGAACTTCCTATTTATTGTTGAAAGAGTCTATCAAACTTTAGGTAAAACTGGTGGAGCTTAGGCTGTTGTTTTGGACATTTTGAAAGTGTTTCACAGGATTTGGCATATCAGTCTTTATAAGTTAAAAGGCTATTGTATATGCTGAACTAGTTTTTGAACTAATTCAGTTTTTATCAAATTGGAAAATGTAAGTGATCCTGAATGGCCCCTGTTCTAGATGTTTTGTACTAATGCAGGTATCTCCCAGGGCTTTATCCTTGAACCTACTTTGTTGTTAATTTTCATCAATGACCTTCCTGATGACATCAGTGCACAACTTAATAGCCACGCTAATGGCACAACCATTTACTCCTGTCTTGATAGTAAGTTTGATAAGGTCAAATTGTCTACTGATCTCAAGAGTGACATATGGTCTGTTAATTGGAGCAAAGAATGGCTTGTTGATTTAAAAGCTGCCGAAAGGAAATTTCACTATATCAACAACCTGAAATACCTCTTCCTACCTCTTGTCAGCATGGGTGATACTAATCTCCATGAAAGTGACTTGTTGTATCTACTTGAGCATACTTTCTAGGCTGACATGAAGTGGAAAGGTTTTATTGGATCTATTGCTCAGTCCACTACGAAGAAAATTGATTTCTTGTGTTGTCCTAGATAATTTTTTTCCTGAATCTATTTTAAATATCTAAGTCTAACATTTATCCATGCTTTGAATACTGCTAGTGCTCCTGCTGTATATTTAGATTTTTTTTGTAAAATCCAAAGAATTAATAAGCAATATTATTGAACCTATCCTGGCATCTTGGCTTTAGTCACTTTCTTACTGCCATAATGCAGCTTCCCTGTAACTTTTCCATAAATACTTTTATGTTAGTTATTCAGATGAAATCTTCATTATGGTACGCAGACTTTTATATTTAAGCGCAGTACTAGACTGGCGACAAGGTATCATCAATTTATAATTGAATAGGCTAGATGTAACTGTAAGTTCTACGTGAACATTTTCTTTTCTTCTTACACTTCTCACTTGAGGATTACTCTTTTGGCTCCATGCTTTCCAGCCAACTTTGATTTAAAAAAAAATGCAAAGTCAATAGTTATCTACTGTCCTCTTTAATCCCTTGTTTTTTAGTGGCTCTAATGCCTTGTATGGGGTAAATTTGATTAAAAATAATCACAGTTATGTAATTTTTTCTTAATTTCTAACAAAATTTTTCTGTTTCTTTATATTTTGCTTAGCTTTTGGAAGGCAACTTTTGCTATCTCAAATCACCTTTCGAATTTATGGTCACACTTTCTCTCCTATGTTAAAACAGTTTTCATATATTTAAATTGTTGTATTTGTTGATTTTGGTATCTCTAATTTGTAATTTGTGTGTCTTGCTGCTCTTTTTGCTAACAACCATGAATTCTTTCTTCTTGCAATTGATGTTTACTTATTTCTTCTCACTTTCCTTTATTACCTTCTGTAGAAGTTCTTGTTTCTTTTCAATGTCTTTTATAATTGTGTCATCTACATATCTTATGTTGCTAAAAATGTGGCTGCCAATAATGAATTCTGGTAAGACTTCTAATTTTCTCAGAATCACTTCACTCTATGAGTTGAATAAGTCTAGATGATCATCATAGCTCACCAAAACTGATTGCTCAAAGTAACATTTTCCTTATTACCAATCCTCCTTCTGTCCTCGTTCTGTCATTCACTCCTTCCTTGTTTCTCTTGTCTTCAGTATGTCCTATGAATGTAATATTCTCTAAGGTTTCTTTTATCACTGTCTTGGAAATTTCAACTCTTTCTTTTTGGTTGTTAACATCAGTTTTCTTGTTATTCATATTCACTTCATGTTATTCTGAGCATTTGTCTGCCATTTCAAGACTTTTCTTCATCAAGTGACATTAACTGCCATGAAGAAGATTAGATATAATAGAGCATTAAATTTCAGAACTGATACTAATTATTAAAACATGCCTTTTTAAATTAATATAGTTGAGGGTGTGAATATATTTTACTTTCAAAGGATTTTTCTATGTACCCTGTCATCGCTGTAAGGTTTCTTTCTGTTAGCTCTCCTACTCAGTTTTCTGCCAACTATTTATGACAAGCTTGTTAGTTAGGTTATTTGCTGTTTTCCTCTATTTCTCTTGCCTTCGGTATGTCCTGTGGGTGTTAAATTTCCCAAGCCCTCTTTTGTCATTATGTACCCTAGAAATTTCAATTATCTCTGATTTTTTCCATAACTCCTATAACTTTCAACTACAGTAGATATAATGTGTATTGTTGAACCAGTGAGATATGGATGCTGCTCCAGGCCACATTTAATAAAAGGCCATAAAGGCATGAAAAATGTTGCTTTCATTTCAATCGGTTTATTATAATGTGAGAAGTATTCACATATCTTAGTTACGCATGTTGTTTTGGCTAATTTCTATTTTATTTAAAAATTAAAATTTTAAAAAAATTACTTAAATCGAGGTTAACTGAGTGCCTAAACTGTGATTTCTCATGGCACATGCCTGATGTTAGTATGTTAAATATCTAGTCAGCAAAATAAACAACTTAAGGTGTGGGATATATATGGAGAATCAAGCTGGTCCCAGAAAATTGACCATCTGGGTAGTAGTATAACAGATGACAGAAAATTTGATACAGAAATACAAAAAAAAAAACACAGGAAAAGTGAAAGATAACTTCCAGAAACTAAAAATATTATCATGAAAATTTGAGAAGAACTTTATGGGACACACAATAAGGAAAGAGTTCTTACTCTAATCCACAGATGAAATCCTCACATAAAACATAACAAAGGTAAAAGCAGTTGTAAGACAATGAGAAAAGGTAGTACAAGGACAAAGGGAGACGTTAAAGTGTCAAATGTTACTCAGAGTAACAAAACGATAGGATGTCATGGAGAGACAAAATAACATACTGAAAAGACAAGGGTCATAAAAGATGAGCTATCTCATGACAAGAGAAAGTACATCTAATAAATTCAGTACCTGAACATAAAAAAATGGAAAACTGGTTCATTGAAAGTTCGCTTTTTAATTTTTAGATTGTTGAATAAAACTTTTGTTTGAAAATAAAAGTATCTACTTTGTTTTATTGTGTGTTTGTACATAGACACTCATTTGCTTATATAGATACACTTACTGGTTCCATTGGTAGTACATTTTGTATATAGCCAGAATATTAAACATAAAAAATATAACTGAAAATCAAAATCAGATCAATCAGTTGACTTGATTGATTGATTTC
The DNA here is from genome assembly GCA_037127315.1 of Ascarosepion bandense. Classification (NCBI taxonomy): domain Eukaryota; kingdom Metazoa; phylum Mollusca; class Cephalopoda; order Sepiida; family Sepiidae; genus Ascarosepion; species Ascarosepion bandense. Next base: position 4,408,814 of record JBBBDQ010001308.1, read on the forward strand.
AATATCCAAATAAAGACTGCTTTAATCTTTTTCCAGCCACAGTCATTATTGCTTGGAGTTTATTAAAAATGTTTTCATGTGGACTATACACTTGTATTTTATTATGTTGAGTTTTCTATTTTGTTTCCTTTTCTTGAATTTAAATTTCTGGAAACTAAATTTGGGCACTTTTGCTCATTAACATGTTCTCAAAATGAAAACAATAAATCCTATTTTGTGAAAGTTTATCTCAGTTTTATCTCCTATATATTTTTTAATAATTTTCACATGATACAAACCCAAAAGCCACTCAAGGTAGAGGGTTACTGAATAATGTGTGTGTGATATGAATACAAGGGAAACAGAAAGTGAAGATGATGAGGATATGGAAGATCAATAATGGTTGACCCTAAACTTGAAGAGGTTAAGATTGTAGTGTTTAAGGAAGCATCTTTGTGGGAGTCTATTTCAGGAGGTTGTACTTCTTGGGAAGAAGCTGCCCGAGGGAAACATCCTTCTTATCAATGAAAGGTGATTCCCAAAAGCTATGCAAAGTAATAGAAATTTTAATAGAAGCAAACTTTTGAACTGCTATGTGATATCATTTCTCCTATATAGCAGTAAATGCTGGACATTTTTTTTCTCAGATAAGGAGACTCAAGGCAATAAATGCGGTTCTACAAATGCATGCTGAGAATACCATGGATGGAACAGGTGAACAAGGAATATTTAAGGAAAGTAAAAACGAAAAGGACACTTATATTTGAAATTTTGCAAATGCAAAGAGCTAAAATTTCTGGGACATAAGGAAAAGAGGGTTTGGATAATTTGACTCACTGAAGATAAGCAGTTCAGAGGGAAATAACAAGTAACTGACTTAATAAGATTGTGTCAGTGAATGGTAGCATAGATTGGAAGGGATAGTATGAGGACAAACATTGCTTAGAAATATAAAGTATAGGAAAGGAAATGGCATATAAAAGAAGACAATTGCAGTCAAAAATTTATACTGCTATTTCTGTGAGGATTTCATCAGTGGATTAGAGTAAGTTAAATAAGAGGCTTCAGTGAGGCAATCTGTTGAAACCAGTTCTTCAGTCCATATTGGAATGTGTGTCAAAGACTTGGATGTGAATTTAGATGTCTACATCTTGGTTTCTGGTAAGAATACTTAATTTTAGACTGAATCTCACAGGGTTGATATAACATTTCTCATGAGAAATTTATTTATAGGAAAATTGTTTCCTTCAGTTTCTGAATTGTTGTACACTTGTTTATTGTATAGTCAGTTTCACATTGTGATGAAAGTTTAGATTTGTCTTTAAAAAAAAAGTACATGAATAATAAGACATTCCTATTACAACTGTTCTTATGTATTTACTAAGTTTAATGTTGTCTTATGCAGATAAACAGTAGGAAAGTATTTATGCTATATCCTTCTGGAATCAGTTTAAACTGATCCTGAGTCACCTTCCCCCACTAATGTATTGCAACTTTTTGGCTTAAATTTTTCGTTTTCTTGATTTCAGAAAACATTTCAGCAAAATTTTCAATTTACAAAGCTATAATTTTTATAATTTATACACATGGAAAAAAAAGTTGTCAGTTTAAACAAATGCCAGAAAATCATGGGTGAATGGAAATTCAACAAGTTATAAAGATTAGTCATCTAATCAACCTTTACAGCAGATGATTTCAGACATTTACACAATTTAACCTGGCACACAACGACAATAATAACAAATCACTCAATAAGTCCTGGGCCTGACATATAGATGGCATCACTAATAAAAAATACATATGATTTTTAAGAAGTACTAACCTTCAAATGGCACATGATAATATTTGAACACAATCAGTTTATTAGTTCACAAATTACAGTTATTTAAGTGAAACTATTGTTTCAAGTTTTCAAAACAATGGAAAAATTTTAATTTCATGTGTTGATAAAGCATTGCTTTCTGATGGTGGAGGGAATATTGTTCAAGCAAAGTAATGGCTTGTAAAGTGTTATTTGGACTCTGCTCTGTCGGAAACAACAGTTAAGAGGTGGTATGCTGACTTTACATGTCGTTGTACAGACACAAATGATGCTGAATGTTCAGGTCACCCAAAATTGGCAGTTGTTTTGGAAAACACAAAAAATATCCGCAATGCTGATTGTAAATTAAAGTTGCATGAGATAGCAGAGGAATTAAACATATCAGAAGGCAGTGTATTCACCATTTTGTATGAACATCTGTCAATGAAAAAGCTGTGTTGAAAGTGTGTGCCACATTTGCTCACAATCGATCAAAAACAACAACGTGTTGATGATTCAGGGTGTTGTTTGTAACTGTTTCAGCACATCAAGGAGTTTTTGTGTAAATGAATGGAACATGCATCTACCAGTTCACTCCGAAGTTAAATCCGCACTCAGCTGAGTGGACAGCAGATGAAAGCCGTCCAGATTGACCAAAGACGCAAACATCAGCAGGTAAGGTTTTGGTCCCCATATTTTGGGATGTGCAAGATATTTTGTTAATCAATTACCTTGAGAAAGGAAGAATCATCAATAGTGAATATTATATAGCATTGTTAGTGCCTTTGAAAGAAGAAATCACCAAAAAACAGCCACAAATGAGAAAAGTGATCTTTCATCAAGAGAACGTACTGTCAGAAGTCTATTGCAACAATGGCAAAACTATATGAATTGCACTTTGAATTGCTTCCGCATCTACCCTATTCTCCAGATCTGGCCCCCAGTGACTACAAAAGAATGTTCCAGGGAAAGAGATTTTCTCCCTAATGAATAAGTGATATTGGAAACTGAGGCATATTTTGAGGTCAAAAACAAATCGTTCTACAAAAAAGGCATTGAATTGTTAGAGAAGTGTTGGAATCAGTGTATCACCATGGGAGACTATGTAGATAAATAAAGTTGAATTTTGCCTAAAAGTTATTTCATTCATTAGGCCTGGGGTTTATTGAGTGATGTGTTAAAGTATTCCCATGAGGATCAATTTAACCCTACTCTCAGTGGTCTTCATGATTACCTCTCAAACCATTGCTCTATAGCAAATGCCTTTGATATTAAAACTTATTTAACCTTCTAAAAATTTTACCACTGACGCTGCTGGAGTCAAACAACAAAAGGAAAAAAAAATCTCAGTCTGCTACAAATTATAATTTAGTGTTTTTATGCTGAGCTTGTCAGTTTCAATTCAAAGTGATTAAATTATGAAGATTTTGATCCTATGGTGGATAAAAGCTTAGTTCATGGCATACAAAGTTCAAAATAAGTGAATATTATATTGAACATGAGTTTGGCCAATAATCAACAAGAATAATAAGAACTGGCAATTTTAGAATTGATAGATATTGTTTGTAATAAATCAAGATTAAATAAACATGGTGAGGATAAAGTGAATGAGGAACTCATTTACTTTGATGTGATTTCTTGTATCTTTTGCAATTTATGAGTTAAATTCAAATTCATATATTTTAATAAAATGAAAAATTATTTAAAATTCTAAACTGTCAAAATTGATAATTAAAAAATATGCTTAAATTTCAGTCAATCAACAAAATTTCTTTTGATAAAAATGAATCTCTATTGAACTGTATTGTTTGATTTTTTGTGTTCTGCAATTCTCTTGGCTCACTAAAATTCAAATAATGCTCATTACATTTAGTATATATTATTTTTTTTATCATTTGAACCAACGCAAGGCAATAAAGCTACTAAGACATGGGTGATGTGGGGGGTTCTGAGTGTTAGAGAATGAGAAAAACACTATTAAGGAGAGTGAACAATAATGGAACAAGATGACAATTGACATAGCATTTAAGTTTTTGAAGATCAAAGTTGACTGGGATCTTCCAATATTATTAAATTATTGAGCTTTATTTGCATTAAAAACTACAGACATTTTCTAGTAAAATCTTTAACAGCTCAGGATGTGAGCTATGAATTAAAAATTTCAAAATCAGGCAAGTATGGAAATCTGAAAGTGTATTGAAACAAAAAAAATACAATCCAAAAGCTAAGCAAAGAATTAACAGTACATTTTTGTGAGAAACAATAAATCAATGCTGAACTGTTTTGTAATATCAATATGGCAGTGAATGTTGGACAATCTCTTTATGGAATCTTGAGGCAGTAGGAATGTAGTTCTACATAATGATGCTGAGAATACCATGGACTGACCATTTAAGTTTTAAGAAAAATGGAAACAAAAAGAATACTTAGAATCGAAAAGGGTTGAAATTTCTTGGGCACATAATGAAGAAAGATAAGTTGGAGAATATAACACTTACAGGGCATATTGAAGGTAAAATAGGAAACATTAACCTATCTAGTAACCATATGTAAATGGTGACCAGAACAGGGAGGGTTGGTGAAAAGGCAAAATTTATTGAGACGAAAAAAGCATAAAGATTTTTAGAAAGCCATGATTGCACACTTTTGAAGGGACATAGTACATAGAAGTGAGAAATAACTTGTAAAAGCCAAGTTACTGTATTTAGAGGAAATGTAAGAAACATAAAAAATTCTAGAATATGTTGGAAGGTTATTTTGAAAAGGAGCACACAAATCATTACCAAGAATTGAGTTTTTTCAGAGCATTGTATATGCAGTGAGTTAAATTCTGAAGGGGTTTCTAACTATTGTGGCTCTGTGCTAAATCTTCAATTCATCTTTAATTAAATCTAATGCATTAGATTAGACTGAATAGTCCTATCAGTTAAACACAATATTTTGAGTCCTACCATTTCACTGAATGCTATTGGCATGTTAATTAAACTTTTTAAAAACTATTTTATGATGAAAAGATTTCAGCCATTTTGAAAAAAATATCTTTGCTTCCATTTTAATCACTGGTTTGATTTATAGACTTGAAACCACATGAAACAAGCTTGTTAATGATCATAAATTAATTCTCTGTTAATGCTTTTTAAGATGTTTTTTATAAAAACCATGCATTCAAGTATTCTTTAATGTCATACAGGAAATCAAGTTTGGCATAATCAATTTAAAGACCCTTAATGATATTTTAAAATGTTTCGATAATGCCATAGTTGAAGTAGTAAATATAATCCAAATGGTTTGGATGATATCAGTTTATTTGCTGAACTGAAATGCACTATATCTAATGAATACAGTTGTATGACAAAATGTGACAGAGGTATGATAATATTGTATATTCTACACAATTATGATGCATCATAATTTCAAAATGTAAATCTCTGGCCTTATGTATCTTTTTTTTTCTTTTTTTTTTTAATCATTATCACCTCGAGCAAGGTGGTAATGCCACTGATGTGCAGGGGGCTACATAATAGTAAAAGCACTAAATAAAAGAGAGTAAAGAGAAGGACAAACCATTTAGAAAGGAGCAAGAGAAGGGAGAGGACACAGGTGTGATAACAGTTGCAGAGGTGGAGAGAAAGGAAAGGATATACAGGGTGGTGAGGAAAGAACTAGGGTCAAGTGGTTAAGAGATGACAATTGACCTTGCATTTGAATTCCTGGAGGTTGTAGCCATCAGGAAAGCAAGAATAAGGAAGTGAGTTCCACAGGCGGGAAGTGCGAGGAAAGAAGCTGCAGGAGTAGAATTGTCATCTGCATTTGGTTGATCTCACTGTGAATGGGGTGAGACCCAGTTGCCAGTCTGGTTGCACGAGTAAACACCTGTTGCGGAGGCACCAGTGACTTAAGTTCGTTGGAGCAGAAGCCATAAAAGTATTTATAGAACAGACAAAGGGAAGCCACATCCCATCAGTGGGAAAGTGGCTGTAGTCAAGCCGCCAAGTCGGTACCTATCACATTACTGATTCTCCTTTGGAGCTTGTCAAGAACACCAAGGTGAACAGCGGGGGCACCTGACCATATATGGCAGCAGTACTCCATGCACGGACGAATGGTTGATTTGTATATATGCAGGATGTTTTCAGGCAGGAAAAACATATGTATCTATTTCCACAAAATTTGTGTTGTATCTACTTGTTTCATAATTAAGTGCATTGACAAGGTGATTATCAATATTTATTGTATAAAATGCTTTTTATTTTGCTGGAAAAATTATTGATTGGCTGTTAAAAGGTTCAATTATTGTGGCTGAATGTTGAATTCGCATTAGAGAAGGAAAAAAGAAATCATGATCATGTTAAGCACTTAATGAACTTCAACAAGTCCTGATTATGGTAATACCTCAGAGGAAGGAATCTCAAATAGTAAATAAGACAATTAAACATTTTGGAGATTTTATTTTAGTTCTCTTAGCTTTGTCATTTATAATTGTAGAACTTTTAACCTATTAATTGTAACAAGAGTTTCTGTCATTCAGAATTGAGCCAAAGGATTACAACATTGGAAATTCCTGTTATCCACAGTTAAGTTTGGAAGTGAAAACTGCACATGATTAAGCTAAATAGGAGTTGGGAAAGAAAGTATTTAGAGAGAATGTATCTAAAATTATTCAAGTCCTGTATTTTGAGGCATAACTAACAGTTAATAAAAAAGTAGAAAAAATAGACATAAAATGCAGGAAAAAAAAAGTAATGGTAGACATATGCATTGGTTTCATGTTTTAATACTAAGTTACATTGTTCTGATTTACAATTAGCATTTGGAGACATTTTTTGTCATCTTTCACAGATCCTTTGCCTCATTATTTTGAAATCTTGATTCATTATTCGTTGCAAATGTGTTTCATTCATTAATATTTTTGAGATTTCTCTGAAAGACTACATTGTCTTTCAAGCTTTAGCATAAATTTTCACTTGGATGCAGGATATTGATTCAGCCACTAAAATATATCTATGTTTGGTACAAACTATTCATGAGTTACTTTAGCTTTTATCCTGTTGAAAGGCTCAACCCTTGTCAAGCTTCAATTATTCTAGCAAAGAGAAGAAATTAGTTACCAAAATACATAATTACTTTCATAGGTTTTTCAATCAAGTGATTTATCTCATACCATTGAAAGGAAAACACAAACTATGATGCTTTCATTTCTGTACTTCACTGTAGAGATAGTGTGTTTTTTATTTATTAATCACATAACTCAATGTTTTCTCTATACATAAAGAAATGGGTTGTGGCCATGAAGTTCAGTTTAACAATTCTTCTGGCCAAAGAAGATTTTCAAAAATTACTGAGTTTCTAGCAGTGCTCATGAGGAAATTTGATCTAAGAAGCCCAGTGCTTTTTTCAACAAAGTCACTTTTTCTCTGAGGGATGTTATTTTAAACAATTTTTATGCAGTTCATTACTAATATTTGTTTCAGTAACTAATATTTAGCTGTTCTTTGATCTTTTTAGCTACTATTATATTTGCTTATCTTAGCATTTTTCAATTGATCATGAAGAAATTTTTTATGGGGTGCCACTTTGAGGATGGTTTATGGTAATGTCAGACTTCAAAATAATGGTATTAACAAGATACCTAACATCTTGACAATTGCTCTGCAGCTAAAACCTTCATTATATTCTTTAATTATATTTATTTTTTCTGAAATGATATTTTGATGATAATGAATAAAATCTGTATACTTTTTTCACAGTCACTTTTTAGATTTTATTTTGTATTGTACGTGTGAAATGATTCATTTCTTAGCAATTCATTTATATTGTAATATATCAACTGTTTAAAATGTTAAATACATTAACTGTTTAAATTTAAAGTAAATGTAAGCGTGGCAAGTATATGAAATATTAAAATCCTTCACTTGCCATCATTGAATAGTTTTTTCCTAAATGAATAATCAAGCTGTCAAAGATCATAGTTTTGAGCATTGTCATGAGATTTCACACAAGTTTTAGCAAACATTAAACAAACTGAATTAACAATTCTACTGAGATATTAATTGTAAAATTAATTTCCAGAAATTATATAAATATTTTGCATTGCTGCTATCAACATATTTCCACCAAGAAGAAAACTAAAAAAAAAACAAGTGAATTCAGATATTTTTTCCCCCCAGACTGTGCTTTGGTGATCAGAAAATGGCGTATTCAATTATTTTAAAGTGTAATGTCAACAACTTGTAAAGAAATGGATGTTTTACTTTTCAACTAATGGTGTTGAATTAGCAGCCAAGGAAATATTGTCTCTGGGGCTGTACTTGCTAAAAACAAGAATGCTTGTTAATGAAAACAAGAGTTTTAGAAAGAAAAGGGACAGTGACATCAGATGAAGAAAAGTACTGTTGTGTTTTATCAACAGAAAATTCAATTACAGAAACTATTGTTACAAGAGATGTTATGATAAGTGATGTATTGTACAAATAAAGGTCAAAGAGACATTGGAAAATTTTTTGAAACCCAAACTGCCAAAAATCAAATTTCTACCAGCATCCGACTCAGAAGCATGGTGTATGTTAGACAACCTCATTAGCAAAACATTATATAAAGAACTGGTAAGAAAGAACTATCATGAACTTTTAAACAAAAGTAATAAAATAATCTATGTTTTGTAAGGAAATTAAGCCACCACCCAAAAAGAACAGACGTCAAAGGTTAATGCAGAATTTGAGAAATAAAAGAAATCTAAGACAGCAAATCCGTTTCGCAAATTTTGACAAGAAAGAAGGTTTGCTCAAAATCTAGCAGGACCTTAAAGAAAAACATAACGCTCTTAGCAGAGTGGAAAATCTAAGGAAGAGACGAGTGAAACGGAGGAAAGACCAAGAGTGTTCCAGGAACTTTATAAATATACAAGGAATATATTTGATAAACCAAGATCAGGTGTGCTTAAAATAGAGAAAAATCTTCTAGAGGAACATTTAAGAGATATGTACTCTGATCCTAAACGACATATTCCTCTAGATCATAATAGCAATTTATTTTGGTCAGCAGTTTCTAAAGTGAAGTTTGACATCAAACCACCCACACATGAAGAAATAAAACGCATAATCGACAAAAGCAGGAATAAATCTACACCTGGCCCTAACGAAAAACCTTTCCTTCTATACAAAAAATGTTCTACACTTAAATGGTTACATACTAACTTAAAGTTAGCATGGAAAAATTACCATCTCAGCCAACAGTGGATGATAGCTGATGGGGTGTACGTACCCAGAGAAAAGAATTTCAAGTACATCAGTCAATTTTGGCCAATTTCACTTCTCAATGTAGAAGGAAAGATATTTTTTGCAGTTTTGGTATCGAGGTTGGCCAAATATCTTCTTGATAACAAGTATATCAATACTTCAGTATAGAAGGGTGGTGTTCCAGGAATAGCTGGTTGCTTAGAGCATGGAAACATGATCTGGGAGGCCATTCAGAAAGCAAAAATTAAAAGAAAAGATTTGGATGTCATTTGGTTGGATTTAGCTAATGCCTATGGATCAGTACCTCACCAAATGATACAATTACCATTACAAATGTACCATATTCCTGAAAAAATATATAATATGCTAGGAACTTAATTTGATGGTTTCCTCATGCGTTTTACTACAAAAGACTTGACGACTAAGTAGAATAGACTTGAAGTTGGAATTGCGATGGGATGTACAGTGTCACCAATACTTTTTGTTCTTGTAATGCAGCTGATACTCAAGGCTATAAACAACAAGGCTGATGTTGTTGAGCTTGGTGGAGAGTGTCAAATGCCACCAGTGAAGGCATTCATGGATGACACTACAATCCTCTCATCCAAAGTAAGTTCAACTCACAAGATATTAAGTTTGATGGATGACCTAATAAGTTGGTGTCAAATGAAATTTAACCAAACAAAACTAGAAGTCTTTTTCTTAGGAAAGGAAAATTGAATAAAAACATAAATTTTGTAGTAGGTGGTCAAAGAATCCCTACTGTATCAGAAAAAGCAGTGAAAAGTTTAGGTCGGTAGTACGATCAATCCTTAAAAGATACCAACCAAGTAAAAGAAACATCCAGATCATTACAAGAAGATGTCCATAAGATAGATCTTTGTCCTCTAAAAGGAAAATATACGGTATGGTACTTAGAGCATGTACTCATTCCAATGCTACTATGGCCCATAATTGTATACGAATTTGGAATGAGTAAAATTGAGTCCATGGAAAGAAAAATAAACAAATATATCCGAAAATGGTTGGGCTTGCCTCCAGGTTTGTCTAATATTGCATTGTACTGAAGACAAGCAAAGCTAAAGTTACCATTTAAATTGATTGTGGAGGAGTATAAGTCCTGAAAAATTAGACTTTAAATGATGTTGGATGACTCCAAGGATAAAGCAATAAAAAGCGTTATACCCTACATTACACAAGTGGTGGACTTCCCCACTCGCTTCCCAAGCACTCCCTCGGGCCATTTCTCACTACTAGATATATGTTTCACCTCTGCGCCTGACGCCTGTCAAGTCTCGCAGCTTTGCCCTCTCGGCAACTCCGATCACGCTGTAGTCTCTCTCAGTATTTCTTTCCAATCTCATTCCCCCCAGGAGCCTCCTACCTCTACCAAAAAGCTGACTAGGATGCCTTTCGTGATTTCCTCTGCAACGTCCCTTGGGGAAAAGTGTTCGACCTATCAGTTGATGACTGTGCATCTGAGGTCTCGTCATGGGTGAAAACTGGCATTGATGCCTTCATACCCACCAGGAAGTATTGCTTAAAACCTCATTCCTCTCTGTGGTTCTCTCCAGCCTGCTCAGCCGCCATTGCCCACAGGAACCATTACTTCTGTCTATTCCAGAGACAGTCAACTGATCACAATAGGCGCCTGTTCATATCCGCTCGCAATGAGTGCAAGAGAACCCTAAATGACGCCAAATGGTTGTTTGCTGAGAGAATGCGACAGCGCATAGCTGACTGCAAGTTCAGCTCCAAGGACTATTGGAGGATTTGCAAACGAGTGCTCAACAATAGGAAATCCTCAATACCTCCTTTAATCCATGAATTTGAGGTTCTCATGTCATCTGCGTACAAAGCTGAGTGCTTTGCCTGCAGATTCTCATCCAACTCCACATTCGACTCGTCCGGAGTACACCCACCTGACTTCCCGATTAGAACTGAGGCCAAACTGCATGACGTATATATTACCCCGACAGTAGTATCCCGAGTAATTTCAAAACTCGACCCCCATAAGGCATGTGGAGACGAATGGAATCCCGGTGATAGTCCTTAAGAGGTGTGCTCCTGAACTTTCCCCTGTCCTCTCTAAACTATTTAACTACTGCCTTTCTGCTTCCTGCTTTCCTGCATGCTGGAAGTTCTCTTCAGTCGTTCCTGTATTTAAGAATTGTGGTGAACCCTCGGACCCATCCAACTATCGCCCTATCAGTCTTCTACCGATATTCGGGAAAGTATTCGAGGCCATAATCAATGCTGAAATAGTTCATCATCTCACTGCCCCCAAACTCTTCTCTGACAGGCAATATGGATTCTGCTTTGCCAGGTCCACGATCTACCTGCTAACAACCGTAACGGAATACATGCTACAGGCCCTTGATGAGTCTGACGAGGCTCGCGCGGTTGCTCTGGACATCTCCAAGGCTTTCGACAGGGTTTGGCACTCTGGCCTTCTATGCAAATTACAGTATTACCGGTCGCCTGCTTGACCTAATCCAATCTTTCTTAAATAACCGCAAAATGATGGTCGTTCTGAATGGGCGTGCCTCTTTGTCCTCCAGCACAAATGCTGGTGTCCCACAGGGCTCTATCCTGGGCCCGACGCTCTTCCTTATTTTCATCAACGACCTCCCAGATGAAATCAAGTCCCAAGTAGGCATCTACGCAGATGACACTACAATATACTCCCGTACCAGTAAGAAACCTGTTATGGCGGACAGACATAATCTCGCTGCTGACCTTGAACGGGATCTACACTCTGTGGTGAACTGGGGCGGCAAGAAGTGGCTTGTCAACTTCAATTCATCTAAGACCAAGCTGTTGTCTGTCAATCATTACAGGCAACCTCTCCTGCCTCCCATAAGCATGGAGCAAGCGATTCTCCCGGAGAGCAATACACTATGCCTCCTCATACTTACCCTGTCCTCAGACCTCAAATGGAACCACTATATTGAATCCATAGCAAAATCTACTGCTAAGAAGGTTGGGTCACTATGTTGATCCAGGATGTTTTTTCCGTCTGAATCCATCCTGTATATATACAAGTCAACCATCCGTCCGTGCATGGAGTACTGCTGCCATTTATGGTCAGGCGCCCCTGCCATTCTCTTCAGTGTTCTTGACAGACTCCAAAGGAGAGTCTGTAATGTGATAGGTACTGATCTGGCAGCTCGACTGCAGCCACTTCCCCAATGTCGAAATGTGGCCTCCCTTTGTCTGTTCTATAAATACTTTCATGGCTTCTGCTCGAACGAACTTAAGTCACTGGTGCCTCCTCAATAGGTGTTTACTTGTGCAACCAGACTGGCAACTGGGTCCCACCCATTCACAGTCAGGTTAGCCAAATGCAGACGACAATTCTACTCCTGCAGCTTCTTCTCTCGCACTTTCCGCCTGTGGAACTCGCTCCCGTATTCTTGCTTTCCTGACGGCTACAACCTCCAGAAATTTAAATGCAAAGTCAATACTCATCTACTAACCACTGGACTCTAGCTCTCTCCCCACCCCCGTATAACCTTCCCTTTCTCTCCACCTATGTATCTGTCATCACACCTGCTTTCTCAGCTCTCTATTGCTCCTTTCTAACTAGTTTGTACTCCTCACTCTTTTCTAATTAATCTTTTTACAGTTATGTAGCCCGCTGCACATCAGTGGCATTTCTGCCTTGCTCGGGGTGAAATGATTAAAGAAAAAAAAAAATTAAAAACAGGCAGAAAGTGGAAGGTTAGAGAGACAATAACAATTGCTAAAGACAATCTAGCTTTCAGCGAAGTCATCAGATACACTCAAGCAGGAAAACAAGAGTTAGGACTAAATGAAAGTCAATGGTGGTCAAAAACGTCTGGTAAAGATTGCCGAGACATGGTCATCCAAAATGTAAGGAATGAAGAAGATAATAAAGACTCATAAAAGGAGTACAACAATCCCAACAAGGCCAATGGACAAACTCTGAGGAGGCTCTGGAGAAATCTATTACTTGGAAGGACATTTGGCAAATGGCTCAGGTTGAGTTTTTTAATACGTTCCACATATGATCTGCTACCATCTAAGAACAATCTTGTTAAATGGAAGAAAGAGTGGGATCCAACTTGTCCCCTGGGTAAGTAAAATCCACAAACATTAGAACATGTTCTTAGTTCCTGTAAAACAGCCCTTGGGAATGGAAGATATACATGAAGGCATAATAGTGTTTTGGATGAGCTGGTCAAAATTATAAAGAAATATATGGATTTTGAGTTATCTAATTCAACCCAGAAATTTGTTGCAGAGGGAAAAAGATACGTAGGTTCTAAGCAAACAAGCAAATGTCAAGCTATACCCAGAAAAAAATCTTTTTAGTTCTGGTGGCATTTGGGAGGTATCTGCAGACCTTCCTGGTTGGCGTAATGATTACCCAATTTAATATCAAGTAAAGGCCTTTTCTCGCGCTTCCCGCCTGTGGAACTCCCTTCCACAAGTCTGCTTTCCCGACAGTTACAATCTCCAGGTGTTTAAATGTAGGGTCAATAGACACCTCCTATCACACTAACTCCCAACTATTCTCACAACACTCTCATCTATCCAACCCTCATTCTCGGTATCCTCACCCGCCTATCACCCACCCCCTGTTATTTCCTATATTTAATCAGCCTTTCTCCACTCTACGTAGCCCCCTGCACTGTAGTGGCAGTGACATGCCTTGCTCGGGGTGAAACGCTTATAAAAAAAAAAAAAAGGTCTGCGACCAGATATTGTTCTTCAATCAAGGGTGAATTATAAAATCATCCTGGCTGAATTAACAGTACCAAATGAAAGCTGGATGGAACAAAACCACGATAAATATGAAAATCTAAAATCAGAGCTAATAAAGGAGGGATAATTGTTAGAGCAGTAGAAATTGGAGCAAGGGGTTTCGTTGCAGCCACTCTGTAACAATTTCTGGGTCAAATTGGAATAAAAGGGCATAACAGGGTCAAAAGTATGAAACACTTAATAGAAATCACTGAAAATAGTTCTATGTGGATATGGAAGAAAAGAAATATTCTGTGACGGCAGGACATGACTGATCGTGAATGCCTTATGAGGTTCATGTTGCATTCTCAGAATGAAGGTTTGCCGTTTTTCTAAATTTTTTGTAAATTTAATTTAGCCGTTAGACATTTGAACAAGTATAACTACACTTGTATATTATTATAATCGGGCCTCACATCAGTGAGGGGGGTGCAAGTGAAACCATTGAGAGGAAGGCCCCAAAACGGTGCACATTCTCTCCTGATGACCCCAATTTAAATATAAATTCAAAAGGAACACATCAAAAGAAGTTCAATAAAGTCATATGCCGTAGAGAAGCTCAGTGGAAATGTTATTGACATGAGGAGCATTATATATTCAGCTCACTTCAGGTGAGTTTCAATTACTTTCCAGTAATTTCCTTCTTCAGTATTTCTCAGTGGTAGTTTAGAATCTGAAATTCTTGACTAATACTAAAGAAATGTGTCACTGAACTTTCCACTGTCCTCTTCAAACTCTACAACTATTGTCTCTCTGCTTTTTGCTTTCTTGCTCATTGGAAGTTCTCTGTAGTTCTTGTCTTTAAAAACTCTGGAGAACCCTCCAACCCCTCTAACTATTGCCCTATCAGCTTTTTATCAATTTTTGGCAAAGCGTTTGAGGCTATTATCAATGCTGATGTGATTCCTCATCTCCCTATTTTCTTACAAACAGTATGGCCTCTGCTTTGCCAGGTCTAATACTGATATACTAATGGCCATCACTGAACACATATACCAAGCTCTAGATAAGAATGGCAAAGTTTGAGCTGTTGCCTTAGATATCTCGAAAGCATTTGACAGAGTTTGGCATGCTGGCCTTTTGTGCAAGCCACAGGGCTATTGTATAACTGGGCGCTTGTTCAATCTAATCGAATTGCTCCTATCAGAGCACGTAATAAAGGTCATATCGAACGGGCATACTTCCAGATCCTATCATACAAATGTGGGTGTCACTAAGGTCTCTAACCTAGGTTTTATGCTTTCCTTGATCTTCATGAATGATCTTCCTGATGTAATCAGTTCCCCAGTAGGCATCTACACTGATGGCACCACTTCTGCCTCAATAAAAAAATCTGCCAAGGCTGACAAACCTTGCTGCTGCTCTTGAATATGACCTCTAATCTGTGATAATCCGGGGTAAGAAATGGCTTGTAAATGTTAATGCTTCTGAAACAAAGCTATCCTCATTTAACCACCATAGACAAACTTTCCTACCTCCCATCAATATGGATCATGTTAGTATGCCAGAAAGTAGTATTCTGCACTTACTCAGCCTCACTCTCTCAGTCGACCTCAAGTGGAACAACTATATTGAATTAATAGCTACATCTACTGCTTGCATCACTGTTTTAGGTCAGAAAGTTTTTTCTTGTCAGAAACTATCTTGCACATATACAAATCTACCATTTGTCTGTGTATAGAATACTGCTGCCATATCTGGTCGGGTGCATCTTGGGGTTCTCAACAAAATCCAAAGAAGGATCTGCAATGTAGTCGATCCTGATTTGGCAGCTTGACTTCAGTCACTTCTTCACTGATGGGATATGGCTTCCCTCTGTCTTTTCTACAAATATTTTCATGACTTCTGCTCTGATGAGCTTATCTTCAATGGTGCCCTTTCTCCATGAATTTACTCAAGCTTCTTGAATGGCAACTAGGTCCCACTCTTTTACAGTCAAAACAGTCAAGTGTAACTGCCACTTCTATTCCATCAGCTTCTTTTCTCACACTTCTTGCCTGTAGAACTCCCTTCAGTATACTTGCTTCTCTGATAGCTACAGCCTCAAAGAGTTCAAGTTCAACATCAATTATCATCTTTTATCTCTCTGATTCTCATCTTTGTCTTATCTTTTCTTCAGCACCAACTGTATCTTGTTCTTTCTTTTCACTCTACTCTTATGTCACCCTATGCACACCAGTGGCATTTCTGCTTTGCTTGGAGTGAAACAATTATAAAAACAAATCGTATGTGAACAGCAAAAAAATAAATGACAAGCTGATGAAAACTGCAGATAACAGATTCTTTTCTGTGTCATTTCCTGTCATTTTGCTTTGTTATCTATTTGCTCAAACTCGCTAGTAGATGATGCATTGTTTTTCTCTGTCCCTGTGGATTTCAATTTGTCCTGTGAGTATCACATTTTCAAAACCCTCTTTCCTCATTATATGCCATAGAAATTGTAACTCTCCCTTTCTTATGTTACATGTAAATGACCTTTTTGCTTGCATTTTCTCAAAAACTTTGTTGTGGCTCACATGCTTGGTCAATGATATTCTCAGCATCCTTCTGTAGAAACACATTTCTGTTGCTTCAAGTCTCTTCATCTG
The DNA here is from genome assembly GCA_037127315.1 of Ascarosepion bandense. NCBI lineage: Eukaryota > Metazoa > Mollusca > Cephalopoda > Sepiida > Sepiidae > Ascarosepion > Ascarosepion bandense. The sequence continues at coordinate 4,425,187 of JBBBDQ010001308.1, forward strand.
TGAGGAGATTATCTAGTATTTTCCCACACATAGGGGAACTGATATTACATAAAAGTTCCATACTATTTTTTTAAAACTAAATTTTCCTTTCTTTTGCTATCTCATGCACCTTAGGATTTCAGTGTTGCACTATAAATTCTTGTCTGGGCAATGGGATTAACCACTCCATAAAAAATAAAAAATAAATGAAGAAATAGAAAAAAAATTATTTTTTGCCAACTTCTGTTTGTCTTTTCTCAAAGTTGAATTTCAATAGTTTTTCTTTATTTCCCAGGAGAAAGGTTCAACTTGAGAAAAATCAAAGAATTGAAATTAATTTCGGAGAAACACTTAAGACAATTCTTCTCCATTTTCCCCTGAGGATTTTAAATTGTTGATTTATTCCAGCATTGAAGATGAAATAAACAAATATGCATGAGTTGGATATATTTTTTTTAAATATTTGTTTGATGAAGCATCACTTTAAGTGAATTTTATAATCTTCCATGAGATTGTAGCAACATAGCTGGGATGAATTGAAACTTTATTGATATTAGCATCAGTAACTGTGAATCTACTGCTAGACCAAAAAAAAAAAGAACTTTTCTTAAATCCTTCCATGATAACTGTAATGGTACTATTATCTGCAAACCTTTCTATCTTTTGGTTGTTTCTTTTTTTTTTTTCTATTGTGGTTGCTATCTATTGAATTCCAATCAATCATTCACTTACTCCAACTGTTATCCTTTCATGTGACTAGTCCACCTCCATTTTTGTCTCTTAATCACCTCTATGATATTTCTTACTGTTGCCAGTCCCATGATCAATGTTGTCCACTTTTTAGCTCTTGATATTTTCTATTGCATTGCTCTTGTCATTTTGTTGTTTTAAGTTTTTCTTTGCTGGATTTATACTTTCATTAAATACTTCAGATCTTAAGCATATTGGCACATATATTTATTTTTATTTATTACTTTCTAGCCAATCCGTCATTGTATATCTTTATCATAGCAATTCTTTATTGGTATCACTTATCTGAAGTAGATATATTCCTGGATTTCTTTCAGTTCTCCATCCGCTATTCTTATGACCATTTTAGGTATAAAAATTGAAATATTTTCCATTTATCACTCATTTCTTTCCTGGCCATTTTCTGAAAGATACTTTTGAGTTAGATTGCAAATAATTCAAACTGTCCTGTTGGCGGGGCTTCAGAATACGCCAACTGCACTTCTACAGGGGGTAAAAGTCCCCCAAGGGGGCCACCTGTTGGCCGTGGGTGGTGACCCATAATGTCTGGTGGTTGAGCAGGTCATGACCCAGGTAAAAAGAGACTATGCTCCTGCAACACACCACTTTGGCCTTTACCTGGGCTAGACAGGCGGTTAGAGAGTCCCGATCTGATCAATCGGCCTGTCAGGTCAAGCCCTATTGTCTACTATCAAACGAATTTCCTCTGAGACAAAGCCTGCTGTATAATTAAAAACAAAAAGCCAAAACAGAAACTACATCCCTCATAGAGAAAGGAAAATAAACAAGATTTTAACATCTCAAACAAGGAGTCAACATTAGAAGGTGCTGGCTGAGGGTCAATCGACATGTGAAGGTTATAAAATCAGAGATGATTGTAAACAAAGTTATTTGTTCATATAAGTTTTGGGTTGTGCATCAAGTACTGTATCAGATGCTCTGGGAGATGCACATGATCGAGTATACTGCTCAGTGTATCTCTGACCTGACAAGGTGATTTAGATTCCCCCCTTACCAGGTCCCAACAACGGGCTCCGAGGTGGGTCGAGAGCACTGGCAGTGAAAACAAAAAAAAAAATAATAAAACTTATGTCAAACCAAAATAAAAAACCCAAACACACTCTCTCTGACATAGAAAATGAAAATTACTCAGAAATTGATATAAACTTACCTCAATTCTATGTTATAGTAGCAATAGGAGATAAGCCAATGTCCAAACTATTACCTTTCCTGATAGAAAAGGTCCTATCCAACTTTATCAAACCAAAAAATGTTAAGAAAACTAGAGATGGTAACTTGATGATTGAAATAGACAAAAAAAAAAAAAAACAAAGTGAAAAACTAAAGAAAATATCAAATTTCCATGATATTAAGGTGACCCCCTCATAAAAGATTAAACCAATCCAAAAGTATAATTAGAAGCAGGGAACTATCTCATGCCTCACCAGAAGAGATACTAAATGAACTGAGCAACCAAGGGGTTATAGAATTCCAAAGAATCTTTATTAAAAAAAATAATGAAAAACCCCAACTAATACATATATCCTCACATTTAATACACTAAAGATCCCCTCAAAAATCAAAATTGGCTATAATATAGAACCTGTAGAGGTCTATATTCTGTCTCCATTAAGATGTTTCAGATGCCAAAAGTTTGGCCACAACAGAGACGAATGCAAAGGGAGCTCTATGTGTCCTAAATGTGAATCGAAAGAGGAAGACCATAATACAGATGTTTGTTATGAAGAAATTAAATGTCCAAACTGCTCAAGAAAACATCCAACCTTTTCTAAATCCTGTGAAAGATGGAAAAAAAGAAAAAGAAATCTTAACAATAAAATACCAAAGAGATATCTCTTTTGCAGAAGCAAAAAAAATAGTAGGAAACTACATAGAAAACCAAACTTATGTAAAAATAGTTAAAAAAAACTAACCCAAACATCCCCCAAATTCCCGATAAATACAATGACCTAATAGAAAAGCTAATTAACTTATATCCAAATGAACTGATAAACATTCAAAAATCCTTAAAGATAACACATTCTCAGAATATCGAAAAAATCAATAAAGGAAATGAAATCCTAAAACCAATTATATCATCGCAAAGCCAAATATCTCCTCAAAAATGCAATTACTGTGGAGAACAAATCCTCAAATAATCAAAAACTCCACCTTAAAACCTAATAACCCTGAACCCAGGCTTTCACTTAAAGAAAGTGAATCTACAAAACAAAGTAGAAATGAATCAGATGCTGACTTAACAATCCAAAATACTCAAATAAATTCACAAACCCTCCTTACAAATAGTTTCCAGGTGTTAAAAAAAGATCACAATGGAGCGGATATCCCAAACTCCCACAACAAAAACCAAACAATGTCAATAAATCCAAAAACAAAGAAGCGACTAAGATGACTACTGAATAAACAAAACCAACAAATGAAAAAATATCTTGACAAAAAATCAACCCATCTAAAAATAAAAGACGGTCTCGTTCAGCCTCTGGAAGCAGAGATAAATCAAACACCAAAAACAGGAATAGTCAAATAGAAAAAATGGAAGCAGAAGAGCCAAATAATTCAAACAAATATAGAGAAAATAAAACCAAACCTACCCAACAAAATTACTAAATAAAATGATACTTCAGTGGAACTGCAGAGGAATAAGACCTAATTATGAAGAATTATTAATCCTCCTGGACAAATACAAATCTAAAATCATATGTCTACAAGAAACCTTCCTTAAAGACAACAATCAACTAAGCATAAAAAAAACTACACAGCATACAACTACATACACACTAACGGACATAGAGCATCTGGCGATGTATCAATCCTAATTAGGAACGTTGTTCCCCAACAACAAATAATTATAACCAGTGATCTTCAAGCAATTGTTGTTAAAGCAACATTACTCAAAATAATAAACATTTTTGTGTAATATACGTTCCTCCCCATGAAACTATCAATGATATTAAGCTAAATAAACGAATAAAATAAATTCCCAAACCCCATTTAATAGTAGGGGACTTTAACAGCTATAACACTATATGGGGATGTCAAAAATCTAATAAAAAAGGCAAGGAACTAGAAGAAATCATCATCATCAACAACAATAATCTTTGCATACAAAATGATAAATCCTCTACTCAAAAAGATTCATATACAGGAACCCACTCAGCCATCGATATCACTCTAATGGATCCTACAAGCTATATTGATTATACATGGTAAGTTCATGATGATCCCTGTGGCAGCGACCACTTCTCGATCATAATTAAGATCACACAACCTAGTAAAGACAATGACAACCTCCCATATTGAAAAATAAACAAAACTGATTGGCATCAGTTCAAAGAGCTATATAACTCAAGATTGATCTATAATCTAAATAACCCAGATCCTATAAAACACTTCTCAGAAACCCTAATTACAATAGCAAACAAAACAATCCCCAAAATGTCTACTCGTAACAGACGTAGCTTACTCAGGTACAACAATGAATGTAAAACAGCAATCCGCTTACGAAATGCTACTCTTTGAAAATTAAAAAAAATCCTTCTACTGCTAACCTCATCACATTTAAATTGCTTAGGGCAAAAGACTAGAAAAATAATCAAATTGGTGAAAAAAAAAAACAGTTAGCAAAGCTACATAAATAAAATAAAATCTTTAACTAAAACTTCCACTGTATGGAAAATGGTCAGAAAAATTGGGGGAAAAACTGCTACAATCAGTCACCTCATTAAGAACAAAAACGGGGTCACAAGTATAAAGAATATTGCAGGTACACTGGCTGAGACTTTCTCAGCAAACTCAACCCCCAATCACACAAATACCGAATTTTATAAAGTCAAATTAAAAACCGAAAAACAAAAATTAAATTTCAACTCAAACAACTTAGAGGACTATAATAAACTCTTTACACTATCAGAATTAAAAGAAGCCATTAAAAAAGCACATAATACTTCAACTGGACCAGATGAGATCCACCATGAATTTCTCAAACAACTACCTACAAATTCACTAAATTATCTACTAAATGCTTTCAACCACATCTGGGAAAGCAGTAAAGTCCCTGAGTTATGGAAAATGGCTACCATCATTCCTATTCACAAGCCAGGAAAAAACAAACTACATTCAACAAACTATCGCCCAATAGCACTCACCAGCTGCCTAGGAAAAACCATGGAGTGTATGGGGAACAATAGACCAGTCTGGCACCTAGAATCGAAGAACTTGCTCTCCGACACACAATGCGGCTTCCGAAAGCAAAGATCCACAACGGATCATATAGTCGGATTAGAAACTTCCATAAGGGGGGGGGGGCTAACATCCAAAAACAACACCTAGCAGTATTTTTTTATTTGGAAAAGGCCTATGAGACTACATAAAAGCATGGTATCATGAAGGACTTATGCAATATGGGACTGAAAGGCAGACTCCCAATATTCATCAAACAACTTTTCATGTCTACAATAACTCTGATCTGTTTGTTTTATATGATAAAATGCGTGGATATTAAGTCTCTAATTTCATGCAGGAGCAACTAATGTGGTAATGGTAATGTTCAACTATTTCTTCATAAGAAAACACTTGACATTTATTAACTGAGCAGCCAGTGCTACTATCTGTTGAAATTTTTAAAATTTTTCTCCTAAAACAGTTTTTCATAAGAAAATAGGTTTCTAAAGTCTACAAGCTGTTATCAATCTTTCTGTTATTGTTTAAAAGAAATGTTGGCATCTTGATTATTTGAGTTAGACGCACTATTTATTTTAGTTGTTGTTGAAAGTCATCAATTAATGTCATTTACATTTACAGTTCCTTGTAATTCTGTAGATATTTCACTACATTTGAAGCAGGTTGTTCTTTGCTTAAACATACAAACTTCATTGAATAAAATTTTTAAGCATTGATCACAAAAAGTGGTTGCATACAGCTGACAGTTTAGATATTTCTGAATGGGTTTGGTGCCATGCAATATATTCATATGAAAATCTTTATCTGATAAGTTTGGCTAAGAACATGACTCAAGTTTTTAGATTAATATTTCAATTTTGTAGTGGTGTTGGATGGAACTACTCTGTGCAGCTTATTCTAGGTTCAATTTCTTTGTTCCATGTAATAAAAACAAAATGTATGCAGAACGAATCAGTCAAAAAATTTTAACAAAACTGATTTCATTGAATACAAAACATGACAATCTCATATTTTTATTATTTACCTTGAAAAATTACCTTGAAAAGTATGTTTGAAGTAATGTAACAAACACAGGTCAGGTAAAAATCTTCATACAGAGGCCAATATAATAAGACAATGTATAAAGCAATGTAATAAACACTTACATAAGGCAATATGATAAGCTTTTAGACCTTACACCACTCAAAATGTTAGAATGAATGCATCCTGTTAGAAAAATGCCTTTTGGAAGGGTCAAATATAAGCACTACAATGAAACCAACTTCCTGTAATCTAAGAAAGAAATCAGATGGAAGCTAGATTGGCCTGAGTTTAACATGACAGCAGTTTGCTACTGCCACTAAGAAAAGATAAAAAAGAATGATAGACTATAGTTCAGCAGCAGGCACTTGCATCTTTATGACAGGGAAAAATCAAATACTCTTCTAAGAGAATAAATTCATTTGAACTTCATTGCTTTTATTGATGCTCCCATGGTTTCTTGTATCTGCTTTTATTGTTGCCCTTATAATCACTTGTGTCTGCAAGTAACTTTGTAAGCAATCTAATTAAGTGAAAACCATTCAAATGATTTATGTTAATAACTGACAGTTTTTGACTGATACTTTGAGATAAGGTTTTGTTAATATTCTGCAATGCAACAACAGTTAACAGGTCAACTGCAGATTATACAACTGATAAAGATCATCTGAAGAATTAGAAATGAAAATCATCATTAGGATCCCTCAATTGACAGCTAGGATACAGGATAAAGTTTTGAAAAATTATCAAGAGAAAAAGTTAAAGATGCTAAGAAATTGGTATATTATATATTTGGCATTAATCTTCTCTTGCATATCATTACCTTATGTCTGAAACGGCAAAGCAAAATAACCAGAAATATTAACAAAAGCAAAATAATAATGAAAACAAAATAAGGAAAACAATGAATACAGAAACAAAATAAAGTTTAAGAATTTTATATATTCCGACAGGAAAACCTTTATTTTGTGATTTGGACCAGTATTCTAATTTTCTAACTTAATTTTTGTGTCCTATGTCCAACTTCAACTATATATTCTTATACTTGGTCACCTTCCTGGAATTGTGTACTAAGCCTTTTATTTAATCCATGAGGATATTGTTCTCATTTAGACTTTTATGTTTAGAGGAGATAACTCATATCAGATTCTTTTTTTTTTATGTATTCTCTTCAGAGGGTGGTGATCATGGTTTTCCACAACATCCTATTCTTTGTAGCTCTAAGTAATGTTTATATCCTTACTATCTTTTTCAATTATTCAGGTTATTCTCTTGTTAGATTAGATTTTCCTCTGCCTCTTTTAACTCCAGTATAATCTGTGAGTGTTAAATTCTCCAAGCCCTCTTTTTTGTTATGCATTCCAGATATTTCAGATCTTTCTTTCTGATTATGATGACAAATTCTTGTTTCTATTGTCCTTGAAACTTGGTAATTGCTTATATGCTCCATCTATGATATTCTTGGCATTCTTTTGTAAAATGGTATCTCTGTTGGCTCAAGTCTCCTCCTCATCTGTGATGAAATGGTCTAGTGTTCATTGCCATATAGGAGGTCTTATATATTATGGTTATCATTTTAACTTGTGTAACTGAAAAATCTTTATTTAGCTATTATAGATTGACCATAATCCTCACCTCATTAAACTCAAAACTAGTAACTTTGAGAGTAGATACAATTCTTTGTTGCAATAAAAGGCTTAATTCTAAATGATACTTGAAAGTTACAATAAAAAGCAGTCAGCATATCCACATGAATGTTTTTATTGGACTCTGATTTACATACTGAAAAATACCCAGGCTTCAAGGCTATTGTGAATATTTGATCAATGTATCAATACTTAATTGGTTTCAGTCAGTCTTACTGCTCATTGATTTGTGATCATATATTGAAACCAGGTTTGGCTGAATTCATAGCAGAAGAAAGAGGAGTTGGAACCAGCCTTTTAAACATCTGAATAAAAAGAATCAGTTGCAACTAATAAATCATCTATTCTAACACCAAATATGAAGGAAGTACAACTTTCTGATTCTGTTTTGTACTGTTAGTTGATTGTAAAGTGGAATTGTTTGTTTCTAATGAAACTGGTTGTGAATTGAAGCAATAACTGTCAATTTTTTTAAACAAAATGTCATTATTTCTATCTTAATATACAAAATCAGAAGAATATATGAAGCAATTCTTGTCTTAAGTGAAATCCTCCAAGTATAAGAGAAGATTAAATTACTTAAGGCTGAAAAGTGAAATTCATCAATGGAATAAAAGAAAATCAAATTATGAAGAAGAAAATGGATTCATGATTTTCTTATGAAATTCAAACTAATTCTAAGAGAAAATATTATGATAGAAAAATGTGCAGCAACAAAGATTTCCATCTTCATTTTAACTTTTCTTTGTATTTGTCAATTCTGTTAGTTACATTTGGGTATAAGGAATTAAGGTTTACAATGAAACTGTCTGGACAAATTGAACTAGCAAACTTTATACATTAATGGAAAAATAAAATTGCAAAACCTTGAAGAAGGATACTGATCTTGTACTGTAAGTCATATTAGCTGTTCCCCTATAAGGAAACATTTGAAATTCATTAATATATAAAGGCAGGGCCACCCAATGAAGGAATAGAATTTTTTAGCCTGTGTCAGTATCCATTTGAAAAGGTCAATTTAAAGATTTTCTATTTCAGTACATTATAGAATCTAAAAGGTATGCTCATATGTAAAGAATTAATGAAGGAGCCTTCAAATAATGTGGGTTTCTACCACAGACTGTTTTTCTTTTTATATAACCTGTCTCTTCGGTATGTCCAGTTTTTTAATGGTCCAGAAATTAAAGTAAATAATTATAAGCATTATATTACTAGTTGAGCTCAAGTCAGTCTTGTGTAAAATTGGAACACTCAAGAAAAAGTTGGTACTTATTTTACTGGTCAAGCTAAAGTCGGCTTTCCACTGAGTTGAAACAACCAAAGAAAAGGCTTGAATTACTTTATAGATGGAGGTTTTAGAAGCCAAGTGTGAATGCCATGCATTGAAAAGAGGAAGGAAAGTGAACTAGGAGTAACTACTGTGCAATACTGTCAATTTTTTTCATTGCTACTACATTTTGGAGCAGTGGTAGTGGGGGTAGAGAATGAGTAAGGAAAGTTTTGCCTTTTTATAAACTCTGCCATCTAACAGTGATTGACAAGTCAAAGTGGGGTAATAATGTTTCCAGTACCTTTATTCTTAGCATCATGGGAAAATCTTGTTTCTATTATTCATTATTATTTTATTTAATTTTGCCACATCATCCAGGTTTTCAATATCAGTGCATTATATGAATATTGGGCAGTAGGCTACAGTCTATTTGTATATTTTGCATGTTGAGCTGATTGCTTTCTTATTTTCACCTGAAAATCCTTGAGACAATTTTCATAAATTCTAAGCAATCTTCTTCACGTAAACAAAAAGAATGTTTGTTTAGTCTTATTGTAATTAGCTTATAATGTAAATATACGTAAGTTGATAGATAATGTATCTATATTCGATTTTTTTAATTACTCTTCTTAGTCAGTTATTTTATTTTTTGCAATCAATCTCTGATGGGAGAGTAACAGAAATTGGTAAACTTTTTTCAATGTATTTTTTCTCTTCCTTTCTGAATATATTTAGATGATTGCAATTATTTATATAATTAGATATATTTAGATGATTACAATTATTTTTTTCCTTCCTGTTTATTTACTTTATTTTTTAATATCTTTTCATAGTATTGTTATGAAATGATAAACTTTAAGGAAGCCCACATTAATCCTGAGTGATCACAGGTAAAGAAATCTATTTTCCTGAAAAATTGTTTTAAGAAAAAGATTTTATAAAATCTAACAGTCAGCACTGGCTGCTTTGCCAGTGAATGCCAAATATTTCCTTAAAAGGAAAATGGCTAATATTACTATAACCATTTGCTATCTCTATAATAATACTCTTATTAAATCAGGAAATGAAGGTTTTTTTGAATGGTGAAACTTACAGACCTTTTCACACAAATGCAAGTGTCCTTCAAAGCTTTATCCTTGGTCTTACACTGTGTCTGATCTTCATCAGTGATCTTCCTGATGCAATCAGTTTCTATGTAGGCATCTATGCAGATGACACCATTTACTCTTATCTCAATAAGAAATCTGCCAAGGAAGACAAGGTAAACCTGGCTACTGCTCTTGAAACAGTCCTTCAATTAGTGGTTAACTAGGACAGGAAATAGCTTGTAAATTTGAATGTCTCCAAAACAAAACTGCTCTCCTTTGTAGTAATAGGGAAATGGTTAAATGTTTATTAAATTGGCCTTAAGTCAAAAACAGCTGAACTTTCTACAACTTATCATTTATCCGTAATCATCCAAAGGTGGATTTGTGGATATTGGAATGTGGAAGAATAAAAACATGTTGTTTGTATGTTAACGTAGAATTTTATTAAAAGAACATAGTAACATGAATTTGTAGAAGTTAAATGTTCAAAGAGAAAATGTATGTAGCTAAGTGAATCCAGAGAAATAGTAGTAAGGAGTTAAGTGTATCCAGAGCTTGTAGCTGTAAGTAGCAGAATGTGTGTATGTAGAAAGATTAACAGGTTACTAATAAAGTCTGTGTTCCTTTCTTTTTTTATGGTCATTGTGAAAGGGAAGGTAAAGCAATCAATGAAATTGTACTTATCTGAAGTTAATTTTGGGAGTCATTTGAAGTATCTTGTTTTGTTGTTGTTGTTGTTGTTCACTGCAGGAATGTTGAGGATGGAGAAGAAGTGGTAAAGGAAAATATGAGTGAAGAAGAACAAATGTGTGACAGAACTTTATATGTCCAGGTCAGAGGCTTGAAGTTTCCTTTGTCACATTTTGCTTTGTGTATGATATTGCTGCTTCCATCTCACTAACTGATTCTGACTGACTTTGTGTTTTTATAGCCATTTAGTTTTTCACACCCAATTGCTAACTTTTCTCTCAGCTTTTCAAATCGCTTCCTTTCATTGGTTAGAAAATTAATTCAACATCAGATCGTGAAATCCAAGTTTGTCCTTTTCTTTCAGTACAGGGTCCATGTTTTGCAATTTGTCAAAATTAGGATTTCACACTTAATTGTGAATTTTTGTAAAAGTGAAGAAGGCAAGAGAGTTGCTTTTAATTCCATGTTTGCTACACCTTTAACCACCAGAGACAAACTTTATTGTCCACCATCAGCATGGCTGATGCTAGTCTCATGGAGAGCAAAAGACTGCACTGCCATGGCCTTACTTTTTTAACTGACCTGAAGTGGAACGACTACATCGAATCCATAGATGCATCTGCTGCTAGAAATGTTGGGTAACTGTGCTGGGCTAGAAAGTTTTTCACATCAAAATCAATTTTGCAAATATATAAACCTACCGTTCATCCATGCATTGACTATTGTTACCATATCTGGTCTGGTGCTCAAATAGACAAGATGACAATTGATGTTGGATTTAGGTTTTTGAAGAATGTAGTTGACATTAGTAACATCATTGTTTGATAGGTTTATAGTACAAACTAAAGTCATTAGAAAAAGCGAAGTTAATTAAAGATTCTAATTATTTCAAGAATAATGACAAAGCTTCAATATTTATCTGTTATCCAATTAATGGTTCTTTTATTTGCATAACATTAAAACGTTTTTTTTTCTTTAAGAAATATGAATACATTCAGATGCTAAAGAATAAAACATTAGATAAGAAATTGTAGGATTGTAAAGTTTGAAACTGAATGTTCCATGTGAAAGTCAATGACAAGTTGGATAGAAAAACTAAATTCATAATGTCCCAAATTGTGGGTTTTTAAATTTTAAATATTCTATAAGTGTTATATGTATATGTAATGTTATGTAGTGTAAATAATTCTGTTCATCACACATTCGCATTGGATGCAAACAAATGAAAATTGAATTGAATCAGAAATTGTGAAAGAAAAAGTTATAACTAAAGGTAGATTTTGCAGCATTTATAGCATTTCAAATGTGTTATATGGATTTGTTTAAATTTTGGCATGTATATATTTTTATTTCTATCCCTAATTCAATTTTTGTACTGAATTTATCATTTCATATACACACACAGAGATGTGTGTGTGTTTGTGTGAAGATATTCACATATTTTTCTTGGCTTCTTTCACTATACACTTTCGATAAATCTGATTTATCTCAATCGCTCTCTATTACCTTATTGAGAGAGGGAGACGGAGATCAGAATGAGGAAAAAGGAAAAAAAGCTCTATATTGTTATTCAAAAATTCATTAAAATTGTGAACTCATTGCTTTCAATAAATACATCAATGCAGCTGTTGAGCAAAAACACATTTTAAAGATTTGCATTTATGAATAAAATGTTTGTTTTTATTCATCAGTAACTTGTATGGGTTTTTAAATAACTTTTAGAAAATGAATGAAATTATAGAAAATTTCAAAATTTATTTTTTTTATTACTGGCATTTTAAAAATAATTATGTCTTTTTTGGTTATGCTATTGGCAAATTATATAAATCTTTTTAATACTTTGGCTATTTCACATGAGATGAGTTAAAATATTAATAGCAGTAAGATCCGACTCATTTCGTGTCAAATGAGGAACAGCTTAAAAAGTACATGGATTCTGAAAATAACTTGACTATAAAAATTGAACTTGGCATGTTTCCATTAATATGTGGATAAGCTAACACAAGAAGCAAGTGTGTTTGTATAGAGTTTTTGGTAAGAAATTTCCAGTTTGATTTCAGATGTATTAATTGAGGAACAAATTAAAGAAATTGATCATGACTGTGAATAGATAAATGAAAAAATGGAAATTATTTCTCTGGATTTGTCACAGAATATACTTAACTTGGTCTGCCATTGGACTGAAGTCTTGATACAAGGGATTAGTTTAGTAAAATTAGTTTGCTAAGTATTGATGCATTGTAAGCACCCAACTTGATGTATCGAAATAAGGAAATAGAATACTGATATTTTCATTAACTTATTTTTCATGCTGAATGATTATTTGCAACAAATAATGTTGAAACTGCTTGGTGGTTGAGGTGATTGTTTCTTTGCCACTGACATCACTGATGGGTGTTGTCATGTCAGTCAAGGTAAAAACACATTATTGGAAATAGGTTGCTTTTTCTCACAAGAAAGACTGACAAAGAGGAGGAGATGGTGGTGGTAAGTCTAGATCATGAAGACCTGGTAGGGGTTAAGATACTATTGATTGGAAGCCTCTCCCATAATACACTGGTTTTTGGAAAGAAGCTTTTAAAATGACACTTCTTTCTTATCAGTGGATTGTGAAGGGAATGAAGATGAGTTGACCCTGTGTACATGGCATGGTGGGTCTTAGCTGTAAATGTTTGAACTCATGGAACTAAGGAACATAGCTCATCAGAAGATTTTCTTTGAAAACTGTGATAGTGGTGAGAGGCTTGTAATGTTTTGTTTGCAGGTAAAGAGGTTGGTGAGTGTAAAATAATTTATCACTCACAAGGCCACAAATACTTTTGAACTCTGTTAAGGCTCCAGAGAGTGAGGATTGGGGAGCTCCAGCTCAGAGGTGGCAATAGTCTATTTTTGGTTTAATCTTGTGAAAGCAAGAGATGGGGGTAGGTATTTTTTAGAGTGGTATAAGAAACTGATAATTTTTCCAACATCTTTAGTGGTGGATCAAAAAGATGGGTCAGACTCAGAATCTAAGATGAACTTGAGTGCCAATAAACATTCAAAGTAAAAAGCCTTTTTGAAAAGTATAAGTGTTCATCATTAGAATTCAGGGTCATCTCAATAATGTTACTAGCTTGGTTTTTGAAGTATTGAAACTTAAAAGCCAGTTATTCTCAACATTGGGCTATCAGAGCTAGGTCAGAGGAGAGATCAACTGTTAGGCTCAGGTTATCTAGGTTTTGGAGGTGAATGCATAAACTGTGATATCAACTGCTGAGGTGGCACCCTCAGAAGTCACCTGAGATTTCAATTTGCATCTTATTTTTCCTTTTTTTATTGTCTTTTATCCTGATTCTTATCACATCCAGCAAAAATAATGATAAAAGACAGTAAAAATAAAAAATAAAAAAAACAAATTTAAATCTCTGGTGACTTATAGGTTGCCACCAAATAGGAATGAAAAAGTCAAGTGTGGAGATGAGGAAACTGTCCATAGCATCAGAAGCTACTGATCAAGATGATGTGTGTGTGTGTGTGTGTGTATATATATATATGATTTAACATGGTGATATCAATATTGATGCATGATATAACATGTTACCAAGAAATTGGATGAGAGCTTGAATCTCATCAAAATTTATATCAGCAGTTATAGTTGAAGATTGGACATTGATAAAACATGACAAAAATTATGTAAATTTCACCAATAGAAGACTGAAAATAGTGAATTTAAAGATTTAATGTTTTTATTTTTTTGAATAAAACTCTTGATAATAATATTTCACTTCCCTTTGAGAAGACATGAGATTTTAAATTTTGTGACGTCCTGATGTCTGCATCTGAACCATAACATAAGCTTTCTATTTATGTCTCGTTAGACAACTGACAAAAGAATGTTTCCATCAGAAGAAAAATAAGACATCTTGTGTCAGATATTTATATAATTAGTGACTAATTAGGGATAAAAATTCTGTCCAAGTGAATTTAAATAAAACCAATCTATATATTCTCTTGGTGGTTAAGAATTGAACTCTTCTGAAAGGTTCAAAATTCTCTTTTGATTTTTATTTATGACAGTTATTTTCTCCTTCTGATGATTTGTTGTTTGAGTAATTTTCAGCATTGAAGTATTCCAGCTTCTGACAAAGATATCTTGAATTGATGGCCTTAGAAAATTGAATTTTTTATAAGAGAACTGTGATAATATTTTTTAAACTCTTTATAAAATACCCATATTTAATGTGAAATGAAATACTTAAAATAACACAAACAATAATCATTGATCTTCAGTTAACTGCATTGTTTTCCAAGACATTTTATATCAATATTTCTGTCTTTGTGCAATAACTGATTGATGAAAACTCTTCAACCAATTTTGAGGTTAGTTATTTTAACTGCTTCAATTAATGACTGTGAAAGGAATTATAAACTAATGAGTCACTTTTCTAAGCATCTTTATATGATACAGAGCTCCTATGAAAAAGATAGTATTTTTGTGTTTGTGTCACTTTTTTATTTTTAATCAATTCATCCTAAGCAAGGTGATAGTGCCACTAAGACACAAGGGGTTACTGGGAGTGAAAAAGAATGAGAGGACTTTAGTGAGTAAAAAGACAAAGAAACAGGTATCAGGAAAGCAGAAGATGTTGATTGCATCACATTTACTTTTTGGAGATGGTAGATGGCAAAGAAGCAAAAAATCAGAAGGGAATTTCACAAGTGAGAAGTGTAAAAAAAAGAAACTACTAGAATACAACAGTTGGTTGCATCTCGCTAGTCCAGTAGTAAAATGGTGAGACCTAGTGACCAATCTAGTAGCACACTTAAATTTCGGCAGTTGAGAAGAGGAGAAAAGCTCATTAGAGCAAATGACACATTGCAGACCCTTTCTTAAAAATTTTGTCAAGAATCTCAAAATTTATAGAAAGAGCACAATATCAGATAGGGCAGCAATATATAATGTACAGATGAATGGTATATTTATGAATGGGCAACATGGATCAAGGATTATGGCGGCATTCACTAACTTAAACAAGTGGGGGGGGGGTTGTAGCAGATTCCAAAGTCATTTGGAGGCCATGATGCCTTTGGTGATTTTATTGAATAAATTTACTCTTTAGTATTTGAAGATATTTTTGTGTAAATTTGTTAAATATATCTGTTAAAATGAGATGGCAGTGTTGTTTTCATTTTTGTATAATTTAGACAATTTATCCATTGCACTCTGTGTGTGTGTGTATATATATATATATATATATATATATATATATATATCTCAATATTGTAGTTCACAATAAGATACAGAAAGTGAGTAAAGATGCTGTTTTCTCTCTTTTTCTTGCTAAAATTCCATTCAGCTTTAACTTCAGTCTCTAGTGAGATTTAAGGTGATACTTAAAGGCACATGTTGACTTATATCAATCAAGTTGCCAAATTTATGTATTAAAATTCAATTTTATTTGCAAATTAATGGTGGTGTCTCATGGTACAAGTTTAAACTTGATTAAACTGGAGAAAGATTATAAACTTGTAAAATATGACAACACTTTGAAGGAAGATTCTGCCAAATTCAATTTGCTTTGAGAGAAATCTATTAATCATGATTAATATTTTCTTTTTATTGCCTTAAATCTAAGTCATTTTTGTGTTTTCAGACTTTCACTGATAAAACAACATTATTATGGGATAATGGGAGAAGATTTAAGTTTTCTTGTCCTATGGATGTTTCATGATATCTGTAATGCATTTTTATACTATCAAGCAAGGTTCATTTCTGGCAAAAATTCACATAATGACAAATTTTGTTTTCTAAATTTGCATAGTCTTG
The DNA here is from genome assembly GCA_037127315.1 of Ascarosepion bandense. Lineage (NCBI taxonomy): Eukaryota > Metazoa > Mollusca > Cephalopoda > Sepiida > Sepiidae > Ascarosepion > Ascarosepion bandense. The sequence goes on from JBBBDQ010001308.1 coordinate 4,441,636, forward strand.
AAAAATCATTGGTTGGTGAGCCTGCCTCATGACTGAAGAAGTTGGCTAATTCCCACTAATGAAAGAATTTTGTTTGGAAGGAGACCAAAACAAAAAATGCATGTTTTTTTGTTTTGTTTTTTTAAACAGTAGACTTTATCAGGTTTACTTTATTTTGGTCTTTTACCAAAATAAGCTTAGTAAATACAAGGACCGATTAGTGGGGGATCTTCTTTCATTGAGAAGAACCCAAGTACAAATGGTACCCCACAAAAAAAAAAAAAAATCCCATAATAACAATTATCTTTAGGGCTATGGCACTCAACTTGGTATTGATTACTTTGTTAATAGCATATTCTTCCTTGAATGACAGAAAAAAAAAGGAATAATTACAAAATGTAGCAAGAAAGTTTTACATAATGAAAACAAAAAACAAAGAAGCTGGTACTAAAAGAGAATGAAAGATTATGTAAATTTGTTCTTGTAGTGACCCATATTAACCACGCTGTTTTAACCTTTTTTTATATCATTCTCAGCTGATATGTTCTTCAACTAATCATGACTCTCCACAGTTTCCAATTTTTTGCCTCTTCACTGTACATCTTTGTCCCCAGCCATCCATTCACACAAACTTGCAGTTTCCCTCTACCCACCTGCTTTCTGTATATCCTGTGAATGTTAAATTCTCTAAACCCTTTTTTCTCATTAAATCTCACAAAAATTTCAACTGTTTCTTTTTGAGTGTTCTATTAATTTGCATTTAAATAAAAAAACAGCAACAAGAAAAACCTCCCTCATTGTTCACATGTTCACTAAATGATATTCTCAGCATTTGACAAGTTTCTTCATCTTCAAGAAAATTCTCCAGCATTCATTATTATACAGAAAGATAGATGTGACAGTAGTTCAACATTGTTTCTAATGGCTTAGTGGCATATTTAGGCTATTTTCATTGTTCTCATTACTGTTGTGATCATAACATTTCAGTCATTGTGCCTTCGTCAGGTGTATATCAATTAGAGTAACATGTAGAAAATTTGAACTGAACCATTTATTTAATTTATGTGAGCAGATTGTTGTTATTACTAGACATAGGCAGTGGAACATCTCAACTAGTTTTTATTTAATACTGCTTAGTTATTGCTCATCCAGTTTCCATTGAGTCCAAGTTCAGAGATTTAACTCACAATTACAATATCAGTAAATTCAAGAAATAACACTTTAATCCAGTGAGACAATAGTGTGTGGAGAACTTAAACTTTACATGTCTGATGATAAGTACTGTTGCTACTGTTAAAGACATGTTATTTGTCTTTGTTTATTGGCATCTCCCATATTATATTAATTTCTATCCTAGGCCTACTGAGATGCTCCTCATAGCCTAGCATATGCACTGATTCTTTCAGATGTGGAACTCTTCAGTGTTCTTCCTTGTTTCCTATTTTCACTTCATTCCACATTAACATTTTTCCCACCAGACATTTAACTCTTAATACTTTTATTTTCTGAAAGGCAATTTTCGCTATTCCAATGCACCTTTGGCTGTCAGTCACATTTTCTGTTGTCTGTTACTAATTTGAATTTCTCTGTGTAATCTTGATGCTCATACCACTGGTTGTCTCTCTTGCTGACAAAACAGACATTCAGTCTCCTTGTAGCTAACAGTTTCTTTTGCTTGACTTTCTTTGCTATCTTATGTAGAAGATAATGGAAATTTATTTTCAAGTTTGTTGCCAACAGTGTCACCAATATATATATATGTGTTAAAATTATCTCTGACATTTGTAAATACCAATGAAAAGTTACCAATTAGTAATAAATGTTGATAAAAAAAGGTGGGATGAGGTGTCAATTTGGTTGTGTCAGGAGCTATTTCTTCATTCCAAATTTCTGCCATTGAAGGCCAAAGACTATATCAGCAGGAATGATTTGTTAAAGAAGAAACAAGACTTGTCAAATATATGTGAAATAATAAAAATATTTAATTTCAGAAATTTGAACAAGTGTACAAATTAGTTTTTGGCACGATACCAATTAAAGATTTAGTACATGAATAATAATATACACTTGCGTTTCTATGTACTTCGTTCAGTTAGAAACTGAAAGGCTGCAGGGGAGAAAGAAAAGATGAGAAATAAGCAGAAATAATTTTGCTTGAAAGAAGACAAGATTAATTGGTACGAGTCAGTATTGCCATGTTTTTATTGTTATAAAGTTTCACAATTCTATACTTAGCGATTATGAAAAACCAATTTGTCTACTTCTGAAGGAAATTGATTGTTAGTCACTAATAAATAATCCTCAAAAAGAAACAGACATGTTGTTATCTAATATAAAGGCACTGAGTGGTTACAGAAATTCCTGATTGTAAAAGTTTACAACATAGAACATTGAATCTGAGAAGATTCTTCAATTTGGTAGAAAACAGCCAAAATTAATGAAGATTTCTATTCATTTGTGTTGACTTAATATAATTTACAAGGAAATGAATTAAACGTCTTTGTCAGAAATATCATTGATTGAAGCCAAAAGAGAAAATTTTCAGCTGTATTAGAGAAATTGTGAATGAGAGCTAACATAATTGTTTTACAAAGGCAAGCTGAGGACTTGATGAGAAGGCAGTGAATGTTCAATCATTTGTTGCTAATGTATTTAATGACATATAAGACCCCCAGCCAAATTTTGACTTTAATAAATTTGTAACAAAAACGTAAAAAAAACTTATTTTGAACCAAGCCAAATAAGGAATGTCATTAGAACATTCTGTTTTTAAAAGCAAAGTGCTATCAATTATAAAGAAGACAGAATGTATGGCTGTCAGCAAGAGAAAAAGCAGAAGAGACAAACTACAATTTAAAGATGTTGACATGAAACACAGAGAAGTTTAAATATCTAAGCAGAGGATGGAAATTACAACATAGAAATTAGAATGCACATTGAAACTGGAAAAGATACCTTCCAAAAGTCAAGCAAAATACTAAGGAAAAGAATGTATCAGTCATCTTCTTTAGCAGTGAATGATGAACAAACTTATTAAAGATGAAGAAAAAAAATGGAAGGCAATAGAAATATGGTTCTACTGAAAGATGCTGAGAATACCAGAGATGGAGTATGTAAAGCAACAAAGAAGGAAAATAGAAACAAAAAGGATATTTAAACTCAGAACCAGAAAGAGATGATATGAATTCCTTGGGTACATAATGAGGAAAGAGGGCTGGAAGAATTTGACAGTCACAGGACCTATTGAAAAAATAGTGGGTAGAGGATGGCAGTGGGCCACCTCCCTACCTGATGAACTTGTGTGAATGGATGGTGAAACTGTGGGAGGGTATTTTGGCAAACAGAACATTGCTAAGGGACATAGGAGGCTGTGGAGAGCCATGGTTATCAACATCCCGATGGGGGCATGGCACAGAATAAAATTTCAAAAAGTCATTTTAACACAAGTTAACTATTTTAAGATGGTTCAAGAATATATTTTCTGAAATGTTTATTTCTTATATAGAGTGAACTAATATCTGTAGTCTTTTAAAAATTAACATGTTTTGGCCAATATATTCTTTTTGTCCTACTATCTGGTGATCTTGAGAAATGGTTTTGCATATTTTATTACATCTACTCAGCAAGAACTTGACAGCCTGATAAAATAATGGATGATTGCTGTAGTGTAGTGTTAAGGAAATGAAAAAGATAAAAATTATGATGGAATTTCTGAAGACCACTGAAAAACTCTATTGATAAACTTTTTGGTTAATAATGATATTTGAACTTTCATATTTGAACTACTATGTATTAAGAGATGCTTGATAAAATCTAAAGAAGCTTTCCTTTGCCATTTTGATAAACATTCTAATAGGAATTATGATCAGCTTTCCTTTGGATCTTGAAGATTGGTGCTACAAAATCACAAACAAAGAACTGTACCAAATGCCATAAACTAGTTCAGTTTCTAACTTCCAAAAGCAGCAACAACCAAAATGAATAGCATGAGTAAATTTAAGTAAACATAATAATATAATAAAGATGTTGACTTTCAAAATTAGAATGGACAAAAGGTTAACAAGGAAATGAATACTTAAGAAATAAAACCTATTGGAGTTGAGAAAATTGTTTTCATAGAAAAAATTTATAAATGTCAACAAACATTAACGCTTCCTATTCAGTCAAAGAATTATGAATGTTTACTGTATGGAATATTTTTTGTCATTACAATTACCAACACTGTAGAATAAGGAGAGAGATACAGTTAGAAAGGTTGTTCTATATTATTTCCTGATAAAACAAGAACTTATGAAAGATGAGAAATACGTCAAAGAAAGTAGGGTAAAAATATTATGATTAATGAACATTGTTTTTAGCAAAAGATGGATGTCCCTTCAAAGATGCACTGTTCCCTGAGATAATAAATCACATCAGACATCAAGTGAAAAACTTATATACAACCCATAGCTAAAGATGCAGGTAAAATGATCAGCTTCCTGTCTCGCTCAGAAATTACCAGATTCCTTTTCTCTCAAAGACAGAACATGGCAAATCCCCTAGATATCTATGTATATCTACTTTTATGGAAATTGCTTGGATGAACTACATTTCTTTGTTATGCCAGGTCTAGGATGCAGCATAACGCTTACATAGTAGCAAACCACCCACATTCTCTCCTTATTCCCAGTGGGAAGCGTTCTAACATTGGACGGAAAGTGGGACACTGAGATCCAACAATGTATTGGCATGGCCAAGGCTACCTTTCAAAGGCTGAGTAGAATATTGAGAAACAGGAAGATTTCATTGAAAACAAAAAAAAGAATACTGGACTGTTATGTCCTCCTTTATGGCAGTGAATGTTGGACAATATCTTCAAAGATGAAGGAGTGACTCAAAGCAAAAGAAATGTGGTTTTACACAAGGATACTGAGGATACCATAGACTGAACATAGGAGTAATAGCATGGTTTTGGAGAGGATGCAAATGAAAAGGAAACTGATACTTGGCATCAGGGAGAGACAACTGAAGTTTCTGGGTCACATAATTAGGAAGGAGAACTTAAAGAATCTAATACCCACAGGATGGATAAAGGCAAAGAGAGACAGGAGAAAGCAGTGCAAGACATACTTGATGAACTTGAACAAGTGGATGGTGAAATGGAGTTTGGGAGAGATATCAAGAGGAGAAATGTTAAGAATGATAAGGGATAAGAGCAAGTGGAAGTCCATGATCATCTACATCCTGAAGGGACACGGCATATAAAGATGATGACAAACTTGACTTTACAAATTTAAGCAGAGTACTAGATTGATGTGCGTTGTGGTGCAGTGGATATTGACTCAGAATGACAAATTGGGGTGGAGAGTTTGAATTCCATTTGAGTTCCTTGCATTCACTTATGCATAAATACCATTGAGAAAGGTATTAATCCGTCTCTTCTCTTCAGTTATGGATTAAATAATAGGACAGATTGGGTTCTATAGCCTTGGCTGGCAACCAGTCTACTGCAGAAAGCAATGGCAACCTACTGCGGGATAATCTTCTGCCCAGTTAGTCATGTCACTTTTGAGACATGGTCACTCAAAGTGTGTATCACGTATGGCACTTAACTGACTGACTAGATTGACAGTTATGTCTCATTATTTTACAGTTGAAATTGCTCATTGTAACCATAAGTTCTGCAAGTTTTTTTTCTCACACTTCTTTCTTGTAGAATTCTCTTCTGGCTTCTTGCTTTTCAATCAACTTTGAAGGAAATATAGTAGTTGTCATATTAATTCATGTTCTTTTATTGTTCTCTCTCCTTAATATTTTTTCTCCGATTCTTTCATATTCAGTAACCTCTTTTGTAGGCTTCTTGGGGTGCATTAATAAAAAATAAATAAAGATACTTACTTTCATAACTACAGAAAATAGTTTAACTCTTCCTGAAATTTTAATGAGTCATTGATATTTTTATTCAAACTCTATCTCAAGTGAAGATAAAATGAATATTACAAATTCAGTACCAAGGTATAAAATACTTATTTTAAGCATATACTAAAAATTACTTTTTTAATACCATATCCTTTGTTGTGGGAATTAACATTTTAGCTGAGGTTTATAAAGATAACTCCCTGAACTACATTTAAACAGAGCCACATGATCATCATGTCTAAAGCTCACAAGTGACTTTACTCTTTATTGTACATTAAAGTTCTAGTAGCCTTGGAAAGAAGGTTTAGAGAGAAAGAAAAATCATGCGAGACAGGCTATAACCAGTAAATACAACTGAACCATTCCTTGTGCATTAAATAGAAAACAATTTATAACAAGCAAATAAAAAAGAAAGAAATGTAGAAGTGTAGTTGACGTAACAAATGTGCCTGAAATCTACAGTTTGTGCCTCTTTTTAGGCCGATGAAATATGTCCTGGTTGTGAAAGATATATTTTAGAAGGCATTCATAATTTTTTCTATATTAGTGAACTGATGAAAAAAAAAGAAAAGGAAACTGCCTCATGCTCAATTTGAAAGAGGGCGAAAGAGAGTGACAGAAAAAAAGAGAAAGAAAGGGTTTGCTGCTTCTTTAGTTTCCATGAGTGATTTTCATTGGTCCTGCAGTAGCCTAATGTTATGTCAATTTCTGAACCTGGAAATAAGCATACCACATGTATTTTAGCTTCTGCTAGTCTCTACACCTTTTTTAAGCAGTTTGTGATCATAACTATCTACAGGATTCAGTTTCTTTTGTTATCGGTGAATTACCATGACTTCTTTAAAAAAAATAGTTGTTTTTTCCAGTTGCCTTTTTTTCAGTTTTGAATTCAATTTTTCTTCTCTTAGACAGGGTACCACACAATGCTTAGAAATCTAGCCTACCCTTCTATTTAATCAATTCACTCAGTCAATTTAGTATTCTCTCTTTTCAGTACTTAAGCTGTTATGGCTCTCCACAGATTCAGTTTGTTTTATTATCTTTGAATTTGCTGACTTCTTGGGATAAGTAGTAAAGTGATATCACAGTAACATCTTTATTGTTTTGGATTCAGTGATGTTCTTCTTGACTGGCTCTCATCCTGGGCAAGAGTGCTCAGGTTACCCAACTATTTAACCCATAACTTCTAAGGAGAATAAACCAATTCATGCTTTTCACATGTTTATTAGGGCAACCTAAATGCTGTGGATTTGGCTGGAGTTTGAATTCAACTCATTAATACCACTTCCTGCATTAATCAATAACTACATCCTTAAAAAAAAACAAAAAGATGTAAGTAATCAAAAAATTTTGGATGTGAGTTTAGCAAAAATAATTTAGTTTTCAATGCAAACAGACATATATATAGCCTAATGTCATATATAACTAGGAACTTTATTAAGTCTAGACTATTGATGAAAAAAGTATTTATTTTATGTATTAAATTCTTACTTTACAACACAATCTCCTTTCTTGTCAATGCACTTGTGGTGAATATTAATCATATAGCTCAGATATTATCCTGAGTATATATATATATATATATATATATATAAGGCCTTTGATAAGTCCAGCAAAGCTTAAGCTGTTGCCCTGGATATCGCCAAAGCATTTGATAGGGTTTAGCATGTTGGCCTTCTGCACAAGCTACGGGATTATGGTGTCACAGGATGCTTGCTTGATTTGATCTAATCTTTTCTATCAAACTGCATAATGAAGGTCGTCTTGAACAGGCATGCCCCCACATCCTACCACACAAACACTGGTGGGTACTTACGTATTATCGGGAGGACCTTTAAAAAAACGACTCAAAAATTAAAGTAAATTATTTATTGAAACGGTTAAAACAATAAAATAACATTACATTTGTAATTCCGGAGGCCAGAACGTCGCAATTGCTTCCAAAAGTGACTCAAAGACATCAGTACAGGCAACATGCTTCCGCCACATGAATTCGGCCAAATACGACTCCAAATGGTGACGTGCAGTGCCACAGTGCTTCTTGTTTCGCCACTTTGTCGATCCCCATAGGCGTTCCACTGTCTGCGTATGAGCCCCGGTGTTCGAATCCACAAAGTTGTACTTGTGGTTGACATTGAGGTGATGAAAGCCTGATTTTTCCAGTTCCTTGGTGTTATAAGCGGGCTTATAACACCTTGTTATCAAAGGTCCTCCCGATAATACGTAAGGACCCACTGGTGTCCTCCAGGGCTCTATCCTAGGCCCGACACTCTTTCTGATCTTCATAAACAACCTGACATGATCAAATCCCAAGTACGCATCTACACTGATGACACTACCATTTACTTCCACCTCAGTAAGAAATCTTGCAAGGCAGCCAAACAAAACCTCACTGCTGTTCTCAAGAAGGACCTCCACTTTGTGGTAGGCTGGAGTAAGAAATGGCTTGTAAATTTTAATGCTTCTAAAACAAAGCTGCTATCTGTCAGCCACCACAAGCAGTCCCACCTGCCCACCATCAGCATGGACCAAGCAAGTCTCCCTGAAAGCAATACATCTCCTTGGTCTCACCCTCTCTTCTGACCTCAAGTGGAACCATTACATTGAATCAATAGCTAAATCGACTGCTAGGAAGGTTTGTTCATTGTGTTGGGTCAGGAAGTTTTTCCCACCTGAGTCCATCTTGCATATATACAAATCAACCATCTGACCATGCATTGAATACTGTTGTCATATCTGGTTGGACATCCCTTCCATTCATCTTGGGGTTCTCAACAGGCTCCAAAGGAGAATCTGTAACGTGATTGGTCCTGACCTAGCAGCTTGACTCCAGCCACTTTCTCACCAGCAGGATGTGGCTTCCCTCTGTCTATTCTACAAATATTTTCATGGCTTCTGCTTCGATGAGCTTAGCTCACTGATGTTCTCTCTCTACAAGAATTTACTTGAGCAACCAAACTGGCAACAAGGTCCCACCCTTTTACAGTTAAATCAACTAAATGCAGCTGCCACTTCTAATCAAGCAGCTTCCTTTCTTGCATTTCCTGCCTGTGGAACTCCCTTCCATATACTTGCTTCCCTGACGGCTACAATCTCCAAGAATTTAAATGCAATGTCAATTTCCATCTCTTGTCCACTTGACTCCAGTCCTTCCCTTGTCCTTTCCCCATCACCTCCTGTATCATGTGTTTTTCTTTTCTCACTCTACCCTCACTGGTATTCACATTCTTCTCTTGCCCTTTCTCTGACACCCACTGTAACTGGTTTGTCTTTCTTTTGCTCTCCTGCTTTCACTTTTACTCTTCTCTTATGTAGCCCCCTGCACACCAGTGGCGGTACCACCTTCCTTGGGATGAAACAATTAAAAAAAAAAAACAGAATTCAGCCAATAGCTGTACCTGACTTATTGATGTCCTCATGTATACATGAGAGGGAGATAAAGAGGTTCATAAATTGATCTTACCTATTAGTCATCTGTTGATTATTGATAAAAAACAAAGTAATTCATTTATTTGACTTTCATATATGTTCACTGAAGTCTTTGAAGGTAATGCATTTGCAAATCAAATTAACAATACACCAGATTTCATGGTAGACGAAACATTACCAAAATTATTAATTAAAAATTCCCCCACTCACCTCCATCCTTTGAGTTGAGATCAAGGAGAGAATGTGCAGCCCAAAATGCAAAATCTTCACTACTACACCTGTCCCATAATAATTGTTACATTTAGCATGTGAAATATATAGGCATATGATAATTATGGCACAGTGATTGCATTATTTACTTTATGTCCTACACAACGTTGTCCATTAAGACACTCTTGTTAGGCAACGTCATTAAAACTGAGTCTATACTTCATCTTTACTTTAATATACTTTTGAGTTTTGAAATATCATGTATATTTTATAATAATACACACATAGGCTCATTTAAAGGTATATTTTGCGTTAAAATTAAGACTTGCTCCTTGCACATAAATTTCAATTTCAGTTTTTAAAGTGCTTGGGTAGTGTAATGGCTATTGGCACAGGAAGTGGAATTGGTGAGCTAAGTTCAAATTCAAAGCTTGTCTGTTGCATTCAGTTTCACACAAATGCTCTTAAAAAGGCATGAATTCATCTCTTCTGCTCCTTACTATAAGTTAAATAGCAAGATAGACTAGGGCACTCTAACTTTGGGTTGAGAAAACTGAATGTCAAATCATGTCAAAGGCAACAAGAAAGCACTTTTCCAAGAATGCTTGGTAATTCACAGATAATAAAGAAAAGGAATCTCAGGAGAGTACTGATCATCCCCATCCTGAATTGACATGACTTACAAAATTGACACAATAATTCATTTTTTTAGGTGCATATTTTTTATGAACATTCTGCCATCTCTCTTCTTTCTTTGTTACTTGTTCATTTCTAACAACTAAAAGTTGTTAATTATACTGTTTTATGTTATATTTCTACAGAAAGTAAATGAATTTTTTTTATCACTTTAAGCATAATTTTTAGTGAATAGTTGTGAGTAGACACTTTGTTTATTATACTCGTTTTTGAGACCCACTAAAAATGTTTAATGTCTATGTTTATAAAAATTAAATAGATTGTGATGAATTTATATCATGATAAACTATTGCAATGCCCCTAACACCCTGAACGTTAAATCACCAATTACAGTATGATCACTGAAGTTAATCAAAGCTGAACCTGGTGAGTACATAGATGGGTGACTGCTTGGGAATACTCAGAGATGAAATCTTGGATGCAAGTGTGATGCAATGATTTAGAATTATTAATTGAAGAGCTGAGTTTCAATTCCTGTTAGATTTATTATATTCATTTACACAAATAGACTTTGGAAAGGTGTGAATTCATCTCTTCTCACCCAGCTATGGGTTATTAGTAAGACTTGTATTGCTAAAGAATTATTATTTAAAAAAAAAACCTTATTTAAAATACTTCCTGGCTTAAAATAACCTGCAAATGGTTGATCAGCCATAAAAAATGAAACCACCAAACTAGCACCCTGAAATTGAGACATACAGATTAACATTTTAAGTTTGAAAAAAAAATCCCTCTCCAAAATGATATCAACCTTGGGATAAAATATCAACTATTATGAAGTGATATAATTTAGATGCACAGTAGTATAATGGATAGCAGTTCTGAATAAGAAATCGGAAGCTCAGTTCAAATGCCAATTGAGTTTATTGAATTCACTTAGATGCAAATACACTTGGAAAAGCTATGAATCCATCTCCCACTCCAGCTATAGGTAAATAGCAGGGTAGACTGGGCTCTATAACCTTAGCTGGTAACCTGTCTGGAAGGAAAACTCTAAAAAAACAAACCAGCCTGGTGAGAGTTATACTCTGTTAGACTATCATTCAAGTCTGACCACTGCTGCTAGGGTGACAAAATCCTATGACCCTAATGCATTAAGAGATTCATGATCATAATTACAATTTACCAAAAACTTTTATCACAACTGCAGTTGGCTGTCACTAGTATTATTTGTAAGCAGTGATAGTTTTTCTTTGCATGACGTGGTCATTTGTTTGCTTTAAAATAGTATTATTGAAATTGGTGTGATTTAAGTAGATTGGTGTATTGAAATATTTCAGTAGTTTGTTTTCATACTGATTTTCAGTGATTAATGTTTCAACACACAAGAATACATCAAATTTACCAACGGATACAACATGCTTACATTTCCAATAAGTGCACACTTCTATCTCTTGAGGAAGACAGTTTAAAATTACTTCATTTGTATCAATTTTGCATCTGTATGAAAAAGGAAGATCATAAACTACATTTTAGACATTTAATACTTTTTTTTATTATCATAAAGATAAAAACGCCTTGCAAGCAACAAAAAAGATATGTGCTGTGTCGGGTGAAGGTTCTTTACCAGACAGAACTGTATGGAAGTGGTTCACTAAGTTTAAAGTTTGTGATTGCAGCTTTATTGATGAAGAATGCTTAGGCAGAACCCCTACTACAAATGACAACCAAATCATGACATTGATTGAGAATAAGATGCACTATACAGTGCATGAATTGGCAGAAACACTAAATAAATCAAAATTCACTCTCCATGAGCACTTAGTGAAGCTTGGGTACTCAAATTACTATGATGTTTGAGTACCACATGATCCAAGTGAAAAAAAAAACTTATGAATCACATTTATATCTTTGATTTGCTGTATAAATACAATGAAAAACTACACTTATTAAGCAAATTGTGATGAGTGATGAGGAATGAATCATTTACAACAATGTTCAGCAAAAAAAGATCCTAGGGTAAGTGACATGAGCCAACTTTAGCTATCTCAAAAGCAGATCTTCATCCCAAGAAAGTCATGCAGTGCATCTGGTTAGATTGGAAAGGAATTCTGTATTATAAGCTTCTGCTGAGTAACCAATCAACTGATTTTTGAAAAGTACTGCTTTCAGCTGGACAGATTAAAGGCAGCAATTCAAGAAAACTGCCCAGAATTTGTCAACATGAAAGGTGTTGTTTTCCATCAGGATAATACCAGACCTCATGTTTCTTTGGGGATGTGGCAAAAAGTGAAGCAGTTTGGCTGGGATGTGTTCACCAGATATTGCTCCTTCTGATTTTCATTTATTCAGGTCCTTGCAAAATAATCTCAATGGTAGAAATTTTATTTCTTTGGATGACAAAAAACACTTTGATGCATTCTTTGCTGAGAAACCAAAAAAATTCTTAGAAGAAAAAAGTTGAAGGAAAAATAGAGAAAGGCTGTGCATCGAAATGGTTCATATTTAGTTGAATAAATGCTTAATGGCATAATTTTTTGTAAGTTTTGATTTCCCTTAAGTCATCAATTTTTCAGATAACTCAATACTGTAACGGGTGGCTGGATTGTTTAATTATCAAATGGTCATGTGTGGGAGATTTTTTTTTTTTTTAATCATATCACCCCCAGCAAGGCGGTAACGCCACTGATGTGCAGGGGGCTACGTAAGAGTGGAAAGATTGGAAAAAAGAAAGCCGGAAACCACATCCTGAACAGGGAACAAGGGATGAGCCTCTACACCTGTAAAATAGATGTGGGTGGAGTGTGAACTGGGTGATAGTTTAGACTATCTACTCCAATTAATTAGTTTTAGTGAAGAGTTAGTCAGGTCAGAAGAGTTAGAAATGCTTAACAATGCATGATTGATGTATAAAGTAAAGTGTGGAAAATTTAATTTTTTCATTCAAGTCTTTTTTATGATGCGCAACTCATTTATTTTAATGCTACAATATTTTATGAACAAAGTATTAAAAATTCAGAAATGAAAAGATTTTCAAAATAAACCCTGAAAACTGTCAACATTATTTTCCCCTTTACTCCCAAACTGTGATCTAAATGCTTTGTTTGTTACTACTTTAATTACAGAAAATGTTTTTATTTGAATCACCAAGTAATCTGTTTTAAAAGCCATCAATAAAACAACTAATCATTTATAAAAATTAGAAAAGATCAAATTAGTGAATTAGTGATCTTACTTAATAGCTTTAACTAAGTTGAGCATGATATAAGACATATGCTGGTAGATGACAATGATAAAACTGAATTTATTTGATGTCGTAGTTCTATGTGATATTTGCACACAAAGACAACATTTTAGAATTAATTTTCAGATGTTTGAGAATGTGTGTGTGTACACAGACATTTTTGGCTTTACAAATTACAACCCATGTTTGATAATCGGATTAAACTTATTTAACATAGAACTTCAAATAAAATGATAAAAATGCATAGTAAACAAATATATCTGACTGGTCTGCCTGTCTACATGAGATGAAAGAAATGTTTGCATAATTTCATAAGTATTTTATTATAAACTTTGTTAAATCAAACTTTACTCTGGTTGTGTGGAATTGGGTGAGGTAGATTGTTTGCTATTACTAACACCAGCTGTGTTAAGTAGCAAGATTTAGATGGTAGATAGTAACTGAAATTTATTTTTTAACTAAAAATAATTTTGAGGTTAATTTATTGAATTAATTATATTTTAACAACAATGTTGTAATATATAATAATGAGTGCATAGCCGAGTGGTTAGAATATTCGCTTTCTGACCATGAAACTTGTGGTACAGTTGCAGTAAAAACCACAAGTGGGAACTGTCAGTGTTGAATAAAAAAATTTGTCTGAGCAAGTGTCTGCAACAAGGATTAGCAAGCAGTTCTAGTCAACAGGTATACTTGGATACAAGCGGCCAGCTACCGCCTCTTTATAATAGCAGGAATATAGAAGACCAGAAAATATTCTAGGAAAAACTGCCCATGCTTAAACTTAATGTATAATCCAAAATTTCCAGAAATTTGTTCAAGGACTTGATTTTTTTATCAATGAATAACATTGAACTTTCTCATACCATTCAATTCAGGTTTGGAATTTGATAAATAAATGTGTGTCATGTATACTTAAAGATGTTTCTTGGAAAATAATAACAAAAAGAAAACTCATTCTAGCCCATGCGTTTCTTATATATATATATATATATATATATAATTATTAGTCAGAATTAAATTAGACCAATACACAGCTGTATTAAAAAGAGCTCAGTATATATATAATGTAGAGCTTCTAAATATTTAAGAAAAATAAATAAAGGCAGGCAATTTCAAATAAATTTAAGTATACGAGCATTAGATTCATATTACTTCAATTTCATTACTATTTTATTAAAATGAAATATATGTCCTTGGAGTTCAATACTGGTGGGAAGGGAGTGAATTCTGAATATATATATATATATATATATATATATATAATTTAATATCAGAAATTACTTGTCATAATACTAAGAATATTATGCACATCATAGATACACCAGGAAAAATATTAATGGATTGCTAGATAGTAAAATAATTGGTGACTGTAGAATTTTGAGAAATACAGTGTTGAGCTTAGTGTTAAGATTGTTGTTTTTTCAATGGTTTACTGATGAAAAAATATTTTTGCAAACAAGTTTTTTGTCATAAAGAACTTGATATCGAGATAGAGCTTTAGCAGGATTAATGTGGAAAGTTTTGTCACTTAACTGAGCAGAGTCATGCTGACTTCAAAGTTTTATGAGGGAACTTATGTCTTCACTAGTCCTTTGTTGAGTCTATATTATTTGTGTGTGTGTGTGTGTGTGTGTGTGTGAGAATAAAGAAATAAAGACAAAAGGAAGACTTAGCTGACATGTTTCATCCTATATATATATATATATATATATAGCTTAGATTGGGTATGTTCAAGGTTGACAATTACAGTAACAGCTTTTTGTTCTTCCTGCTTGTGTAGATGAGATAATTATAGAACAGTGTTTTGCCTATATTTTTACTCATATTTTATCAACTACATGACATTATAATACTTGGCAATTATGATTTGGGAATAACAGGGTTCATGCCTTTCCAGGAGACATAGTTTTATTTGAAGACAATATGTATATTTTTATCTAGAATTCAAACTCAGCTGAACTAATTTACTGTAGAGCTTAACAATTATGGTGTCCCAGAACTCCATGAAGACTTTAGATAGATAATATATAAATATTTATATCATTCAGCCATCAACTCAATTTTATTAAGTACATCTCATCCACAGCTGAAAATCTACAGTGAATTCCACTTAATGGATCCATGTTGACAAGGAATAGCTTTTAAGTGGGAGGCACAGATGTGCAAGAAGAGGTTGTTCTCTTAATGAAAATCCTTTCAAAAAGGAATATCCTTTATTCAGACCAAAAGTCATGTCTTGAGTGTTCTACTTAAGTGTAATCCACTATACCTAGAAGAAGGATGAGATTAGAAAAAAAATTAACTCAGTCAGAATGACAACTGCTAATTATTCAGTATAAAACAATTTTTGAAGTAAAAACTTCCTAAAAATGTCATGTCAAACATGGCAGCCATTTCAGTGGTAAGAGTCTGGGTGCCTTATCAGCTGCATTTGGACTCAAACTTGAGTTAATGCAGTAGAATTTTAGATGATGCCATCTTTTTAATATATAGTAATCATTTTTAATTGATGAGGATATACAGGTTTTGTGTTAAGGACAGCAGCTTGGAACATGAAATCAAAGAGCTGAGCTTAAATTCCATTTCAGTTTTGTTAATTCACCATTGTACAAATACTCTTGAGAAAGTTATGAATCCATGGACCCCTATCTATGGGATAAATAAAACTGGGTTTTTCAGCCTTTGTTGGCAGTCAGTGAAGGAAAAGGAGAACTCTGAATTTAAAACCGTATGTAGCCCTGGTAAAGTCATTGTAAATTCCACAATACTTTTATTAGTTACAAAGTACTTGCTTGTACTTTGGTTAATAAAAATATTGTGGAATTTACAATGACTCTATGATCCCAAGTGTGATTAGCCTTGAATTTAATAGATAAACAACAACACCCATTATGATTTTTTGAGTTTTTATTCTTTCATCATGTTTTTTTTTTATTAAACCTATCTTCCTGCTTTATACTTCTTAGCATTTCAGGTAGTATGCGGGTGGGGGGTATAATGGATAGTGGCAAGGAATGAAAAATTGAAGAGCTGAATTCAAATTTCAGTCAGGTCCAGTACATTAACTTAGACACAATTATCCTTGCGGAAAGGCATGAATCTCCCCTCCCTCAACTATGGGTTAAATAGTAGGACTTGTATTCGGAAAAATAATTTCTATTTTTACAGTTTTTAATGCAATATTTGAACAGTTTCTTTTTTCAACAAAAGATTCTAAAACTTAATATGAAATTATTTACAACTTCATCAGCAGTCATTGAAAGTTTACTCTTGGACAAAGGTCTATACCACCTGTTTCCATGATCAATGTGACTGTGTTTATTCTCTAAGTCTTACCAGGAAATATCTTGTATCTGATGTTTTTCTATTCTATTTGCCATCTATTGAATACCAATGAACCACTCCTTTGCTCCATCTGTTATCCTTTATTCTTGCTCTGTTCTGCCAGACTCCATTTTTGTCAGAATTCTTTCATAAAATTGATAAACTTGTTATTGAATTCAGGAAGTTAACTATTTTCAGCTAGCAGTATAGCCCGGCATTGCTCGGGTGTACTGAAAACTTTTATATATATATTATCGATTTTCTGCACTATTGTAAGAACTGCAACCTTGAAGCTTCTGAATATCGTTTCTTATGTCTTTGTCTATGAATGTATCAAATTTGATTAAAATCGAACCACTCCTCTATAACCCGATTTTTTCGATTATTGATTTTCAATATTTATCGGGGGTACCTCGACACAAAACCTAGCTAAGAACACTCGCAGATGCTTATAGTACAACTGTGTAAATTTTCAAGAAAATCGGTTCAGCCATTTCGGAGTCTATAGGTAACGGATACACACACACACAGACAAAGTTCCATTTATAAATAAGTTTAGATATTTTAGTCTCAATGTCAAATTCTTATTCTTTAGATTTTTTTAATAGCTTTCTTAATTTCTTCATTAGTATGTTTATCATTGTTTGTTTTGAAATGAACTTTATAATGATAGAATGTCCATTGGTCTATGTTCTAATTATGCAGGGATCTTTACTTTTGTGTAGTCAAGTTTGAAATGTGACTCAGTATTTTAGGAGAGTAGAACATTTCTTGTGTGAAGGTTTGGATTGTACGATGTTAAGATTTTATGCTTTTTTCCAGATTTTAACTCTCAGACTGTGCTTTTTGATTTAATTAATTTTGTTTCCAATTTTCCAGAGTTACTGGTTTCTCAATTGTCATGTCCAAGAATGCACAACAATTCACATAGGATAAAGAAATATGGATTGCTGATATCCTAGAACAGCAGGGTGTTAATATTATTAAGCATATGGGCGGGGCACTTTTAATTAGGTATATTTTTATTAAATGGTTTACAGAAAATGTCACATTGACTGTGTTAAAGAATATTAATTGAATGCCATAGCAATTACTAATTCTACAGTTTGTGTAACATTCTTAATGTATACATTTTGCTTGCTAAGTTTTCAAAATGTCAGGTATATTAGTCTCAAATGACAAAAGTGCATAGAACTACATTTGAAGTGTTTAATTTTCCTGTCTAATTACTGTGCAGATCTTGATAATTAAATACTGACTCATTTAGAGTTGCATAATGTTATTACAACTTCCTGTTTCCCAAAATCTAAAACTTCTGGACAAAGTAATGAACCTCATTTTGCATCCACTCAATAAATAATTGCATTGTCAGCCAATGGATTTTCTGTGTAAATGGAAAGAAAACACATGACTTGTTAGCTTAACAGAATTTTCCACAGTGACCTGAGTGGATACTTAAAGACAAGAAAGGAATTTTCTCACATCTTAAGAATAAGGATATTAGACTGAATCAAGCAGAAAGGAAAGATAGTAACTTGACAGTATTAGTTGGTTTGATGTTTGGATAGTAAATAAAAACCAGGGAAAGTTTCAAATTTGTCTACTTTGTGCCAAAAGTTTAGGCCCAATCCTTGGATTTAAAGCAGTCACCTAAAAATTGTAAATTGTGTGTATTTTCCAAAACTAATTTTCTAGTCAGAGGTACTGTCTCTTTTTGAAGGATTTTATCCTATATGTAATAATAATAAAACAATTACGATGTAAAGTTTCCTTAAATTATATATAAAGGGCCTAATTTTATCTTATCAGGATAATGATAATATTAGAACTGGTGGATTTAGAATTTTAGGTAAACCATTCCTTACAATAGTAGACACCATGCACTAATATAACACTATAATATTGCATGTAAAGAAAAAAAAATGTAATCCTAAGTTTAATATGATGGAGTGGTAGAAATTATTACTAGTAGTATTATTAATTCTGAAGTTTATTGTCAATCACAATATGAGTTAAGTTAATATTATAAAACTTGTAAAATCTGAAAAAAAAAATAGCTGAAAATTGAAGAGAATAAAAAGAAAAATATGTTTTTGTAGCTGGGGGCTGTGGGTCAAGCAAAGTCATCATTGGCCACCATTATGTAACTAAGATAGATACCATTAGGAGCTTTGGGCTTTTACAGCCGGTGGAAGTAAAAAATGTAGGTAGTCAAAACACAACTGTTGAAAATTTTTGATAAGTGCAAAAAGGTTAAATTCTGTCTATGAGAATAAAGTGAATTATAAATCTCACTGGGAAAGTATTTGTAAATTTGAAAACTTGAAAAAATGATGTAATCAGGAAGAAGAAGAAAAGAAATTACATCAATAGAAATATTGCTATTTCATTGGTTAAACCAAGGGAATAAAATCACTCCGCCTCATGATATGAGCTAGGAGTAATCTCATTGTTTAAAAATTTGATTAGCATGGATACCCTGTGTCCATCACGCACCTCCCAAGAGAATTTGAGACACGCATAAAAACCAGAGCTGAGAAGGCCAAAATCAGTTGGAGTCTAGTCAGCTCTCGGATCAGTCGAGATTTAACGACTGAGGGAAAAGTGTTCCCAACCAGGAGCCATGACTGAAAAGATTGGTCGCTTCCCATAGAGCTCCTGGCTGAAGATATAAAGAAACGTAGAGAAGCCTGTCACCGACTGACTTAAGACTTAAATTTGAATAATGCACCTCCGATAGTGTCCTGGCTAAAGAAGTAAGGAAACAGAAAGAGCTGAGAAAGAGTTAAACTTAAGGAAAGATTGGTTGCTGCGCTGAGCTAAGAAGACAAGACGAATGGCCGTCGTCGTCACAAAGACCCATCTTTGGTTGTTTCCATAAGGCTTCAGTGAAAAGCCCTGATAAGACTTTTTGAACTCCCAAAACTTGAGAAAAAAGAATACTTGAAATCTTCGATTGGAGTGAACAAACATTAATCTCAAACTAAAACTTTCGCTCCATTGTAAGAATAGGAATTCGACAACTGTTACATTCAATTTCTGTTCACTGTTTCAGGCATTTTTTGTATATAAATCCGTTCTGAAACGTGTGTTACACTAATAGGCTAAATATTTTTTTGAAATTCTACTAGTAAGAGTTATTTAAACTGAACAAGTTATGAAACTTAGTAATTACATTCAGAAAGTAATCCCAAACTTCTGGCCTATAGAGTATCTGAATAAAAATGCAGAGTGCAAAAGAAACTATAAATATTTTGTTGAATTTTTTGATTTCTAAAAACATCTGTAAAAATACTTTTTAAAAGATAAAATGAAAACTGTCATTGCAGTCAGTTATTTACATTTTTATTAAGCATAGCTTAGTTTGGTCAAAAGTAGTGACAAACAACTTCATTACTTGTACTATTTACATTTTCTGGACATTTCTTTTTATCTTTCTTGCCATATTCACAATGTCTTGGCCATTATATACTCCAGCCTTGTTCAGGTTTTATTTACAAATAGTTACAATAACTCATCTCAGAAATAAAGACAGAACTTCACTACTGTAGTAATCATTTGTGAGAATAGTTTTCTGACTCATATTCTACAGCAAAGTACTGAATGATAATAAGCTTGGCTTAGTATGGTAAAGTGTCACATGTATAATCATTGACACTTATTGACCATTATTTATTGGCAAGGTGTTTGATATTTACATAATATGGCTAATAGAATCTAATGATGGAAAAAAATTAAAGAGAGAAAGTCAGAGTTTTTTGAAAATCAGCATTTAAAATTCTAGCTGTTTATCTGAATTGAAACACTGATAAATATTATGAGTGGAGAGTATGTGCCTACTTCAGCCATGAGACATGCTTTTATTGACAGTCTGCACAGTTGTGAAACTGAACATGTGTTAAAAAAATGACGATCAAAATCTTCTGCTCAATGACATAACCAACTGAATAGAGAAAAAGAACGTCTTTATCAAATGAGCATTGTACTTGTAAAGTTGGATTTGGAAGATTTTGATGTGAAGATAGGAAATAACAATAGTGCTTTCTTTTTCTTCTTTTTGAACAAACAGATGAAAATCCCCCATTGAAACTTGAGGCAGACATCTGATTCTACTCCCGAGAAAAGTCTTTGATATGCAGCTAGAGCAACAAAAAAACAACAGGCAGTAATATGTATCAGACTTTGAAATGCAATATATGAGTAGAAAATGTTGAGAGGGAGTCAATAAAGAAAAGCAGACAGTGCCTTGTGAATGAAGAAGTGCTTTTACCTGACCCAGCACCAATGTTTCTTTGATTTTTAAGGATCATTAATCCCTAGTTGGATACTATTGATCCATGATTAACTGCATTTATTCTTTCATATGAAGGATAAGCTTTTTTGATATTGTCTTTCAACTTTGATTTTCCAGCTCATGTCACTCGAAGATTTAGTTGTGAGGTTGAAGTAGCAGTTGGTGAGGAATGAAGACGCCAAGATTTCATCTCATAATAATGGTTACTAATACTTTATAAAAAGAGTAACTGGAGATTAATAACAGAGCCTACTTGGTGGTCAAAATAGTTGCATATTTTCTTAGCTTAGATTCAGCTAAGTCAAAATTCAGAATATGGCTTTTTCAAGAGAGACTCTATTTTTTTGTTGGAACAACACTGATTCTGTGTCAAATAAAGTTTAGGAAATGTCTATTTCTCTAACACATACACACTCTCCCTCTCACATATACTTAGTATTTCTCTCATACATTTTCTCTATTGCTCTCTGTCATATAGTAATTAGTGTGCCACTGCTGACACTTGTATTTGAACATGGATTGTCAAGAGTAAACTCAGTTGACCTCCTTCTCAAGTAATTAGCAGTGCTGAGCTACTGGAATCACACAACATGTAATATATATATATATATATATATAGGTATACAGGGATTAGAGTGTGTAGGGTCAGAGAAGAATAAGTGTCTGATGTGCAATTGTTCAAAGGTATGATTATACTTGTATCTGTGACTTTAAAGTGCTTTTACTAAAGTAGAAGTTAAAAAACTAACATGGATTTTTTTTTTAACCTAATAATGTTACAAAGGGAATTGACGATGTGATTTTGTTAAGATTACAAAACTCTCCTGCAATCTTTTATACACATACATGCACTCTTTCATAGGCATACTGTCTCCAACTCTCTCATGGACTCAGTAATGCACAGTTTATAGCCTTTCTCAGTATCTTTCTTTTGTACTCACAGACTTAATCACTCATATACTTTCTCCATTACTCACTCTCTCTCACACACAGAGTCTCTCTCTTTCTCTCTTATGGATGCACATAATCGCAGTTTATCGCTCACACACATCTTAATACTCAGTCATAAAAGATTTCTGGTCAAATCACAGAAAATTTTTAATTTTATATTTTGGAATTCATAAATCTATCTTTGAAGATTAAGTCTAATGAAAAAGACAGTTTGTATTCCTTTGGATTTGGATAGAAATATTCAGGAATGCTACTCACTTAGAAAAGCAAATTTAAGAAATTGACACATGACAGTCATTTATAAGAAGAACTGATATTTGATATTTTGGTTTTGTAAATTTTATTCTGTCAGAAGAATATTCTGTTTAGCAATTCCCACTGCATGTCAATGAAGTGAAGAAGGAAGACAATTTTCTGAGCCTCAATAGGATATCAGTCAGAAATAAATATGGCTCTAAATTATGATCACTAGGAAGTCATTTGATCAGAAGAATTTCTTGAATGTAAAATCAGAATAATATTAATATCAGTATACCAGAGAGAGAAAAGAAAAGAAAAAAACAACCAAAATAATAATAACCAACCATATGTAACTGGTACACTTGATTCTCATTTTGAATCTCAAGATAGCTGTTTTTTTGCTAGACATGGTTGAATACATTGCAAAATAATCTTGTCTCAAAAAACTATTTTTTATCATTTCACCCTCAAAAAGACAAAAAAGCCACTAACACACAAGAGGGTTACTGAGGGTAAAAGATTATGAGAAAAAGAAAAACATAATTAAAGAGAGTGAACAATAAAAGAACCGAAATTAGACAGAAGATAATGATTGACATTACATTTAAATTTTGAAGATCAAAGTTGACTGGAAAGTAAGAAGTCAGAAGATAGTTCAACAAGCAGAATGCATGAGAAAAAATCTGTTAGCATAGAACTTATGGTTACATCTAGCAATTTCAACTGTAAAATAATGGAACCTTGCTGCCAATCTGTTAGTATGCTTAAATTCATAAAATCTTAGGTACCAAAGACAAGCTCATCAGAACATTTACAATGAAAATATTTATACAAAGTGAACAGGCAAACTATTAGGGTGGTGCAAAGGTGACTGATGCTGAGATGCCAGGTCAGGACCAGTAACATTGCAGATACTTTGATGGATTTTACCATGAATCTCTAAATCTATAGCAGAAGAACAAATTAAATTAGTATATATTGTGGCAAAAATATTCAATGGCTGGATCAATGGTAGACTTATAAATGTGTAAGATAGATTCTGTTGAGAAAAATGGTCTCCAATAACATGGTGAACCAAATTTCCTCACAGCAAACCTAATAATTGATTCATATAATCTTCACACATGATGTCAATGGGAATAATTTAATTTGGATACCTTCAAAATAGTAATCAGCTAAAATAAGCAAAAGTATATTTTCTGTTAAGTAAGAATAATTGTAATTTTGAAATAAAATATCTGAGAAGATTAAACCTCAAAAAGAACCGAAAAGATACTGTTCTCTGACAAACTCTGTCTGTAGAAAAATTGTTGATAGTTTCAATACTTTTCAAATTAGAAAATTTATATCCTTGTATAATGTAGAAGTTTTTTGAAGTTATTCATCATCTACAGAAGGTATAATATATTCTTAATTTTTTTTTTTTTTTTAATCATTTCACCCCGAGCAAGGCAGAAACGCCACTGATGTGCAGGGGGTTACATAAATGTAAAAAGATTAATTAGAAAAGAGTGAGGAGTACAAGCTAGTTAGAAAGGAACAATAGAAAGCTGAGAAAGCAGGTGCAATGACAGGTACATGGGCGGAGAGAAAGGGAAGGTTATACAGGGGAGGGGAGAGAGCTAGAGGCCAGTGGTTAGTAGGTGAGTATTAACTTTGCTTTTAAATTTCTGGAGGTCGTAGCCGTCAGGAAAGCAAGAATACGGAAGTGAGTTCCACAGGCGGGAAGTGCGAGAGAGGAAGCTGCAGGAGTAGAATTGTCGTCTGCGTTTGGCTAACCTGACTGTGAATGGGTGGGACCCAGTTGCCAGTCTGGTTGAACGGGTAAACACCTGTTGAGGAGGCATCAGTGACTTAAGCTCATCCGAGCAGAAGCCATGAAAGTATTTATAGAAGAGACAGAGGGAGGCCACATTTCGACGATGGGAAAGTGGCTGCAGACGAGTCGCCAGATCAGTACCTATCACATTACAGACTCTCCTTTGGAGCTTGTCAAGAACACTGAGGAGAACGGCAGGGGCACCTGACCATAAATGGCAGCAGTACTCCATGCACGGACGGATGGTTGACTTGTATATATGCAGGATGGATTCAGGTGGAAAAAACATCCTGGATCGACATAGTGACCCAATCTTCTTAGCAGTAGATTTTGCTATGGATTCAATATAGTGCTTCCATTTGAGGTCTGAGGACAGGGTAAGTCCGAGGAGGCGTAGTGTATTACTCTCCGGGAGAATCATCTGGTCCATGCTTATGGGAGGCAGAAGAGGTTGCCTGTAATGGTTGACAGACAACAGCTTGGTCTTAGATGAATTGAAGTTGACAAGCCACTTCTTGCCCCAGTTCACCACAGAGTGTAGATCCCGCTCAAGGTCAGCAGCGAGATTATGTCTGTCCGCCACAACAGGTTTCTTACTGGAGCGGGAGTATATTGTAGTGTCATCTGCGTAGATGCCTACTTGGGACTTGATCTCATCTGGGAGGTCGTTGATGAAAATAAGGAAGAGCGTTGGGCCCAGGATAGAGCCTTGTGGGACACCAGCATTCGTGCTGTAGGACGAAGAGGCACGCCCATTCAGAACGACCTTAATTTTGCGGTTATTTAAGAAAGATTGGATTAGGTCAAGCAGGCGACCGGTAATACCATAACCGCGTAGTTTGCATAGGAGGCCAGGGTGCCAAACCCTGTCGAAAGCCTTGGAGATGTCCAGAGCAACCGCGCGAGCCTCGTCAGACTCATCAAGGGCCTGTAGCATGTACTCCGTTACAGTAGTTAGCAGGTCGGCTGTGGACCTGTCAAATCGGAATCCATATTGCCTGTCGGAGAACAGTTTGTGGGCGGTGAGATGATGAACTATTTCAGCATTTATTATAGCCTCGAACACTCTCCCGATGAAATAATTAAATATTTTGAGCTCAACAAAGAATTTTAACTGACATGATAACAAACACTGTTTAAAAATAGTAATTGCAAATGAGATTTTCTCAATCTATTTTAACATAACATCATGTAAGTTAGAATTTTATTTTGTGTTTAATTGAGGTAATACATTTTCCCCTGTATTGAAATATTAAATTCTTTTTTTTAATAATATAATTTATTGAAAAAAAAATCCTCAAATTATATCACATGCTACTTATCTTATCATTAAAATGTAAAATAATGATTTGAATATTACATAATTCTTTCTACTATATTATAGAGAATATAAGATACAATGAAAAAATAGTATGCGTGAAGAAGCAAAAAAAATAAGATTTACAGATTGTTATTAAAATATACAGGTCTGAATATTATTCTATTTACAATACCATTTCGTACATTAGACATTGTTGAAGAAAATAAAAAATGACAAACAAGTAGAAAATAATAAATAAATAGAAAAATATCAGATAAGTTAACAGATTTCACATTATGGTACAATCTGTATTGTACTTGTTTTTTTTCCATTCTCTCATACATCATTTCATCAATAAAACTGTGAGGATAGGTTATTCCTATTTTCTGGGATAAATTTAGTCAAGTGACTCCTGATAACCAAGAAAATCTTTATTACTGGAAAAACAAAATGAAAGGAGACAGGATCAATTTAGTTATCCTTATGTTTCTTAACACGCTCCAAAGGAGAACTCTTGACAGGAAAAGTTTGCAATCATCAGACTTAATGATCTGCAAGCTAAACTTAGAACTACCAATGTTACTGCTTACAAGTGATCTTTCTAGTGAGTGTTACTGGAGACTTGAAGCAAAGTTTTTAGTGGTTTGTATTGCCTCCTGTGAATATAATTTATAGCATTTACTTGTAAGGTCCCTAGATGAAGTTTACAATGGCTATAACTGTTGACGCAGGGTAAATCCTGCACTAAGAACTTCTTGGCAATAATTCTAATTGAATAGCTATTAAACTGTTCCACTGGGTGAAAGCTTTATTGTGAGAGATTGTTCTTCACAACAGATCAAAGTTGGCAGGATCAGGAAAAAAACGGTAAATTCAATTCAGTCATAAACTTATTTGTTAGATTATCGTAAATAAACTACAACATTGAAGGAATCTCTGAAAAGATGATTATGCATATAATTTGATTACCTTTTGAATTCTCTTTCTTGTGATATAATCCTGCTTTAAATATATGATAGACAATCTTTATTTCATAATTGTTATTATATTTAGTGTATGAAATGTTTATGAAAATGTCACAACAATTATGGAATAAAGGTAAAAATATTTACAGATTTGTTTATGGTTAAACAGGGACAGGCAGCATTAAAATTATTGCAGCTGAACAACTCATATGGATTTTATATTTCCTACAAAGATACATTAAGGATTGCTGAGTCTTTAGCCTAACTAGTCTCTAAATATGGGACCAAATGAGAAAATGCCAGATAATCAACATTTCGAAAAGGCTTCTTGATTGGGCTCAGTAGTTTTCATTACCGGCTCATATCTTCTTAATTTCACATTTTCTGAAACAAAAGACATATTCTTATGGTTAAGCATAACCAAAACAAAATAATTTTGCAATGATTTGAAGATTCTGTTATCCAATAAAATTTTAGTAAAAATATCATTAAGTTTCTACAATCTGGATTTGAATACAGAATTTTGGGGAGGTTATCTAAAAGAATTATGAGTCAAAAGTTTAAAAAAATTAGGAGTTTCTTGCAGCCCAGGTGTCTGGAAAGCATGTGCAAAATTATTCAGAAACTTATTGAAATTTATTAAAACAGTGTATTGAAGTCTTTTGCTAATAGGCTAAAATGGGCCAACAGAATATTTAAAAATTGAATTGAGAGATTTTCAGATTTGATTAAACTATGAAAATGAAAAAATATCTAGAAAAGAGATTAATCTATAATTATTAAGTGGTGACAATTGGCTGTTTTAAAAAATGGTAATGCCATCCCAAACAAGACTTTTAGGTAATTCTCAGAATAATCATATCAAAATGTTCAGAAAGATTTTGAATATTAATTCATTCTTGCTAAAAAATGAGTAATGTCTTGCGTAAGATTGACCTTAAAAAGTTAGTAGAGCTGATTAGAAATTTAAAATAAATCAAAGATTCAAATGAAGAATTAGGTTGGTCTTGTTTACTCTTGTTAATTTCTTGTAGAACAGGGAAGAGCTGTAAGCAATATGTTCGAGTTGGATTGCTTTATGTGTAGCAAAGCTGTGTAGGTAATTCCTGCTTCTCTAAAAAAAAAAAAAAAAAAAAAGATTGAGCACAAACTGTTATAGCTATGGTTAAATCTCTTCACCCATTCCCTTCTCCCTGATATTAACCATTAAGTTTCCAATTGCACTTGTGAAATTTACTTTTGACTCAAACCAAATGGTTTAAAGAATGGAAACATTTACTAAATTAAAAAAATAAACAGTATAAATTTGAGATTTTTCTTTGTGTGTAGATACAGGTGTCTCAAAAGTCTTGCTCCATGGGATTTCTACAGAAAGAATTTACAAGGTAATGAATTGGATGATATGAACCAATTTAATGGCTACTCAGATCTACACTTTCGAATCACATCACATGGTGGGACTATAAATTTGTGGTCTATCTCAGGACAATAATTGTGCTAAATGATATCAAGAAAATTTGAGGCTATAAAAACAAATATTTCCATGCTTAGAAATATACAAAGGTCTTGAATTGAGCACATCAGAAAATGTCTCGAAGTAAAAGGATTTCATTTTGAACATGAAACTAATAAACTAACTAATAACTTATGAATAAATTGTACTTTTGGATTTTACTTACACTTTTTCTATGGGGCCAGACTTGCAATATTAAACATTTTGAACAAAAGTAATATAAAGATTAGCTATAGCTGCATTAAAAACAATGAAAAAATTTATATCTTACCATAACAATATTATATTATATGGAAAAATGCGTGCATGAAAAGTAATATTCTTAAGATTATATTAAACCTTGAAAAGTAAAGTACAAGATATTAATTGATTAAATATGTTCTTGTTATTTTTTTTGTTTGAATGTTTATTCATTAGCTCTGATTAGTTTATTTATAACTAATTGCATGTATATTTTGTAATATTTATACCCCTTCATACCTCATAGCAGTTATATTTTTACATATTAGTCTCTACATGTTTTCCATGTACTGTGTCTTAGAGATGATGAAGCTTTAAAAAAAGTGAAAAATTTTCTATTTGTTAATGATACATAATTATCCAAATTTTATTTTTAGTTGATACACATGCTTGAGTAGGTTCCTTGTTTTTTAAAACCATGTGAATAATGTCTACTGGCCTGTACATTTGAGAGATTTAATAAAGAACATATGCTCTCCAGCAAGGTTTTAAATGGCATTCCTCTTTGGAGAAGAATTTGGTTGCCTGATCCAGCATGCTGTAGATCATTTGGCCACATACGTGTGTGTGTGTGTGTGTGTGTATGTATATATATATATATATATATATATATATATATATATATATGTGTGTGTGTGTTAGGGTGGCACCCCTTTCAGTCAATTGACTAATGGACTATTCCTGACGTCATGTCTGGTTACCAGGTTCTGTCTTCCAGTCAGTCAGATCCAGAGACTCAGAGAGTAAAGGTCGTAACTTGATTTGTCCTGCAGCTGAGTGGAGATATGACTCAGCTTTAACAACTATCTGTATTTTTGTTAATACATTATTTTATTTCACTGTTTCCGAGTCTTCTCATTATTTATTTCAACACTGACTCCACAATAATATATATCTATATATATATATATATATAGACATATGCTGTTAAATATAAGAGACAATGAATGTCTATTATGTTTAATCATGAGCCGTTCTAAACGGATTTTTGCTTTAATTTCAGTTGAAAATAAAGACAAAAATTCTCCAACATTTGGATAATTATTTATTGATTTTCTCACAAGCTTTATATATATATATTTGCTTTAACATGTGCATGACCACGACATTACAACATATAAAAAAAAATTCCATTTTTGGATAATTTTCACGCTCTAAAAATCGTTATATTTGAAGTAGAAAAAAATTTACAGTAAATTTTAACAACACAGTCTTGTGGTTATTTTTTGTTACCATAACTCACACCCCTGAAGTGGATCTTGGAAGGAGATTGAAAGTACTTGGGCACATTGAGTAATGAACGATAATACATCTGTCAACATTACAGCTTATTTCTGACATTTTTCAATTGTAATTGTACGCAAAAGATAATCTGTGAGTATGAATGGATTTTATTAAAAATAAGCAGACACAATGTTCGCAAATTATTTAATCTGGCATGTGTGTGTGTATGTTTATAGTTCAAATGAAAGGATTTCTTTCATTAATGAACAATGCCTGAAGAATAGCTCAAACAAAATATTGTGATAATAGCAGCAAAGATAGTAAAAAGACATTTGAGCATCTAAATACTGTTGAATATGTTAATGTCTCTTAAAAGTTATAGGCAATATAAGACAATAGGGCTTTGAGTTAATTAAGTCAAAAGTAGTAAAGTTGGACAGAAAACATATCAATTAAATAAGGAGACAGTCATCTAATGACAATTAAAACTTCACTTAGAAATATTTCATTTGGATCTACATGTTAATTGATTACTAATTAGATAATGGGCAAGGTCAGAACTCTCTTTGAGATCAGCTTATATTTTTACATTTGAAAGCTGTTCTGTTCATTTGTTAATTGCCCACTCCTAGATAATAAAAAAAGTAAAATAAAATTTAACTAAATCAATCAAATCTTCCTTTTATTATCATTTGGATGAAATTGAAAAAAGCAATGAAATTCATAAGTAACACAAAAAACATCTTGTGCATTTTTTTTTTAATTACTAAAGAAAAACATGAAGATGAAAATATTTGTAAAATCAAATGGTAGAATCTTAAAAATACTTATAAATATAAATAAAAGAAAATCTCCTAATCCTAAGCGTTACAATTACTACATCAACAAAATTGAGTTTGAGCTAGCACAACCATTGACGACTCCTCAAAGAGACCTCCTTTTTTTTTTGTTTTTTTTAATCGTTTCACCCCAAGCAAGGCATTTCACTGCCACTATTGTGCAGGGGGTTATATAGGGAAAGGTAAATAGAAAGAGTGGTTAGATATAGGAAATGTCAGAAGGGGGGGTGATAGATAGTTTGGAGGATGGGAAGAGTGTTTGAAAAGATGGAAGTGAGTTATTGTGTTAGGAGGTGTCTATTGACCTTACATTTAAACTCCTGGAGGTTGTAGCCGTCGGGGAAGCAGTCATGTGGAAGGGAATTCCAGAGTTGGGAAGTCCGAGAAAAGAAACTGTTGGAGTAGAAGTTGCGGGGCACCAGTGATCTAAGTTCATCGAAGCAGAAGCCATGGAAGTATTTATAGAAGAGACACAGGAAAGCCACGTCGCGCCGGTGAGAGAGACTGCAGGCGGTCTGCCAAGTCAGTATTGATCACATTACAGACCCTCTGCTGTACCTTGTCGAGAAGCCCAAGGAGAATAGCAGGGGCACCCGACCAGATATGGCAACAGTATTCAATGCACGGGCGGATGGTAGATTTATAAATGTGCAGGATAGATTCAGACGGAAAAAACCTCCGGGCCCTGCACAGAGAACCGACTTTTATAGCAGCGGATTTAGCAATGGATTCAATATAGTCATTCCACTTGAGGTTCGCTGAAAGTGTGAGACCAAGGAGGCACAGTGTTTTACTCTCTGGGAGGCAAGCCTGGTCCATGTTAATAGGAGGTAGGTGCGGTTGTCTATGATGGTTAATTGATAGTAGCTTCATTTTAGAAGCATTAAAATTTACGAGCCATTTCTTACCCCAGTCCACTACAGATTGGAGGTCCTTTTCAAGCTCGGCTGCAAGGTTACCTTTGTCGCCCACACCAGATTTTTGATCGAGGCGAGAGTAAACTGTGGTGTCATCGGCATACATACCTACTTGGGATATTATGGTATCGGGGAGATCATTAATGGAGAGCAGAAAGAGTGTAGGACCTAGGATAGAGCCTTGAGGGACACCCGCGTTCGTATGGTAGCTCTGGGAGACATGTCCGTTTAATACCACTTTCAATGTGTGGTTAGATAGAAATGACTGGATTAGTTCAAACAATTGTCCAGCTATACCATAGCTCTGCAGTTTGCATAGAAGGCCAGCATGCCAAACTCTGTCGAACGCTTTAGAGATATCCAAGGTGACAGTTCGGGCTTCGCCATTCCTGTCGAGTGCCTGGTACATATACTCGGTGATGGTCGTAAGCATATTGGCAGTAGACCTGGTGAAGCGGAAACCATACTGCTTGTTCGAGAGGAGCCTGTGTTCTGTGAGGTGCTGAATGAGCTCGGTGTTGATAATGGCCTTGAACACTTTGCCAAAGTTCGGAAGAAGGCTGATAGGGCGGTAATTTGCGGGGTCCGAGGGTTCTCCAGAGTTTTGGAATATAGGAACTACAGAGGAAGATTTCCAACAGGTGGGAAAGCAGGAAGCAGAGAGGCAGTAGGTGTAGAGCTTAGAAAGGACAGAGGAGAGTTCAGGGGCACATTACTTTAAGACTATGATTGGGATTCCGTCCCCTCCGCTCGCTTTGTGGGGGTCAAGTTTTGAGATTATCTTAGAGACAAGCGAGGGTGTAATGTGGACGTCATTCAGTTGAGCCTCAGTTCTAGGTGCCCTGTCTACCCAATTTCACTCACAAGGCTTGGGTCAACTTGTGGTATGGTTTTCAGATACTTTCCAAAAGTGGTGCATGCTGGGATGATCTCCTGATGGATAATATCAAGAAGTCTCTTTCCTGAGAAATTGGCCATGGTGGGATTTGAACCCAGGTTTCATGGTTAGAAAGTGAATGTTCAGCCACACACCTATATATCTATATCAACCTAAAAAGCAAAAGTTCTGCAGGAATAAGGTAGAATTATTGCTATTTAGTCCACTATCATCCATTCCTGTATTGTGTAATTATTGTAGTCAATCTAAAGCTAAGTAGAATCTGTTATCTTTTATGAAGTTTGTACTTCAAAATATTATAGCATAAAGACTTTTGTAGATGTCCAGTACTAATACACCTGGTTTACTTCATTCAGTCTGATTATTGGTAATCCCTTATTTGGTAGCTGCCATCAAAAACCTGCTTGACCAGATGACCAGGAAAAAAAATATCTATAACCTAGGGACATTGCCATTATCATCCCACTTGTTGCCTGATGCGAATAACCCTTTGATTTAATGGGTGGAGCTGCCAATCTATCTTTACAAAACCTTGCTGCATATGCCTGAGAATTTTCTGTTTCCAAACAAAAGAGAAGATAGAATTCTGTAAATCAGAATACAGTCTGATTGAAAGACCTTCTGCAACTATCATTTCTTTTGCAGTTAGTGGACTCTCAATAGATATGGAATTCCTTTCTTAATCTTTTTTTCCATGAAGTACATGGTGTGCATTCAAGTCTAATCTGAAACTATCTCTTTGCTTCATATTTTAGCATCTTAAATAGAAGGCCAAAAATCTGTCAAAGTACTGAAAAATGGTGGTGTATATAAAAATGATTAATCACAGAACCTCTGATTAGTTGACTAATATTTAAAGTTTGAGTAAAAGATGAACTTACTTTGTTTTAAAGCCAGAAATTCTTGTTGAAATAGTTTCAGAAGTTATTTACTCACCTGAAATATGAAAGAAAATATATTTGAATATTTTTATGGTCAAATAAGCATTAATCAAGTCATGAATAAAATTTTAAAAGTATTTTTAATTCTAATATAAATTCCCCAGATATTTGTAAATGATTTTGAAATTTGATTTATTTAGAATATGTTTCTGCAGATAATAAATTAGAAATAAAAATACATTTTTAACTTTTGAATATTTTATTTTGGCAAACTGATATTTCAAAAAAAAAAAAAAGGAAAGAGGAATCTTGAAAATAAAATCATTTATGTTGGCAATAATATTTGATTAACTAAAGAGTGGAGGTGGATTTTATTTATATTTCAGTGTTAATTCACATTACTCACAGAAAAAGATGAGGGGTGTGTGATATGTTTTGCTGATTTATTGATAAAAAGAAAGTAGAGTAAAATTGAAAAATGTCAAAATGAGACCAAAGATAGAACTACAAAATGGTAAAAAAAAACTTGTGGTTGAAAAAAAAAAAAGAAAAGCAATTTAACTCATGAATCAAGAATTTAGTCATTCATTAGAATTTACTAAAAAATGGCTTGTCAATCAGTAACATAAAAATTCCAACTGAGAGAACAATTATGCCAGTTTATGCTGAACAGATCAGAATATCTCAGAAAAGTGTCTGTACACATAGAAACTTAATATACCCATTTAAAATTAGGTAATTATTATTAAGAGTTAAATAACAGGGAAAACTGGATTGTGCAGCCTTGGTTCAAAAATGTTCTAGAAGGTAAACAAATAACATTGACAAGGTTACAAGAATTTGCACCACCCCAAGAGAATTGTGACAATGTAGATTTTACAGAGATTAAATATTAGTATTCTGCAGAGAGCCATGATTAATTTATATCCCGAAAGAAAATAATACTAAATGAGTATGACAAAAGGTGTTGTTATTTTGTCAATATTCACAGAAAGAAAACTTAAAGAGAGAGATATAAATGTCAAATTTTAGTTGAGCAATCAAATTTTATAAATGACAAACAGCTGAAAAAAATCAAAAGCACTATACATGAAAGTAGTTGTAATTAGTGAAATGTAATGAATGATACAAAATAATCTTTGAGACAGTTTGACAAGTTCCATGCAGACACCTGGAAAAGTTTTCATATCTGTAATAAAATGTATTAGGAGGAAACAATAAGGTGAAATTTCTACAAATCGAGTGAAAATCAATGCCATTCAAAATTAAAGTTGCACTTGAAGCTTTTGCAGCTGTCTATAAAAAGCTTTGTCAGAAAATTAATAAGACTGACACTGACATCACATTCAATTCTACTAAAAAATTTTTTATTTCTTTTTTTTAGTTGATAAATAAGATGCTTTTGATATTGTTAATGAAGCTCAATTTGTTCAACCATTGCTGCTATAGCAGGAGTAATCCTTTTAGTATGCTTCCTTACAGTAGTGAGAAAATTTGTAAATATTGGCTTGTTGTAAAGTGATGGTGAGCAAGCTGATCATGCAACTCAATGTTCATGTGTTGAATTTGAGCCTCACTGGGTGTTTTATGCTGGTCCTAAGCTAAGTCCAATGCATATAAATTTATTTTATATTTATAATCCGAGTATAGTGCAAAATAAATTTAAAAAAATCTCCAATCTATAACAAGTTTGTTTTAAAAGAAAATTAACTATGCAATGATAGAAATAGGGATATTTGAGGGCTTATAATTGGTTACAATTTAGAAAGCCACATGTAATTGAATAATAATCATTGGTTGAACTGTCTTGCTGTGATCCATGTATATGTAGTGTAGAATGTATCCATATGGACATATTTTTGTATGTGTATAACACTTTTATAGATTGCTAAAAGAATTCACTATATAGGTATGGTCAGATTTCCTCTGTGTATCTATCTACATAGGCCTCCTGTGATGATAAGTAAGTAGAATTTTTTCTTATTTTGAAGTTGTCAACTAAAATGCCATAATTTATTTATGACTTATTTTTAGTTATCAAATGTTAATAATTTTTGTGATTAAATTTTACTCATGAATATCAAAAATATTTAATGCTGTCATATTTAATGATTCAAGGTTATAACAAGATTTGATATAGAAACTGAAGATTTGATTTCTTTAAAATCACATTTTGTGTTCATACAAAGAGTAAAAGGACTTTTTTTAATACAAGAACTTTATCAAAATCCCAATAAGACCATGGTAATAGCCACAAACATATAAGAATATCCAGATTATTGCTTTGAGATTAGATAAGTGAAGCTTAATTGATATAAGTTTTTGATTTAGGTAAACTTTGACTCTAAATATTTAAAGTTTCATTCACTTACATAAAAACCTGTTTTTTCTGTGTGTGTGTGTGTGTGTATGTATGTATGTATATATATACACACACACACACACACACACACATATCTTTTGAATAAAACTTTGAAAATTACATATGTTGTATGGCTATTTCAGTGAGGAAAAATCTAGCTTCTTCACCAACAAAATTCATTTATTATACAAATGCAGTACAAAATTCATATATCAGTTTACTCAAAAAGAAATCCATACACTGATAGTTTACACGAAGGAAGGAAAACTAAGATAATATAAGAAAGAATAATGGGAGGGGTGTTAAAAGAGAGAGTAGATCATGTTATAAGGTTGTCATCTAAACATTGATACGGAGGGTAGGGAAGAAGGAGAAAGAAAAGAAGGATGGTGAAAAGGATTCAAGACTTGATCCTTGAAAATGACTTTTAGATTATATCTGCATTAAGAAATAAAATATTAAGCATATTATAGGAATGTAAGGTGGGGGAAAGGGAAAATGGAAAACAACAAGGTAGACAGAGAAATAGTTAAAGGAGAAATGGGGGAGGGAAAAGAAAAAAATTCATGCCAGATAACCGTTGTTGTAAGAAACGCTAGCTAAAGAAGAGTGGAAAGAAAGGGATAGATACATAAAATGGAAAAAGAAAAGGAGAAAAGGAAAAGAGAGAAAAAAGGTAATATGATGTAATAAGTTTTATAAAAAATTTTCCTTTTAAAATAATATTGTCTTATTATTGTAGGGATAAAATTACTTCAAATTCTACTACTAGAATAAAATGGGAGGAGCAAAAAAAAAAGGAAATATTGTATTGGAGAGATTTTAAACAGAATATCGATAATTAATATGTACACACACACACACACACACATATATATAAATTTAAACAGAAAATAAATGAATACACAAAATAGAGTGGAAATATCTAATAGAGAAAGATTGTCATAAGGAATTCTAAATATAATTGTTGTGTAGA
This sequence comes from Ascarosepion bandense, assembly GCA_037127315.1. Classification (NCBI taxonomy): domain Eukaryota; kingdom Metazoa; phylum Mollusca; class Cephalopoda; order Sepiida; family Sepiidae; genus Ascarosepion; species Ascarosepion bandense. The sequence continues at coordinate 4,477,778 of JBBBDQ010001308.1, forward strand.
TCATAGATTCCCTGCATTTATCTCACTATATCAATAAATAATTGATGATTGTTCTAAATGAAACATTCGACTTTGTTTAAAGTTCTGACAGCAGCAGAGTTGGGTTGCTGATAAGCTTGTTTGATTCTTTTTCTGATAATTTAATTTTGGAAATGTCTTTTTTATTTTTATTTCACATTTTTTCTTTTCTTGCAGATAGTACTGGATAAATTTTTAAAATTTGTTTGTTTCTTGCCAGTTAAGATTTGAGTTAGCACTTTTTAGTCTTTGCAGTAGCAAAGGCTAATTTTATTTCTTTTTTCTTGGAATTTGTAAGGGAAGGTATTTGAAAATGCTTATATTGGCTATGAAGGCTTCTCCTGATTTTTACTAAATTAAAATTTAGTAATTTTTTAAAAAATTAGAGTAGATAGACCCTACTATCGTCCAGTTCATAATACTCCCTCTTCATTTGAACAGGAGAAGAGGTGCATGCCTTGTTTCTTGTTTAGAAAGGAGTTCCTAGTTTGTTTCTTCTCCTCTGGTCCTAGTGTTAATGCTGATGCCTGCTTTCTGCAATGTTTGTGGATGGTGGCAATGTCTCTTTATTCTGAGGGTCTGAGGTTGGCAGTTTCTTGGTTGCTGCTTCTGACTGGTAGTTAGGAGCCTGAACTCTTGTGTAGTGTCTTGAGAGGCTGCTCTGATCAGCAGTTGAATAATATCGAGGTTTCTTGTAGTGTCATGTTGTGCATGGATGGGTGTCTCTGCAAGAGCCTCTGGTGAGCAAACCTTAGGCCACATTATACTGTAATCTGTGTCAGTTTTCTTCCTACACATGTTGTTTATGGCGACCGATTAATACTACTACTATAGGCCCCTCATTTAATAAAAATCTTTAGCCATGATGGCATACAATCAAAAAAACATAACTAAACTAGCTAAACAAAAAACACCTAAACCTGTCAATATCTTCTTGAATGCACAAAGTATTCGGACCAACTTTTGCAGCATTGAATCCTTCCTCGAAGTAAACTCACCTGACATCTTAGCCCTCTGTGAAACTAACCTTGACCCTTCTATCCTCTCATTTGATTTATACATCTCTGGTTACCTTTACCTCTTTAGGAAGAACTCCAATGTCCATATGCATGGACAGTGTTTATGCCAGTGAACATCTCCCTCTAGCTAGGATGATATCTATTGAATCTTGAGATCATACTTACATGTTTCCATCTCAATCTACTAAGCTCGGTTAGATATTTTTTCTTTCTCTACCGCTCCGCCTCATTTTCTGACTGTTCCGTACTTGACAGCATCTCAAACAATATTGCTAAGGCCATTTCTTCTCATCTGTTTTCATATATATTTGTGTTCACGGACTTTAATGCCCACCTTGCCAAGTGGCTGGAAAACTCTGTCACAGATCTTGATGGTGTCCATACCATGAACTTTTCAATCACTCAATCTCTGATGCAAGTGGTGGATTTCCCCACACATTTCTCTAATAACCCTAATGGACCTGACTCACTGCTAGATCTCTGTTTTACTTACATCCCTGACTTTTGCAATGTCAAGCGGCTTTGCCCGCTTGGAAACTCTGACCATGTGGTGGTTTCTGTTAATATCTCTCTCCACTTCCCCTCCCCCCAGAAACCCCAGACCAACAACATATCCTACTGCTACCAAAGAGCAGACTGGGACTCATTTTGTGATTTCCTGAGTGACGTCCCTTGGAACAAAGTTTTTAGTCATCTTGTTGAAGACTGTGTGTTCGAAGTCTCCTCTTAAGTTAAGGCTGGCATTGATGCTTTCATCTCAGCCAGAAAGTTGCAACTTAAACTCCATTTATCCCCCTGGTTCTCCCCTGCTTGCTTGGCCGCTATTGCTCACCAAATTCACTTCTTCTAGCTTTATCAGAGCCACACATCTGACCAGAAAAGGCGCATTTTTACCTCTGCTTGTAATGAGCGTAAGATATTTAATGACACTAAGCTGCTGTTTGCAAACAGAATGAAGCAGCACATAGCATCCCTTAAGTTCAGCTCCAAAGACTACTGGCGGCTCTGTAAAAGTGTAACAAATAACAATAAGCTCTCAATCCCCTTCTAATCAATGAATTTGAGATCGTCAAATCTTCAGCAGACAAGGCCAAATGCCTTGATTGCAGATTCTTTAACAACTTGACACTGAATTCATCTTGGGTGTCAATATCCAACTCCCCACCTAGAACTGAGGCTCAACTGAGTGACGTCTACATTACCCCCTCACTGGTTGCTAACATAATTTTAAAGCTTGACCTCCATAAAGTGAGTAGAAGCGATGAAATCTCAATCATTGCCCTAAATAAATGTGTCCCTCTGAACTCTCCTCTCTAAACTCTACAACTATTGCCTCTCTGCTTCTTGCTTTCCTGCCTGCTGGAAGTTTTCCTCTGTGGTTCTTGTATTTAAAAATTCTGGAGAACCCTTGGACCCCTCTAATTATAACCCTATCAACTTCCTACCAATTTATGGCAAAGTGTCTGAAGTGGTTCAACATCTCACTGCCCAGTCTCTTTTCTGACAAACAGTATTGTTTCCACTTCACCAGGTCTACTGCTGATATGCTAACAACCATCACTGAGTATATATACCAGTCTCTTGATAAGAAAGGCAAAGCTCAAGCTGTTGCACTGGATATCTCCAAAGCATAGCCTTCTACACAAGCTACAGGGCTATGGTATAAGTGGATGATTGTTTGATCTAATCCAGTCATTCCTTTCAAACAAACGTGGGTGTCCCTCAAGACTCTATTCTAAGTTCTATGCTTTTGCTGATTTTCATCAACAATCTCTCTGATGTAATCAGATCCCAAACAGGCATCTACACTGATGATACCACCATTTACTCCTGCCTCAATCAGAAATCCACTGAGGCTGACAAAGCAAACCTTGCTGCTGAGCTTGAAAATGACCTCCATTTGGTGGTGGACTGTTATCTGTTAATCACCATAAACAATTGCTCCTACCTCCAATTAGCATGAATCAGGCTAATCTCCCTCAAAGCAAAACACTGCACCTCTTTGGCCTAACTCTCTCAGCAGACCTCAAGTGAAATGACTACATCGAATCCATAGCTAAATCTGCTGCTACGAAGGTCAGTTTTTCTCATCTGAATCAATTCTGCACATATAATTCTACCATTTGCCTGTGTATTGAATACTGCTGTCACATGGTTGGGTGCCCCTGCTATTCCCCTGGGGATTCTTGACAAAATCCACTGGAGAGTTTGCAATGTGATCGATCTCGACTTGGTAGCTCAGCTGCAGTAACTTTCTCATCGGTGTAATGTGGCTTCTCTCTGTCTCCTCTTCAAATTCTTTCATGAGCTTAGCTTCCTGGTGCCACCACTGCATGAATCTACTTGAGCTACTAGACTTGCAACTAGGTCCCACGGTTTTACAATGAAACCAATCAAATGTAACTGCAAATTCTATTCTAGCACTTCCCATCTGTGGAATTCTCTTCCGTATACTTGTTTCCCTGACAGCTACAATCTTCAAGAATTTAAATGTAAGGTCAATTACCATCTTCTATCTCTCTGACATATCGTTTCCCTCATGTTCTTCACCCTTTCCACTCTACTCTCATGCAGCTCTCTTCACACCAGTGTTCTCATCCTTCCCTTACCCATTCTTTGACACCCCCTATAACTTGTTCCTTTTTCTCTTCACTCTCCTCTTATGTAACTCTCTGTACTCCAGTGGCAGTAAAACTGCCTTGCTTGGGGTGAAATGATTCAACAAAATGAAAAAAAAAATTCAGAAATTATACAAATATATACATGCATACATAAACAATCATCTATATATATAAGTACATAATACCTGCACCTAAGATACAAATAAATATATATAAATAAATATAAATATATGCACTCATGTTGGCATAAGATTTTACTTACATGCCATTTTTGTTTTGGATTTAAAACACACACACAGAGGGTGTATCAAAAGTATTTTTACAAACTTTATGGGCAGGTTCCTTGTACCAAAACAAAGATGAACTTAATGTTTAGGATAGATGCCGTTAAATGTACAATCCAAGATAGAATCCAAAAATAGTTTTACAAAATTTGGTGGTTAGGTCTTTATAGGAAAACAAAATAAAATGTCCATATACACATATGTCCAAAAAGCCATTGTCGAACCTAAACACAGCAACAAATGTTCAAAATGACTTTCAATTGCTTCTACACATGCATATACCCATTGGATCATTGACTGGCAGACTCTTTCAAACACCCCCAGACAGTGTCAAGCTTTTTTGGCTCCCATGACACATTGATGAAATCTTACTGCATTATTAACGTCTGATGCATAAACCAGTTGTTTTCGATAAAAAAATTCAAAAGATTGGGGTTGGGTGACATGCAGGCCACACAAATGGCTCTCCCCTTTATTCATCTTTCATGGTAGATGTTAGCCAGTGCATTGTGAAGAATTTGACTAAAATTCCATCATACATAAACCATGTGTCTACATTCTAGCAGGGGTATATACTCTAGCAGGTCATGAAGTGTGTTTGAAATAAAATCCCTGTAGACTTCTCTTGTAAGAAGTGGTGGGAGAACATATTAACCTACCAGACAGTCACCTACAATTCCAGCCCACACATTTATTGTAAACTGATGCCAGTGTCTAGCTTGTATTGAATCTTGGGGATTCTGATTCGCCCACAAATGTTAGTTGCGTAAATTTGCTATTCCATCTCTTTCAAATGTTTACTCATCCGTAAACAAGACTGAAGAGACAAACACTGGATCAGCAGTTTCTGTAATAAACCATCAGCAAAAGTTCTGTGGTGAGTGATCATTGTGCAAAAGATCCTGCACAACTTAGAAATGATATGGATACAATAGCTGCTCTTGAAGTACCCTTCATGCAGTACTATGAGTTGTGTGATATAATACATCACTCAATAAGTCTCAGGTCTAACATATAGATGGCAACACTAATATAAAAAAAAAATCTATATGATTTTTATGAAGTACTAACTTTGAAATCACCCATGACAAAATTTAGATTATTAGTTTATGAATTACAGTTATATAAGTGAAACTACTGTTTCAAATTTTCAAAACAATGAAAAAATCTGAATTTCATGTGTTGATAAAGCATTGCTTTTTGATGGGGGAAAAAAACTGTTCAAGCAAAGCAATGGCTTCATAAGTATTATTTGGACTCTGCTCCTTTGGAAACAATGGTTAAGATGTGGTATACTAACTTTAAATATGGTCATACAGACACAAACATTACTGAATGCTCAGGTCACCCAAAATCGGTAGTTGTCCAGGAAAACAACAAAAAAAAGCCACAAGCTCGTTTTGGCCAGTTGTAAACTGAAGTTGTGTGAGACAGCAGAAGAGTTGAACTTATCAGAAAGCAGTGTATTCACCATTTTGCATGAATATTTGTCAATACGAAAGCTGTATTCAAAGTGGGTGCAACGTTTTCTCAAAATAGATCAAAAACAAAACTGTTTCAACACAACAAGAAGTTTTTGCAGAAATATGTGACAATGGACGAAACATAGATCCACCAGTGTCACTCCACAGTCAAATCAGCAGTTAGCTGAGTAGATGGCAGCAAGTGAAAGCCGTCTAAAGCAACCAAAGATACTAACATCAGCAGGAAAGGTTTTGTCCTCCGTATTTCAGGATGCTCAAGGTATTTTGTTCATTGATTACTTTAAGAAAGTAAGAACCATCAATAGCGACTATTAAATAGCATTATTTGTGTATTTGAAAGAAGAAATCTCCAAAAAATGGCCACAAATGAAGAAAATAATGTGATCTTTCTGCAAGACAACGTACAGTGTCACAAGTCGATTGCAAAGATGGTAAAACTACAAGAATTGCACTTTGAATTGCTTCTGTATCCACCTTATTCTCCAGATCTGGCCCCCAGGGACTACTGGCTGTTTGCAGACCTCAAAAGAATGCTCTAGGGAAAGAAATTTGGCTCCAATGAAGAAGTGATATCGGAAACAGAGGCATATTTTCAGGCCAAAGACAAATTGTTCTACAAAAAAGCATTGTTAGAGAAGTGTTGGAATCAGTGTATCACCCTAGAAGGAGACTGTTGATGAATAAAGTCGAATTTTGCCTAAAAGTTGTTTTATTAGTTTGGCCTGAATTTATTAAGTTATGCGCTACACGAACTTGACATATGCTAATACCTGGATCATCCCCAACAATCTGTAGAATGTATTCTTTGTGGTCAAGTATATGAGTGGATCTCGATCTATCATGAGACATAGTTTGTGGTGCCATGGATCCTGTTTCAGCAATGTGACAATAAACAACAGTAAAAGATGGACGACTAGGTTGCTTTTGGTTTGGGAATGATACAGCCTTGCATCCATTGCCATTCGCAGGACTGTATGTAAAAATCATATCTGCCTGCTCCTGATATGAATATCCTGCCTTTGTGAAACAGAACACTTCTCAGCTTACTACTACTATACACATTAAACTAGCCAGAAATGTACACGAATAACAAATGCAACATACTCTGTATGGCAACAGACTACCATCTACTGTAAATTACTTTAAATGTAATAACTCAAAAAGGAAGGATTTGCAGATTTGTTTACATGAACTTTTGTCCTTGTTTTGGTGTGTAAAACCTACCCTCAAAGTTTGTAAAAGTATTTTTATACACCCTGTGTGTGTATATATATTCCCTCTCATCCATGTAGAATATGTTATAAAACTTTTTTGGAAATTGCAGATGGTACCAATCTATTGGGTCAGAACAGAAGTTTGTAACATTTTTCAATAGGTGACATTGAACACATTTTGTTGAACACACAATTAAAATTTATGACATGAATCTTCTGAAAGATGAGATTAAAATACCTTTATCTGTATCATTCACATGTGAATTTTAGGTAATTTAAGTTGTTGAAAATGGATGAAAATGAAATGTATTTTCATCATTTGATGTTATTTCCAGAAAAGAAAAAAACATCAGTACAAATAAATAAAAGGTAAGTGTCATTTATGGGAATGGTACATGTCTGAAAATACTGTTCATACCGAGTTCACTATGCTTAGAAGACTGAGAACATTCCAGGAAGCCTTTGGGTGTTGCTAATGACCAAATTTAAACACTAATTAAATATAAATCCAAGTCACACAATAAAGGACATCACAGTGATACTCAATATATACAGAAGGCCAATGAGTAAATGGTCGCGATTTTATATTTTTAATTTTGTGCATACGCATAGTTTTGTTTCTGATTTTTGTCAACTGCAGGTCAGTTAGACTGTCTGTGAGAAAAAGAGCACCATTGGTGCTATTCACTCTGCCAGGAGCTTGCATGCTCAACACAATGGTCATAGATCAAGTACCTTGAGGAGGTAGTGCTGCTCTGGGTCAAGAGGGTGACTGCTGGAAGACCTTATTTCTGGCAACAAGACTCTGCACCATGTCATACAAGAAGGAGAACCTAATCATGGCTTTCAGGTAATTATTGCAGCCATATTACCGCTTACATTTGGCCACATAACTTCTCAGACTTAAATCTTTTTGATTATTATGTATGGGTTGAAGTTGAGAGTTCAACAAAACTACTTGTAAAACTAAAGATGAACTGAAGGCAAAGATTATGGCAGCATTCACCAACTTAAATAAGAAGGTCAATCACACGAGTTGCAGGAGATTCTGATGTCATCTGGAGCTTGTGGTTGAAGTAAATGGTAATTTTATTGAATAAATTTACTGTTTATTATTTCAAAATATTTTTTGTGTAATTTTGGTAAATGTTTTTGTTAAAATAAGAGATCAGTGTTGTTTTCATTTTTGCAAAATTTAGATGACAATTTTTCTATTGCACCCCCATATATCATGAAAGTGTTGTAAGACATTTGAAAGACTTGGACATGTGAATTTGTACAATGTTTAAGTAACAAATAATTTGATCAAAAAATTAAATGAACCCAATTTCCTTGTGATACTTTTTTTTTTTTTTTTAATCATTTCCCCCCAAGCAAGGCATTCCACTGCCACTATTGCTCATGGGGCTACATAGGGGAAGGTAAAGAGAAGGAGTGGTTAGACATAGGGAATGTCAGGAGGAAAGTGACAGATGAGTAAGGATACCGAGGATGGGGGTTGGGCAGATGGGAAGAGTGTTTGATAGAATGGGAGCAGGTTAGTGTGTTAGGAGGTGTCTATTGACCTTACATTTAAACTCCTGGAGATTGTAGCCATCCGGGAAGCAATCGTGTGGAAGGGAATTCAACAGTCGGGAAGTGCGAGGAAAGAAACTGTTGGAGTAGAAGTTGTGGTTGCATTTTATCGGTTTCACTGTAAAAGGGTGGGATCTAGTTGCTAATCTAGTATCTCGTGCAAATTCGTATTTAGGGGGCACCAGTGATCTAAGTTCATCGGAGCAGAAGCCATGAAAGTATTTATAGAAGAGACACAGGGAAGCCACGTCGCACCGGTGGGAGAGAGACAGCAGGCGGTATGCCAAGTCGGTATTTATCACATTACAGACCCTCCTCTGAACCTTATCGAGAAGCCCGAGGAGAATAGCAGGGGCACCTGACCAGATATGGCAGCAGTATTCAATGCACGGGTGGATGGTAGATTTATATATGTGCAGGATAGATTTAGACGGAAAAAACTTAAGAGCACTACACAGAGAACTGACTTTCATAGCAGCGGATTTAGCAATGGATTTGATATAGTCATTCCATTTGAGGTCCGCTGAAAATGTGAGACCAAGGAGGCGTAGTGTTTTACTCTCTGGGAGGCAAGCCTGGTCCATGCTAATGGGAGGTAGGTGAGATTGTCGATGATGGTTAATTGAGAGTAGCTTCATTTTAGAAGCATTAAAATTTACTAAGCCATTTCTTACCCCAGTCCACTATGGATTGGAGGTCTTTACTCAAATGCAGCACAAAATACCCATTTTTAAAAATAATATTTACATGTGATGAAAAATGGATTTATTTTTGCATCACTTTAAAGCAAAAATGATCACAGACAAAGTTAAATGTTACATCTTTAATGATTTCAAAAGTTGATGCTATGTATTTGGTAGGATTGAAAGAGTATCATGTATTATCTTTCTGTAAAATTATCTGTTAACTTTCAGACAAATATTCTTTTCAATTAAACTGATAAAAGACAGCACTCAATGAAAAATGTCTGGAATTGGTCCTTTTTTAAATAACCGCAAAATGAAGGCCGTTTTGAATGGGCATGCCTCTTCATCCTACAGCACGTATGCTGGTGTCCCACAGGGCTCTATCCTGGGCCTGACGCTCTTCCTTATTTTCATCAATGACCTCCCAGATGAAATCAAGGGCCATGTAGGCATCTATGCAGATGACACCACAATATACTCCTGCACCTGTAAGAAACCTGTCGTGGCGGATAGACATAATCTTGCTACTGACCTTGAACGGGATCTACACTCTGTGGTGAATTGGGGCAAGAAGTGGCTTGTCAACTTCAATGCATCTAAGACCAAGCTGTTGTCTGTCAACCATCACAGGCAACCTCTCCTGCCTCCCATAAGCATGGACCAAGCGATTCTCCCTGAGAGCAATACACTGCACCTCCTTGGCCTTGCCCTCTCTTCAGACCTCAAATGGAACCACTATATCGAATCCATAGCTAAATCCACTGTTAAGAAGGTTGGGTCAGTCATTATGTCGATCCAGGATGTTTTTTCTGCCTGATGGTTCTTCTCTCGCACTTCCAGCCTGTGGATCTCTCTCCCATATTCTTGCTTTCCTGATGGCTACAACCGCCAAGAATTTAAATGCAATGTCAATACTCATCTATTAACCACTGGATTCTAGCTCTCTCCCCACCCCGTATATCCTGCCCTTTCTCTTCACCTATGTATCTGTCATCGCACCTGCATTCTCATCTTTCTATTGCTCTTTTCTAACTGGTCTGTACTCCTCACTCTCTTCTAATTAATCTTTTTACAGTTATGTAGCCCCCCGCACATCAGTGACATTTCTGCCTTGCTCGGGGTGAAATGAGTAAAAAAAAAAAATTCCTCTTATTTGATCCTGTTAAGTTTCTCCCTTATGTGTACTGAGACAGATAAGCACAATGACCATAAACAACAGATATGTGTCTGTATGTAAAAAAAAAAGTATACACAATTCTATGTACAAGAAAAATAACAAAAAAAAAAAAGAAACAGAGCTTTATCCGATTTGTATTTGTAAAAAAAAAAAAAGTTGAATGAGTGACTTTTTTTTTTTTTTTTCATAAAAAACTATTCTGAATCTAATTGTAACATTTCTTGCTCTCAATATTCTGTAAAAAATGTTTTGGAAAGAAAAACACATTTGCAGTTCATATAAACTCCTGTGTAGCCCATTTTAAAACCTTAGTGTTTTGTTTTGTTTTTTTCTCTGAACTCACTTGATACTACTTAAATGAAAAGGGCATTTTTTTTAAGGTTGTATTTTCCCCAGGATAAAATAAATTCAAGTTATGAGTTCTGAGACTTTCCACAGAATCGTGCTTCAGTAATACTTTTCTGACTGCAGCACAATTGCCAATTCCCCAACTAATTGAGAATATCTCTTAAGATGTGTCTAATTGGCTGGAATGTTGTTGTTGACTTAAGCACGGGTTGAGTGGGGAATTAACTTAGAATAAATAAATAAAAACTCACGGCATCAGAGCTTGTAATCAAATTGTGGATTCATTTACTTTGGAGGAAATTCTCTTGAAGAATGAATTAAGTAATTACTATCAAGTCAAAATGTTGAGTTACAATATATTAAGTGGTGGTGGTAATCGATAACTCATTTTTTACTTATTACTTGCTTCCCTCTGGAGGATGTTGATACCTTGAATATTTTTAGTATGCTTATTTACGCTCAGACTAATCTCCTCATCTTTATTGTTATGATCACAACATTTCATTATGCCTTTAGGTCTTTTGTGGGAGTCTGTCAGTCTGGGTAACCTTCAGGGAATTACAAATGGGATATTTTGTGGTTTTCTTTTCAATATTATTCTGTTATTGCTAAATATATTTCCACTAAGTTTGTACTACCTGATATAGGGATTGAACTCAGAATTGTTCTGCCACTAAATTCATGAACCAATGCTTCAATTCAATAGGTTATTATTTTGTGGGTCAATTCTGAACTTAAAAATTGGGACGTAAGACATAATGATGTTCTTGCCTGCCTACCTCTGTCACACTTGACCTACCTTACTGCTGCTTCTCTCTCTCTCTCTCTCTCTCTCTCTCTCTCCTTATTAATGGCTCCAAGATGATATTTATTTCTATTCTATACCTAGTGAGGAGGTTATAGTCTGACATATGTTCAGTTATTTTATTCTCTAGTGTTCTTTTCTGTCTAGTATTTTGACTAAATTCCACAGGGATTGATAAACACCATTTACTCTCCTGATGTTGGTCCTGGGTATGACAGTAAACTGTATCTGGCAGCAAGGCCTCTGATTATGAGTTTATGAGGAGCATGGAAACACCTCTTAATTGCTGTTGTTCCCAAGTCCACCCTGACCTGGAGTAATAGCACTTATTAGGGTCCTAGCTATTGGCGAATAGATAACCCTTAAACCGGGGTCAAAACATTATGAAAGTATAAAAATAGATATTTATAAAAAAATATATACATTTATGAAGGAAAAATATTACCAACAAAACGTTTTTGAAGAGAAAAAAAAATTACCGTAACAGGTTTTTGAAGGGAAAAATTTATTACCATAATAGAGTTTAAAAGGAAAAAAATTATTACCAGCAGTACATTTTTTAATAATAAAGTAAGACATTTTCAGTTTTCTAAAATAAAATAAAGAAATTTATCAAAATCTGACTAAATCAACTCTCTCACTATAACCAAGCATTTAAAAAAATATCTTAAAACCCCACCTTTTTGTCATTAAATAACCCACAGTGGTTGATATGCCATTAAACAAAACTCAAACTCTCCTGATGCCTGATTTCATTGTCTCAACTTTAATGATGGCTTTTTGATATCCTCCAGTTTTAATTTTAGGGGGTAGTTGGTTTGAATTTTTTGACTGCAGGCATCAGGTGAGCTCCACACTTAAATATGATAACACCAGTTGAGAAGGTTGTCCCAAAGATCTGCCAAGGCAGATGAGATAAGATGAAAAGTGAGACAAGCAAGTTATCTAAATTAAACAACATGAGAAAAGAAAAGCTGATTATTAAAATGTTACAGAAGGACATTAGTATCATCATCTTGATTGCAAACAAAGGTGGTGCAACAATGATGATGGACAAGCTGGAGTGATCCAAGATCCAAGAAATTAGCCAGCCTGGTTGGGAATGGCAGTTAAGACAAGATGAAAAAAACCAAGACAAAAACATCACAGATCCTAAATCAGAACAAGGACTACTTGAAACTGAATAAGTATAGACAGGTGACCCTTTGCTACATCCATACAGTCTCCTCAATATTAACAAAGTTGGTATTCTATTGAAACTTACAGTTAGCTGCTGGGGCTTGCTTTCTTACTCAGTAAGCAGATTCCTGGTAAATATAGTCAGTCCATGAACAGTGATATCCTTGTCATATGTGAAATCATTTTGTGGCATTCCTGTCTATCATAAATGAATAGTAAGCTTTGGTATTGTGAGCCTGTTCACTTAGTTTTTTTTACTGATATAGCATTATCTGTATTTCAAAACAGATTTCAAAATATTTGAATTTAAGAAATTCAAAACAGACTGGAGTCTATTCTCTTAAATGTCCTAATATCTTATAACTAAATGAAATTGATGACAGTCTGTATACCAATAATATTCTTCCAAAAGGATTTGACATATACCAGCAGGAGGAAAGCTTAGCTATGGGTCCATTATTATCACCAGTGATGGAATACATGGAATATTTCAAGGAAATGGCTTTATGAATTGAATTATTAAAAACTGTCTACATGACTGAGAGATAGATAATACTTTCATATCTTCACCAGAAAGATCTTGCACAGCTGGACAGTGTAAGACCTTCAATGCAGTTCACAGAGGAAGGAAAAATCAACTTGCTTTTTTAGAGGTATTAATAACTTGCACAAAAAAATAGTTTCCATATATCTGTATATCACAAACTATACTTCCTGGGGTAATATGATGATCAACATCAAAAAATACCCTTTAGAATAGCCACTAATCTGCAGACAGTTTTTGGTACACAGACACAGGAAGATTAAATTTCATCTAAATTTGAGACATCCTTATTCAATTATTAAAGTATATTCTTCAATTTTAATCTTTTTATGCCACCTGTCAGTTAAACGTCATCATAAAAGTAAGATTCTGAGTTGAGAAAATCTTCAAAGAATTTTTGATATGTTAAACTTGTTAAAACTGTTGACAAGGCAAGGAAGTTATGCCTAGTGTGAAACAAGGTAACAGGTCCAAAGTAGTGCACATGGAAAAACTTCCTTTCTTTACTTCATGATCATTTGCAGCATTGCATTTACAAGAACTATCAATCAACAAAATCACTGGTTACCTTCTGTACCCAGAAAAAGATATTCTCTGCTTTAATGGATTATTCAAACAGACCACTTGCTCAATATTGTATTATTATAAGTTCCAGAAAGAACCCTGCATAGTCTGAAGGTTGCTTGATTTGTGAAAATTACAGATATTGTTGATCTCTGTTTACACTGTCTACAAATGATCTATCTTCAATAATGCAGAAATTTTGGCAAACTTGGACTTTAGTACCGATAAAAAAATAGTGTGTCAAAAGGATGATTTTTTTAATTGAGATTGCTATTATTTTTACTAATTTCACTCCTTGGTAATGTTTATTAGTTAAAATTTAAATAAAACCTGAACCTATATAAGTGAATTTATACATTTTCTTTGTTCTAGGAATTCACAAAAAAAAAAAAAAAAAACATTATTACATTATTTATTTACATTATTTATTAGATAGTTTATTGGAATGGTTGACAAAACAGTGGCTGATTGGCAATCAATTCAAACATTATAAAATGGGAAATAAGGATTTTTTGGCAGGCCTGTTTAAACATGCCTGCAATAAGACAGTGTTAAAAGGATGGTTTTCCCCAGAACATTGCTATTATTTTTATTACCTTCACTCTTTGACAACGTTTATTGCTTTAAAAAGCAATGATTAGAATTGTAATAAAACTAAACACATGATGGAAGTGAATTATAGATTTTCTTTTGTCTTGAGAATTTACAACAAAAATATTAAACACAATTAGATTGTTTATTTCCAAGAAAAATTTTATATTTACAACATTATAAAAATTAATACAGTTAGAACTAATGCAATATTTATCACTTAACCAATTTATAAAGAAATAATTTTGAAATTTTTTTTTTTTATAAACTTAAAAATATTTTACAAAATTATCAAAATATGTTAATCAGTTATAAGAAAATCCTTATTTACTGTTTTATAAAGCTTAAATCAATTAGCTGATGTTTTGTCAACCATTTCAATAAATCATGTAATAAACAGTGTAAATAAGAAATTTAATAAATAAATAGTGTACACTATAATTCTTGCCAGTTCTTAAGAATTGTCTTTCATAGGCTTAGATTTAATTCCAATTTTAATCATTGCTTTTTAAAAGCAATAAACATTGCTGAGGAGTGAAGGTAGTTAAAATAATATTGATGTCAGGTGAAAAACTATTCTTTTAACACTGCTTTTTGCAGGTGCAAAGATTTAAGATTATCAAATTCCTTACTGTTGGTTAACATATTTTAATAATTTAGTAAATATTTATAAATTTATGAAGAAACAATTGTTTCATATTTATTTCTTTATAAATTGGTGATAATATTGTGTTGCATTAGTTTTAATTGTGTTAGTCATTATTTACAATGTTTGAACTGTTGTCCTCATCTTTATTGCCATATTCACTATGTGAATAATAGCAATGTCCTGGAGGAAAACCATCCTTTTGACACTGTCTTATTTACTGTGTGAATATGGCAATAAAGATGAGGACAACAGTCCAAATAATGTAAATATTACAAGTGTGCTGTTATTGCTCTCTTTCTTGTATTGGTGTGATTGTTCTTTCTAGCCTTTTGTTGAAGGTAGTGTGGAATGTCAACATCTAGATGATATTAAAAATTCCCTTTTTTGTTATTTGTGTTTTTGTTATTTAGTTGTTGCTATTGTTGGAAGTCTTTAAATGATGTTTTCAGCTATTTGTATAAACTTTTTGTCATTTTGTAACACTAGTCTATAGAATTTGAGAAGGATTGTCTTCTTTCATTTCAGTAATCCTTTCTTTGTGGAAACCAGTTTCTGAGTTTCAGAATTTTTCTTTAACATTGTAAACATGGTCTCACAGTGAACTGATTTACTATTAAACATTCTGCAAGATGAATTTTTGTTTCTGCTAAGTCTTCTTTTAAAAATTTCCCCAATTTATTAGTTGTCAGGTTTTAAAATCTTCCTTGCACATTAATAAATCTACCATTCATCCATGCATTAAATACTGCTGTCATTTTTAAGTGAGTGCTACTATTATATATCTTTGAATTTAAAATAACAATTAAAAAAACCATCTGTAATATAATTCATCCCAACCCAGAATCTTCACTTCAGTCACTTTCTCACTGTGGTATGGCTTCCTGCTGTCTTTTCTACAGATATTTTCATGGCAAATGTTCTAATGAGCTTTTTTCCTTAGTGCTTTGACTGCATGAATTGAAGATGGTTACTAGATAGGCAACTAGGTCTCACCATTTCACTGTTAAACTAGCTAGATTCAACCTTTAATTCTATTCAAATATTTTTTCTTACACTTCTCGCCTCTGGAACTTCCCTTTGATTTCTTACTTTTCTGCTACAGACAACCTTAAAAAATGTAAATGTAATGTCTTTCTGAACCCTGTTGTTTTATTTTCTTTTTTCTAATCTTTTTATGGTCCTGGGTATGACCGTAAACTGCATCTGGCAGCAAGGCCTCTGATTTGGAGGTTGTGAGGAGCATGGAACCACCTCTTAATTGCTGCTGTTCCCAGATCCACCCTGACCCTGAGTGGTAGCACCTGCTAGGGTCTCAGCTATGGGTAAATAGTTAACCCTCAAACCAGGGTCAAAATGCTATGAAGGTATTTATCAACAAAACATTTTGGAATGAAAAAATATGTAACCAACAAAACTTTTTTGAATGAAAAGAATAACTGTGATTTAAATTAAAAATGTGTTTCCGGCCTTAAATGACCCTTTAGATGTTGATAGACTGTTAAACAGAAACAAACAAACAAACTAATCTTTTTATACTAAGGTCTTCTCAATCTTTTTTACTTGCAGTAATCCCTGCATTCTAGTGGCATTATCATGTTTCTTTGGGTGAAACGATTAAAAAAAATAATTTTGAACTAAAAAAATTATTATTCTTAAACTTTGAAAACCAGTAAAGCATGTGAATGTACATATCATTAACATAAGCATTCAGCACTGCATTTTAATATACACTCAAAGAATAAAGTACATTTTATATTAAATATGATCTTCTTCAAAATAGTTTAAAATTAACACTATTTAAAGAGTATGGCTGGACAGCAATAAACTTCTGATACACTTCATAGATTTCTTGAATATTGTGAAATTGATGACATTAGGAAGTTTTATATAACTTTAATAACAAAATATAATGAAAGAAAGAGTTAATCATGTTTGAAATAGTTTTTGTCCAAATTGTTTTTTTCAAAGGAAAAAGGACAAGAGACTGGTGAAAAGCAAAAGATACTTTCTCAGTTTTGAAATGATATTACATTCAATGATTTTATCCTTAATTTAATTGAATAAAGAAAAGATGGAAAATCTATCAAACTGGGTGGAGATAAAAATGCTTTGATCACAATAATAGAAGAAAATCAAGGTGTTGTGAGGAAAAGGAGTGAAAAATATCAGTTTGAAAAGAGGTGACCCATAAAAACTGTAAGTAGAATAGTCAAATAATCATTGATTGGTCTGTCCATAGACTGAATCCAAATCTATGGTATCAACAAAAGTATTTTGAGTTAGTTTTGATCTGTATGGTGAGTACAGTTTTTTTTTTTTCTAGATTATTGTGTATAATTTGAATCTTGTTGGCTGATAGACACTTGTGAATTTGTATAAGACTAATAAAATATTATGTGTGTACCTATATATGTCAGAGTGTACACAACTGTACATACAGAGATATTCCTTCTTAAATCTATTATAATTACTTACACACATGAGTTAATCCTTTCAATCCAAGGAAAGTGATAGTCATGAAGATGCAGGAGTTTCCTGAGTGTGAAGGAAACTGAAAACCATTTAGATTTTATGTATTTATTTCTTTTTTATATATTTTTGGGTAGATTAGTCAAGCCAATTTCATTTACTTCTCCCTTTTTTTTCACTTTTGTTATTAAGTATCCTACACTGGGAAGAAAGGTGAAATCTTGGAAAAACCTGCATGCAAATTTAGAGTGAATGATATAGCTATTAAGGCACTTTCTATAATTCTTCATCTTAGTAAATTGCTCATGTGAGCTGAAAGCTTAGAACAGCATAATCCTAATGTTGGACAATTTTTGTCTTTATTTTCACCTGAAATTAAAGCCAAAATACAATGATTAGAATGGCTCATGATTAAACATAATAGAGATTTATTGTTAAATGTAACAGACAATGAATGTTTAGTGTATATATATATATAATTATAAATTAAATGTACATTGTGACATGGAAATTTTTTTGTTTCAAGATAGAATCTCATCATCAGAAAATGTTGGATGTTGATTGTGAAAATTATTTACATTTAAATCATTTTTACAACCAACATCCAACATTTCCTGATAACAAGATTCTATCTCAAAACATAGAAATTTCCATGTTGCAATGTACATTTAATTCATAATTATATATATATATATATATATATATATATATATATATATATATATATATATATATAGTGGACATTGAAGTCAATACCCAAAGGTGACAGTCTGTTTCATGCTAAACCCAATTGCTGATCTATTGCCTTCAATGTCCACTTTTATATGAATGTGGCAGAGCTTTGTCATTTTCCTTATATATATATATATAAATGGTTTATATATTTATGGGTTAAAGTGCTCAATATCAGGGATAGAGTGTATGTAAATATAAAATTACCATTATTGCATTATTCCAGTGAAGCATCTGGAATAGAAGATCTGATATGATACTTGAGGATTCAATTTATGAATATATGTTTTTATCACTTAGAAACTTGTTACTTTAACATCAACTCATTTGGAAAGAACCTGGTGAGTGTCCAGCTTATAAAAGGCACTCAGGGAATTATCTGATGGATATTGGTTGTTTCCTGTAATTAGTTGCAGATATAAGATGAATGGCATATGGTTGCTGAGGCAACATTCACTCAGAAGTAATCATATTTGATTGGTTTTCAGCCAAACTATAATTTTTGATAATGTTTCTGGTTGGGGAGAAGTGATCATTGTTTGCTGATTACTTAATATGAGAATTAAGGAAGTACTTTGCTGTCTTTAAGGAAGATAAAGGCCCATGTACTAATTTTTATACTTTGTTTACTTTTGGGGTGATACTTAATCTCTGAGAGAAAAACAATAAAATTATTTGTTAAAACTGACAGATTCTTTCATTGGCTGAAGATAAAAATGAAAAGAGAAAATGAACAGGTGATAAATGGAAGTGAGTAAAGAAACTAAAGAAAGAAAAAAAGGTCAGAATGAGGAGAGAAAGAAGGAAGAAAAGCGTTGGGTTGAGGAGTGAAAAAAGAAGGAGAGGAAAAAAGGTTGGATGAGGATGGAAGGACGGAAGAAAAAAGGTTGGATGAGGTGAAGAAAAAATGAGAAAAATGATCAAGGTAATAATTTTTAAAAGAAATCACAAATTTGTAAAAAAAGTGGAAAAAAAAAACAGTGTAAAATAATGTGAAAAAGCAATGAAGAAAGAAAATAAAAAAAGCATAAAATTTCAGAAGGTAGAAAAGAAACAAAAAAAATAAAAATGTAAATGTGAATGAGCAGATGTAGTCTAGTGGCTTAAAGCAGCTGCCCAAATTCTGTACCATCATTTTTTTTCCCTCTTTGACTGTTGAGAGCATTTCCTGATGGTATTGACATCTATTAGTATTTCTCTTCAGTTTGTTAGTGGAGATAAAATTTAAGGTACAAAGCCAGAGACACATCTTTTCGAATAGATAACAAATGCATCAACATTGCATTGTAAGCAAACTGCTTCACTTTGGCATCTAATCTTGACCCTTCAAGATTAGTTTTCTGTTACAATTTCCAATTTGAATTGGTAGATATCTGAGGAAAAAGACAAATTTCTATGATGTGAGTCAATGGAGGTCTTAAATTATTTGACTGAAGGACAAGAAAATCCCATAAGAATGTAGAGATTTTAACAACTGGTTGGACTGGCTTCAGATTTCTATTTGATGAAAGAATATCCTAAGATTAGATTTTAATGGAATTTTTTTGCATGTTTATACACACTGTCTCTCTCTCTGATACACACACATGCATATGAAAATTTGGAAAACTATGAATTGGACATATTTCATTGATGTATTGGCATTGTCAGAAAAAGAATTCACACACACATATTATATATATATATATATATATATATATATATATATGGTGTTGAGTTGTGATAATGTTTAGCCCTAAGATTGTTTTTTTTTTTTTGTTGTTGTTTTTAGTAGTTTTACTGATATAAAGTATTTTGGCAAACAGATTTTTTTTTTACTATAAATGGCTCAATATCGGGGTAGAAATTTGTCAGTTAACTGAGCAGGTTCATACCAGCTTCAAAGTTTTGTGAGAATACTGTTATGATGTTGTCATTTGTCAGGGTTAAATTTTCGATCTGCTGTCTTGTCTTGGTTTTTTTTTTTATTTCTATGGAGCTTTGGGTAATATGATGTTTTGTTGTAGAAGTGGTCTCCTAGTAGTTAATTGTTTTTGACTGCTTTTGATACGTCATAAAATACCTGTTAGATGTGCTTAGTAACCTTGACAAATTTTGAAGGGTTCGCTTTATTATAATAAAAACCATTGTGTGTGTGTGTGTGTATATATATATATATATATATATATATATATATATATATATATATTTTACTACCAGTTACAAAAGCTCTTGGCACATGTTTGCTCTTTAGCAGTGTCTCATTATTTAATTATTTTTTTTGCAATAATTATGTCATTGAATAGTGAAGAATATATATATATATATATATATACACACACACACTCTGTTATAATAAAGAATAAAGACCATTATTTATTTATATATATATATCCCTCCTGTCATGCTCAGGAGATTTGGATTATTTTCTTTATAGATACTCAACAGTAGATACATCAATATATATGTTGCCGTCATATTAAAAAGCATATTGATATAAATATTTTGCTGTCATTTTTGACACATGGGCCCACATGTATTAGAATAATCCACAATCTTCACTGGCAGCATACTACCTACATATAGATATATCATGAATTCAGAAGATATACGAAACATAGAAAGACGCGTAAGGCAGGGGTGTGTCTTCTAAACTAGACTCTGAGGCAATTCTGAGAGAATTACAATTCCTGCCAGGAACTGAACATAGGAGCAATAACAAAGTTTTAGAGAAAATAGAAAAACAAAAAAAAAATTTTTTTTAAATCTATACTTAATATCAGGAAGAGACAGTTGAAATTTTTTAGGAGACATGAGGAAAAGAGCTTGTAAAATACATAAACAAGGCATAACTTAGTGAGCTTAAATAAATGGATGGCAGAAAAAGGTTTAAGAGATATAACAAAAATACATAATTTTTAAGAGCTACATCAGAGTGGAAATTGTGGAGAGCCATGATTGCCCACATTTTGACAGTACATAGCATACAGAACTGAGAATGTCAAATATGTTAAATATCTCTAGATACAGATTTACAAAACATTTTTGATTTATTCAACTTTTTTTCAAATGAGTAAAATATTGTTTTTCTCCCTTTTTAATATTGATCACCAACTTGAAATTTTTTTGATCCTCTTGGGACAATTTAAATCTGATCATGCATTTTGTTTGTTTCCCCCAAAAAAAATTCAAATCTATTGTCTGAAAAGTGGAACAAAAAAAAAAAAAAAAAAAAGAAGAAAGAGGTAATATAAACCAAAATTAAATTTCATGCAAGAAAAACAGCTATGGTCCATTTAATTTATAGTAACTAACATTGCCTTTTATAAAAGGAAATACGATTGCATGAATGGGTTAATAATTTGCAAAAGTTTTATGCCAGGTTATTTATGCTTTTTCACAGAAGCAAATTACTCCCCACCAACCACCAAAAATAAACATAAATTTGCTGTAATATGCATTGTACAAGTTTGATGAAAAGACATAAAAAAAAAATATATATATTCAATAGAAAAATTAAAATATTTACAAATTTGTATGCATATTCAACTTAACCCTATCAGCCCTTAATAAGTTCAATCTATATAAAATAAATTTAATTATTAATTTATTATCTTCATTGTTGTAGTTCAAACTACATTTTGGCAATTGTGCTCTTTTTGCTTTCATCGGGTGTATGTTAATTTTGAATTGATCCCTTTATTTAATCTGTGGGGGCAGATTGTTCTCATTCCACTGTCCATGTTTAGGGATATCTCTAGTTCTTATTTTTGGTACTGCTGAGTTATTGCTTGCTCTGTTCCCACGAAGTCTAAGTGCATGGTACCCAGCCCAGGGATTGAACTCACTATGTCACCAAATTCACAAACTAACACTGAAATCCATTAAGCTATTGACTTGTTTGAAAGAGAGCAAGTAATAACATTAAAACTTGGCTAGTAATAGCCTCTCTAAGAAAGAGCTCAGCCAGTCCTGCATGAACCTTGTAAATAACTTGCCTGCAATTGACAAGATTGGTTCAATAATAATGAGCCACAAATTTTTTCCCTACTTGATCAAATAAACAAAGCTCTGTTGTTAATTGGGCCAAGAAATGATTTGTTAATAACTGGTGTTAACCTTCAGGAGACTAACATTTTCCACTAACATTTAGTCAAAAGATAATATTGAAACAATTGCTAAGTTTGCTGCTAGGAAAGTTAGTTCACTGTATCTGTCTAGACAATTTTTCTTGCCAGAATCTGTCATTTATACTGGTTTCAAATATTGCTGCTACATCTAGTCTGGCACTTAAACTAGATATTTAGAGATTTTTGATAAAATCCAAATAATAATCTGCAATGTTGCTTGGTCCTGACATGTTATCTCAACTTCAGTCACTTTCCTATCACTGTAATGTAGTTTTCTTGTGCCTTTTCTGAAAGTTTTTTATTTTATTTGTTCCTCTATGGTACCTAGACTTTTTGGAATTTAGTGTAGTATTAAATGGAAATGGTTAACTATAAGTTCTATGCTAAACGTTTCTTGTATCTTGGGTTTTTGCTTTTCAGCCAACTTTGATCTTCAAAAATGTAAATGCTATGTCAATCGTTATATTCTGTCTTAATTCCTGTTTTTTTATTGTCCTCTCTTCTTAATAATGTCCTTTTTTTCCTTTTTTTCCCTCATATTCTTCTATTTGGTTCTCATTCATCTCTTATCATTTCTTAAACATTTTCTGAACTTTTTTTTTTCTCTCACTGTAAACCCCTGCACACCAGTGGCAATCCTGCCTTGTTCGGGGTGAAATGATTATGAAAAAAAAATTAAGGGGAGAATATAACCAATAAGAGAAAAGGAATTTGTGTTTGTTTTGGTTACATATGTACGTTGTGGTTCAGGATAATTGATTGCATTCACTTATGCGCAAATACCCTTGGAAAAGGTATTAATCCATCTCTTCCTTCCAGTTATGGATTAAATAACAGGACAGATTGGGTTCTATAGCCTTGGCTAGCAACCAATCCACTGCAGAAAGCAATGGCAACCTACTGTGGGATAATCTTCTTCCCAGTCAGCCATGTCTCTTTCGAGACATGATTGCCCAAGCATGTTTCATGTATGGCACTTAACTGACTGACTGTAGATGTTGATAATTTTAACATCTAAAATCTGTCTACATTTCTGAGGTGAGTTATTGTAATTATTTACACTATTTACATTGTTTGGATTGTTATCCTCATCTCTGTTGCCATATTCACAATATTTTGACTATTGTACACTTCAGCCAATTGGATAACAATATTCAGAGTAGGCAGACTGAGATTGTTTTCAATGTGACCGTATTATCGGAAAAACATCTGGATAACATTCAATAGTGGTTCAACACTTTGCAGACTCCTCTTCTGAGTAAAACTTCCTATAATTAAGGACTGCATGCATGCCATCTCATGCAGCTGTAGTAAGGAATATAAAGGAGAAATAGGCTGCCCTCTTAAGATAAAACCGCAGGAACACTATAAAGCTGTAACGCAAAGGGAAATAGAAAAATCAGGTGTAGCTGATCACAAAAAACATCACCGGAAAAAAGATAAAACAAAAGAAATTTGCACATATGCTAGGCCACAAAATTTTCTAAACCAGGCAAGTATAGGCATGAATACAATATGGGAACCAGTAATATAGAATGCTAGAGAAAAAAACAATATCAACAAATTCTAATATGAGCTCAGGTACAAAATAAAGGAAAATTGTTGAAATATTAGGTTTATAAGTCCTAAAAATTCAAGGACACATGGCTCAGTGGATAAAAGTGTTTGTTTGAATCCAGTGGCTTGACCTAAAGGGTTGTGAGTTAAATACCTGGTTGCAAAAGCTTGGAGAATTGAGTTAAAAAAGAGGATTTATATTGAGATATCTGAAAGAGACAATGCATATGAACTAGAACAACCTATATTGGTTTATGAAATAAAGGGTTCGATTCAAAATATCCAATCACTTGAAGGTCAGAGCATACAACAGTTGGAATGTCATGAACATGGCAACAAAAATGAGAACAACAGTTCGGACAATATAAATGGTGTAAATAATTCAACAGTTTGTGGAAGTGTATAGTTATTGTTAGTTTCTGCTGACTTTAGAGAGGTCTGCGTGTGTTTGTGCATTATCAAAATAAACTAAGAGATGAAAGAAAAGTACCAAAACCAAACCCTACCAATACAAAGCCTGCTAAAAAGGGAAAAAAAACTACCTGAACAAGAAACAAAAGCATTCAATACTTATAGAATTTAGAAACCTTAAATGGAAAACCAAACAAAGACAGTCATAACAAGAACCAGGAATTTGTCTACAGACATTGACCTCTGTAGTAAAATTTTAAGATTTTTTTGTTTTCTGGTAAGTATTATTTCATAATTTCTTCTGTCTAGAAAGCGAAGTAAATAACTGTTATTCCCTTCAAACTTTGCTTTTTGTGACCTGGACTTTGAAGTTTTGAAACTAACCTATTTTCCATAACATTCCAGACAGAATCAGTGCCCTGTTGATGAAAGAGAATTTTCTAGAATATTTTGGGTACTAAATATTTTATAATGAAAACATGATGTATCAATATATTTGGGGGTTTATTCATGAAAGTAATTTACAGTATAAGTGTAAATTGCAAAAACTACTCACTTCTTAATTTTTTGTAGTCTTTTTTGTGTAACCTGAGAATAAATAAAGACTATTTTTCAATCATATGTCATTTTGTTCTAACTTTGCATCAATGAGAATGTTCACTTTTGCCGGTTTTGCCAATGGGAATAGATAAACTTTAAAAATATCATTATTTTGGTTACAAAAGCTAAGTTGAAGGAAATATTAAGCATTTTTCATTCTTTCTTGTTATAAGCAAATAGAAAGTAATTGTTGCTAACCAAGAACAAAAATTGTGTTACACAATAATCAGACAATTGTCGACTGATGATCACTGTTGATGTGAAATAATCATAAAGTGATATATTTAGATGAATTCTTGATTGTAAGGAATTAATGAATTTTTAAGCTGACATTATTACTTATTTCTATAAACAATATATTTCATGGGTACATGTGGCTGAGTAGAAGCCTTTCTTTTGTAAACAGTAAAATTAATGTTTTCTAGCCTGGACATTGAAAATTACATTGTATTATTATTATTATTATTATTATTATTTATTAACTTTTTTTTATTAAATCTTTCTATTTCCAGTGTGGTAAACATTTATTTCACAATCTGAAAAAACAGGAGGCCTACTAAAACACATGGACATACTAAATATTAATTTTATAATATATATATATATATATATATATATATATATATATATATATATATATATACGGTCATGGTTGTTACAATGTTCTTAAATTCATAGTATCACTACACAAAAAATTTCTCATGTTTCAAAGCCAGCCCATTATGTTTTGGCTTCATCCTCAGGTGATTTTTTAGAAATAAGAATTATCCAGTTGAAAAGACCGTTTATTTGTGTTGGATTTGTTATTTTCGGCTGTAAAATTGAAAAATTTTTTGTGTAGTGTAGTGATACTATGAATTTAAAAACATTGTAACAACTATTACAGTATAACTCTCTACATTTGTATCGAGCACTCTTTATAAAAGTAAATGCATGAACAAAAAGGTAAATAAACCTACGAGTTCAACAACTTAGTTACAATATATATATATATATATATATATACATATATATAGGCTGTACTGAGGATTCTTTCAAAAAGAGATTTTACAATCATGCTTCATTTTTTAGGCTGAAGAGTCATAAAAGTGATGCCAATTATGTCTGGAAATACAGAGAGAGGTATAAGTCCTTGTGTAAAGTGGAACATTATAAGTAGATTAAAAACTGGCAGAATTAATGGTGATTGTTGTTGGCTGTGTCAGAAGAAGTTGACCATTGCCACCATATCCTTACTGGATGAGAGTACTGAGATTATGTCAGAGTGCAAATATTTAAGAAAATATCTTCTAGGTACCTATGGAACCAGAAAAGCAAAATAAAATAATTTTTATATTTTCATTTTATTTTCTTTCCCCTCTCCTGCCTCGCACCATCCTCACTTCTGGTGTTCTTGTATATTGAAATAGTTTTTTTTTGGTTTGCACATTATTCTACTTGCCTGAGGAGACTTCATGGTTGAAACCTGGGTTGTGAAACTGGTTAGCATTTTAATCTTTTTTTTTTTTTTTAAATATCTTTGCTTGACATATTCAATTTTGTATTGAGCACTTTTTTGTTGTCTATACCTTTTAGGCATGGTTGTTTTCAGCTTTCCTTTTACATTTCTATCTATCTATCTGTTTGTGTGTGTGTGTGTGTATATATATATATATATATATATACACACACACACAAAGATATCTCTCTCTCTCTCTCTCTCTATATATATATATATATATATATATATATATATATACACGTTTGTTTGAAACACAATTTCTGGTTTGTAAATTTTACATTTCAAGATGAGAGTTGATTGTAGGATATTTTTTATTATTTCTACCAGTGACATGTCAGATATTTATCTCATTAGTACTTGGTAAAAATCAACCTGAAGTAAAAACATAATTGAAATCATCTCTTAAATAATGTGCGACTATAGCAGACAATGATTGAGATAAGATAGAGGAATAACAAAAACATGTTATAAGTAAGACATTTTTATTATTGATTAAGAGAATTACAGGATGTTTATTCAAGACAATACTGTAAAGTGAGATAAAGAGACATAATTCTTAGTTGTTAGTGGCAAACTACACATGGGGTATAAAACTGTGGATGATAGACTCACTCATTGATTAATTACCTGTGTTACTGGACTACATTTTGTTGGTGACTACAATCTCAAATCTGGTGAATTGTTGAACTTCAAACAAAAGAGTGTGTTTTTCCTTTAATTGAAAGGCCTTAGAAAATAATCGTAAACAAGGAAATATTTGGTATTTATTGATCAAGCAGCCTGTATTTCTTTTGGTTGAAATTTATAAAATCTTTTTCAGGAAAACAGGTTTTTCAAGTTTAGTAGCTGTTATTGCTCTTTGCAGTATTGATGGGAGTTTCTTGAATTTTTTATTTAAAGTAGTGTGAAATATCAACATCATGATTATATCATTATTTTCTCTTTGAGTTACATGTGCTACCCATTTTAGCTGTTGCTGCTTTTGGTAGTCCTCAAGTGACGTGGTTTCTTTGTAATTCTGTAGTGACATTCTACAAAGTTCAAAAGAGGATGGTCTTTGCCAAGTTTCAGGCAGGTAAATTTTGTCATTTGGTTAGAATTTTTGAAACTAGATTGGACAGAACAAAAATTTTCAGCACACACTATAGGCACATGGCTGAATGGTTAGAACATTGACTTTCAGACCATTAAGTCCAGGTGCGTATCTCTCTATGGTCGATTTGTCAGGAAGATGACCTTGATGCCATTAGTTTGTAGAAGGTGGTCTCAGCATGCAGCATGCTTGGAAAGCACCTGAAAACTATATCATGGGTTGATCCAAGCTTTGTGTATGAATTTGGCTAGACGGCTCACTTTGAGATGATGTTGATGGTTGTGCTAGCTCAAAGTCACAAGTCATCGTGACCAAGTGTTTAAGCATACTGGCCTTGTTCCGACTGGATAACGCGCTCTCCCCCAGAAACTGTAACTTACAATATAAACCACATGTAAGTCTTGAAATTATATAAACAAGCCTGCTTAAAGACTAGCAAAATTCATATTTTATCTATGCTTCATAGTATTTTTCAGGTTTCAGGTAAATATTTAGATATACTCTGTCTAATATGTACTGGAAACCAGGAAAGGGCTTCAAAATATAGAAAAAAATTTAATAAAAATCTATAGAAATAGCAAAAAAATAAATAAAATCCTTTACAAAGATCTTTTGTTTATCTTTAAGCAAACATGTATGAATGAAAAAATGCCATTTTCTCAGTAATGCCTTCATAATAATTTTGAATATTTTGAGATTTGGTTTCATTTCTGCTGCTAAACTAATCTTGCATGTCATTGGCTTGAAGTTCTATCCTCTTTTAAAAGCAATTAATTATAGAGACTTTGTGTACTTTTCAAGTTCAGGGAATCAGATATCTTTCAATTACACTGGACCCCAGTTGTTTATTTGCCTGTGAATAAAAGACAGGTATTAAAAAGTGCCCTCTCATGTACAAGTGTTAAGATGATTCCTTGTGTATCTAAACTAAACAAAAGTGGGAATGAAATTAAAAATGTTCTCAGAAGCCTCAGAAATTTTCCCAAATTGGATTTGATCAGAAATCACCTCTATGCCACTTGTGAAGTTTTGTACGAAGATTTTAAACCTTGGAAGAGTAGTTTTTTATGAAAAATAATGTATAAGCATTTTTCTCTCTACGTTTCATTTGTATTGTTTAATTTGAGACCTAAATTGGCAAAAGTTGAATAAGCAATGTAACAACAATGAAATAGTTGACAATTTTATTTCTGTTTCATGGAAGTAGAACCCCAAATACTATTCTTCTTTTATATTAAATGACCCTTCAGAACTTGGGTGATCATAGCTCTCCACCACTTTCTATCCTTTGTAGCTCTTAGACTCTTTCCTGCTATCTATTTACACAAACTCATTAGGTAGGTCATGTAATGTTTATCCGTTTCTATTTTACTTTCCATGTGCCTGGTGGTGGTGGAGGGGAACAAATGCTCCAAGTTCTCTGACTTGATTGTGTATCAGAAATTTCAAATCTTCCTGATTTTAAGTCTTTTTTCCTTTTCCTAAAAACATCCTCATTGCTCACATGCTTCATCCATCCTATTGTCAGCATCATTATTCAGAATCATATATCTGTAGCATTATCTGTGAGGAAATTGCGTCTTATAAATTTGAGGAAAGAAAGCCTTTTACAATATGAAACTTAGTGGCACCTATACATTTCCTAGTTCACTCCCTTTACTTTCTAAAATACCCAAGTACAATCAGTGGTCTCAAAGATAATTATTACTTTGGTTATTTAATCATTGACTAAATGATAATCAAATTTTAATATATAAGAGATTAATTGCAGTGGAGAATATGATAACAGATTTCAAAGTAAATAATGTAAATGTAATACATATATCTATTGAGTGTAGCATATTCATTATTCATTTTATCATAACTTCATCCCAAATGAAGAATGTGACTATGTGATCGATCCTGACTTGACAGCATGGATACAGTCACTTTCTCACTGGCACAATGTGGCTTCCCTGTGTCTCTTCTACAAATAACAAATACTTTCATGGCTTCTACTCAGATGAACTTAGCTCACTGGTACCCCCTATACATGAATTTATTCGAGCCACAAGATTAGCAACTAGGTCCCACCCTTTTACTGTGAAAGCAATAAATTGTAAATGCAAATTCTACTCCAGCAGCTTCTTCTCTCGCACTTCACGCCTGTGGAATTCCCTTCCGTTTACTTGCTTTCCTGACAGCTACAATCTTCAAGAATTCAAATATAAAGCCAATAGTCATCTTCCTATCTCACTAACTTGCATCCTCTCTCTCTCATGCTCCTTTCTTAGTCCACTCCACTCTCATCAGTATTCTCATCCTTCTCTTACCCTCTTCCTGACACCCTCTGTAAC
The DNA here is from genome assembly GCA_037127315.1 of Ascarosepion bandense. Taxonomy (NCBI): domain Eukaryota; kingdom Metazoa; phylum Mollusca; class Cephalopoda; order Sepiida; family Sepiidae; genus Ascarosepion; species Ascarosepion bandense. The sequence continues at coordinate 4,507,344 of JBBBDQ010001308.1, forward strand.
CTGTTACTCTTTTTCATAATTTTCCTCTGATGTAACCTCCTGCTTAACAGTGGCAGTAAAATGCCTTGCTTGGGGTGAAACGATTATAAAAAAAAAAGAAAAGAAAAAAGTGATCAAGAGATTGAGAGTTAGGAAAAGAAAATCTGACAAATAAAAAAATTTTAAGGAGCATAACAACGACAAAGAAACTGGTGCCAACAAACAGGAAAAAGAGAGATGACTTCATTGGGACACATAAAGAAAGAAGGTAGACTTTAAAGATCACATGAGTTAAATTTTGGCCTTGATAACAAGTAGCTGGATGTAACTGTGAATTTATTGTCTCTGGAATCACTGGTAATAAGTTTGGTTTTGAATCTGGAGTTGATCACTGTTCCTACAGGACCAGGAATTTAAGCCAAGAGTAACAAAATATGTTGTGTTAAGGCTTTGATATTTGACTCTGTCTTATGAGTTTTTTTTAATTCCTTAAATAGGCTTTGTAGGGTCCTAATAAAGACAGACTTAAAGAGAGTGATCAACTGGTAGTGATTACATCCTTAAATGGGGAGGATGTCATTAAATCTGACCGCTATGGTGAGACACATATGTATGCTGCTGAAAATGTTGTTGAGTCAAAGTGACTTTTAGTTGGTAAGTCAAGAAATTTGTGACATTTGGTAAAATTCCTTCAACAGAAGATTTGAGTCATATTTTCTGAATCTAGAAATTCCACAAAGGTAATGAAGTTTTGAAAGCAATAAAAATATATGTATATATATATTAGAGAATATGACTGACAAGGATGACTTAATCAATCTTTTTATAAGTTTTTCTAGCATTCTAACATACTTTCAATTTTTCAGGAGTTAAAGAATATAAAAAATTGTTCATAGTTTTTTTATTGTTCCAAGCACTTCTGGTCAGTGCTTTAGTCATTCTCAAGAGTGTTGTATTTGGTATATCTGTTCTCCGTGTGTTGAACTACATAGCAGTTTTTACTGTGAATTTCTTTTAGAAAGTTGACTGTTTGGAGCAGTTATGTGCCATGTGCAGCTGGGTTGACATAAGGATCGCTTACATTTTAAGAAATTACTTCACAGACTATCTCTACTATTGAACAGCATCGGATTGATAGTGGGGCAAAGACATTTAATCAATCGCCTATATTGGACATACTATTGTCTCATTAGGTAGACACCTTACAAGTTGCCTCTTGAATCAAAGTGCTATTAAAATGCATTTATTAACCTATAATTTAACAGAATCCCTAAGGAAAATTCTTATTGATTAGACAATATTTTTAAACCACATAACCGTCAATATCTTATCAGAGACACCTGTTCCCCCACTTTCAATATGATGCTGTTCAATAGGACAGATGATCTGTTACATATTTTCTAAAAAGGGAAGTAACCCTCACATTAACTTAGCTGCGCATGTCACATAATTGCTCCAAGCAATTACCCTTACATGAGAACTTTGCACAGTGAAAACTACTACTCAAAATAATTTTTATATAAACTCCTGAAAAATGAAAAAAATGTTAGAATTCTGTTGAAACTCAAAGATTTATTAAATCATATTCAATGAAAGATGCTTAAAAGAAAGATTGCTGCTCAAATATATATATATATATATTTTTCATCATCCATATACAAGCCTATTTTGCTGTATCACAGCTCATCAGTGTGGCTAGACATCCACTTGCTTCTGGCCGGGATCAAAACTCAACTGATTTGGTGTCAGTCAGAGTTGCTAACCCCTAAGCCATAGGCGTATGGAATCAGAAAAGTGAAATTTTAGTGTGTTGTATATAAGCAGTGTATACACACGCTAGTCACCAAAAGAACTTGCTAAAGAGTAATGAAAATAGTCATATATATATATATATATATATATATATATACACACACACACACACACACACACACACACACACTATTCTTCCCAGTTCATGTTCTCTCAGCTATTTACACAAGCTTGTTAGAAAAATGACTTGCTGTTTTTTCTTTATCTCTCTTGCCTTCAGTATGTCTTGTGAGTTTCGAATACTTTAATCTCTCTTTCCTCATTGTTTCCTTGGAGTTTCAACAGTCTTTTTCTGATCCTAAGCACGTGAATGCTCTTGTTTTTAAATACACCTTAGAAATAAAAACAGATTTAGTTATTTTAGGTTTTATAATTGCGACCATCCACCTTAATTTTTCATAATTTGTTCAAATTAGTTCTATTTAATTAGCTATGAGCTGGAAGACCAAAGTTGATTGTTTGTGAAAATTAATTTATGGACGGTCATGTAAAAAAAAAAAAATTGAATGATTTGCACTGTGAGTTTTGTGAAGCAAAAATTACATTAGCATAGATTTCATTTCAATCAGACAAACTCTTTTGTTTTGGTCTTAAAATAGTGTAGATTTCCCACAAGTTAGTTATTTGGTTGGCCATTTAAGTCTTTTTGAATCTCTCATCTTTCTTTTGAATTAACAGACTGAAAAGTAAAGAAATCTCAAGGGGGAAAAAACTGTGCACAATGAAGCACGAGTCGCACTTAATTGATTTGTTAGTTTTTCTTGTTAACAGATAAGTTTCTTTTTCTGAATCATGAAAAAACACTCGACACTAGAAGGATATGTTGAAGGATAACTGGTGGATAAAAGACCTGACCTTTTATAAAATTATTATTTGCCAGATAAAAACAAGGCTGAAATCAACTAGAAAGTGATAGTTACTTAAGAATGTTGCAGTCATAAAAATATTTCAGAAGAAAAACACTACTTGAAGCTCAAGTCTTTTTAAAGGATAAATGGACATGATTTCTTTTATTCATTTTTTGATACTTCTTTCCTTATGAATTTTTTATTGATATGTCATTAGTCTTTTTTTTTTTTTCAATATTTTTTTTCTTCTGTTCTCTTTTTTTTCTGACATTTTTTTTTTATTTTTCCCCAGACATTTTTCTTTGCTTTTTTTTCATTAGCTTATTTTCATTCATAAGTTTTTATCTTTCATTTAATACTCCTGTTCATTCACAGTTGACACATTTTCAATTTTTTCCTTTTCATTTCTGACATTTCTTCTTTACTTCCTTCTCTTAATTCTTCCTCTTTATTTCTCAGGTTTTTCTTTCCTTTCATAGATTTTCCATTTCTTCTTTCAGTTTTTTTTGTTACTCATTTCTTTTTTCATATTAAAGTTTATAGCAGAACTTCTCTCCATAAAACAATAAAAACGATTTGAAATTGTTCATAGGAACCTGAGAATGTTTAAAGAATGAATGAACCATTTAAAGGGCTATGTGAAGAATATAATACATTGTGGCATAAAATAAAAGCACAACACCCAAGAATGTCTTTCAGGATTAAACGTAATACAGATAACGTGGAATGATCCCATGTAGAGATCTATATGTTGCACAGGTTCCAAAATAAGCGTCATATCTAGAGTATTTAAATACAATACCAATACACTTTACATACTCCTATAGTTGTATATGCACATGATCATTAGGATGGTGAATAACATTTTGTAAAGCATTGTTCTATTCATCTTGCTTATGTTAATGCAATACAGCATGTGTTGTAGGTTGACAAAATGATTGTCATGTGTCATCCCATCTTATCTCATACATGTTCAATAAGGGACAGATGTGGTAATCATGCTTGCCAGGAAGCTTGCATAGGATATTGAGTAGCATGGGCATGATGTGAGCAAGCATTATTCTGTTGTAACAACAGGACATCATGTTCCTGTTACAGAAATCATAGCAGAACACATTGAATAATATTCTGGATGTACTTAGTGCTGTTCAATGTTCAGGTTACAAATATCATGTGTGAACGAGAATTTTATTTCATGGCATCTCACACCATGATGCCAGCGGTTTGATCTGTGTTGTGCATGAATACATATTAGAAGATGTCATTCCAGACATTAAGCATTTTTGCAACAACCTCCAAGTGATATGTGTTATATTTAGTCTGAAAGTAGACAGTTTCAAGTTTCAGAATTGGTGTTAATCCTAACTTCGAGAATTTGTCAAGTTATTCAAAACTTGCACACGTATAATCATTTATGTTTTAATGATCAATCCTGGATAGTAGCTTGTATTGCTTCTTTTTTTGCTTGGAAAGTGTTAGAATCTAGTTGAAATGAATGTTATAAGTTATAGCCTTTTAAAAAATGCCCTGTATCAAATGTGACACAAAATCTAGTCAAATTCGCACAATTTTTGTCATATTTGGCTTGCTTTTTACTTTGTGACTCCTCAACATCAAATAACAGTAACAAAAAAGGCACTACTAAACAATTTATTCTCTTTTTTAATTTGTAGCAGATTAAAAAATGATTGGTTAAAAAATGTTTTTCTTTGCCTTAAACCACCACCCATTTTTTCTTGGCACAAACATTTAACTCAATTTGTTAAGTAGATGTGAAGTTTTGCTCTTGACTATGTCTGCGCGCTACCTTAAAATAGTCTGTTAAAAATGACCAAGACAGATTTCATCCTACCAGCTGAAGGAAACAGATGCCTGAGATGATGCATCCCATGGAATATGCAAGTACGCCAACAGCCAGGTCAAAAACTAGTAATAACCCACTTCAGTGACACTAGATCCTCTGGCTCACTACAAGTACATAGGTACAGGCACTTTCCCATACCTAGACACACATAACACATAAGCGCTTATCAAGCCAAAAGTAAACACGTGACACAGATACCCTTGTCAATTTGCACCTGTACACATAAATAATAATTCAATAAATTTAAGTTGCCAAATATTAATACTATTTAAATTTGAAAAATATAAATTTCTCTAATGAAGATATTGAAACATACTCAGTTCCTTTCATGTGCTAAATTTTCATAACCCATTTTGGTACCATACATTAGGCACCAAATATCTGTTTTTAATATAGCTTTCCTTGTATTTATCCAAAAATTGTGATCTAGACCTCAATTCATATGTTTTTGGGTGCTGAATCTATTTTTGGCATGAAAAAATTTAAGCTCTTTTAAGAAATTTTGGCTATCCTGTACAGATCAGGATTTCTAGGCTTAAACCTCTACTTCTTAACTGGAAAATTCAATTTTCTTTTTTATAACAACACAGGAGATACTTACAATAGTGTTGTAGCAGATTAGAAAATCTGACTAGAGCTAACTTATTTCTACTCCCACTGTAAGTAAATGATTCCTCATGACCAGTGGTAATTTGGTTTGTATTTGCCTAGATGTGTGCTGTTTAGACTGAAATTTGCCACTGTTGGTCTTAGAATTCATCAAACTAGAAGCGTCTGTGATACATGACCCTTCAAACCTGGGTTATAGGGGCTAATATCACATTGAAACTCCAGTTTTCGTATGATCTCCAAAGTTAAGTAACATTGAGCCTGTTAAGTACCTAGATGGGTGACCACATGAGAATACCAGGTGTTGTAAGCTTGGATGTCCAGATGGTGTAATAGATAATGGTATTGAATTGTTAATCAGAGAGCTGGATTACAATTTCAATTGGGTTTGTTATATTCACTTACATGCAAATACTCTTCTTTCCCATCGAGGGATTAATTAGGAACATTTGTACCTCTAAACCCATCTTTGCCACAAAATTCATAGAATTTTAAAATATTTTCTGGCTTTAAATAACCTGCAAAGGGGTGATAATCTACAGAAAACAATCAAACTGATTCTATAAGAGTAGGAATATTCATTTGATGACTGTTGCCAAAATCAAAGCATTATCTCTGCAACATATCTAGTATGTGCAACAATTTTCCAAATGCTAACCAATCTTTTGAAGGACCATAATTCAACCTCTGTCAAAATTTGAACAAAAAGAACACATGTGCCTCAGTGGCATGAAAACTGTTTGCAAAAGATTTGTTAACCATGTTGAGTCTGAAGGCAACATGTGTCACTAGCTAAAACTCAGATATGGAAATACAATGGTAGGAATGTTACTGCATGAAAAGATGATTGAAGATTGAACATTTTCTCATGCTATCTTTAATGTATTGTCATTCAGTTAGTGTACTTGATTCAAAACAGTCATTATTCTTCAGAGTGCTGATGTTTTATTTTCCATCATTATAGATGAAGTTATTAATTAAAATAATCTATATTAAAATGCTTTTCCAGTTGCAAGCTCATTTTTAATTTCTACTGATAAAGTTAGTTAAAATCTATAAACTTGAAATCCAACAATTTCTATTACAAATTTTCCATATTTCTTTTCACACACATATATAAATTCTTACTTGTGTTGGGTGTTAATAAATAGAAGTTTCACCAAATTCAAAACCCATGAGTCAATCAAGATAGTTACTGATTGAGGTTGTTACATTTATGAAGAAGGGAGGTAATAAATGCACTTTAAGAGGAGATGTAGGAAAGATAACTATTGAGCCTTGACCTAGTAGGAAAGATAACTGTTGAGCCTCAATTTAAGAGGTTAAGATTGTATGGATTGGGGAAAGCATCAACTGATGAGTTTGTTCCATAAAGCAACAATTCTTGGGAAGAAACTGTCAGAATAAAATTTCTTTCTTAATAATGAAATACAAAGGGATTGGGAATGATTTATTCTATTGTATGTGACCTGGCAGATCTTAACTGTTAAGGTCAATGCTGGTGGAATTAAGTAATGTAACTTGCCAAAATATTTTCCATGGAAATAGTGATAGAGTAGTGTGAAACTTGTGGGATTAAGTTTGTAGACTTATTGAGTAAATTATCTGTAAATGGACCTTTGATAGGAAGTGAAGTATAGATCAGGTGCTACTCTTGTTGATCTTGAGTTGATTCAGCTGTCAGATTATTAACTTCAGGACAAGGGAGATTCTATTAGTCTACAGGATCAAATAATAAAGATTAATGAAATACTTCAGAGGCATTCAATATTATTATGAACTTTAATAAAATAGAACTACGAATCATGCCCTGACTATCATGGTTATTGCAACAGTTGACCATAGTTTCTCAAGAATTCTCTCCTTATTATCATAAATTTGAGTGTAGCCTGTTGATTATAATAAAGAATTAAAGATTGAAAGGTTGGAGAGTTTCTCTCAAATACCAGAACTTTCTCAAAGGAAGGAAAATAAAAAATCACCGTAGAAAAAAATTTAGTAAATTAAAATTACAATTCAGGAAGATTTATTGGTTCAGACAAATCCTTATTACCTGATTAGTGAAAATTGAAAGAGAAAAATTCAAGATGATATTTCACTTGAGGTGATGGCCTGGTCATTGTTGAATGGCAGAACAAAGTTGAGAAAACTCATCATAACAATTCATTGAATGGAAAAAACTTCAAGTTTCAAACCATGCTAAAGTGTCATTTACCTAAATAGAATCCTGACGACTTCTGCAATATTCAAAGATAACAAAAAGCAGAAAAAAATTCTGGCTGAACACTTTTCTCCACTTCACAAGTATAATTCAGTATGTTAGCACATTTCAGATATTGTTTAAACAACTGAACCTTTTCTTCATACATGTGTTTTTAAAGAATCTCTTTTTCTCAAATAGAAAAAATATAAACAAATGACAACTGAAAAAATGGTCACAAGTTTATCAACCAGACTAATCCATTTCACCAGTGTCAGGTACACTATACTAACACCCAAGGGCCCATATTGCCGATGTTATCCTTGAAAGACATTTATCTTAAACTTATTTTTTTTACAGACACTATAGGTCTAATCAAGAAAAATGGTTCAGGTGAAATGTGATGTTAACATTGGTGAAGGGGTTAAATTGTTTGAACAAGATTGGGAATGTTAATTATGTTTCTCAATGTTGTCTGGATGTAATTCCTCTTTGTATTGTGGAAATGTCAAAACCGGAGTAGTGGGGGCGCTTGGGTAAGATTTGTCCAGCCTGAACTCTGAACAAATGTTTCTTTTCACTGATACAAGAACAACCTGTAACCAAAAGATACAAGATTTCTATTGGGAGATTTTTTGAATAAGACATGAAACTGTTGGTTAAGCTGATGTTTGACATGAAAACTCAAGTTAGTAAAGTTTTGTATGTTTTTCTTTTCTAGCAAATACATATGTTCAGCTAGGTTTCTTAAATTACAATTTGTCTAAAGAAAAACCAAAGTTTCTATCAATTAGTAAATACGCTTAGATGAGTTAATAGATAAGAAGTAAATAACAAAATCAGAAATATATCTCTCTTAAATAATGCTTCCATAGAAACGATCAAAGGTTCTGAGACCATTAATTACTGTTAGGAATTAAAAGTGAGACAAGATTTAGTTTCATCTATTTGTAAAATCTGTATTTTGTGTCTTTGTGAATATACGGTAATTTGATTTCATTATATTTTTATTCATTATCTTCAGCTAAGATTTGTATCTTAGTTTTAAATATTTTTATGCTACATTTCAAGTGAATATTGAAGCTAAAAGAATGGTGAAAGAAAGTATCAATTTTGATTCAGTTTTTAAGTAAAACTGATAAATATACAGTTGAGTCATTGTCAATTAAATGCAAAATAAAAGAAATATTTCAATAGATTCAGTAAGAATTCAAAAGATTAAACCCCATTAGGTTTTGATATATTCTCAGATTTTTTATCTTTTTTATTAGCTTTGTTGGTTTTTAATATTTGTACTATATATATATATTTTTTTTCCTCTTTTTTTGAACTTATTTTTAATTAATACTTGTATTTGAGCAGATATACTGTTTTTAATTTAGCAGTATGCATATATATATATATATATTTTTTTTTTCCTCTTTTTTTGAACTTATTTTTAATTAGTACTTGTATTTGAGCAGATATACTGTTTTTAATTTAGCAGTATATATAGAAATATATATATATATATATATATATATATATATATATTTTTTTTTTCCTTCTGGCCTGATTATTTACGAGAATTTTTTTTTATAAAAATGTGTGCTACTTGGCAGGATTTGAACCTGCAACCTCTATCAACATAGAGAAACCCACCAATTGATCTAGTGTGTTTTAGACTGCTTGATCACGAATGATTCCACAGTCTAACAGAAGTTAAATCAAGCCTTATATACACAACTTGTAATTTTTTGTAAATAACTATCAGACAGCTGCCTAAAACATATATGGTATACTATCTCATCAAGTACTCTGCAAGCATCAACTTCAGTGTTCCCGAAGTCATCTGTAGGATGTTTGATATCAGCCTCTGGGGTGTATCTTCCTATATCATCCTCTGTTTTTTGCAAAGATGTCCTCAGCCTTTGGTCCTCTTAGAGATTGACAAGCAAAAAATAATGCTTCATCTCTCCTACCTATTTCCTAAACACACTATTTCTTCTATCTAAAGTCTGTATCTCACCGAGGTATTTGTCTATTCACAGTGAGTTGCTAATATATTTAATCTCTGATGTGAGGCACCTAATAAATTTGGTAAAATGTTCTATACTAAGTGTTGTCAAAAAGGACACAGGGAGGCACAAATTAATGGACACATATCTTACCAATCATTTGTCAGAATAGTTTCCGATATGTGAAAATATATTTATGCAGAAATACGCACATCATGCATTATAAAGAATCTTACTTTGTGTGTTGTTTTTAGATCTCCACACAACTAAATAAAATGGTATCAACAAAAAGGTTAATTTATTTTTGGAATTTTTTTTGTGAGGAATAACAGTTTGGATTTTAAGAGGTAGTAGAAGGAATGATGTCACAGAAGTGCATTTCACACATTGGCTCAGAATCCCTTTGCGGGTAGTATTAGCTGGTTGTAAACCTGGGAGTAGGAGGCCTGTGCACACTTCAGAATTCTCAAAACCCTCTGTTGAATTTGTACTGTCTTGGACTTACATTCAAAACCTAGATAAAGGCAATCGATCACTGTTAGAATGCGCTACCTTGCCCATTAGGCACTCCAGCCAATTTCTAACCATTCTGGCCCTGGCCTTTGCATTCTCTAACAGTTCGTTATATTCACTTACACACAAATATCATTGAGAAAGGTATGAATCTGCAATTTCTCCACCAGCTATGGGTTAATTAGTAAAACTTATATCACTAGAACCATTATTACCTCAAAATATTTAGATTTCAGCATGAAATAATCCAGAGAAATTCATAAGCTGCTAAACAAAAGCAAGCAACCAAATTGGCTGTCTGTTGAGCTGAGCAACCTGAAAGAAAATTTAACTAAACACTTTGTTTGATCTACTGAAATAGATGGTTTTTGTTCTGTTGTACATGATTTGTTTTCTTCTTTACTCATGTTCACCCTATACAAGGACTACTCAAAGTAGTGCTAATGAATGAGATTGTCACGCAATTGATGAGAATAAGTGGCACTGTTTATGTCTGAAAGAGATTTAAAGTATTGACTTGGGAAATTATGGTCATAATATTTGAGTTCAATCACTAAGCCAAGAAGTATAGACTCAAACTCAGTGATAAAACAGCAAGAAATATATGTGCAGTCCTTAAAAATCAATAAATAAATAAAAGGAAAAGATATCCTTAGACATGTGAACAATCTACTTCCATATATTAAATAAAGAATTCATTTTGAAAATTCCCTGGATCACCTCAAGAAACACAAAATGTCAAAATGTTGTGATAACAACAACAAAGATAAGGTCATTATTCTGTAACTATTTATTTTACATTATTTCTTTATTTTCAAATGAGTGTACTTGTAACCTTTCTGGCTTTTATACTCTGTGGACTTCTTCAGGGGTTTGTTTTACTTGAAATGTTGGACTTTATTCAAGCAATGGAAGTAGACTGTACTTATTCCACTTTCCATGCTTGGAAAGTTAATGCATACCCACAAATTAGTCACTTTTTGTTTATTTCTTTCATTGAACAACCAGAGTATGTGATTTTTTATTGAACCATAACTGTCAGAGAACAAGATATATTTTAATCAACACTTTAATCCATGAGACTGTTTGTCTCTTGTGTGAACATAACAAAATGTATGTCAGTCCAATATAACACATAAAAATGATAATTCCTCATTTTAAATGTTCTGAGAAAAATGTTTTAAAATTTTTCTTGGGATCTTTATGTGAATTACATAAATTTTTATAAAAGTGTGTGAGTGATATACACAAGGTGGATCCATTATAAACTGAATTTTGACCTTAAATTTTTCATAAATAATGTTCTAGCAGTGTGATTAATATCCAACTGAGAAAATCTTTTTGGAGAATTTTTAGGCAATCTGGAGCCTGGTCAAAATCTTGCTGATACTGCCTAACATTCTAATCTTTCTGGTTAGTCAGAATGTTTTAAGTTAAGAACACTTCCCACTCAAAAAGCATACATCACCCACAAATAGAATTTATCAGAATTTGTAGTGTATCTATTGAATGTTCAAAAACTGTTCTCTTTTCTATCTTTCAAATTCTCTCACATTTCAACAGTTTTTTCTTAGTCTCGCATGAATTAAATTTAAACTTGTCTCTTCCCAATCTTGATTGTTGACACAAACTTGAGCTGACTCTCTTCTATTGTAGGGAAACTACTATAAGATACAGGGTTAAATTTTAAAGGAAAATAAAGAGTACAAAAATAACAGGTAAAATTAATATCTAAACTGTCAGTTGTATATACAACCACTTTCTTGGATCAATGGTTAAAATAGCTTTGAGTGAGTGAAGCCTGTAAGTCTTCATGAAGATAATTTCTTTGAATGTTGTGGACTGGTTCTATAGAATCCCAAAGAACTGTACCAAATAACAGAGACCACATGACTTGAAGACTTTCAGCAGCAGATATTTAACTCACAGAGACAATGATGACATAATTAAGATGTGAACTTTCCACACTGCTTCAAATCCAAGGGTAGTAAGTAAACCCCCCATCAGTACTGAAAAAAGCAATAACAGTTTCTAGACTTGGACCTGAGAAGTCTATTTTCTTATTAAAAATTGTTTGAACAGAAAAATTTGACAAACTGCCCTACCAATGATGCTGAATGTTTCCTTATAAGAAAAAGGTGAATATTGCCATAAAGTTTTCTCAGGGATTTTGTACTGACAATGGTGAATCTATATGCATATTTGTTTATGATAACTACCTTTTGTAGTTAGATTAGATTTGGAGTGTCCAGTTTATTTCAAACTGGACAATGCTGAGTAGCCTTTCTGTATTGATGGTTAATCAAATGTTGCCTAAAATCAAGCCAATGTTTCAGGAATGAGCTCACAGAATGTTCATTAATAATTCTAAAGGGATAGTATCTCTATTGATTAGACTTGTATTATTATTTTTGTAATATAAGTTGAGTATCAAAGCCAATAGCATAACAATGAAGTAAAAACATTGTGAGAACCAGATCAATAGCCACATCCAAACATGCTGCAAAAGGCAAACATTATTATCAAGTGTTCTTTTAATATACAACAATGAGGAAATAGATTTTTACTGATATATATTCTTCCAGTGATTAAATTCCCTTATTTAAAATAAAAATTCAAAAAATTACAATGAATATATATGTTTCTAATAGTATGATTTAATGATAGAATTTTAATTAAGCATGAATTAATACTGTAGCTACTGTGGACTTACTTTTTGCAAAATTTAAATGTCTTTATGCTTTTGATATATATACACACACACACACTCTACGACCTATTTGTCCGACCAACAAGTTTTAAATGGATGCAGGAAATTATATTTGGGGATGACTTGGCTCTAGGAGGTTGGCTGTCACTGTTCATTTGGATGTGTGGGTGGTGAAATGGATAATGGCTTGGAATTGCTAACCCGAGAGCCAAGTTCCAATTCCTGTTGGGTTTGTTATATTTGCTTATATGTAAATATGCTTAGGAAAGATATAAATTCACCTGTTCTCTCCTTTGCTATGGGTTAATTAGTAAGACTTGTATCATTGAAGCCATTATTTTTGCATAAAGAAAAAAACATTGCATACAAAATATTCAAATTTAGGCATTAAATATTGCATAGAGATTGATATACAGCTAAACAGAAACAAGCAAGCAACAATTTGTTTTTTTTTCTAATTCATGTTAACCTCTCTCTCTCTTTGTCTGTTCAAGTTATCTCTTGCATTACTGGTTCCCTTATCATTATTTTGGTATCTCTAAGTTGGTTTAAGCATTTTGTCAAGAGGATTTTCATTATACCTATTTATTTGCTAAATGCTTTTCACCCCCATCATTGTATGTCATTTCGTTTCAATAGGACTTTCTTTAATTTCATTCATCTGCTGATTGTAAAATGTCATCAGTAAATTGAAGATGGTTTAAATATTCCCTGTTTGGTTTACTCACATTTCTTTTCTATTTATTTTCTGAAATAGGAGTAATTACATTGGGCTATCATTTGGTTCACACTCCTTCCCAGTCTTTTGAACATAACTTATCCTATTTTTCCTGTTTGGGATTGGGTTTCTGGTTTCTTCTAAAGTCATCTCATTCTGTTTCATTCTCAGTATCCTCTTGTGTCGTAGTGGCATTATTGCCTTGATTGGGATGAATTGATTAAAAAAAAAATTTAATGTCTCTTGTAAATAATTTAGATGAAATTATAACGTGTTTTTACCTCACTCTTTTTACAGTCCTTATATATATTACCTCTTACTATCACCCTTACATTAGTGGAAATGGAGTGTTGAAAGATTTTTAAAAATAAAAAGATGCTCTCATGAATTCATGTCATGTGAAAATTTAAAATGAACACTTCTTTTAAAAAAATAACACAAATATAAACTACTATGTTTTCATAGTAAATTCTATGACACAGCACTTAAAACCAATGGCTATAAATGTTCTGACCTGAAATACAATAAACATAATACAACAACAACAATAAAAATAGAAAGAGAAAGATCATTTGGTAAATACCCCCCTTTAACCAAATGATAAGTACTAAGTTAGGGCATAAATTCCAAAAATTAATTGAAAAACACTTCCCTAAAAATAACCCTCTTAGCAAAATTTTAAACAAAAATGCACTAAAATTAAGCTATGGCTGTCGTGATAACCTTGAGAAGATCATCAAAAATATAATCAGTTTTAAACAGATATAATAATCTAAACAATCAGCATCCTAAAAAACTAACAATCACAATAACAATAATTGCAATAGCCAAAAACCTATTGAGTGTCCATTAGCAAATAAATGTCTCTACTGACTCTATAGTCTACCTATGCTCTATTTCCACCATAGAAAATTCACAGTAATAAAATATATCAGGTGTACCAAGAATACTTTTAAGACCTGCTATTACTTTCATATCTTATCTTTTAATAATAAAACTTACCAAAATAGCACATCATTTTCTCCTTATTATTGGCAATTAAAAGATGCCAATAAAACCTCTACCATAAAATGGAAAGTATTAAAAAAAAAAAAACAGAACTTGTAAATCTTTACATGAGCCATGTTTTCTATGTTTACAAGAAAAATTACAAATTTTCAAATTCCTGAAACTAAACTTACTTAATAAATGTAATAAAGTAACTTCCATTTGTCATCATTGCCTAAAATATACCTTAAAATATAGTTAATTTTTCTTAATATAATATAACTAGACATCTGTAATCTATCACCTAGCATATATTGATTGATTCTCCCATCTTTTAATTTATTGCAACTTAACAAAGAGATCACCCACTGAGTTGTCTACATATGTTTGACTTGCAGTGTATTAAAAAAAAACAAAAAAACTTTCCCATCTTTTGTTCACTACTTTGAGTTGAATAATAATCCAGACACACGATAACTTTTCAGATTTGCAAAATTGTAACACATGTATCTCCATTCATTTCATCACTAGCATGAAAAATGTCTGGGTCTTATGTCATTTTAAGTCTTTCTCCCTTTACTCTTACAATCAAAGTTGTCCTATACATCATGACCTGATTTTCTATTGGTTAGCTGAGATAAACCTAAAAAATACCCTTCCCCACCTTAATTGTCTGGATTTTTGGTAAAAATTGTTTTTCTAAGCTTCTATATATAATAATTACTAACAGTAAAAAATATTTCACTGCCTGATGAGGTACTAATAAGATAGTACCGAAAACCCAATGGCTCTTGTGTTGAAGTAAACTGTTTTTATTATGAACTAATATATATTAATAGTAATGTTTGTATATATATATATATAGAGAGAGAGAGAGAGAACAGATAAGAATATTTTTTTGCATTCTTTAACTGTTTTTATTTTGGTTTAATGAGTGTGCAGATATTGTCTAAATGTTAGTGATCATGTAGTTATTTAAATATTCAAATATTTTTCAAATTGCTGTATCATTATACTTTATAATGATGTTAAATGTAATTCAATCCTCCATTTCAGTTACAAACCTAAAATCAAAAATAGAATAATTTCCTTAGATGTCTGAGTTGGTTTCAATAGCCACGTCTTCATAACTTTGATATGTAAAAAAAAAAAAAAACCAAAAAAAACAAACAACAAAAACCGAGTTCAAATGTCTGCTACTTTAGTTATAACAGCAGATGCTCATGTAAGTAAACAAACAGAATTTCCTTAAAGAAATTCAACAGTATAAACAGCAATAAAAACAACCACACAATAAAGTTATTCCATTGTTACCTGATGAACTCAAACTTAGATAGAAAAAATATTAAAAACATGTTGGTAAATATCTCCAGTGCAACTTAAGATTAAATTTTGCAGCAAATATTTTAAAAACATGTAGCATTGTGATGCCAACCCTAAAAAAATAAAACTATTATACTACACCTACACCATCTACAAATTCTCAAGTTCACTCTGGAATTTCATTCCTGATGAGGCACAAGCATTTAATTCTTATGTAGGATGTAGAACCACTAGCAAATTCAGTGATCACAATACAGTCCACAATCACCCTCAATAAAGGTGTATCACTAACTTAAAACAAATACTAACAAAAGAGGCATGTATACTATTTAATGTTAACTGTAAAGAAAGATAACGAACATTAGATGTCCGAAACAAAATTAAAAATGACTGAAAGCAAAACAAAAAAAACTTATTTTAATATTGAAAATGTGGTTTTAAATACAACTGATAATATTTTGGATATGGTAACAGTTAAAGAGCTAGTCTGTTATTACTGAGTAGTGAGTATAATCCTTTTGTATCAAACTAAGTTTAGTAAATAACAATTAGTTAGACAATAAAGAATCCCAAACACCAGTCACATTAACGGTTTAAAGTATAATGGCCAATGCTGAGTTTTCCACAATTTTTGAAAAGAGGAAAGATGACGTTACTGATATAAATAATCTACGAGTAAAAGAAAGGGGAACATAAACTTTGTGTTTTATGCAAATTTAGGTAAAATTGTAGTTTTAGTGTATCTATTTTTTTTCTTAAATACTACCAAGATGAAGAAATATTTCAGGTGAGTATTTCTTTGAAAATAAATCCATTTTCAAAAATCCAAGTTATTTTTTAAGCTCTCTGTAACTATCCCATAATGCCAAATGTTGTCTAAGAAAAATATCATGATGAAAATATTGAATTAGAAAATAGCAGTAATTTAAATTGGTATCATGAATAGTGAATTTCAGTTTATGAATTTTTCTTTTAAAAGAACTTTTTCAATACCACCCCACCAAAAAAATAAAATAAATTATAAAATTGATTTTGAAATAAAGTGATAATGAACATAAATTAGTATCTCAATTAAAATTTTGAAAAAAATGTGCTATTAATCGAGCAGCATTTAATCTACAATGTACATATTTAATTTTTGTTAGATAATTTGAGATAAGTATAAAGATTTCTGCTTGATTTTTGAGCATTTGAAATAAACATAGTCCAAGCAGCAATTGGCAAATATCTAAGGTGGAAGGCTGCCAAATCAGTGAAAGTCTCTGATAGAATCTGAAGTTTTTCTGACATTGAAAAATCATTATTTAGGAACATTTGATGAGTGAAAAGGAGAAAACATTCAACAAACCAATGAAAGTTTGTGCATACATCAACTGGTTTGCTTACACAAAGATATGTATGCGTTTATCACAGTTTATATCAACCAGAAAAGTAGACTTGTGTTAAATATGCATGTATATATATATATATATATATATATATATATATAGCAACATTTTTATATCCCCAACTTATCCGTTGAGCATTAATATATTTTATATGTAGAAGGGAAGAAAAAAAAGCAGTAGTACACACACACACATATTTTACTATTTCAAATAGTATTTTGTGGATACACTGATTTTTCCTCCACCAAAGAGGGTTGCAGGTTTGAGTCCTGCCAGAGAGCACATTTTCTTTACTGAGTCTGTCTAATATGCACCCCAGTACAAGGAAGGCAGCCCATGGTAGTAAGGAGAACAAATGGAAACCACATGGTCCAAAAAAGGAAAACAAAAGACATCATCCTCAGCCTGACCATTTTCACTCGGGTAAACATTACAAGTAAAACCCTCTTGAATTTTACTCTTTTACTCTGCTTGCTTTATCTATATATTTTATAGTTTCTCTGTGGGGAACAGATAGAGACAGGAATATACAAATTAGTATCAAATTTCTTGAATGGCATAAAATTATTTTGAATACAATGTATATTTGGCATTAAAAAGCAGGTTTTTGATATGGGTTCCTTGTTCTGAAATATTCTAGATAGAATTGAAAGCCTAGGAGAGGACATCATAACTTCCACTATGTATACTGGGTGTGATGGCTACATTGTCCCCGTTTCATGTTATTAATTTTTTTTTTTTGCATGCACATTGTTTTTGATTTTGTCAACTGCAGAGTATAGTAGGGTCAGTTGGTCACTGCGAGAAAATGAGTACTATGAAGGTCCAATATGAACCTTTAAGTGTGTTTGGGTGTCAATCTGAGGAAAGTACAGAGGATTTGGAAAGAGTTGGATGAATCTAATGGTGATTACAAAAGTGTTTGATGTGATCACTAGTGATGTTGATGTTATGCCTCCGTTCACCTTGCCACAAGGCCTCAGATTCAACACAGAGGTCTACATCAAATGCCTTCAGGTGGTAGGGCTGCCCTGGTTCAAGAGGGTAGCAGCTGGTAGACCCTATGTCTGGGAACAGAACAATGAACCATGCCACCCAAGCAGGACAACCCAGTCATGGCTGTGAAACAATTTCTGTGGCCACATTACCTCTTACATTTGGCCACCCAACTCCCCAAACTGCAACCCTCTTGATTATTATGTGTAGGGCACAGTTGAGAAAAGAGATCAACAACACTTCTTGTAACACCAAAGATGAACTTATAGCAAAGATTATGGCAGCATTCACCAACATAAACAAGGAGACTGTCCAGAAGAGTTGCAGAGATTGTGAAGTCATCTGGAGGCTGTGGTTGAAGCTAATAGGTATTTTATTGAATAAATTCACTCTTAAGTATTTCAAGATGTTATTTGTGTAATTTTGGTAAACATATCTGCTAAAATAAGATGTCAGTGTTATTTTCATTTTCTGCAGAATTCAGATGACAGGTTCTCTATTGCACCATATATATATATATATATATATATAATTTCACTCCAAGCAAGGTAGGACCATTACTAGTGCTCATGGGGCTACACTGATAGAAAAGACTGGGTACAAAGGATATAGAAAGGAAAAAAGATGCAATTATAGATGATAGAGATGGACATTGCATTTAAATGTTTGGAGATTGTAGCTATCAGAAGAGCAAGTAAATGGAATGACGTGTCACAGATGGGAAGTGCAAAAAAAGAAACTGATTGAGTAGAAGTGGTTGTTGTATTTCATTGGTAAAGAGGTGGGACCTATACACCAATCTGATAACAAGCTTAAATTCATATGGATGGGGCACCATTTAAAAAAACCTTATCAGAGCAGTTGCCATGAAAATACTTGTAGAAAAGACAGAGGGAAGCCATGTTGCAATGGTGAGAAAGTGACTGAGTGGAAATGCCCTGTCAGGTTTGGTTATATTGCAGGTCCTCCTTTGGATTTTGTTGGGAATTTAAAGATAACAGGAGCACCTAACCAGATATGGCAACTATTCAATGCATAATTGAATGGTAGATTTATAAATGTACAAGATAGATTCTGATGAGAAAAACTTTCAGGCCTGACACAATGACCCAAACTTTCTAGCAGCAGATGCAGCTATAGATTTGATATATTCGTTTCACTTCAGGTCGGTTGAAAAAGTGAGGCCCAACCAGTGCAGTGTGTTACTCTCCAGGAGACTAGCATCATCTATACTGATGGCGGGCAGGAAAGTTTCTCTTTGGTGGTTAAAGAAGAACAGTTTTGTTTTGGAGGCATTAAAATTTAGAAACCATTTCCTGCCCCAGTTAACCATTGATTAGAGGTTTGTTTTAAAAGCAGCCACAAAGTTCACACACACACACACACACACACACACACACACAAAAAATAAACTGAACAATGAAGATGTAACCAACAAACAACTTGTCATGATACCTAATATGTTAGACAAGAAAAATATACTGGCCAAGGAAAGAAAAAACAAAACAAAAGGCAAACATCTACCTATGCAGTTAATTGAAGTACTCAATGCCTAGACTAATCTAAGTGGACCACAATGTCAACACTCAATGAAGGCTATCAAATTCATGAAATGAGGGTCTTTGAAACCCTCTTTATTTTCATGAGTTTTGCTTTTTACTGCCTGTGATAAGGAAATTGAACAGAATAGGCAGTGCTTGAGGAACCAGTATCACAAATTGCTAAAAAACCTTGTGTTTATAAATAGCCTCATCAGATCAAGATTTTCATATGGATGGCATGTATGACTTCATCAAACTCATACAGAAATATCTAAACGGTCATGATACAAATGCTTTCTGAGAATCAATGGTTAAAAATGGCTTTTAGCAAATGATACCTGTAAATCTTAGCAAGAACCATTCTCTTTAAACCCTGTTAACTGGTACTACAGAATTACAGATGACCATAACAGAAACCACATCACTTGAGGACTTTCAACAACAGCAATAACTAAAATGAACGTCATATATAATTCTAAAAGAAAATAATGTTGCTGTTCTATACAACTTCAAGCAAAAGGTTAGGAAAGAAAGTCCCCATTAGTAATAGAAAGAGTGATTAGAGTTAAGACTTAAGAAACCTACTTTCCTGAAAAATTGTTTACAAAACTGAAAATAGCACTGGGTGTTTTGATAATGAATGTTAAATGTTTACTTATCAGAAAGAATTTTAAATTATAATTAGTATTACAGATGATGAGACACTTTGATCCCAGCCCAATGGTCAGGGAGGGAAGAAAAGTATAACTTGGGTAGCACTGGTTGCTTGATCAATGAATTCCAAATGTTTCCTAATAAGGAAATGGCTAAAATTACCATTAACATTGTTATGTATAAAAACCATCTTCTTGGAAAACTTATTAAAACTTATTAAACCATGACTCCATATGTTCCTTGAAAAAAATCAATTTGTCTGTGTTTTTGACAAATTGGTGATATCAAGTTCTCCAATTTCCTTTATCAAAACTGCATTGAAGTCATCCAGGATTTTTAACAAAATTTTTTAGTTCTGTGTTACCTGCCAATCGTTTTTTTTTTTTCTGTCTATTTTAAAGCAAGCTCTGAAGTTATCAGTCAAATCAGCCTTATGATTCAATTGATAGTTTTAAATTCACAACATGGCTGTTAATTTAAAATTTTAGGACACTTCACAGCAATAGCTGCTGTTTATTTAATAATATATAATGCAGAATAAATTGGCTTTCATTCTTGCTGTACAGACAGATGTTACCATTATACAGCAAATAAACTTGGTCAAATGTAATTGATTGAATTTTTGTTGCTGAAATATAAATTATATAAAATATTTATATATTAGGAGGTACTATACCAAAACCACAGTCAAAATCATTAACCTGATAATTATTTATTGAAATACTAATTTTGTGAAGATGATCAGATATACTATTATACCTTCAGAGTTTATATAAGGACCATTGTTTTACTTATATATGTATATGACTCAGAAGCTTACCACATGGCTCTGAGTTGCACATTAAATATGGTGCTGTGTATAATATATATATATATATATTAAGTACAGAATTTTCCATCTACTTTCACACTACCTGATGAGACATTGTCCTTTCAATGTTGCAACAAAATGTACACTTTGAAGTAGATGATGATTTGTACATGTTCTAAACTATAATTTATAATATATATATATATATATATATATAGGTGCTAAACCTAAGTTAAAGGGATTTAAAAAAATTGATGTTTCTCATGTTATGTCTTGGTTGCAGTGAACAGAGATAAAACAGTCAAGAAATACAATGTTGCATGAAGTCAACGTTGTCTTGCTCAATTCTGTACCCAGGATATAAAGTTTGCTTCCAGCTAAATCTCTTTCTACTCCTTCCTGTCCCTGATGGTTGTCAGCACCATTTATGCTATTTGGAAGAGTTCAAGTCATCTTCTGAGGAGCTGTGTTCATCTACATAAAACCCACCCACTTTTTTCAGATATGCACTTCTCTTTAAAGGTATCTTCCAATATGGTTCCACTGCTAATGTTTCAGTCAGATTGCACTTGAACTGAACCATGCTTTGTAATATAAAATTTGTTTGAGTAATAGGTACTTAAAAAATAATGTAAATTATATCCATCAATGAATTACATTATACTGGTTTCTTATTGTGTGAATATGTAGACTTGAATTGATTTATGTTTTCTATGTTGAAATTGTCCACCTTCAGTAACATGCATCATACTACCAAAGCATGGAATAATTTTTCCTTTTTGCAAATTTTCCTTTTTGCAAATTTTCCTTTCTGGCCCTAAATTTTTTTAAAGAAGACCTAATCACCAATTTTAAATGATTCGGAAGTTACAAATTTTCTTTTTATTCCCAGGCAGTAATTTGTTAAAAATGGATCTCATTTCTCAAGCAAACATGAACTCTGCAGGTGATGTTTTTGCTATGACATTTACATTTGAAGTCATCCAATACATGCTTAAAACACGTGTAGTGATGTTTCCTTGGTTTCCAAGCTTTTCTTAATGCCCTTTTGAATGTGTCAACAAACCACTTACCTTGACTATTTGATCTCAGATGATAAATTGGCATTGTTAAGTGTTCAATGACATAGCTTTTGCAGAATTTTTAAAAGTGGCTAGAAGTAAACTGAGTTCCATTATCAAATACCAAGCTGTCAGGTACTCCAAAGCTTGCAAAAATTTTGCATAAGAATTTAGTCATTATTGTGGTAGTAGGTAATTTACACTTCAATATCTCAGCCAATTTTGTGAAACTGTCAATCATAATGAAATAGTATGAACCATTTAGAGGTTCAGCAAAGTTTATATGTGGTCTTGCCTATGGTTTATCAGTGCTTGACCATACCTGATAATTTATAGATGGTGACCTTGCTGCTGAATTACAACCATTATATTTTGTAACTGTATCTTGAACATCTTTGTCCAATTTTGAACTATAATTGTAGCTTCTCATCAGTGACTTCATCCTCACTTTCCCTGGATGTCCTATGTGCAATTGTTTTAAAATCCTTTTTTGTAGTGATAATGGAATTACAACTACTTCGGCATACAGAAGCACTCCTTCACAAATAGAAAATACTGTATTATTGTTACCAGATTTAATTTTGGTCTTACTCCATTTTGACTTGAGATTGTTCATAGTTTTTTTTAATAAACATGTACTTTTTAGAATGAATTTTATATTGTCTGTATGGCTAGCAATTCTTCACTTGTGTTACACACCAGGTTTTTTTTATTTTGTTTTGGATTCCAGCAAAGCAATCACAATATCTTAAAAATTTCTTTAAATTTCTATATCAATTTGCATGTCCCAACTTTTTAGATGATAGAAATTCCATCTTGAAATCATATTGAAATAAAATCATAGTCCAACATTGTAGTCAGTTTGCAATATGAGTAGGAATCTGTTTCTTGGACTCAGATATACCTTATAATGAACAATGATGAATTTGCAATATTAATGTTCTTCCCAATACCATTCTGCAAAATTTCTTTACCACAAAAATTATAGCAAGTGCTTCCTTTTCAATTTGACTAGCATTTTTCTGTATTTAGCAAACTTCTTGAAGTATGTGGTGCTTGCATTCACTATACCATTTTTGAATTTATGGCCTATTACTGCTCCTATGCTGTATTCACTTTCTTCAATTTTTTTTTAATTGTTTCACCCCAAGCAAGGTGGTAACGACACTGATGTGCAGGGGGCTACATAAAAGAAAAAGATTAGATAGGAGGAGAGTAAAGAAAAAGATGAACCATTTCAGGGGGTGTCAGAGAAAAGAGCAAGAGAAGGATGAGAATACAGGTGTGATGACAGTTGCAAAGGTAGAGAGAAAGGAAAAGATATACAGGGTGATATAGAAAGAAATGGAGTCAAGTGGATACGAGATGGTTATTGACATTGCATTTAAATTCCTGGAGGTTGTAGTCGTCAGGAAAGCAAGAATATGGAAGGGAGCTGTTGGAGTAGAATTGTCGACTGCATTAAGTTGATCTAACTGAATGGATGGATCCCAGATGTCACTCTGGTTGCACAAGTAAACTCCTGTGGCAGGAGCACCAGTGATATAAGTTCGTCAGAGCAGAAGTCATGAACATATTTATAGAACAGGCAGAGGGAGGCCACATCCTGTCAGTGAGAAAGTGGCTGGAGTCGAGCCGTTAAGTCAGTACCTATCACCTTACTGATTCTCCTTTGGAGCCTGTCGAGAACACTGTGATGAACAGCAGGGGCACCTGATCATCTACTATTATTTGTTGTTGCAGGTCATAATGTGTCATACCCTACTTAAGTAAATTATTTAGAGGTGATTGCAATTTGTACATTTCTGGCACATATATATTATAATTTACTAATCCAAGAAATGATTGTAGGGTCACAAAATTTGTTGGGGGGGGGGAGCAAATTCATTAATAGCACATGCTCTCGCGGGATCTGGTCTTTGTCCTTTTTCATCGTTTCTTCTTCTATATGCCTTGTCCTTTCAGGACATAGACGATCATAGCCTTCCACGTCTCCCTATCACCGGTGGCTCTTAGCATGCTTTCTCCTGTTACACCATGCAACCCCACCATTCTGCTATCTACCTACTCAGTCCAGTCAACAACGTAACATGTTGTTTTCTCCTGTCTCTCCTTCCCTCTATCTGGCCTGTTAGTATCAGGTTCTCCAAGCCCTCCTTCCTCATTGCGTGTCCCAGGAACTTTAGCTGTCTCTTCCTGATGCTCAGTATTAATTTCCTTTTCGTTTTCATCCTTTCCACAACCTCCTCATTGCTCACATCCTCAATCAGTGATATTTGCAGTGTTCTTCTGTAGAACCACATTTCAGTTACTTTAAGTTTTTCCTTCATCTTCGATGATATTATCCAGCATTCAGTGCCATACTGAAAAATTGACATCACATAGCAATCCACTACTGTCTTCTTTGTTTCTAGTGAAATTTTCCTATCTCTTAATATTCTACTCAGCTTCTGGAATGCGTCCTTCACTATGCCAATTCGCCTTCAAATCTTTGTATTGCACTTTCCATTTTCTGTTATAACACTTCCCAGGTATTTAAATTTTTGTACCTGCTTGATTTTAGTATCCCCCACCTGTATTTGTCATTTTGGGCTGCTCTTTTTACTGATGAGCATGCATTCAGTTTTTTGCAGTTTATTTTTAGTCCTTCCTTGTCACTCTCTTCACGTACCTTCTGTAGGAGGTCTTATAGTTTTCTTTCCGCGTCTGCTGTCAGCACTGTATCATCTGCATACATTACTTTGTTCAAAGTGTGGCCTCCAATGACAAATCCTGGCATAACATCTATGGTTCTCAGAATAGTCTTGCTGTACAAGTAGAATAGATCCGATGAAAAGACACATCCTTGTCTTACGCCCTTTTCTATCTTTGTATATCTGCTGTATTTGTTACTTGTCCATATGTAGGCAGTTTGCTGCCAGTAGAGATTCTTGATTATTCTTATGTCTTTCCCAGATATGTCAAGGCTGCTGAGCATCTCCATCAATTCTTTGCGGCATATTTTATCGAATGCCTTTGCATAATTGATAAAACATAGGTGTATGTCCTTCTTCATTTGTATTGTCTTTTTGGAGAGCATCCTAATCATAAAGATGGCATTTCTTGTTCCAGTGCCTTAAACGAACCTACACTGTTCTTGTCCTATCTCTGGCCTGATTCTGCTCCTCACGATTCGAATGATTAATTTTGTAATGTGGCTCATTAAACTGATTGTTTGGTGGAGTTTGCACTCGTTTGCACCTGGCTTCTTAGGCAGTGCTATGAAAATTGACTTGCTTCAGTCGTCTGGTATTATGCCACTATTATAAATTTCATTTATTATTTCTGTAATTGTCTCTACATCAAATTCTTCCAGCTCTATTATAATGCCACCTGGTCCAGTTGCTCTACTCAGTTTAGCCATTGCAGCTTCCACTTCACATTTGCCAACTGTTCATATTAAGCAAGAGAGAAAAAATTTTCTTTTTTGTGTGACTATGAATCCTTGTTGCCACTGTTATATGTCTTTGCTGCATTGAACAAAGATAACACAATCAAGAAATGTAATGTTGCTTGAAGTCAACTGAATTCTGTAGTCAGGATATAAAGCTCACTTCTAGTTTGCTTTCACTAACTCACTTTTTATTCCTTCACTGATTCTCTCCCTATCAGTATTTATGCTATTTGGACACATCCAAATCATCTTCTAGAGAGCTCTGTTCATCTCCACAACATCTAATCATCTATCATGTTATCTAATATTTCTCAATGTTCTGCTTTTACACCTCATAAATCTTTTAAAACATCTTGACTACAAATTTAAAAAAAAAAAAAATAGGTTAGTTTTTTTAGAAAATCCCTTTTCACAACTTCAGCAATCCATATTCTGGATAACCCCCATCTATCTCTGTTCATATTTATCTACCTATAATTTTATGAGAGTGCTACTTGTTGTTCTTTTCTTTTTTGTTAAGATATTTAAAATATTTTTTTGTACTTACACTATGTATATTGTTCAGCTCTTTGTTGGCATATTCATGATGTTTTGACTGTCGTATGCTTTGGCCTTTGTCAGGTGCTTAGACTTTCAAACTGAACACATGGTAGATTGTTCTAGTTCCAGATTATCTCAGTATCTCCTTTTTATTCACCTCTGCTGTAGCCTAATAAACACAGCTCTTTGGGTCAAGTCAATGGATTCAACCAATACTTTCATGTGTCCTTAAAAGTTGCTAGAATGTAACATGTTTATAAGTTTTTTCATGCTTTGAATGCTACATCTGGTCTGGTTCTTCTGCTAGATATTTAAAGATTCTTGTTAAAATCCAAAAGAAACTGACATGTTATTGGTCCTGACCATGCAGCTTGACTTCAATCCCTTTTCCATAAATACTTTCATGGAAATTGTTCTGAAGAACTCTTCTCTATGTAGCCTAGACTTTATGAATTTAACTGTAGTACTAGATTGATAGCAAAGTGTCAGAATTTTATAGCTGAAATGGCTAGATGTGATTACATCTAAGTCCTATACTCACTGTTTGTTTCTTTCAAACTTCTCACTGGTGGAACTATCTTTCAGCTTCTTGTTTCTATTGTCTGGTACTGTCATTTTTCAGATAAAAATGGTTAGATGTAACCATAAGTTCTATGCCAATAGTTTATCACACTTCTCACTTGTAGAACTCTTTTCTGGTTCCTTGTTTCCCAGTTAACATTGATCTTTAAAAATTTAAATGCAGTGTCAATTGTTAATTCTTGTTCTTTTGTTTTTTTTTTCCTTAATAGTTATTTTTTTCTCAGTAACCTCTAGAATCATAGTGGATTTAGTAGCTTGCTTTGGGATGAAATGATTAAAAGGTTATAGTATTAAATAAAAAAATGTTTAAAAAATAATTATATTTTCTAATTTAGTCCCAAATTTGATATTTATAATAGAATCAAATTTTTTGATGATCTTACTGATGCTAACAATTATAACTTGTTCACATAAAAAAAACAGTTCATGCCTTGTTATTTATAATAATGCATGTTTTTATAGATGCAACATAGCCATTATTAAAAGTACAAATCTCACCTAATTTGCTCTTCACATTACACATTATTCAATAAAGAACTGACGAACAAAGAAAAAACACTAATTAGCAATGAATTTCTAAATTACATAACTGATGAAAAAAATAAAATGTGTCTACAAAAAAATTTATAAAAGAAACAAATCCTGATAAAAATATAATTAGTCATTAAAGATATAATGATAATTAAGATAAAAAGCTTACAAGAAACAAAAGACATAATCTACTGAATTTTTCTTATGTTGAAACTATATATTATAGAAAATTAAAAGCTTCTAATTTTATTGTCATACAGTACCAAACCAAATCTGTTTTCATAGAATCAGTGTAGTCTATAAATGTTCATGCCTATGAGGTGAGTTTTCAATACTACTGCTAAAATAACATAAGACATTGGAAATTCAACTACAATCCTATCATATCAGCTAACATACCATTTATTTTATTTTAGCTCTATAACAAGCTATAATACTAGCTAACATTAGAATAAAAAAAATCAAAACAATATCAGAGAGATATTAAAAAACAAAATTAACTACCAAAAAATATAATAACAGAAAGAATTTTATAAAAAAAACTTAATCTGTAACAAATAAAATATCATTCAACATAGAAAAAAGTATTTTTAATTTGAACAAAAGAATAAAACATAGAATTAGCACTTTTGTGAAACTATTTAAACATCTGATAAAAATAGCACAAATATATATGTGCACACACACACACACTGGTTCATGAGCAAATTAAAAATACTAGTAGCTTTGCTAACTATACATGATATAAACAATTTGTAAAATGCTACAAGTAATTGGACACAGTGTATATATATATATATATATATATATATATATATATATACAGTTGTGAAAATCTATTTTTATATATCTGCTTTAGAGTCATTATTGTTATGGATATTTTTGGTTATGATCCTATCCATAATAGTTTTGGATGAGATCGTAATTATTTTGATATTAAGATTGGATGAATTGTTTTGTAAAGTAGATGTTAAGGAATTAGTAGATAGCATTATATGCATGCTTTTATTTATTAATCAGACACTACACACTGAAAATTTAAAAACAAATTTGCTTTTAACTTTATATCATGTTAATGACTTGCATGTGTGTGTGTGTGTGTGTATATATATATATAGAAGAAAAAGTGCAAGAAGCTGTGAACATTTGTTTAAAGTGTATATTTATTGTTGCTATTATTATAATTATTACTTGCTTTTTCTATGATATATTAAGTGTTCATAATGGTATTTGTGTTGCTACACATGTTTCTACTCTAAAGTTGACTCTCTTCAGGTGAATAAACTTGTGACTTTAAATGTCGAGATCTGTTTGCTTTTATGATGGCCAAGATATCATGTATAAATAGATAAGTCAAGTGGTAAGTATGTCAGAAAGTTCATATGTGTGGTGTGTTTTTTTTCACACTTGCACTTTAAGTTTCTTCTGTTGCCTTTGTTGACCTTTGACCATAAAAGTTTTTTTTCACTGACTTGCGAAATTTGATTTCTTCTTTATACTTCAAAATTGTTTTCAGTGATTTTGATTCAACTCTACTCTACAGGTCATCTACTTCTTTTTATTGTTTTTGGGATAGTATTTGAATTGAGCAGTGTGTGTGTTTTTTTTTCTCAAATGTTTGAATTTTGGGTGTCTGTGTATGTGTGTCTTAGATTTTTCATATTGTTTTGTTGAGGGAAGGCTTGTATTTTTTTATAAATATTTCTTCCTGCATCATGAGTGTGTCATAATCTGCATTTTGGTAGATAGACATTACTCTGAATTTACCTCTACTGTATTCATGTAAATGTTGGGAGACATATAATTTCTGTTATGTGAAGTTATAAGTTTATTCACCTGAAGAGAGTCAACTTTAGACTCAAAACACTTGTAACAAGACAAATACTATTATGGACACTTAATATATCTCAATAAATCTATACTTTAAACAAACATTCACAGCTTCTCACACTTTTTCTTCTATACTGATTTCCCTCATTGGAAACAACCCCTATTTCTGTTTTTAATATATCTATCTATCTATCTATCTATCTATCTATCTATCTATCTATATATATATATATATATATATATATATATATATACACATATATATTTGTGCTTTTAGCAGCAAATTTCTTTTTCGACATGTCAGACTAAATAAATTGCAAACATTGTGTCTGCTTATTTTTAATAAAATCCATTCATCCTCATAGATAATCTTTCGTGTATTATGAAGATTATCTCAGAAGGAGATTGAAAGTACTTGGGAACATTGAGAAATGAATAAAATTATCTGTCAATGTTACAGCTCATTTCTTACATCTTTCAATTGTAATATGCGAAAGATTATCCAGGAGTATGAGCGGATTTTATTAAAAATAAGCAGACACAATGTTTGCAATTTATTTAATCTGACATATATGAACATTCATGCAAATGTGGATCAATAAGTCCATACCATAATAGTTATAAGCAAATTTTTCTTTATAAATTTCCAGTGCGTAATGTTTGATCTATGTTTGATGAATATTCATCACTGAATTAAGCACAATGATTTGACAAGGAAGATTATCTTGGAGGGGGGTGTGGAGAATGAAAGATTTGTTGTGGAAAATAAATGCTTTGTTTGTTTGTTTTTTTTCATAATTATGCAATGCAATTATTGATGTCTAAACATTTCTATCCATTTATAGCTCAAAGACAGATATATTTCTAACTTTGTGTTTATAGGTTTTATATCTAATATTTAAGTATGTGTGTGTACTTGTTCTTTGTTTTTCAAACCTATAAGTTAAGGATGGCCTTTCCTATTCAATATGCATATGTAAATATGTGTCTTGAACATAAATTCTGATCATAGGTTTTTTTCTGATGTAGCTAAATCAATTAATCATTTAGTACATGTCTATCTAGTTTTATCCTTATGTATAAACACGTAACCCCATTATATATATATATATATATATATATATATATATATATATAATTGTCTAAATATATATTGTATTAGTAATTGCCTATAACCTTAAGACTTTGAAATATCTTAGTTTTTGCTCTGCCCTCAAAATGGAGGTAAAACAAATATGAGTGCATACAAACAAGTAAAAATAAATTTGTTACATACCAAATTTTGTAGGATTTTTAAGTATTTTATCAATGTTTTGTAGTCCTGTTTGTAAATATATGAATTATTGATTTCCAAATATTTTAAGCATTATTAACATTTTCTTTTTTTTTTTTTTTTACAATTCAATCAGTAAGATTTTATATTTTTATTATTTTGACTTTTCTTCTAAGGGTTCATTTTGGAATAGAATGAAAGGAACATGGTTTGGCCAGTAATCAAAATTTTAAGAATGTTATCATCATGAAACAACCACAATTTGTTCGATGGGTTTGATTTTGTAACTAAAAGTCAGAGTAGAAAACAAAAAAGAGTTAGTGAAAGTTTTTTTTTTATTTTTATTTTTTTGTTTAGAAAGAGTAGCGTTTATATATATATATATATATATATATATATATTCTTTTTTCTCTTTTCTGTTCTGAGTTTGAAAAATGCCTAACAATGTCATTTCCAGTATCAGGGACATCACATCTTTTTAGGTTGTTATTTTTATTATGCATTTTCATGGAAATTTGTTTTGTTGAATGTTGTGGGGTTTTCTTAAGTTAGGGTTATTCACCTAAGTGAGAAATTTCTTTCACACTTCCACTGATATTGATTGACAGCATTTTTTTGTTATACTATCTTTGTTATACACACACACACACACATTATAAAGTTCCTCAAGTAATGAAATTCTTTGTCAAAATGTTTTATCTTTTATGTGAACAATAAAAATCAATTTGTATAAAAAGTAAAAAAAATAAGACATATATATGAATTGGAGATAAAATGGTGAAGGTCGAGTCTTGTGATGTAAGCGAGTATAGATACACCAATTTTTATGAAGTATCATGTTTATTATAGAGAAACAAATATTTAAACTCTCAAGTCAATGTTTGAGATGGCATGAATACTATTTTTAAGAAAATCATCATCAAAATTCATCAACCTTTCAAAAAGTTTTGCTGATTATCAAGATAAACTCATCTCCATAATATGATTTACATAAAGTTAAAATATTACATGAAAAATGAATTAAATTTTATTGATTTTTTTTTTCTGACTGAAAAAAAGTTGACTGATGGAGTAATAAATTTATGATTATTGAATGATAGGATTCAATAATCTTTTCTTGGATGGATTTTTATTTGAAAGCACCAATATTTTATAAGTGCATAATTAGTCATATATTTTGTTATGATTGCATATTAAGTTGCTGTTCCGAATATTATGCCTCTAGTGTCATACTTCCTACAGGAGTTAGAAGTCAAATGACACAATGCATCTCTGAGATGATGGCCCCATGCATCTCCTCCCAGTTTTCTTGAAATAAAATAAATCTTAACCGATCAGGAAAGTTCCCACTCGAAACTAAAATTCTATTCTTTGATCTTCTCTGACACTTTAAGCAATAAACTTTGGAAGTACAGAGACCCTGACTGTATACACTCATGAGACGGCATACATTCAACATCCACGTTCAATAGACAGAGAGAGAGACATTTTGTCGTCACAATGTTTCTTCAATATTTTTTTAAAAATGTGAACTACATTAATACACTTAAATGTACATATTACTAATGTAAACACAACGTACATAATTACACTTCCTAAATTTCTTGTTTAATGCAACAAGGATTGTTATTTATTCACATTAACTTCTTATGTACACACTACTTGACTCAGGGATTGAACCTGTGATACCAACAACAAAGATGAGGACAATAGTCAGGACATAGTGTGAATTATAATAGCTGCTCATCCCAGAAATTAAAACAAAAAGTATCCGCTTATATTAGCAACTACTTTCCACTAGAGAAAGCAACAACATTCATTATGTAATAAATTTGCTCTTTCTTTTTTTTTTTATACCTAACAAAACAAAAAGAAATTTATTAAGCCACAGCAGTTTTTGTCAAATGTTTACTGAGATGAAGCCCAATTTCTGAACAAACACATGAAATTAACATAAGAGAATCATGATGAACAGTTTCTGATTCAGTTTTTAACAATTTTATCTGTGGTACAGTGGATATCGGCTCGGAACGAGAGACCAGGGAGCCGCGTTCGAATTCCAGCTGAATCCATTGTATTCACTTACGTGCAAATACCCTTGGGAAAGGTATTAATCCATCTCTTCCTTCCAGTTATGGGTTAAATAGCAGGACAGATTGGGTTCTATAGCCTTGGTCGGCAACCAGTCTACCGCAGAAAGCAATGGCAAACTACTGCGGGATAATCTTCTGCTCAGTCAGTCATGTCTCTTTTGAGACATGATCGCCCAAGCGTGTATCACGTACAGCACTTTAACTGACTAATCTCTTAGGATGCAGTTAGAATTGCTTAATTGCAATGTCTTCTGCAATCGTGATTTATGTGTTGCATTTTGTACTTTGCAGATTGCTACTCTGCAGAAGCACAATAACTGATTAACATTTACTATGACTGATAGAAAAAAAATTGTTGGTTTGAAAACTGCAAAACCTAGGAGAAATCACTCATTGATTCTTTTTTTTGGGTGGGGGTTACTATATATATATATACATATATATTTAGAAACAATTTTATATATATATATATATATATATATATACACACACACACTCATATGGAAACATATACATAGATATCTGTAATGGCTGGCTGCTCACTTTTGAGTATATCCATCTGATAATTTTGTTTCAGATACTCATTCAAGCACATCTGTGTTTCTTCAGCACCCACAGAGCTACCATGTGACTTCAATTACACTAAACCAATGTGAGTTAGAGTTTCTGGTAGTGAGCATATAATCTGCTGTAATTAGTCATTGAGCAGCACAGTCAGTATTCTTAAAATACTTGGACATAATGAGTCTTTAGTATGCATTTTACTTTCTACTAACACAACCATTGATGGCTTTTGAAAAGTTTTACCTACTCAGTTTTCATCACAAGGTTTGGCTCAACCTATGGTGTATGGGTTTTGCATTGCACGCTGTAATTGCCTCTTCAGGAAGATATTATCAAGAAGTTCCTTGACAAACTAACCAGAGTGAGATTTGAACTTGGATCTCATGATTGAAATGATAATGTTCTGACCAGATGCCCATTACATAAATAAATATAAACATGTACACAAGTATTGAAAACAGTTTACAAAGCATATGTATTTTTGGAAATAGGTAAGGCTGAGAATGCTTTAACACCTGATCTCTTTTTCTCTCTCTACATATATAGTCATCTCACTCTAAGCAAGGCAGGAATGCCACTTGAATGCAGGGGTTTACAGGAAGTGAAGGAGAAGATTGAGTATAGATTGAATTGAGAAAGGACAAAAAAAAAAAATGAACAGGATTCAACAAAACAGAAGATGGTGAGTGATGTTGCATTTAAATGTTTGAAGGTTGTGGTTATCAGGGAAGCAAGTAAACTGAAAGGTGTTCCAAGAGTGGGAAGTGTGAGAAAAAAACTGCTTGAGTAAAAGTGGCAAATGCATTTAATTATTTCAACAATAAACAAGTGGGACCTAGCTGCCAATCTAGTTGCACAGTTATATTCATGTAGTCGAGGCACCAAGGAAGCTATATCATGTGAGAAAGATAAATAGTCAGTTGCATTGCAGATCCTTAGGATTTTGTCAAGAATCTTGAGATGTTCAGCAGGAACACCATAGCAGATACGGCAGCAGTATTTAATGCATAGATAATATATGTACAAAAGGAAACTCAACACATAATTAAAAGGTTTTAAATCCAGAATTTATTTCAGCAAGTCTAAAACAGCTGCCTGAACAGAACCAAAAAATCAAATAGTTGTATTTAATTCAAAATATTAAAAAAAATATAGGTTGGCATAGAGAAGAAATATTGAGTTTAGATGAAGGCTAGAGAAATATACAGATGAGCATTGAAGTATGGATCATACTGAAAATGTCAGAAAAATTATGAAAAATAGTAATCGTCTTCTATCCTCTAAAATACAAAAGAAAATAATCAAGGATTTAAAATAGAAATTAATTCAAACCTTAAAATAGTTAATTTTTTGAATATTACTTTAAATCTTTCTAACAATACTTTTAAAATATATCATAAACAGTGAGTCTTAAATATACATTAATGTTAATTCTAACTATCCCCACTAATTAATAAAAACAAATTTCCACTACTGTTAATACTAGGATAAATAAATTATTCTCAATGATCATAAAATCACTTATAAAAAAGTAGGTTTAAACAGTAATTATTCCATCTAAAATTCCCTAATGAGAATGGTATTAATAAATCTAAAAATAAAAACAGGAGTTATATGTTTCAATCTCCCTTTTTTGTTAATTATCTAACATTAATATAGGTCAGTACTTTCTGAAATTGATTTATAAACATTATAATTTTAACAATCCACTAAGTAAGATCTTTAATAAAAAAATATTAAAAATTAGTTATTCTTGCACTAGCAATACCCACATCATCATTAATTCTCATAAGAATAAAATACTAGAGAATCTTTATAATAATTGCCAAATAAATACAAATCTCCTGTAATTGTAGAATTAAAGATAACTATCCAGTTGGAGGTATATGTATGTCTAGGTTCCACCTTAAATTCCAGACCCCTCTGTCAAAATATTTCTGGGAATTAAAATACGGGTCTCTCTCCACAAATTGAATGGAAGATTATAGGAAAATCATAAACTCCTATTAGCTTTAGAGATAGATGTAACTTCTGCTTAGATGAAGAAATAAAATAATAAATTTAGTGGAAATAACCAGCTTTTGAACCAAAGGAGTGAAGTTATTTTTATATTGCGCTACAAAAAGAAATTTAAATTACCTGTTTTGTAGGATTTTATTTTTTTTCTCTATTAATAATTTCCTTGCAGATTCAGCTGTTTTCTATGGTGAATCATCTTTTTTTATCTTATTCTTATTTTACCATATTATTATTGTTTGATTTTAAATTATTTCTGACTGTAATATATGCTCATTACCTTTTTTGCTCTTGTATTTGTAATTCCTTCTTTTTTGTCTTTATATTGGTTATTTTTAGTTTTGTATATATACTGTGTGTATATATGGGCCTCTTAGGTGTGTGTTTATGTGCATGCTTTTGTGTGTGGTTGTATCTATTCACTTGTTTGTTTTTTGTATTTTAGATGTTCCTTTTATGAATGTGTTTTTAAATTTTGGTGACATCTCTGGTACAATTGCTACTTTGATGCTAAGCTGTATACTTCCATGCCCTTCACCTAACCTCAATATTTCTTCTCTGTGCTAACCTATATATATATTTTTTTTTTAATATTCTGAATTAAAACTATTAGATTTTTTGGGTTAGACAAGACAGTTGTTTCAGATGACTGCCAAATAAATTCTGGATTTATAACCATTAAATTATTTGTTGAGTTTTTTTTTTTTTTACTGTATATCATATTGCTCTAGATAACATACTTGGAGCTTCCTACTTTTATCTACTTAATATTTCAGATTAATTGGATGAATTTTTTGATTATCCTCTCCATTTTTATGGATTTGTCATTATTTCTTACATATATATATATATATATATATATATTTGTATGTGTGCACTTTTATATTTAAATTTTTATTGTGTGTATGTATATATATATATATATAATTTAATCGTTTCACCACAAGCAAGGTGGTAACACCATTGATGTGCAGAGGGCTACATAGTAGTAAAAGATTAGATAGGAGGAGAGTAAAGAGAAAGACAAACCAGTTACAGGGGGTGTCAGAGAAAGAGCAAGTAACTCCTGCATAGCATCAAGAGCAGCTGCTATGATCAACAGTTGCATAATATGGGGGTTCTTGTAGTGCCATGTCGTGCATGGATAGGTGACCCTGAAAGCGCTTTCGGTGGGCAACTCCGAGGCCACACATTGCTGCAGCCCACATCAGTTTCCTTCCAGCGCATGTCATAGATAATGACTGCCTGCCTTTTCTACTCAAGGTCTCTCCTTACCAACAAAACTTAATATGAACAACCATATCTCAAAAAAATCTAAACCAGTCAAACTTAAATCCCCTAAACCTCTTAATATTTCTTTTACTAACATCCACAGTATTTGTACTAACTTCTGTAGTTAGTGTAGAATCTTTCCACCATGAAAAGTCCCCTGACATCCTAGCGCTCAACCCCTCAATTCCCTCCTCTGACTTCTCGATCCCTGGTTATCTTCCTCTCCTAAGAAAGGATTCCACTGTCCATATGCATAGGCTGGGGGTGTACATTAGTGAACCTCTCCCTCTAGCTAGGGTGACATCTCTTGAATCTCCTGACCACCCATATATGTGTCTTTGTCCGTCACTTTTCAGTTTGGTTAGTTATCTTTTCTTTCTGTACCGTTCCCCCTCCTCTCCTAACTGCTCCCTGCTAAACTGCATCTCTGACAATATAGATAAGGCTACTTCCTCCCACCCATTCACTCATATATGTGTGTTTGGAGATCTTAATGCCCATCATGCCAAGTGGCTAAAAAAATCTTTTATCGATTCAGCTAGCATTCATGCCATGAACTTTGCCATTTCCCAATCACTTACGCAAGTGGTGGATTTCCCCCACACGCTTTCCTGGCATCCCCTCAGGACATGCTTCACTACTAGATGTCTGCTTCACCTCTGAACCTGACTCCTGCCAAGTCTCCCAGTTTTGCCCTCTCGGCAACTTCAATCATTCTGTTATCTCTCTCAATATATCTCACCACACTCACTCCCACAAGGAACCACAGGATCTTCTACTGCTACCAAAGAGCTTACTGGAACGTTTTTCGTGATTTCCTATGCAATGTCCCTTGGGGAAATGTGTTCGATCTCTCAGTTGATGACTGAGATTTCTTCCTGGGTGAAATCTGGCAATGATGCGTTCATACCGATCAGGAAGTTTTCTCTTGAACCTCATTCCTCCCCCTGGTTTTCTCCTGCCTGTTTGGTTGCCATTGCCAACAGGAACCACTACTTCCGGCTATTTCGGAGACCTGCATTTGACCATAATAGGCCTCTGCTCATAATGCATGCAAGAGGATCCTGAATGACACCAAGCAGTTGTTTGCTGAGAGAATGAGGCAGTGCATAGTTGACTGCAAATTCAGCTCTAAGGATTATTAGCGGCTGTGCAAGCATGTGCTGAACAACAGCAAATTCTCCATCCCTTTCTGAATCAATGAATTTGAGATCCCTACAGTATCAGCAGACAAGGCCAAGTGCTTTGCTCACAGATTCTCATTCAACTCCACATTTGACTCATCTGGAGTACCTGCACCCAACTTCTTTCTTAGAACTGATGTGCCCCTGAACTCTCCTCTGTCCTCTCTAAACTCGATAATTACTGCCTTTCTGCTTCCTGTTTTCCTGCATGCTGGAAGTCCTCTTCTGTAGTTCCTGTATTTAAGAACTCAGGGGAACCCTCAGACCCATCCAACTATTGCCCTATCAGCCTTCTACCAATTTTCAGTAAAGTGTTCGAGGCCATTATCAATACTGAAATAGTCCAACATCTTACTGTCAATAAACTATACTCAGACAGGCAGTACATTGTTTTTTTGTAGAGAATTAATTCTCTACAAAAAACCAATGTAGTGTACCAATTTACATGCCCATTCAGATATTGCATCTCTGATAGTAATAAAAAACCCAGTACATATATTGGTTTTACTACAATCATGCTCTCCCGTAGACTTACATGTCATCTTTCTGATCAGAGTACAATTAAACAACATTTCTCTGAAAAACATAAACATGTAGGTAAAATCAGACAGATTTTGGTCAACAATATTGTGATCCTTACTCATACACACAGTAAGAGGAAGCTCAAATCTAAACAACCGACACTCAATAAAATCACCTTTAAATCCAGACATAACATATTAAATTGCATTTGACGACATGGTTTTGTTGTCATTTCGCGCTATCACGTGGTGTGATGTCATAAAACTGCATTGCAAATTTGAGAACTGTGTTTATTATTTTTCGTAACTATTGCCGTTGCCAAGCGGAGTTTTATGTCAACACAAAATAAAATCGTCAGTGATGGGGGATGTTATTGTATTTCAGTCTAAATAACCTCTCTGAAGATGGCTCATGTGAGCCGAAAGCTTAGAAGCAAATCAATAAATAATTATCCAAATGTTGGAGAATTTTTGTCGTTATTTTCAAATGAAATTAAAGCCAAAATACGACGTTTAGAACGGCTCATGATTAAACATAATAGACATTCATTGTCTCTTATATTTAACAGCATATGTTTAGAAAATATATATATATATATATATATATATTTTGTTCTTTGGCACACACACACATATATATATATATATATATATATGCCAAAGAACGAAATGCTTACCACTTACTTGCTACCAAAGTTTAAACCATATGATTGAAACCTGGGTAGCAAGTAAGTAGTAAACATTCTGTTCTTTGGCATATTGTTGCCTTTGCATATTCAGTACTTTCGGTTTGCACATTGAGCACTTTTTTTAACTATTGTCTTCTAGTCTAACCAGTACCTCAGTTACTGTTGTGCGTGTGTGTGTATGTTTACTAAAATGATATTTGCACATTTTGTTCCTCAGTCACATTGCCACTGTTAAGAAAATGTCAGTATCTGTTTTTCATTTTCTATTA
Organism: Ascarosepion bandense; assembly: GCA_037127315.1. NCBI lineage: Eukaryota > Metazoa > Mollusca > Cephalopoda > Sepiida > Sepiidae > Ascarosepion > Ascarosepion bandense. The sequence goes on from JBBBDQ010001308.1 coordinate 4,546,152, forward strand.
AAATGTGCCTGACCTAACATTAAGCTTATTCTCTACAATCAACATTGATTTATCTCTTGTTAGAAATTGAAGCTCAACTTTGTTATTGGTTCAAAAAACTGTTTACTGATAAGAAAGTGTAGGATAAAAATAAATTATAATCAATAGGATATTCTTGCAGATTCATCAAGGTTCTTTTCCATAAATAATCTTTTTCTTAGTCGTGAAATGAATGAAAGCTGATAATGCTGCAAATGCAGATTTGAAACATAATTGGATTGCAACTGTTATTATATTCATTTCAAAAACACCATCTGTCATACTCATGCTTTTGGTGAAAAAAAAGCCAAGGCTTCCTCAAGTGATCCAGTTAATCTGACTTTCTCTATAATCAGGTGAGAAAAAGTTTGTCTGTCAAACACTCAACATGGCCGTATGATGGATGCTATTGCGATATAAAAAGTTAATGGATTATTTGTTGTTCTGTCTTTAATCCTTCGTCTTGACATGCTTATTCCCGTAGACCTCTCTATATTCTCTGTAATTTTATATAAAGCATGGGAAATGGTCCAGTAGAAAAAATTCAGTCAATCAATATCAAAGCTAAATATTATTTTAAAAAATAGTCAGTCAGTTAATTGCCATACATGATACATGCTTGGCTGATCATGTCTCTTTTGAGACCTGACTGACTAGGAAAAGACTTTCCTACAATAGGTTACCATTACTTGCTGCAGTAGACTGGTTGCCAATCAAGACTGTAGAACCCAATCTGTCCTGCTATTCAATCCATAGCTGGAGGGAGAAAAGATGGATTAATACTTTCCAAAGGGTATTTGTAAGAAAACAAATTTGACTAGAATTCGAACTTGTTTCTTTGATTTCTCATTCCAATCCAATTTCCATTACACCCCAACCCCAACACACATTTGGAGGTTTTTAAAATTATTCTTCTTGATATAAGTAAAGTTCATTAACAATTGTTTAGGTTTTGTCCTGCAAAACAATTATTTTTTTTTTCATAAACATGCACAATTCTGCTTCCTTTTGGTTTTTAATATATTTTCATTTGCTAAAATGATATTTAAGACATGTTAAGAACAAAGAAAAGAGTACTGAACTATGACAGAACATCAGTCCTTCTATATGGCTGTGAATTCTGGACAATCTCTTCATAGATGAAGAAGAGATTTGAGGTAACAGGGATGCTGAGAATACTATGGACTGAACATGTAAGCAATGACAAAATTTTAAAAGAAATGGAAACAAAAAGTTCACTTACATTTAACATCAGAAAAAGAAAGAGGAAAACAATGTATAACCTACCTAACAAGCTTGAGTAAATGGATGGCAGAACAGAGTTTAGGAGAGATGACAAAAAGACAAACTTTACCAAGAGCTAAAAGCGGCAAGAAAATGGCAAATATGATCACCAATATCATGAAGGGACATGGCCTATAAAAGACTTATCTAAAATTATATATGTGAGGTCAAGTTCATTTTTCTTGTTTTTTTTTATTAATGCATTTATCTTTAAAACAGCTTAATTCTAAAGTTCTGAAAAAAATATGATTGTATCAAATTATATATTAAGTATATATTTTTGCTGATGACCATACATTCAGTTTTCTTGAAAATTATGCTCGGTCCTTTCTTCTCACTTTCTCTTGCAACTTTCTGTAGGAGATCCTGCATTTTTCTTTCTGCATCTGCTATCAGCACTGTATCATTCACATATTCTATATTGTTGAGATTGTGGCTCTCAATGATGAATCCTGGCAAGTATTTTATTTCTCTCAGAATTGTTTTGCAGTGTAAGTTAAAAAAAATCCAATGAGCAAACATGCCCTTGTCTTACGCACTTTTCTATTTTTGTATTTCTGCTGAATTCATTTCCTATCTGTATGTAAGTGGTTTGCTGCTAATATAGGGTCTTGAATATTCTAATGTCTTTCCCGAAAATGTCGAGGTTGCCAAGTATCTCAAACAAGACTTTGTGGCATACTTTGTTAAATGCCTTTGCATAGTCTATAATGTACAGATAAAGGTCTCTATGCATTTGTATTGCTCTTTCAGATAGTATTCTGATCAATGAATATTGTGATTCTTGTTCCAGTATCTTTGACGGAGCAGCAGTGTTATTTTCCTGTCTCTGATTCTACTGCGTGCTCTGTTCATCAGAATCCAGATGGTGAGTTTTGTTATGGGGGGTCTTTAAGCTAAATGTTTGTTGGAATTCATATTTCTTTGCACCTGACTTCTTGGCTAGTGCTAGGAAATTTGATCTACTTAGGTCCTCTGGTATATCACCACTGTTGTAAATTTGGTTTATTATTTCTGTTATCCTGTCTATGCCAAAGGATGTCAACATCTTTATTAGAATACCATCAGATCCTGCTGCTTTGTTTCTGTTCAATTTGACCAGTGACACTTCCATTTGGTCTGCAGTATTTTTCTTTTGCAAGTATGAGTGTTTCATCCTTGGATTCTATGCATCCTGTTGATGAACGTGTCTTTTGTTCTATTAGTTCTTTCATTTTTTTTTATGCATATCTCCTTAATTTGTTGGGCATAGTCTTTCTCTATTTTGGTGCATTTGTCATTGAACCTCTTTTTTTAGCCTGTCTGCATTTGTTCCTTATTTCCTTGTGTAGTTTGCTGTATTCTCTTCCATGTCTTGGTATTGTTTTATCGAGATCTGAAGGCGCATTAGCATAGCCTAGGGCGTATTTCAAAAGCTAACCAGAGTATGAAGAGACTGGTAGACCTCACTGGAGATAAACGTTTGATGATCTCTTCAAGGATGAAGGAGAGGCTCGAAGCAGCAGAAATGTGGTTTTACAAAAGTATGCTGAGGATACCATGGATCAAGCTTGTGAGACAGTAGAAGTTCCTCGGATATGTAATGAGGAAATTGAGCCGGGAGAATCTAATATTCACAGGACAGATAGATGTAAAGAGAGGGGTAAACAGTGTGAGACATATTTGATAGGCTTGAGCAAATGAAGTGCAGAACAGGGTTTGGGAGAGATACCAAGAGGAAAGATATTAAGAGTGACAAAAGACAGGGATAAATGGAAATCTATGATCATCTACGTCATTAAGAGACACTGCACATGAAGAAAACTTGACTAGCACTGAGATCTTATCAATTAACAGTTAGGCTGGTTAGATGCAACCATAAATTCTGTGCTAACAGTTTCTTTTTCTCACACTTCTCACTTGTGGAACTCCCTTCCAACTCCATACTTCCCAGCCAACTTTAATGTGATAAGAATAAGAATTTAAATGCAATGTCAACCACTATCTAACACATCACTAAATAAATCCCGGGCCTAACTAGTAAAACAACTTTTAGGCAAAATTTGACTTTATTCATCAACATAGTCTCCTTCTAGAGTGATACACCGATTCCAATGCTTCTCTAACAATTCGATGCCTTTTTTGTAGAAGGATTTATCTTTGGCCTCAAAATATGCCTCGGTTTTCAATATCACTTCTTCACTGGAGCCAAATCTCTTTCCCTGGAGCATTCTTTTGAAGTCTGCAAAAAGCCAGTATTTGCTGGGGGCCAGATCTGGAGAATAGGGTGGATGCAGAAGCAATTTAAAGTGCCATTGATGCGATTGACTTGTGACACGGTGTGTTGCCTTGGTGAAAGATGACTTTTTTCTTCTTCATTTGTGGCTGCTTTTTGGTGATTTCTTTCTTCAAATCTACCAATAATGCTATATAATGTTTGCTATTGACGTTTTTCATTTCTCAAGGTAATCAATGAACAAAATATTTTTCACATCCCAAAATATAGGGCCAAAAGCTTGCCTGCTGATGTTTGCATCTTTGGTTGTTTTGGACGGTTTTCACCTGCTGCTGTCCCTCTCAGCTGAGTGCTGATTTGACTCTGGAGTGGTGGATTCATATTTCATCCATTGTCACATATTTATGCAAAAACTCTGTCTTGTTGCTTTGAAACAGTTGCAAACAACGCTCTGACTTGTCGGCACATTGTTTTTGATCAATTGTGAGCAAACGTGGCAACCACTTTGAACACAGCTTTCTCATTGACAAATGTTCATGCAAAATGGTGAATGCATGCCTTCTGTTATGTTCAACTCCTCTTCGATCTCAGGCAACTTCAATTTACAATCAGCCAAAATAAGTTTGCATTTAAAGTCAGCATACGACCTCTTAACTGTTGTTTCCAATAGAGCAGAGTCTGAGTAACACTTGCTTGAACAGTATTTTTTTCCCATCAGAAAGCAATGCTTTATCAGCACACAAAATTCAGGTTTTTCCATTGTTTTGAAAATCTGAAACAGTAGCTTCATTTAAATAACTGTAATTTGCATACTAATAATCCAATTAGGCCCAAATTTTGTCATGTGCCATTTGAAGGTTAGTACTTCATAAAAATCATACAGATTTTTTATTAGCGGCACAACCTATATGTCAGGCCTTGGACTTATTGAGTGATGTGTTACTGTCTTCCTGATTACTCTTTCCTCTTCCCACTCATTACTCATGTTTCTTATCCTAATTCTTCAACACTCAGTAACCCCTTCTGCCTTAGTAGCCTGTCTTGCATGGGGTGATACCGATTAAAAAAAATACATATGGAGGCATATCAGAGATAGGTTGTTGTTCAGGAGTCTAAATTCAAATTCCTGTTGAGTTCGTTACATTCACTTACACGCAAATACCTTTGGGAATGGCATAATTTTATTTTTTCTTTCCCCAGCTATGGGTAAACTAGCAGGACAGACTGGGTTCTATAAACTTGGGTTCACAACTTTGAATTTAAAAACTTGTATAGTTGATAAAAAACCAGCTTCCCTCATACACTTGTGAAGAGGGTAAGTGGAAACTTAGTAGCATAAAAACAAAAGCTGTTATAGAATGGATAAATACCTAAGTCAACATCCATCTACCTAAATTATTGGTTAAAAAGCTTCACCAACTCAAAATTGGCCAGACATGATCATTCAGAGAGGGGTTCCTCCAAGAGGAAGAAGTAAGCCTTGGCTTTGAATTTGAAAAAATATACAATAACTTGAGAGAATAAAGTAAAAACACACGTGTCTCAGTTTGGCAGTTTTTTTTACTTTAGTTAAAGTTTCTTCCGAGATTGAGATGAATTTTTTTTCTTTTACAAAGAGACAGTATATTGGTATATTGTGGTTTAGGACTGGTTCTTATTGGTCAGATACGTGTCACTTGTGCAATAGATAATTGTTTTCGAATATGTATGTGCGCATATGTGTAGAAGGGCTTGTCTGTTTTCATGTGTATATGCATATTGATACATGTGTCAAGTGCAATAAAACCTTCCCTTCACATATATACACATATACACTTAAATTAACTAACATTACCATCCAACAAACACACTCATGCAACCATCATACACTTTACTGTACCATATTTTTCCCACATATGTTTAAAAATTTTCCATCATTTTATTTTAACACTTAAAACACACATTAATGTACATACTTGGATTTAAACAGACAAGTGTTTCTGTGCATATGTGTACATAGAAAGTATTCCATACACATACATGTGAAAATAATTATGTATTGTTTTAATACATGTGACACATATCTGACCAATAAGAATCAGCTCCAACTTGCAGTATTCCAGAATGCTGTCTCTGTAAAAACTTTCATCTTCACTTCAATCTCTGAGGGGCTTTGATTGAAGTGTAACATGTTGGATTGGGGGTGCATTTCCTACTTAGTTCTTTATTTTAGTTCTATCATCTTGTCGGATTCTGATCTGTATATTCAACTCATACAATAACTTATTTGTTGGTCTGAGATTTTATTGTACAAGAGAAAGGATGTTTATCATGAATATGAAAACAAAAAAATTACTTGTTTCTATATAAGAAATATTTTGCATACACTGATCAAACAGTGTCAGTGTCAGTCAAAATTAATAAAATGACAAAAATAATCTTCCAAGAAACGACACTTTCCTTTACTACATTCCTTAGGACTTCTTGCGTTTTCCTTTCTCCTTCCTTTTTGTCAAGACTGGAAAGTGAAGATTGGGCAGCTCCAGGCTTATATGTGATAATAATACACTCCATTTTTGGTCTCAGCTCTTGGAAAAACGGAATGTTGTGCTTTGTGGTGCAGTGAATATCAACTTGGAACAGGAATTTGGAGAGCCGAGTTCAAATTCCAGTTAAATTCATTGCATTCACTTATATGCAAATACCCTTGGAAAAGGTATTAATCCATCTCTTTTCCCTCCAGTTATTGATTAAATAGCAGGACAGATTGGGTTCTGTAGCCTTGGTTGGTAACCAGTCTACTGCAACAAGTAATGGCACTCTACTGTGGGAAAATGATGTCTCTTTTGATCATGTAAGTGTGTTTTCTGTGTGGTATGTAACTGACTGACTGTATACACACACCCGTGCAACAAAGTACACTTCAAAAACTTGATAGAGATGCTTGGCAACCTTGGCATATTTGAAAAATACATTAGGATAATCAAGAACCTTTACTGGCAGCAAACTGCCTGCATTCAGACAGTCAATGAGTTCAGCAGATATACAAAGATAGAAAAGGAGTGGAAGACAAGGATGTGTCTTTTCAACTTGTACAGCGAGAGAATTCTGAGATTCTTAGAAGTCATCTCAGGGTTCATCATTGGCGACCACAATCTGAACAATATCAGCTATGCAGATGATACAGTGCTGATAGCAGACATGGAAAGGAAACTACAAGACCTCTTACAGAAGGTAGCTGAATACTCATGGATTCAATTGAGAAATTCTCAAAGTTAAATTGATGTTTTTTTGCTCAAAGGAGAGGATTATATTTTAGAGCAATTTTCATGGCAATATACAGGAGATGAAAAGAATTAGATGAGGGAATTCCAATGGTTTTGATAAAAAACTATAAGTAAATGGTAATTGTTAAGAACTAATGCAGACTTTGGTCTAGTTGAAGTACAGTAGAAAAGAGTTCTTAAGATAATAATTTGATAGATTACCATCAAAGTGATTATTTAAGTGACAATAGAACAGTAATCATTGTTTGATTCATTAAACTTGATGTCAATATATGATTTGTGGAATTAGAAAAACAGATTTCTTCCTTACTGATGAATAAACAAAAAAGAATCCAGAGGCTTTAATACAGTTAACTTTGGTGAAGTTACTTGTCTGAGTGAGGTTTGATTTATGTAGAATTTGAAATGATTGAATATACTAAGCCTTATGAGCATATCACATTGAAACACTGGTTCTTGTGCAATCATCAAAGTTAAGCAACAATGAACCTGGTCAGCACTTAACTGGGTGAGTGTTTGGGAATACCAGATGATGTAAGCTTGGATGTTCAGGTGGTGTAATGTAATATTATTTGGAATTGGAAATTGTAGAGCTGAGTTCCAATTGAAGTCTGGTTTATCATCTTCACTTATGTACAGATAACCTTGGGAAAGGGATGAATCCACCTCCTCTTCCCTCTGCTATAGGTTAATTAGTAAGACTTGCATCAGAAAATCATTATCTCAAAAAAGTTATTGGAACATTGTATGGTTTAAAATAACTTGTAAAAGTGTTGGTAGGCCATAAAAAACAATCTGTAGTAACTGATTAAATGGTGCTAAGTTCATATCATTCAGTCACTATAAATCTGCAGACGAAATTCCAAAATCTTGGCTATGAAAGATAATAAAATACAATAAAATACAATGTTCATCAGAAAAGGTTAGTGCATTTCTATATGAAGAACTTTTTCTCTTAAATTCACAAATTTACATTTCTCTACTTGGGTAAGGTCTAATCAAATCACATTCCTAAATGTGGGCCTAGGTCTTGCAAATTCATATTCTGACATTTTTTGGCATTGTAACAAGACACAAATTTCCTGGAAGTTAGTAGGATCACTTTTTTTTTATTTTTTGAGTTGCTCTCCTCCTCCTCCTCCTCATGAATATTTTGCCAAATTATATCTTTCAGACAAAAAGTGTAGAAAAAAATTCTATGAATTCCCAGAAGCTTATATTTATTTGGTCATTTAAACATACTGTTTGTTGCATCAGCCATCTTACTTTGAACTTTCACATTATTGCTTTTTTGGTTCAATGCTTTATATATATATATATATATATAATTCTTTATTATGCCAGAAATACACAAGTGATGCTGTTGCAGCCTGGACATAGTTATTCCTAATTTGATTCTTAATAATTTGATCTGATGATTATGCTAGTTTTGCCCAATAAATATCTTTTCAATGAAGTATGTCTGAATTTTTGACTCTGTTCAGAGTAAAAAAAAATTGGTTGTCCTTATTTCACTCGGATAAATGAAAATGATTATGAAAAGAGTTTACCTCATATTTCTTTCATCTTAATTTCAGTTTCTTTACATCACAACTATATCATTTTTTTAGACGGTTAATAATTGGTACAAAAAAGAAATTGCAATTAAGATGCAAAAAATGTTCATCATAAATGAATAATTGATGATACTTGATTTGTTATTAAAAATAAAACGGAATTCTTTAATCTCTGATATATATTAAAGAAGAACAATGTAGTGAACTACTGAGGGAGACATCTTACCTGATGTGCCCGTAATATCTTTCGCTTTGAGTTCCTTGGCCTTTTTCACTTCAATAATGAGTCTCCCAACTGCAGGCTGGTAGCACAATGATAACAGCACCTCGCCCAGTTTGCCCTGTAGAAAAGAAAGGTAATGTAATGTTTGAGAAGAAAATTAGGTTATTTCCTTGATTATAACAGATGACAATCAAACAAAGCAACATTTCAGTCGGTAATAAATTCTATAATACTAGAATTTATCCAAGACAAGGTTCAAGCCACTCAAGATAGAGGCATACTGTTAAACTGGTAAAGATGAATGAGGTGTGAGATATGAATGAAAAGAGGTGGTAGTAAGTGAATAGTATGAGGATCAGGAGGATAGATAATAACTGATCCTTGACTTGAAAAATGTTATGATTGTCGCATGCAGGGAAGTCTGATCCACAATTGGCAGTTCTTGGATAAAAAAAAGCTGTCAAAAGGATCAATAAATTTAAACTCTGAAAATGTCATTTGATTGTTTGGACAAAGAGACACTTGAATAACAGATCAGAAGGTAATAGTGAGTTACATAAATGAGGAAATAGGGTTTGAAAAGTGTTACACTCTTATAGAACATATTGATTATAAGATGGGCAGAGGCAAATAGTGAGTAATAAAATGAGAAAATAGGGTTTGGAAAATTTAACACTCTCAGGCCATATTGAATGTAAGAACAGCAAAGGAAATAATAAGTAATGTAATGAAGAAATAGGGTTGGAGAATGTGACACTCTCAAGACATACTGAATGTAAAAGAGGCAGAGGCAAACAGTAATGTAATGAGGAAATAAGGTTTGGAGAATATGACACTTAAAGGATATACTGAATATAAGAAGCACAAGGGAAACAGTAGCATATTTAATGAGCTTGTGCAAATGGATAGCAGACAGGAGCTGGAAAAGACAGTAAAGGGAAAAAACATTGCTTTAAAAAAGATAGGATGTTGTGGAGAGCCATGAGTTTAAAGAGACAGTATATATATAATAGGAAGAAACATTTACTCTTTGGATTTTTTCTTCTGAAAGCTCTAAAGAATGAACATAGTCACAGATCTGAATTTATCAAAAGGATTAACCCAACATGTCAGCTATAAGTTGGAGATACCAAAATAGAAAAATACAACAACTTAAATATCTGGGAAGTGTTTTAACAAAAGAAAGAAAGTGAAAGTTTGTAAGCACAATGAAATAGCAAAAGAACCTTACAAAAGCTAAGCAAAGTATTAAGAAACAGGAAGATTTGGTTATAAACAACGAAAAGAATAACAAATTGTTACATAATATCAGTCTTCCCATATGACAGTGAATGCTGGACAATATACTCACAGTCTTGCAGCTACAGAAGATACTGAGAATATCATGGACCAAACATGTGAGCAACTACAAAGTTTTAGAGAAAATGGAAACAAAAAGGACACTTACACTTAACATCAAGAAGAGAGAGTTGGAATTTCTAGGGCACATAATGAGGAAAAGAGGGCTTTGAAAATTTGATACTGACAATATCATGGACCAAACATGTGAGCAACAACAAAGTTTTAGAGAAAATGGAGACAAAAAGACACTAACACTTAGCATCAAGAAGAGAGAGTTGGAATGTCTATGGTGCATAATGAGGAAAAGATGGCTTGGAAAATTTGTTACTGACAGGATAGATTGAAGGAGAGAGGGATAGAGGAAAAGAAACAGTTAACCTGCTGAGTGTGCTTGAGTGAATGAATAGCAGAAAAAAATCTCAAAAAGACAAAATTTATTAAGAACTACAAAAAACAGAGTATTGTGGAACGCCATGATTGCCGGCATCCTGAAGTGGCTCGGCATCCTGAAGAATCTTTCAATCAATGATGTTTTTCATCTGTTCTATTCATAGGGAAAAAATGCCCAACATCCAGGATATCATTGCAAAGTTCATTTTTGTTGGTAAGTCACTGTCCATTGATGTAAACCTTCATCTTCATAAGGCTTCACAATTTTCCAGTTGAACAAATACGTGACCATTTCATAACATGCATGTCTTTCAAACACATTCAGATATTCTTTAGTTATTTTATTGAAGATGATAGAGCATTGTTGCGCGTTAATATCATGTTCTTTTCAAAACGTTTGGTTGCTTGAATCTTGACTCTATATATGCCTTCAAAAATCAGTGTATATCTAAGCAGTCATCTTGAGCTCACCATGGCCTATCATGTCATGACCTAAATCCCCATTCAAAAACATCACACTACCTCTGCCTTGTTCATGTCTCACCTGTGAAAGTAGCCTCTGCCAGTAGCCTCATAAACATTGTGCTAGCTATCTTATCTGTTAAGGGCAAATATTCATCATTCAAAACCAAGAAAGGTAGAAAAAGCAAGTTTCATGTATTCGGCTGTGTATATCATTTTCTTTAAATTATGGATGTCTTTTAAAAAAGATCTAGTGATCTGTCTCATATATATATATATATATATTTATGTATATTTGCAACTGATATCTTGTAGTTTGTAATACTTATTATCACAAATCTAAAATGTTCATGGTTTGACAAAGACAGTTTTTATAGCATTTCACTCTTGATACAGGAAAGACTGGTAGGATAAAGTCCTTAAAGTTCAACATTGTAGTCATCTGGTCTATTCAAACTTAATCACAGGTTTATAATACCTCCCAATAATCTTTGCAATTTGTAGGGTTTCTTTTTTTTTTTTTTGTTTTTTACCTTTTGCAAACCTGAACTGTTTCTTTTTGTGCATCAGATCAATCTTACTCACATCATGGCTGTTCCTTTGAAACTTAAAAAATTCAGGGCATTTTCTTTCTACAAATGGCTGCAATTTGTTTATATTTGAAGAGAATAAAGTGCAGATAGATTCTATCCTCACTCAGCTAAAGAACATTTAGATTTGGATAACTATTTATTTATTGATAAAACATGAAGTATCTAAAGCATTAATTTCTGTTGTGACATAATTTTCAGTTTAGTCTGACAAGAAGGTACAAAATGTTTTAAAATTATTTATAGGAAGTAGAGGACATGTACAAAAATCAATTCATTGTATTTAACTAGGATAGCTAATAACCAATTATCTGAAACCACTGAAGGCAAATCTGGCTTCTGATATGATCTGAAAGATTGATTTTTCAGTTATAGAACATAAAAAAAGGGGAGAGATGGAATTGGAGAAAATAAATATGTCGAGGGAATTGAGAGAGCAAAAAAAATATAAGATAAACGGGATAACATAAAAATTTAAAAAAGATCTACAAGCACTGTACAAGGAAATTCTTCTACTTGAAAAATAAGAACAAAAAAAAAATGGTAAAGATTTTTGATCATTAGTGCCAAAGATAGAATATGTTTTCAAAGTTAAGATCCATTTTTTTAATTCTCAGCCCAAATCTGCTTTTAATTACCTGAATTTTGTTTATTGATTAATCAATGATTATGTGAAAGAAAGTAAATTGACCTCTCTAAACATAAGATGAAACCAAAAGATTGTATAACATAGGCATCTAATGTCTTTCAAGACTTAAAAGAAAAAAAAATGTTTCCTTCTATCCAAAGTGGAATATTATTGCATCATCATAAGATTTGTAAAATATACCTATTTATCAGTGAGTTAAAAATCTAAGACCTGAATTATTTTGGCATTTTATTTACAAGTTTAAATTAACAGAAAACTAAATTTCTATTATGTCATCAAAAGTGATGAGCAATTACCATTTCTTTAGTAATGATCTAGAAAAATGTTACGCACACTCATATCATTTTTTAAAATTAGCCGTATTCATTGAGGAATAGTGCTCAGTATTGGAAATAGAATTTTTATAGATATAAACAGTGTTGACATTGGAATCTAAACTGCATTGAGACTGTTTTATTTTTCAATGACCAAAGCCACAAGTGTAAAACTGATTATGCAATCACAATACAAATGTCAATACACTCTCTCCCTTTGAAAAACCTGTCCACTTGGTTCAGATGTCAGCTTTCCTTATGTATAATGAAAGTCATCCTTAAATTTGTGAGCACTTCATGGGACTGATAAAGCAAAGATGACCAAAAGTGATAAAAATATTAACTGAAATTGCTATTGTATCTTCACATTTAAAAAATTAACATATGTTGAGCAACACTCAATTATTACATAATTCAATCAGTTAAATGTCACGTGCAATAGATGATAGGGCGGTCATCTTTCGAAAGAAACATGACTGACTGGGCAGATTACTTTCTTGCAGTAGGTTGCCATTACTTTTTGTGGTAGACTGGTTGCCAACTAAGGTTATAAAACCCAATGTGTCCTGTTATTTAACTTCTAGCCAAAGGGAGAAGAGATTAATTAATACCTTTCCCAAGGGTATTTGCTCATAAGTGAATGCAACAAATTCAACTGGAATTTGAACTTGCCTCTCCGATTGCTTGTTTTGAGCTGATATCCACTGCACAACAAGGCATAATAAATCATCTCAAAAGTTGTCAAGTAAGCATTTCAGTTCTATTAAATATAAAATAATATTTCCTACTATATATATATATATATATATTGTGCTCACACAATTTGGCTCAGGAATGTAAGTGATAATTATCCTAACTAAAATTATAAAAAACAAATTTATCCAATAGAGCTAAAAGTTTTATGTGTGCATGTGTTCACTTGATACCCTGAGAATTAAATATATGAAATTACTTATGGTAATTAGTCTTTTTCTTTTATTTTTGTTGATCAATAAATAATGAAAACATAAAGAAAAAGAAACTAAATGAAATCGGATAGATTATATATTCAAAACACGTATATAAAACCAAAAAAAGTCATCTTTAAATTTCAAATTCGCGGCATTTTTAGATGATGTGTACTCACATACACATTAGTCTGAAGTCATAAAGGACAAAATGTGCCACGTGAAAATTTTTTTACACTTTTTCATAATTCTTTCTTCTAATATATAAAAGAGTGTGTGTGTAACTGATAGTTTTTTTTAGTAAAATACTTAGCCAGACAGTAACTTCATTATGAAAAACCAAGTATTGGTTTATCTAAACTTTTTTATAAATGGAACTTTGTCTCTGTGTGTGTGTGTGTGTGTGTGTGTCCGTTACCTATAGACTCCAAAATGGCTGAACTGATTTTCTTGAAAATTTACACAGTTGTACTATAAGCGTCTGCGAGTGTTCTTAGATAGGTTTTATATCAAGGTACCCCCGATAAATATCAAAAATTGCTAATCGAAAAAATCGGGTTATAGAAGGAGTGGTCCAATTTTAATCAAATTTGATACACTCATAGACAAAGACATAAGAAATGATATTCAGAAGTTTCAAGGTTGCAGTTCTAACAATAGTGAAGAAAATTTTATATCAATACCAGGAAATCAAAATTTAACTTACATCCATTCATTTTTCTTTCAGTCTACAGTTTCGCTTTAACTGGAAATAACTATTGCTTTTTAGTCTTTCGTGCCAACATGAGTTTGAGCTCCAGGACCATGGATTAGTTTTAAAGCTTTCATTACACCCAAGCAACACTGGGCTATACTGCTAGTAAAAATCTATTGAAAAGTAGTGAAAGTAACACACATGGATTTCTGTTTTTTCTAATCTGCAAAAATGTTCTGCAAAAAAGCATGAAATAAAATTTTGAAAGTTTTCAACACAAAAGAACAAATGATAAAATATTTCTTTACTATCAGATTATATGACAATAGAGGCTCATCCCTTTTTATGAGAACCACTTATTATCAACTAGCAGTATAGCTTGGCGTTGCTTGGGTGTAATGAAAGCTTTAAAACTAATCCATGGTCCTGGAGCTCAGACTCTTTGGACGTTGGCACGAAAGACTAAAAAGCAATAGTTGTTTCCAGTTAAAGCAAAACTGAGACTGAACGAAAAATGAATGGATGTAAGTCAAATTTTACTTTCTTGGTATCAATATCAAATAAGTTTTTTTGTCGTAAACTGAATTTTGAAGGCTAAATAAGTCCTCTGAGTAAATGGTATCATGGCTGAGACTAAGAACTACAATTATACCTACTTAGAGCCAAACCCGAAGCAAAAACTTAAAATAAAAGGGCTGAAAAAAATACAGATATACAGGCAGATAAACAGACACACACTCAAACATCCTGCCTTTTATATATATATATAATCGATTTTCTGCACTATTGTAAGAACTGCAACCTTGAAACTTCTGAATATCATTTCTATGAGTGCATCAAATTTGATTAAAATCAGACCACTCGTTCTATAACTCGATTTTTTCGATTTTCATCGGGGGTACCTTGACACAAAACCTATCTAAGAACACTCACAGACGCTTATAGTACAACTGTGTAAATTTTCAAGAAAATTGGTTCAGCCATTTTGGAGTCTATAGGTAATGGACACACACACATACACACAAAGTTCCATTTATAAATAAGTTTAGATTTAAATGTAATGTTATCATACAGCAACTAACTTGACAATTCAAAGAGTATTCATACATTATATATTTCATTTTTGACAACTTTTTACTTATTCTGTTTGGCAAATGCCTGTTCTTGTAATTTTTTATCTTAATTCTAAAGCCTGAAATGTTGTTTTTTAATATTAATCTATATTTTCATGAATATATCCAATTTGATTAATTTCTTTGAAAGATTAATTTGTTTTAAATATTGAATTAATTAAACCTTCCAAAAGAAATTTTATCAGTAGCTAGAAAGTTTCTTTCAGGCTGCTTTCCTCTCGGTCATGTTTTTATCTACTCTGCTTTGTAAATCAGTCAGTCAGTTAAGTGCCATACGTGATACACGCTTGGGCGATCATGTCTCAAAAGTGACATGACTGACTGTGCAGAAGATTATCCCACAGTAGGTTGCCATTGCTTTCTGCGGTAGACTGGTTGCCGACCGAGGCTACAGAACCCAATCTGTCCTGTTATTTAACCCATAACTGGAAGGAAGAGATGGATTAATACCTTTCCCAAGGGTATTTGCACATAAGTGAAGGCAATGAATTCAGCTGGAATTTGAACTCGGCTCTCCGACTACTGTGGGATAATCTTCTGCCCAGTCAGTCATGTCTCTTTCAAGACATGATCGCCCAAGCGTGTATCACGTATGGCACTTAACTCACTGACTGTATCACTAAATCATTATTATCTCTCCACCCAATTCTTATAATCTAAAAATATTTTTCAGTTTTAAATGACCTGCAATGGGTTTTGATAAGACATAGAAAATGAATCAATCTTAGCAATGTTTGTCTTTTCACTATATCTTACACTCACTGTTCTGTTATCCATTTACACAAGACAATTAGGTAGGTTACTCAATGTTTCTCTCTGTTCCTCTTGATGTCCCTTGAGTATCAAATTCTTCGAGCCCTCTTTCTTCATTATGTGCCCCAGAAATTTTAACTATCTTCTTGATTTTAAGTATAAATGTCCTTTTTGTTTCAATTTTCCTTAACAGTTCCTCATGCTGTATCTATTGAATTCTCATCATCCTTCTGTAGAATTACATCTCTGTTGTTACATCTCGCGAATGCCCCCACTATTACAAATGAGCAATCATAAAAAATCTACTCCATCGAGCAAAAACCAACTCGTCTACAAAACACATCTTCCACAGTGAACTAAAAAACATAAAACAGAGACGCATCAACAATAATTTTCCTAACTACATAGTTGATGAACAAATACTACATTTCCTTACAAACCTGAACACGAAAAAAACAGCACATGGTAATAGCCCAACCAACCCCAAACATATCACTCTCTTATATCGTAGCCAAATGCACACCAACTACCAACTAGATGAAAATATCCTAAAAAAACTCATAAACACTAATATCTCTCCGACAGACCCCAACAAAAGAATTAAATTTATCATATATTACGCTAAATCCACAACATCCAACTCAATCGTCCGCAACGACTCCTCCCCCACTGTTAGCGATTTGCAAAAAAACAATGTAGTGTATAAATTTAAATGCCCCTTTCGAGAATGTATCTCTAACAAACTAAATAATACCTAGATTGGACATACTACTAACTCGCTTTCACGGAGACTTACATTGCACTTAAATGAAAATTCTAACATATTCCGACAAAACACCACGGCTATCAACACACACTTCTTAGGAAAACACTTGTTGAAAATATGCATATACTTAGACAAGAAAATAATAAACGAAAACTTAAAATTCTAAAAGCTATCTACATCAAACAGTTTAAACCTAGCCTAAATAAAATAAATTTCAACACCTCTACTAACATACTTCAATGCCTATAATCAGCGGGAGAGGTCATAGTTATTATACTTACCCCCTACACCATCATAGCAGCAGTTCCCAGATTATATACTCAATTGAACAAAAAACCCACTACCACCATTCCTTCTCGGCCTACAGCCATTGTTGTTGGACAACAAAAAATGGACCTGTCTAATTTTCTCTGTATAACTCCGCTCTGTTAATAATAATTTAAATGTTCTATGTTCACTGAACATTAAATGTTCATCCTTTGATAATGGCTTATGTAAGCCGAAAGCTCAGACCTGATAAAAAAAAAATCAACAATTATTGCTATTTCTTGTCGTCTTTCCATGACAACACTATCAAGCTAATCAGATCATAGGAACGGATCTTACACAAAATAAATAGACAGAACTTGTCTAAATTTTTATATCATGAAACCTTTTGTTTATAAATACTTGTTGCAAAATAACATCCTTACAATTGCATGAGATGATGAAATCTGTCAGCTAAGATAAGGTTTCTTTTTGTCTCTATTCACATTGTTGTTTTACAAATATGTTTTTATTCATATCTGTATCATTCTACACCTACCCATAGAAACATAAACGTTGCATATTAGTAGGCATATTGATATTTTGTTTCACATTCTAATGTGTATGTATGTATGTATGTGTGTGTGTGTGTATATATATATATATTTATTTGAGTGCATGGGTTTGTCTCCATATGAATGTATGTGTGTAGGTGTGCATGTGGCTTTATGTATTAGTTGGCATATTGATATTTTGTTTCATATTCTAATGTGTATGTGTGCGTGTGTGTGTGTTATATATATATATATATATATATATATATATATTTATTGTGTGTGTTTTCATATATGTTCATATTTCTATATGTATTTGTATGTATATATGTGTGTGCATATTTATATCTATCTATATATATTTTCTTGTCCATGCATGTATATATATGAGTGTTTGTTTCTGTGTGACTGTTCTTGTGTTTATTTGGATGTATTTACACCAAAAGTTGGATGTAATTAGATCCATGTGTGTGTTTTTATTATGTATATGATGCTTTGTGAAGTTTTAGTTGCTTATGTATTCTGTTTTTTGCTTGTGTATTTTTGTGCATATATATTTATGCTTATTTGTTAATGCACTGAAATATGACTGTCTCTTTTTACCTTGTTTATACCAGGCCCATGTCAACTTATGAATTCTTTCTTACTTATATACAATACTGTAGCCTTTGCAAGCATTTTCCAAACCTGGCTTTAAAATTTAATGGATGAACTGACATATTGATAAAAACAAAAGTTACAACATTTCTGTATGTATATGGATGTGTATATATGTACATGTGCCTGTATACTAGCATATATATATATGTCCATATGTGGATATTGATATATTTGTATATGTGTGCATCAATCTCCTTTCCTCATTTCATATCTGAATAATTTAGTAACAATCTAAATCTAATGCTTTGTTAAATTTAAAATTCGTAGTTTCTAACATTAAGTTGTAATAAATATATATATTTAGTGTACCGAGGCAGCAGATAATTTTTTAAACATATACTGTTAAATATAAGAGACAATGAATGTCTGTTAAGTTTAATCATGAGCCATTTTAGACATTGTATTTTGGCTTTAATTTCAGGTGAAAATAAAGATAAAAATTCTCGAACATTTGGATAATTTTTTATTAAGTTTTTTAGTAAGTTGGCTCTAAGCTTTTGGCTCACATGAGACATCTTCAGAGAGGTTACAAGGATGTTAACATAAAAATATCCACCATCAGCAACGTTTTTATCTTGTGTTGACATAAAACTTTGCTAAGCAACAATGACAGCTATCAAAAATACCAAACGCAGTTTGTCAATTTGTAATGCGGTTCTATGACATCACACTGAATGAGAGCTGGAAATGATGACAGAACCATATATTTAAATGCAATGTAATGTGTTATGACCAGATTTAAATGTGATTTTATTAAGTGTGGGTTGTTTGGATTGAATATATATATATATATATATATATATATATATATATATATTTTAAATAATTTTTTATTTTTATTTTTAAGTGAAGTTAATAGTTGATCAATTATGCTGATCTCTTTTTTAATGAAATATTAGAAATTAATGCCCCAATAAATTGTTTTTAGGGTCTGTTCCTATGTTCTTCAAATTAGAAATTACTTCTATTTTGATTGGTCACCACTGAATACATAGTAATGTCTCCTTGATTAAGGGGGTTTGGCTAGTTTTGAACCCTTTAAAACTCTTCAGCTTGAAATCTGCATCATAATTTGATAAGATAGTGTTGTAACAAAATGGCAATTTTTGTAGTGATATTATAACATACTTGTTTTAAATTCTAAATATATATATATATATATATATACACACACACACACACATGCACATACTTCTCATGCATATACAATTAAAGAAGGAGGGTATGTCAGGATGTTGGGGCCAAATTATACAGACAATATTCTATAGAAAAAGTATCAATTTCTAAAAAGATACTGTAAGCCTCAAGTGCTGTTTTGATGCAGCTGCAAAATTTACATGCATTCTTAGATAATGACTGCATTCATGCTGGCTATTTTATCACCCAATAGTGTCCATAAACCTTGATATTCTGGAAATCATGTTTGCTCTCACATAAAATCAAGAGACCTGTATGTTGTAGAGGGTGATATGATGATAAAAATCTCAATTTGCTTCTCATGAATCATGACGAAGGTAGTGGAGGCATGTGGCTGGAACATGTGTAAGAGAACATACTATTAAACCAAATTTGTTCACCAATGACCAGCAAGAAGTGTTGACAGCATCACATAACCCTTGCTGTTCATAATTTTCAGGAAGGAACCATCATAGACAATATGAGTTCAGCAAACTTGACATATTTGGCAAAGACATTAGAATAATCAAGAATCTGTATTGGCAGCAAACCACCTTCACATGAACAGAAAATGAGTTCAACAGATATACAAAAATAGAAAGGGCATGAAACAAGGATGTGACTTTACTGGATTTATTCAATTTATACAGCAAGGCAATTCTATAAGAATTAGGTGTCCTACCAGGATTCATTATTGACAGCTACAATTTTAACAATATAAGATAAGCAGATGACACAGTGCTGATAGCAGACATGGAAAGGAAGCTACAGAAGTTAGTCAGTCCTTTCTTCTCACTTTCCTTCACTAAGTATAAACTCCAGGAAGATAGAAAGTATGGTTATCGACAAAGGGATGAGCCCAAAATATAAATTACAAATAGAGGATACTAAAATCAAAAAAAGTATGGAAATGTAAATATCTAGGATGTTTCTAACAGACGATTGAAAGTATGACACTGAGATCCAAAGATGTATTGGGATGGCTAAACATACCTTACAAAAGCTAAGCAGAGTATTAAGAAACAGAAAAGATTTGTTAGAAACAAAGAAAAGACTACTGAACTGTGACAGGATATCTGTCTTCCTGCATGGCAGTGAATGCTGGACAATCTTCTCAAAAATAAAGAAGAGATTTGAAGCAAAAGAAAAGTAGTTCTACAGAAAGATGCTGAGGATGCTATGGACCAAACATGTGAGCATCCATAGGGTTTTGGAGAAAATGGAAACAAAAAGGAAACTTACACTTAACGTCATGAAGCGACAGTTGAAATTTCTGTGTCATGTAATGAGGAAGAAAAACTTGGAAAACTTGCTACTCACAGGACAGATTGAGGGGAAAGAGAGACAGAAAAAAGTCATGTGTAACATACTTGATGAGCTTGAGCAAGTGGTTGGTAGAACAGGGTTTGAAAAAACAAAACTTATTAAGAGCTGCAAAGAACAGGAAGATGTGGAAGGCCATGATCACCTATATCCTGAAAGGACATGGCACATAAAAGAAAAATGCATGACTGTGAGTACTTCATTTGTGTCTTCCTATCTCCAGTTATTCTCATTTATTCTCATGCAAGATTATCAGTATCTGAAATCTTAAGATACAATAAAACTCAAGACTCGTCAAATCTAGAATTTCAAATTGATGTCATGCATGATATCAAGATCATTCAGAAATATCTAAACTGTCAGATCTGTATACAACTGTGAGGACCTGTCTGTCTTTGATCTTTGTTAACTGGCACTACAGAATCACAAAGAACTGTAGCAAAT
The DNA here is from genome assembly GCA_037127315.1 of Ascarosepion bandense. Classification (NCBI taxonomy): domain Eukaryota; kingdom Metazoa; phylum Mollusca; class Cephalopoda; order Sepiida; family Sepiidae; genus Ascarosepion; species Ascarosepion bandense. The sequence continues at coordinate 4,567,156 of JBBBDQ010001308.1, forward strand.
AACACAAACCATATTGATTAAGGACTACCAACAGTAGCTATGAATAAAATGGATTGCATTTGTAACTAGAAGAGGAAATAACGACAAAATCAAGATGGAGATTTTCTACACGACTTCAAGCAAAAAGTTAGGAAAAATACTGAAAAGCATGATACCAATAGACTTGATAACTCCTGAAAAATTGTTTTAACACAAAGATTTTATAAATTTCAATCAAATGTAGCACTGCTTTTTTAGTTAGTGGATACTGAATATTTCCATATAAGAAAACAACGAGTATTACCATGACTTTTTACATGAGACTTTTTATAATTGAAAATTTTCTTTAGTAATTTTGATACTTAGGCTCACCAACTTGATATTTTTTACTCTAAATAGTCAAACATCAGATTAAAACGTTTTTTTCTGTGTACATATTGAAAAGTACTAATATATTTGTCGTTGTGAAATCTAAATTACCAACTTGTTAGAATTTAATTGAACTTGAAAGATTTTATTGTTTGTGTGCTTTATTGTCTTGATTTTGCAGTTGTACTTTGTATTTTAAAGAATCATTTAAGTGAAAGAAATATGATTTTTTAAAATTATAGAAATGGAAAAGTAATGCTTTAAATAATTTATAAAACTTTTTCATAATGAGTTAAAGAACAAGACATTTCTATGGTTAATTATTTCAGATTCCAATTCTTTGCAACAATTAACTTTCTACATCTGTCTATATTTTTGAGAGGAGGTATTGTAACTATTTACATCATTCTGACTGTTGTTCTTATCTCTTGCCATATTCAGGATATTTCAACTTTTGTATGCTCTGGCCTTCATCAGGTGATATACATTGTAATTTTGAAACAAAATGGCCCAGTGGGGAAAAAAGTATAAATTGAAGTGATCCAAAATTGACTTGATCTGAAGAGTTGCAAATTTAATAACGAGTAATAGTAAAGGAAAAAAAAACTTGGAGAGTTGATATAGTATGATATACATTTTGATAAAAAATGAGAGAGTTTTGTTTTCCTTTCTTTAGTTACTATGATTTGAAGGCTTAATAGAAAAGATTATAACTTATTTAACACTCTTACCACCCAGTACCCATCTTCTTGTTTTCTGCTTACATATTAACCGACAAAGAATGCTGAATAATGTCTACTTTATGCACACTGTTCATATCTACTGAACCTTTTATAATTCTTTGATTTATTCAAAGATGAAATGATTTTTTTTAATGAATAACAATGAATGAACTTATTAGAATGAAAAGCCATAACTGGCACAAAAGTTTAATATTTTTAAACATCTATTCACCCATAAGAATGTGCATAATGGTTTTAAAAAAAAGTCTGAGCATGTGAATATCCACGTTTGATTGCAACTTTCATGTAGATGTTATGGATGGAGCCAAACCTCTTCAGAAATCTACAACCGCATCCTAAGATCAATGGTTGAAAAAGGCTTTCAGCAAGTGAAGCTTGTTCCTCTTTCAACTTTGTGGACTGGTACTACAGATTTACAAACAAAGAACTGTATCAACTAACAGAAAACAAAGTTATTTACTGCAGAAAATGTTTTGCATGGTACGAAGAATTCTTTTATAGCAAGTGAATATTGCATTAGTAAGTTTTATGAATAAAAATAATTTTTTCAGATAGAATTATGACTATTTAACCTATAGCTAGAGGAAAATAGACTTATACCTATTCCAAGGGTATTTGTGCATAATTGAATGCAATGAACTTGATTGGTATTTGAATTCAGCTCCTATTCCTTATTCTGAGCCACTCTCATTAAATCATCCATATATCAATAGAAAGTCTGAAGAACGTGTTGATTATAAAATGTCATATAAGGCATTGGAAATGATAATGATTGTAATAGGTGGAAAGTTTTAACATATTTTGTAAAAAATAAAAAGTTTTCATTTGCTTAATTTATCAAATCAAATGTGCAACTCTTCCTCTAGATTCTAAGCAAACAAAAGTAAAAGCCTATTATTGTCAGAATATTCTGTTTTATTGGAATACATTTTAAAGGATTACTTTTTTGTAAAATGGAGGATGATATCAATCTGACACCTAACAAAATCTTGTGTATTTACTCATTTTATTAAAACACTTGATATTTATCTAAGACAAGAATAAATAAGAGTTCATCTAAAAATGTGGTGAACAATGGAAAAAAAGCAGTGATAAAAATTTGAAAATAAAAGAAAATACATTTTGATGTTGCTATCTAATCGTAAACTGTTTCTGTTTGAAAATGCATGACAAATCAATGTTCTGTAAAAACCACTAAAATTTCTTTGCTACATGTTTATTGATTGGACAAAACATAACAGAAAGCAAGCCAAATGTGCTCAGTCTATATAATTCTTTTCACATACCATTACTTTATCAAAACTACTCCCAACTGGATATTTTCCTCAACACTGCAATCTTAACCTTTTCAAGTCTCATGTGAGCCATTATTTTTTTCATGTATCCTTATAAACTGTAACTCTTAAATTTTACTGCTCTGTATGAGTAGTAAAGTTCAACCTTTTTAAAGATCCTCTATCTTGAATAGTCCTCGGCCTTAATATAGGGTGAACATTTGTAAAAAAAAAATTACAATAGGATTCTAGTCAAAAAATAGGTGAAAAAAAAATTGACAGTTTTAAAAATGAAAACAAATCTTATATTTTGTGCTGATATAAGCAAGACTTTAAATATTGAAATTAAATGATATTTTTTTTACCTTGCCTTTTTGTAAAAAAAAAAAAACTAATATCCTCTCTGTTAACAACATAGTCATTTTTTGTAGGGAGGGAGGAATAATAAATTTTCAGTCTAATATTTCAAACTTTTTTTTTAATTTATTTGGTTTTTAATAATGCAGTCAGATGCTAATTTTACTGAAAAACCCTGAAGCAAAATTTTAAAAGCAAATTTTTTGAGAATAGATGAAATTATGAGTAAAGAAAGGAAAATTTCATTCTGTCCACTTCCACTGCTTCAAGCAAAATACAGAAAATAGAGACAATATTTTCTAAATTATAATGATGCATATTCTCAAGTTGTTTTCTGACTCTGTACTTTTATTATAAAATCTCTTACTTGCTTTCTATATTTTGTTATATTTTCTCATAGCACTCTAGAGCTGATTCATTCAGAAAGAGGCTGCAAGAATTAATGATTCAAGCCACAGGGTTTATTAACAGACGAGAGGAGAGTTTATTAATTTGTAAACCACTTATCTTCGAATCATTAATTTCTCCTTATTTTCTGTAATAATTGATACTTATGCTGATTATGCTTATATTGTCTAAGCTTCCATTTTGTATTTCTATGTCATGAACAGATATATCTTATAACCTTCAAACTGTAGAAAAATAACTCTATTTTGATGTTTCATGTTGATAGATGGAATGGTTTGATCCCTTGATCAAGAACACTGAAATTTTACTTCATAATATCCATTCTTTTTCAAACTTGTCATATAGTATTGGGTACATGGTATTAGTTGGACTCATCATCAAATACATGTCCTTATCTAAAAAAACCCCCAAAAACTTAGTGCGATCAAGGCTAAAATATGACTAAGCTGAAAATGCCTGTAGAAATAGAACATGAATCAATATCCACCTGAACATTAGAAAGTCTGCCTCCAAACATAGATGGCAGTAAACTAAGTGATGAAGAAGTCAAGAAAACTATTAAAAAACTGAAGAATATAAAGTATCACTTATTTATAATATGTATATTTAAGGTTTGGCTGTTGTACACTCCGGCCTTCTTCATATAAATAGAGAAAATAACAACTCTTCATCTTAAAAATTAAAACAGTATCATTTCACAGTGAAGCCGATCTTTGAAAAATAGCATCTAGTTCAGGAAACAAGTTAATCATTTTAATGAAAGTAGTTTAGAATTGGAATAATATTCCCTACAAAAGTTGGGTATATCATATTAATGCACTATGAAAACAAAATGGTAGCCCTCAAGGTCCTTACACATAAAACTATCCCAATTAGGTTCATGATGGTGAAATTACTAACAGACATTGCATTCACTAGGTTGTTAACTTTTTATGAAAGTCAATTTCTAAGTCAACACAATTTTGTCAGTGATATAATGATGGTATGTATATCATCAAACAACCTCAGGAAATTGACTGTCTACTATTTTGATCTCAGAGGAGCATAGTGCTATGATTGGATCCCATATGGCATCTCTAAGGCAAGGAGAGGCATTACTTGTTAGTAGCTCTCCCCTTTCCTAGTAATGAAAGAAATAATCTTTGTTAATATAGTTCCAGTCATTGATTGGTCCCATGTTGCCAGAGAGAACTGAAGTGTTATGTTGGCACTTTTATAGCATCTCTAGGGTAAAGAAAAAGTTACTGTTGGCTCATTTTTCACATCAAGTAACATCAGACAGACATTACTGGATTACATAAGATAAAAAGCAGTGAAGAATATTTGCTCTGAAAGACATTCTTGCTAATTAACTTTTATGACGTAGAAGTGATGAGATTCTTGCCACTATATTTGTTGATTTAACAAAGTGCATACAGATGTAGGTTGATCGTTTCTTAGAATCAATAATGTTCTTGTGCAGGCTCAGCCAAAATTTGATCTTCGGTGGATAATTTTGAATTTCATGCCTATAAACATTAGACTAACTTTATAATTCAAATTCTTTTTCTTGCTATGAAGAATAGAATACATTTTGCATGAAGGAATTTCACAAACACCCATATATAAACAAACATGATTAGGTGGATCTGTGATGAGACATGTCTATTCAAAACAAGATCATAAATTCTTGTTTCATGTGCCGAGTTCTTTCAGGACACTGTAGATCTCCATAACTCTTTATCCTTGGTAGCACTCCATTACTCCCTATACTTTGTAGTGCTGTACGACTCCCTATCCTTTGTAGACTTCAGCAATATTTGTCCTCCTACTCAATCCTAGTACTATCATCGATTTACACAGGCTCTCTATGTAGTTTATGCATTGTTTTCCTCTACTTTTCTTGCCTTCAGTATGCCAAATGAGTGTCAAATTCTCCAAGCCATCTTTCTTTGTGCCTCAGATATTTCAAACATTTCCAATTCTATGTCTAAATATTTTTTTTCCCCTTAAAACTTCTTTGTTGCTCACATGTTCTGTCCATGGTATTTTTCAGCATCCTTCTATGAAGTCATATCTCTATTGTATTAACTCTCTTCTTCATCTGTGAGGAAATTGTCCAGCATCCACTGATGTAAGAAGATTGTCATTACAAAGTAATTTTTGACAGGCCCAGGCAGAAAAAAAAATGGCTCTAAGCTTTTTATCTATTAATGTCAGGTGATCATAAAGTAATCTCTTTTGCATAGAAATTCAAATTGATCATGACACACCAAATCAGAAATATAAAAGAAACATACAAATGTCTAAGTCAGATGTAAAACTGTTGCTATCATCAAAACACCACTTACACATCCCGATTCAAAGAGTGCAGTAATTGAAAATATCATCCAGATTCTTGAGATCCCATTTTTTGTGGGCGGAAGAGCACTCTCTTTTCTTATTGACTAAAAATAGCACAGTACAACTCTGTGCCATGACATCTCATGGCTACAGACTCTTTTGCCACACTGAACTTTATCACAGCATGTATGACTGAAACAAATACACAGTGCACTAGCATGATTATTACTATGTCACAAGATAGCCAAAAACATTTTATCAGAATATCTACTGCTGCCAACATGACATTGGCTTTTTGATAGGCTGTGTCCCTTCAAGATGTTAGTGATAATGTCTCTCGACAGCTTCATGTCATTTGCAGCTCTAAGCCACATTTTGCCCTTTACTATGCTTCCCAGTCTCTGCTCTGTTGTTCATTTACATAACTTTGCATTTCTTTCTGACCCTGTACCTTCAATATTAAATTCTCCAAGCCTTACTTCTTCATTATGCTTGACCCAAATAAAAATTCCAGTTGTTCTAATTCTATAAGTATATTTTTCTATAATTTTTTTTCATCCAGCAAAGCCACTAAAACACAAGAGGTTACTGATTGTGAAAGAACAAGAAAATAAAAAAAACATTAAGGAACAAGAACAATCATAAACTTTAGTGTATATATTTGGGAAATAGATAAATGCCTATTTATTTATGCATTATCTTGAAAACAACTAACAAAAGAGAGGATATATACAACTATCTTAGCCACAAGACAGATCACATTTCAAGTTAATAAATATTATCTTAGATCTTTATCTCACCATCACACACTTCCAATGATGCATTGGATTTGTCATTCAAGAAGAGAATGGAGCAGAAAGATATAAACTAAATACAATCTTAGCAATCCTCAGGAAAAAATCACCTGCCAAATTAGAAAATACCAAAACAAAGAATTTACTATAGCATGATTACAAATAAGTCGCATGAAAATTATGTACACCTTCTTACTAAAACAAGAATAACCACCATGATGTCCTTCATGCCAAACCCAATATGAGATAAAAATATTTTCTAATTGAATCTGTTTATATTGACTCCAAAAGATAATTTCTTCAAGGCAAACAACCAAAAGAGAACTATTAAAAATATTAAAATAAGTAGAATTATAACAGAAAATTTAAAAAATCAAAAAGAAATGATCATTTTTTTTTTAAACACCAGCCAAAATCAGTTTTGGTATAAAATGACTCTAAATAGTTGATATGCTGTTAAAAATCCACTTAAACTTTTCTTACATTGTAGAATTAATGTCATTTGAAAAGATCAATCAATTTTGATTGGATATTTTCTGAATTTGATATGATATAAAATGTACTTCTGTAGCAAAATGAATAAAGGTAAAACAAAACAAACTTTCCTGCTTTCTCTGATAAAAATGTGATTCTTTCTTAAGTCCAGATTGAGATAACTCTTATTTCCGGAATATTTCTCACTGAAATAAGAGAGTTGCTTTTTTTTTTTTTGGCTCCTGCTTTGGTTGCATGATTAGATGCCATCAAATCTCTCTTTAACTTGAACAGTCTTCATCTCGGCAGTTACATATTTTATTACTACTAGACAATGTCTCTCTTTAGTTGAGCGAACCGCTATGTGGGTTGACGTCAACAGTATTGTGAGACTACTAATATTTCAGACGTGCTTACTTATATATGTTGAGTGAAGTTGATAAAAGTAAGCCAAGTAATAGGAATATGTGTTAAAACTTTGCTGTATGAGAAAATGATAAACCTGAGAGATGTGAGTCTGTTGGAAATGTAACAAGCCATTTAATATTAATGAAGAAAATATCAACAAAACTTTCAAAATATTCCTCTTTAGAATTTGAGAAAAGCAAAAAGACTCCCAAATTTTGATTAAATGGGACATTCAGAAAACTGGGTGCCATGATGCTTTCTCAAAAAACCTGCACAATCCAGTCACTCTGTCATTGTGTACGTGATGGGTATACAATACCAGACTCAGTCATTAGTATTTCCCCACTGAATGAGGAACTCCATGGAAAAGTATCTGTTCAGCTATGTGCTTTAATGACTTGCATTAATGTCACGCTCTGTCAAGGTTGCATAACTGTATTTTAAGTTTCCAAATAGCTTCCAGACAGAATTTTGATAATGCGTATTGAAGCGGCAGTCTTTCATTAGATACTATTTGATTAAACACCATAGATACTATTTATAAAATCTGTTAAGTTTATTTACATATAAGAGAATATGCATGTAAATAATTTATCTGTAACAAAGCAAAACAAATTATTGGTTTTTGGTATGAATGCTCAGCTATTGTTGGCATTTCACGATACTGTGGATTATTTTATTAAAAAGAAGGCATTACTTTCAAAATGACTGCCTCTCTCTCTCTCTCTCTCTCTCTCTCTAGGATTGCTTTCAAATTTAAGATTATGAATTGCCTAGACATTATCCTTAACCTCAATAGTATTTCTTATAAACCATACTATAAAGAAAATGAAACCTCTTGCTACATCAGCATTAATTCTAACCATCCTAACGCCATTATAAAACAAATATTGAGGACTGTTAATACTAAAATTAGCCGATTATCTTCTAACCTTAGGATCTTCAGTGATCACAAAAAACTATATAAAAATCCCTCCAGATTAGCGGGTATAAAGATAAATTAACCTACTTGGCATCCACTAGAAAATCTAAATTACAGAAGGCTGAAGATAAACATAGGAAAAGGAAGATTATATGGTTCAACCCTCCATTCTGTAGACTATTAACTGTTAACATTGAAAAGTTTTTTTTCTTAAATTAATTAGTAAGCATTTTCACAATGATAACCCACTAAGTAAAATATCTAATAGAAAAATGAAGATTAGTTATTTCTGTACAACATTATCAGCTTCCATAACAACAAGTTTTAATGAATTTCAGTGAATTTAATACAAAACCTAGGATTATATTCTCCTGCAATTTCAGATCCAGAGAAAACTGTTTGGTAGAAGGTAAATGTAGATCTACAAATGTGATCTATCAAGAGAACAAGGAAAAGTATAACATGTACATCGGAATTTTGGTGGGAATTTGGAAACAAAGATTTTATACACATTTACTAACCCTAATTTAAGGTCTCAGACAGCCCTCTCTTAAAAATACTGGGAATTGAAGGAAGAAGGCCTGTACCTATAGATAAAGTGGAAGTTAATAGGCTTGGCATGTACTCCTAATAGTCTAGGTGATAAATGTAGTCTGCTTAGTAGAAAAGATTAGGATTTTAAAATATCAATATCTGAATTTAATTCTTAATAAACGTAACGAATTAATTAGCAAGTGTCACCACTGAAGTAAATTTAAACTCCATTAATTATCCCCTCCTTCCATTTATTCATAATGTTTTGCCTCTTACAAAGGTTAAAATTTAAATTTGGATAATCTGAAGCTTTTTTCTACTTCCTATCCCTGACCCAAAGGACAAATTACTTGCTTTCAATTACCAAAGGAAGATTACTACTATTTTTCCCTCTACTTGACCCTTTCCTAACCAACATTTCTCACCCCCTTCTTTCTAGTATAAGAATTCTTTTCATTCTATGGTTGACTGGGGTCAACAATGCATGTCTCGAAATGACTTGTTCTAATAGCTATCCCTACTAAATGTGATCTGAATTTACAAATGAAATAAATGTGTGTGTATATATATATATATATATATATATATATATATATATATAATTCGGAATTTAGTTGATTACACAATCTTGGTTTCAACCTTTTGGTGTCTTCAGGTTTTTTATATTAACTTAATATAAAATATATTAATATATATTTTATATAGTTAATATAAAATGCCTGAAGACACCAAAAGGTTGAAACCAATGTTGCGAAATTCGCTGAATTCTGAATAAAATTATTTAAAAGCTCTACATTATATATGTATTGAACACTTTTTAATACAACTCTGCTGGTCTAATTTAATTCTGACTAATAACTGGTTAATAATTATATATATATATATATATATATATATATATAGTGAATAAATGTATGGTAAAGTGTAAAAAAATTTCTTTTGACATATCTGATAAAGTTCTAAGGGACAAAATGTACAAGAATACATTTTTCCCCAGTATTGTTCCCGATACATAAAAAGTATATAATACTATCTCATGTATTACAAGTATGGACACAGTTCAACACAGAATGACGAGTTTGTTTCATGCTTGAAGACAATCTATAAACATGGAACAAGCTGTTACTATCTTTATATATTCTCAATTGTAGATATTGAGCACTTTTACCTTATGAATATAACAACATTTAAAACTATATTTTATCATATATCTATATATATGAATGATAATAACACCTGTCAATGTTACAGCTCATTTCTGACATCTTTCCATTATAATATGCAAAAGGTTATCCATGAGTATGAACGGATTTTATTAAAAATAAGCAGACACGATGTTAGCAATTTATTTAATCTAACATGTCTAACAAAATGTCCTAAATACACAAATTTTAAAATATATATATATATATATATATATATATATATTGTTCAATTAACAGAAGAAAGGAAAATTTGAATATTATGAAACTGATAATGACTTAGAAAATTTAAAATACTCAGACACTGGAAGATATACATTTTTCTGCACACATACTCAATAGTTAGATTAACAAAAAGATTTGGGTTGTTAATGATTGTTTTTAAAAATTCAATATTTATATTTATGCTCCAAGTATTGTATTTGTTTTTATTAGTTTGTTTTTGATTGGAGCAATCCTGACTTAAAAAATTTTTTGCCAAAACAATAAACAAAATACTCCTACCGTTTTTTTTCATTGTTTTTCAATTTATACCCTTCTGTCTGTCTGTCTGTCTCTCTCTCTCTCTCTCTCTCTATATATATATATATTTTCATAAAAGGTAGATATTGAAACATTTAATTATTTTTCGAAGAAACAACAAAAAAAAAATGAATCAGTTCTATTAATCAATCTTCAAATTGAAGTTATGACATTAAAGATTGGTTAATGAAGTTAATTCATTTAATAAGGGATTTATTAAGATAAACAAACACATGAGATGTTCTAAAAGGCTGAGAGGTATGTCAGGCAGGATCATTAAAAATAATTACTTCCATTTTGTTTCATATTATGTAGGAGTCATAAATAAGAATCCATTTCAAGTTGTTTTGAGCATTTTATAGGGGGGATGGGCATTATTATGAAACGATTGCATTTATTCAGGTTCTTTTTGAACTTGTGCCATTGAAACTGTTACGTTAACCTTTTAATCTTCATAAACCAGATAAAGTTTTATCAAAATGCATATTCAAGAAATTTACCAAAAAAATAGTCTGTTTCCTCTTTTTCAGAATGTGAGAAAAAGGAAAAAATATTTGAAATTCTAAAAATATAGTAGAAACCACTTTATTTAAACTCATCTTCATTCCAGTTGCTGTCCACTGTTCAAACCACAATAGTATTTAAAATAAAAACAGTGCTGACAGATAATTTTCAAAGACTATTCTATTTGACATGAACCAGATGACAGCTGGATATATGTTGTGCTGAAATAACAAAGATGAGGATACTTGTTTGAATAATTCATTGCCTAAAAGAAAATGTGTTGATTTATTTATTTCTTAGTCAGTTGTATCATTTTGTAAGCCCCACAGTATTATGAATATCAAAGTTGATAGATTTTGTAAAATCTATTTGTATTCATTGAGGTAAAATTCTACCATCAGTTGGCCATTTTAACCTGTTTGCTGTCAGTTATAATTATCTGGCATTGAAAGAAAAACAGTATTGTTAGATAAATTATCTCATTTATGGTTTTAAAAAATTTCATTGAATGTCTATTCCATCTTTTTTTAATATGATTGAAATAATTACTGTATTTTTTGGTTTACAAGATGGACTTTTTTTCCTCAAAAATTCATGTGCATCTTCCAAGATGAATATATTGGTTATCACCATGACATGAATGGTAGTAATTATCATTTATTGTACATGTTTTTTGGACTTGAAGATGAATAACATTTCTTTTGTTTTTATATGCATATTTTAAAATTTTAAAATTAAATTTTATGAAAATAAAACCACCCTTGAATCATGAAAGATGTATATTTACTAACCATCAACTAGTATGTCATTGCTATACAAACAAAATCAGTCAAGTGATTAATGTAAACAATATGTTGTGCCAGTATGTGAGGGATGCATGGTGAATGTGTTGTTGTAATAGAACTACCTTTTCTTTTCTTTTGTTTTTGCTTAGAAATTTCTTTCCAATATTAGGGAGTGCCTTCCACATCACAGTATCTTGTAAGCCAGAAAATGCATTAATACCAAAACCCCACTGGTGGTGTAAAACTGGGAAGAGCTACTGGATTTCAGAAGCCCATTTTACTGAAGAACTGTTTTGAGAGAAAGATTTTATAAATTTCGACCAAAAGAAGCTGAGTTTCTCTTGATCAACGAACAATGTTCGTTTATAATGTGTGGTGAACACCTAGTGGTACTGACACAAAAGAGGCCTCAAATTCTGTGCAATCAAGTCTATCAGGAATAGTTAATCAGATCTGTTAGCAGTAGAACAGCTTGCCATATCCAGATACAAGCTCTCTGCAACATGTCCATAACTAGGTCTTTTTTTATCGTCTCACATTAATCATTGAAGATTTGGTGTCTTGTAAAGATGTTCCAGAGGCACATTTTATTCCAGAAGTTAGGAACTGTCTGCTATGCTGTGATTTGAGGCAATGGCCACACTCATCATTCTTCATTTATATTTTATTTCTTTTCTGCCTGTTTCCACTTAATGAGTGACAATCTGTTACCTGTTGAGTGTTTTCATCTAGCCTCAATATGCCCCTGTCTTATTTTCAGAAATGAGGATTACTATTATACCAAAAATAATCTTGTTAAATATCTATGATTATATGCCTTTCAAAAAGATGTTCTTTTTTTGTTCTAAAAAAACAAACAAATAAAATAATGACAGTGGGTTCAGTGTACTAGTGTAAAGAATAGCTTGTTGCTATCACCAAAACAGGATCTATTCAAATATATATTTATGATTGTTCTAGCATATTCAACATCTTTCCAAAACAAACCTTGGATTTAAAAGCTAATAAAGAATAAAAATATTGTTTTGTTTTTACAACTTTTAGTTGATTGTATACAATGTGCAAACTGATGTTACCTAAAGCTTTGAATTCAAATAAAATTTGACACAAATATTGCAGAGAACTTTTTTGCGAACTTTTTCATTTATTATGAAAACTTATCTGCGTTTTCACAAATGTTCTGCAGAATCCTTCTCTCTGAAGAAAGAAATCTACAAGTCAAATATTTTTAGGTAATTTCTAGAATGTTTGCCCTAAAAAAAATCAAATCAATTTTTTTCTTTTTATTGAGAGCATTATCATGAGTTATCAATAGATATTTTCAACATTCTTTTTCCAGTGTTCATATACATATATCAAACTTTCAATTTCCAAACTTCACTCAAAAGAGAGTTATTGTCTTTGCATCACATTTTCATTTAGAAATTGTGTAAATCATTCAACCTAACAAAAAATAGAAAAGTATTTCAGAAACACACTGACTGATTTTATTTTTATTAAAGCATCCAAAGAATCCTGTAAAGAAACAAAGACATTTATTTCTACTACATGTCTTTTCAAAGGAGGCTGTAAATCAGCAAGGTGGATGAGTCATTGAGAGAGGAGACTAAGTGTGCAAGCTTGAAGAAGGGGCTGTAAATCTACGAGATGAACTATTCATGGTGTTATGAAAAACATAATTTATATAACTTGCAAGAATGAAAGGAAAGAAAACACAAAAAGATTAATATAAATATATATATGTATGTTCCAGACTTATTTACAAATTTGGGTTATGTGATATTGAAATCAGAAGATGTATTGAAATAATGAAAGATGCTTTCCAAAAATGAACCAAAGTATTAAGATACAAGAAAAGAGTATAGACCTATGTAATATCAGTTCTTCTATGTGATATGAAATGTTCGACAAGTTACTCACAGATGAAGAGGAGACTTGAGGTAACAAACATGTGGTTTTATAGATGGACACTGAGAAAACCATGCATGAAATATATAAGTAACAAAGATTTAAGGAAAAGAAAAACAAGAAGACGTACACTTAGAATGAGAAAGAGAAAGTTGAAATTTCTAGTGCCCATAATGAAGAAAGTCGGGTGACACTGACAGGACATATTATAGGCAAGAGGGTCAGAAGAAAGCAGTGAATAGCCTAAAATGGATGTCACTGATTAGGAGGGATATAAAAAAGACAAACCTTACTAAAAGCTACAAAGAACAGGAAGTTACGGAGAGCTATGATAGACAATGTCCTGAAGGGGCATGACTCAAAGAAGAGCTATTCCAGGTACAAAATGATTAGCAGTGATTTGATAAAAAATCAGTATGAAAAGTTAATATTTACAAAAAGATGGTGGTATCATGATGTGGATGTTCATTGTTTTGCCTTCATTTTTGATAATATTCAAGCCAAGATAATTTGCAGATATTGTTTATTGATGCTCTCATAAAAGTTTCCAGATGTACTATAGATGGTGGATTTCTATGCCAACATAATAAAAAAAAACAAATTCACACTATGTTGCTTGTGTGCTAATGAAAAAACATAATAATGTTATATTATTGAATATTTTTGATCTAATCATTAATAATAGTCAAATAATATCAACCCAATGATTTGTGATTTTTTTTTTTTTATAAGCGTTTCACTCTGAGCAAGGCATGTCACTGCCACTACTGCGCAGGGGGCTACATAGAGTGGAGAAAGGATGATTAAATATAGGAAATGTCAGAGGGTGGGTGATAGGCGGGTAAGGATACCAAGAATGAGGGTTGGGTAAATGAGAGTGTTCTGAGAATAATTGGGAGTTAGTGTGATAGGAGGTGTCTATTGACCCTACATTTAAACTCCTGGAGATTGTAGCTGTCAGGAAAGCAGACTTGTGGAAGGGAGTTCCACAGGCGGGAAGCGCGAGAAAAGAAGCTGTTGGAGTAGAATTTACGGTTACAACTTAACTGTAAAAGGGTTGCTAATCTAGTATCTCATGTAAATTCGTGCTTAGGTGGCACCAGTGATCTAAGCTCATCAGAGCAGAAGCCATGAAAGTACTTGTAAAAGAGGCACAGGGAAGCCACATAACGCTGGTGAGAGAGTGGTTGCAGCCGGTCTGCCAAGTCAGTATCAACCACGTTACAGATCCTCCTTTGTATTTTGTCAAGAAGCCTAAGGAGAGCAGCAATATTCAATACACGGGCGGATGGTAGATTTGTATATGTGCAGAATAGATTCAGGTGGGAAAAACTTCCGGGCTCTGCACAGAGAGCTGACTTTCATAGCAGCAGATTTGGCAATGGATTCGATATAGTCATTCCATTTGAGGTCCGCCGTGCATGAAGTATTTTTTGTGTCAAGAAATACAAATAAATGAATTGATCAATTCAGGGACATTACTTTCAATTATTTCACTCCAAACAAGGCAATTAAGCCACTAACATGCAAGGTGTTATTAAGTGTGAAAAATATGAGATAAAAAAACATAACTAAGGAGAGAGGAAAATAAAAGAACAGGAATTAAGAAGACAATTGGCATTGCATTTAAATCTTTGAAGATCAAAATCAACTGGGCAGGAAAAAATTGAGAGCGAGCTCCAGAAGTGAGAAGTGTAAGTGAAACTGTTAGGATAGAACTTATGGGTCCATCAAGCCATTTCAACTGTAAAATAATGAGACCTTGCAGCCAATCTAGTATTTCACTTAAATCTATAAAATCATGGTATCAAAAAAGAAAGCTCATCAGAAGAATTTCTGAGAAATTTTCTTGTTTTTTTTTTAATCATTTTGCCCCAAACAAGCCAATAAATTCACTAAAACACAAGGGGCTGCTGAGTGTGACAGAATATGAGAAAAAATAAGCACTAAAAAATATAAGAACAAAAATTAAGAAAAATGAATATAGTCAGTGATATTGCATTTAAAATTTTAAAGGTCAAATTTGACCAGAAAGCAATTGGCAGTTAGAAAGTTCTGCAAGTGAGAACTGCAAGAAAATAAAATCTTAGCATAGAATTTACAGTTGCATCTAGCCATTTCAAGTATTAAATGATGAGACCTTGCCACCATAAAAGACATCTTTAAGTAGATGGACAGGTTTAAAGCAAAACAGAATTTTTTTTAATATTTTAAGCTTTCATTTGACCAACTTCTAAATGCAGACACAAATCTACAATTGTTAAAAAAAATATTTAGAGCAAATATTCAGGAAAGATATGAAAAATCCAACAATGAATTTGTTGCTTATTCTGTCTGTACACTCAATTTATCAGATTATCGACAGTGATATATATATATATATATATATAATATGAAAGTACTGAGACCAGCCATATGTAATTTTGTTTTATTATTGCTCCAAGGATAGTGCATAAAATATAGACAAAAGAAAATGAGAGAAAAGATTTATATCTTCCGAGGTCAAAGTAAAGTATGTCTCTCCATCTTCTTCAGATTTCACATTTTGTCTTTCCAGACATAGACATGCTGGGGTCAAATAACTGCTGTAATTAGGGAAAGATTTCTGGTATATATCATGGAACATAATAAACAAAATTCTTATTTTTCCTGGTAGATATGTCAGTGAACTCTTTGATTTGAAGTCAAACTAAATTATAAAAAAAACAAAATTGTCATCATTGTGTTAAAATTCTTCTATTATTTTATTAAGATAACTGCAGATTATATAGTTATGGGTTAAATAATAGAGCAGACTGAAGTTTTCAGTCTTGGTTGGCAACTAGTCTTAGAGAAGAGCAGTTTTTAATTAAAAATCTGTATCTAGCCATGGAAAGTACATACTACATACCTGCAAAATGAAACTGTTCTCTTTTAACTCCCTGAGAGGAAATGTTTTGTCCTCCATCAGCCATGCTGATACTAACATCCAGGAGAGTGACTAACATTTTCCGCTAACATAAAGTGAAAACATATTAAATCAATTTCAAGGTATGTTATTAAGAATGTTGGTTCACTGTGTTGTACTTGATAATTTTTTTCTCCAGAAACTATTTTGAATATTTATAAATTGACAATTTGTCCTTGATTTGAGTATTGCTGCCATATCAAGTCTGGTGCTTCTGCTATGTATTTAGAAATGCTTGATAAAATCCTAAGAATCTGCAATGTTAGTGACTTTCATCTGGCATATTGGCTTCAGTCAATTTTCACCTGCCATAAAGTATCTTACCTATGACTTTTCTTTTAAAACTTTCATGGTAATTGCTATGATGAGCATTGCTCTATGGTACTTAGACATTATGAATTTAAATGCAGAACTAAATTAGTGGCAAAGTCACATCATTTTTATGAAATGACTAGATGTCACCGTAAGTTCTGTGTTAACACTTTTTTCTATTGCTTCTGTTGTCGAATTGTTCTTGTATTTTTCTTTCTTATTCTCTAAAACACTTGGATAAAATGATTAAAACAAAACAAAAGGATCATAGTGTTCACAATGACTTTGATCATGGCTTCAGTCAGTTTTGGTTTGTTGGTTCAGACTGGGTAAACAACTCTCTCTCTCTCTCTCTCTCTCTCTCTCTGTATATATATATATATATATATATATATATATATATATAATCAGTAGGATTAGAAAAACTGTTATAGGGTAGGTCAATGACCATCTAACACACAAAATATATAGGAGTGTTAAACATTTGGGCCCAGGTTCTCATTACAGCATTTGTCTATGAATGGTAAAGCTTTGATGCAACACCTGTTGGAACACTGGTTTCTCAGCTGATTATTTTAAAAAGTGGGTTTGGCTCTCTGCAAAGTTCTATCCATTCTGAATAAAATCAGGCATAGGAAGTCCTTTGATAAATGTATATTACTGTGTTGAAGTTTGTGGATGTAGATATTTGTATATTTGTACATCATGGACAAATGGAAATTTATCTTAATACAGTATTTTTGCTTGGCTAAATGTAGGACCACAGGTAATAGTGTAAGTTTCTTGAGTTGAATCTTGGAAGTCACCAGAAAGCACAGTATGCTATTTCCTGCTAAATAAAGAAATTTCTTTCTGAGAAGTTGTGTGAAATAGACAGTGATTTGAAATGTAAAAATGTATTTTGAGCTCAAAAAGGGGTTACGGTTAGATTCAACCTTTCAAATTACCTGAGGTCATTGATGGTAGGATTATGATTTGCATTACAAGTAAACAATTAGATTCTTGGAGACAAAGTGTTAACAGAGAGAAATAGATGACAGGATAGGTGCTTCTATACTCCGAGGTCATTGGAGTTCATGAAAGACTACTTTGGGATTAAAATAGTATTTTGAGCCAAACAGAAGTAGCCAAATGACAAAAAGAAACTAATTTTTTGGTTTTGTTTATAAAAGGTTGCAACAATGTGAAGCACTTGGAAGAAAATTAAAATATTCAAGATTAAACTTAATTTTTTTTCTAGCTGTCTTAAATTAAAAAAAATATAGGCTCAACCTCCAGAAATTAGTGAGTAAAGCATTTTTTTCCAAAGAATGATAGACTTGAAGAAAAACCTTTTTGTTGTGACAGGTTTTTGGAAAGTTTCAGTTTTACAATTCAATTAACAGGATTCTGAAGACTTTACAGGTGTTCAAAACTTAAATGGGTTTCTTGACTTTCTTGGTGCTTCTGAAAATTAGACTGATCATAAGTTTTGACAAAATCTTGACCCTCCAAATTTGTGTAATGGAATTCACCCTGCCGCCAAACAGTTTCTTTCACATGTCATTGAGGCAACTATCTTAACTGTCAAAAGGTAGGATGCCTATAATTCTAAAAGACAGACCTTTTGAATTGAATTATCAGTGATGCTGGACTTTGCTATAAACATCAACAAAGTATGCAGTAAATGTCTCAAAATCACTGACATAATTTTTATTTCTCCATGACCAACTCTGTTGTTCCAGATTTAGATTCCTAAGTAAATCTTTTATCCTAGTATACAGTGGGAGAAGCAATTAATGTTGTGTACAAATATGACTATATTTGTCTGGTTTTGGGTGTAAGAATATTTTTCATTAACAAATAGACTAAATCATCATTCATTTCTTATGTAATATAAAATATGTTAAAATCATTTTTTCCATGCAGTTATATTTTGTTTTATATATAACTTAGGTTTCTCCAAAGCAACACAGGGTTTCCCTTCTAGTAGGTATATATGTATATGTCAACAACATGTGCAAGAGCCTTGTGTAGCCCCCACTGAATCTATGATGTTCCCCCTGATCCATACTCTACTACATCTCAATGGATCATCTGCAAAATAGCAGAATACTTCAACTAGATAATTTGAATATATATACAATGTCTCGAATTATATATTAGAGACATGTAATAAATTATTCTGTCTTAAATAAATCAACAACGTTTTGCAGGAGTTTGTAACATCAACTCAAGACTTTTCTTGTTAGAAAGTTGAATTTTAACATGTATTTTGAATGAAGGAAAACAAGAAAATGGAATGTGTAAAAGGCAACAGGTGATTTCTTTTATAGAAAAAAATATCGAGGAAGGTTGAATTATGGGAAGGAAGAAAAGCTATGATGTTCAACTGAAAATAGGGGTTTGTGATTTTGTTTTTCGTACAAGACAGGTTGCAGGAGATGAAGGAGATTACAAAGTAAGGAAGAGAGATCCTCGGAGAAAATTCTTTTATTTTTATTTTTTGAACCACAGATACATTCAACGTTATGGGTAAAAATCAGTGAATTTTGTATAGTATTTTTTTCAAGGCTTTATATGCAGCAAAGCAAATTCCCGGATTTGGGCAAAAACAGAAAGACCATCAAAAATATTTCATTCATTAATAGTTGTGCTTAGTTTAATTTGCAACTTATATAAATGTAGATATGAAAAAGCAAATGTTGAAAAGATAGCAAGGGTCACAAAGCACAGATCAGGACTCCAAATCAGGCTTGGAGGTCAGGGGCTTTGTGGGTGGCATCCACTATTTCACTTTCATAGGCTATTCCCAATTATATTGTAAATAGGGGGTTCTTGCCAAAGAAAGAAAAATCTAAAGGGACTACCACATGGTCTGAGTTGCCAAAAGGCCAGAGTTGCTTGTATCAAATAGATTGGAACTCACTCAACTAGAAAGCTATAAACTTCATAGGTTTGCTTTTACAATAAATCTCCCTTCAGATAAGTGCGAATAAGATAGTTATATTCACTTGGCTTTCTTGATTCTCTATAGAAAGCTTTAGGTATGAGAAAAATGACAGAAAGAGGAAAAATAAATATGTGACGAGATGTTGCCAGTTTATTCTTTCCAGCACTTTACCAATATTTGTACTGAAAGAAAAAAATAAAATTAAAACTGTTTTATGTCTTATCCTTGTAAGTATTAGAACCTGTTTTTATGAAAATACTTAAAGCTGTAAACTGGTGATTACAGAAAATTGTATATCATACTTGCATTTTAGTCCAAGAAAATTTGTTAAATTTTAGATGAAAAACAAAGAAAATAAAAAAAAACATTACTAAGAGAAACAAATAAAAGAAAAATCAAGAGACAGATAAAGATTGACATTGCATTTACATTTATGAAGATCAAAGTTGTCTGGAAAGCAAGAAGCCAGAAAAGAGTTCTACAGGCAAGAAAAGAAACTGTTAGCAAATTTTTCAAAGCTGGCTAGTTAACTTTGATATCATTATCTTTACAGTTAACCCCAGGAAGTTTTAGAGTCTAATTAAAATTTTAATATCTAGCTTTATGCCACAAAGAGATTTAAACCTTTTGGCAAAATCCAGTTTTTTATAGAGAACAAAGATCCAAAATAAAGTCACATGAGTAATTGATAGAAATTAGTCAAAAAGTATTTTATGTAATTTGCGACTTAACAGCATGCAAAAATCTTGGCAGGCTCCTATTTATCTCTCTCTCTCTCTCTCTCAATTTCTTTCTTTTTCGGTTTGTTCCTTTTGATATATTAATCTCAGTTTGCTTCTATCTATCTATCTATCTATCTATCTATCTATCTATCTTCAGTTAATTTCTGCTTGTTACAGTTTCCTTTTTCTACATTTTTTTTCTCATAGAGAATGTGTGCCTTCAACTGAATGCCATATGATAGGCACAATCACAAATGAAACCCAATGACATGTTTATTTTTGATCAATATTAATCTTCAAACATGTTCCCCTTTTCATTGTCAGTCAGTATTTCAATACAATTTCTTTCAAATAATGAACTTGACTGTGAAAAGAAAGCTGATACAAGTGCTTATTATGGTAAATCTACAGAGATGTTATTCAATACTAACAAATAAATTCCATTCTTCATTGCACATTATGTAAAAAATGTCAGTTTGTTGCCTGAAATATGAAGACAGTTATCGGATGCAAGCAGGTGCACTTTGCAGCAGCAGCTGCTATAATGTTGATGCATAGCCACCAGGTGCATTTATCTCTCTCTCTCTCTCTCTCAATTTCTTTCTTTTTCGGTTTGTTCCTTTTGATATATTAATCTCAGTTTGCTTCTATCTATCTATCTATCTATCTATCTATCTATCTATCTTCAGTTAATTTCTGCTTGTTACAGTTTCCTTTTTCTACATTTTTTTTCTCATAGAGAATGTGTGCCTTCAACTGAATGCCATATGATAGGCACAATCACAAATGAAACCCAATGACATGTTTATTTTTGATCAATATTAATCTTCAAACATGTTCCCCTTTTCATTGTCAGTCAGTATTTCAATACAATTTCTTTCAAATAATGAACTTGACTGTGAAAAGAAAGCTGATACAAGTGCTTATTATGGTAAATCTACAGAGATGTTATTCAATACTAACAAATAAATTCCATTCTTCATTGCACATTATGTAAAAAATGTCAGTTTGTTGCCTGAAATATGAAGACAGTTATCGGATGCAAGCAGGTGCACTTTGCAGCAGCAGCTGCTATAATGTTGATGCATAGCCACCAGGTGCATTTAGGAATGACATGCACTCTGTAATAGCAAGCATCCAAAAAGAGGTGATGGTGGTTTGCGTGGGTGTGGGTAACAACAGCAGATTTTTCTTTGTACTTTTTGATGGTAACCTTTCTGAGATGCTTTTCAATGGTATAACTTGAGGAGTTTTAAACTTGAGAAATATTTACAAAATATCTTATCATTGAAAATAATATATTAATCTTTTGACAGATATTAAGTTTATATATTTGTTGAATATTCAGAGAATAAGTTGCAAAATGAAATAGTTTATTATTGCTTTGACTAATGCAGATTTAAATGATGTATTAATTACTCTTATCAATATATATGTCATTGTCTATCTTTATTCATAGGGGATAATAACTTTTAAACTTTGGGGAATTGGAACAGCATATACAAACCCAATATCATAATTTTGTCTCTACAGTTTGGAAAATCCTTGTCTACATCATATCCAATGGAACAACTGTGAATGTGATGCTGGAAACTGGGTCTTCATGTAATTTTGATTCTGGTTAAATTCTTCATGTATTTGGCACTTAATGTATTTTTTAAAATTATTTCAAGTCAAGTAAGGCAATAAAGATACTAAGCTGCAATCTGCTACATGTAAATACATAGTCATCCAAAAAAAAACTAAAAACAATTTTGATAGATATATATCTTATATATTTCAGATCTATTGATTGCAATTATTTATTGAATATACAGGGTGTATCAAAAATACTTTTACAAACTTTGGATGCAAGTTCCTCATGCCAAAACAAGTATAAACATCCATATGAATGAACATGTATGCAAATACTTCATTTTTGACTTATTAAGTTTAAAGAAGGTTTACAGTCAATGGCTCTGTGGTATCATGTAGACTGGTTTATATTTGTGATTTGTGGCTCCACTGTCTTTAATGTTTAAAGTCTGTTGTAATGAGCTAACTGACAAGTGTTCTTTTTAATAAGGGTAAGCTATATTGTGAGCAGGTAGATATGATTTTTGCATACAGCCATGTGAATGATAATGAACACAAAGCTAGATAGATGTATCAGATTGCATTTCTGCATCAAATGCAGCCAAATCATTTAATCCTTCCTAGGTGTTTATGGTCACATTGCCAAGACAGGATACATGATGCTATAAACTATGGATCAAGGAAGACAGATATCCACTCATATGCCTGACTACAAAGAACACATTCTACAGGCTACAGAGACAATTCAGATGTCAGCATGCATCAATTTTGCTTTGTTTTGGTCTGAGGAACCTGCCCTTAAAGTTTGTTAAAGTATTTTTGATACCCCCCTGTATATATACATGTGTGTGTCTATAAGTTTATAAATATATAAACAGCACACATGTTTAAATAGATTTTTGAAGATTCACTTTTTATAATCTTGAGACAAGTTCATTCCAAGAATCATTCCAACTAATGATCTAATTCTTTTTGTTGTTCCTTGAAGGATAAAGTTTCACATCATTTGTATGAAAAGGTCCAAATAATAGACCGAGAAAATTGCTTGAAGGTGAGGAAATTAAAGGAAGTGGTATGTATAAACTTAGCATATAAATCAGGTATGGATATGGATATGGATATGGATATGGATATGGATTTCTCTGCCTTAGCAGAGAAATAATTGGAGAGTATCTCCACATATTAAAAGTCGGCATCTTATGTGTTTGACATATTTCTGAGAATGAAAACACCTGTGTGTCATATATTGCTGGAAACATATCAATCAAATAAGCATATTTGCTACCACTTTCTGGACAAAGAGATCACTCAGTATGTTCACAGATTGTATAACTGGAAAAAAAGCTGTAGAATTCATTAGCTAAATTGTTCTAACCAAAAAATGCAATATCAATGTTTTTTAAAATATAAATCATTCTTGAAATAATACACAATTTCGATCATTTATTTGGCATCCAGAATGACCAGAAATCTGGAACTTTAAAAAAATATTGCCGACTTTATAGTTACCTATTGTGCAGTTGCTTTGCTGAAATTTCAGATTTGATATAAAATTGATGTTCACTCATAATGATTTGATCAATTTTTATAAAATTTCTCACATTGAAAAAAAAAAAGAGACCTTTACTTTTAATCATATATTTTATATACATTTTGTAATTATATATTCAATCATATATTTTATATTCTGAAAGAATTATTCTAATTTTAATTGCCAAAAAGACCCACCTTTAGAAATGCACTAGTTTACTTCTGTTAAATATATTCTTGAAAATTTCCTGCATATTTTATGATCATATATTCAGCCTTGATTCTGAAAAGTGGAAATTACATAAATTTGGGACGATTGATCATTTCTGGTCCCAAACTTACTGGATAAATAGTTCGACACCTGTGAAATCTTTCTAAGAAATATTTTAACTGAACCCTTTATTTAATCTCCAGGGTTAGACTGTGGTTGTTACACTGCTCATGTTTAGGGATATTGTTTTGTCCTTATTTATGGGACTCATTAGTTATTGTTTGCCTGTTATATCACACCAGTCGTAGTATTGCCTTGCTTAGAGTGAAAGGATTATAAAAAAAAAAAAACTTCCCAGACACAAAAAATATTTAAATAGTAAATTTCAGCATTGCAACATATACAGTTGTTATCTGTTGGTGCATAATTATGACTGATATTTGCTTTTATTTTATCTCGCATCCTTTCCTCTTCCTCCTCCACATATATTTAATTCTATCACTGAAAACATTACTTTAGTCTGATGAAATCTTTCTAGAGGCCGAAATTAATTTTATAGAATTTTTTCCATTTTGTCATTCATTTTTCTAACATTGTTATCATGAGTAGAAATTTATCCATGATATGATGGGTAAATTGTTGCCGTTTAATATTTTTAATTTTATGCATGCGTTTTGTTTGCTTTTGATTTTGTTGGCTGCACAGTATAGTAGGGTCAGTTGGACACCATCTGTAAGAAAAAGAGCACCATGATGCTGTTCACTCCACCAGAAATTTATAAACAGCATGCTGTACTGCTTGGCATTCACACTGAAAGCTCTAATACAAACATTTCAGGGTGTTTGGGTGTCAATCTGAGAACAGTATAGAGGATTCAGAAAGAGTTGGATGATATATCCAGGTAGCATAATGGTGTTCAGCATGATCACTAGTAAAGATGACATTATGCCTCTATTCCTCTTTCGACAGACTTAACACAGAGGCCTACTTTAAGTGCCTTGAGTAGGTAGTGGAGACCTGGGTCAAGAGGGTGGATGCTAGAAGACCCTATATTTGGCAACAGGTCTCTGCACCATGTTGCCCAAGCAAGAAAACCCAGTCATGGCTGTCAAATAATTTCTGCAACCACATATTCTCTTACATCTGGCCATCTCACTCCCCAGACTGAAACCCCCTTGATTATTATGTGTGGGACACAGTTGAGCAATAGACCAACAAAACTCTTTGTAATACTAAAGATGAACTGAAGGCAAGGATTATGACAGCATTCACCAACTTAGAGACCATCTGAAAGAGTTACAGAAGATTTCAAAGTCAGTGGGAATTTTATTGAATAAATTTACTCCATTTACTGTATTCCAGAATTTTATGTAATTTTGATAAATATCTGTTAAAATGAAATGTCAGTGTTTTTCATTTTTGCATAATTCATATAAAAATTTATCCATCACATCCTTTTGTATTATATTCTATTATATATCTATTATATTCCTCCTTAATGCTGTCATACCATGAAAATTGGCTAAAATTAATTATCTTTTATCTTCATCATCGTGAGAAGGTAGGAGAATGATCTGACTGAAATTTTGTCTTAAAAAAAGAAATATTAATAAACACATCCCCAAAATGATTTAATTTGGTTAAAATTTCAGTAGTTTTTTTTTTTAATCATATCACCCCAAGCAAGGCGGTAACACCACTGATGTGCAGGGGACTACATAAGAGTGAGAAGATTAGAAAAGAGAAAACCGGAAAATACATCCTAAACAGGAAACAAGGGATGAGCCTCTTCACCTATTCAATAGACGAGGGTGGAGTGTGAACCGGGCGATAGTTTAGTCTATCTACTCCAATTAGTCTGTCTACTCCAGTTAAATATACATAATTAAATTGAATTCTGTTATTCTTATATCTTTCTACCAATTTTAAAAGTCAAGATATTTTAGGAATTTGTATTATACAATGGCAAAAATAATTTCTAATGCTAAATACCTGCCACATTGGATTTTATATACTTGTGTTTCAGATACAAGATAATTTTGTGAATTATGAGTAATGACTCTTACTGAACGATTTGAAACAAATTTTGTAAAGGTATTTGAACAAGTTGAATTAGCCAACAAGACTGGGGTGAGAAATCAATATATTTAAAGACTTTTGTACATATATTGACAATATTTGTTAATGGACAACAAAATAGACATAGCTAATGGGTAATAAATAGCTGATAAGATAACTGCAAAGAAAAAAAATTGAGATATTAATAAATTTAGACTCAAAGATATAAGACAAAGCTAAAAAAAATCTGGTAAATAGAAAAATGTCATGAATCAATAAAAAGTTTGATAAGTTGAAGATGAGAAAGATTATAATGTTACAATTCTGTTCTTGGAAACCTTTATATCATGTATTTAATTTGGTGAAGGCACTTAGCCACATTGAGATTTTTTTAAAAAAATCAAACTTGCATTTACAAAATTCTTTGCTTTTGTCATTACCACCAAATATTGTATTTTATTTCCAGACATTTTTTCTGTTTTTTCTGATTTAACTTTTCCTAAGTAACAAGAATATATTTTTTGAGTTCCAGGATAAAAGCATGTAAATACCAGTTTACAAACATTTGATAAGTGAAACAGTTCAAGAATTTTCTATTATGAAAATAAAAATTTGGTTAACATATTAGTCAGTCAGTTAAGTGCCATATGTGATACACGCTTGGGCGATCATGTCTCGAAAGAGACATGACTGACTGAGCAGAAGATTATCCCGCAGTAGGTTGCCATTGCTTTCTGCGGTAGACTGGTTGCCGGCCAAGGCTATAGAACCCAATCTGTCCTGCTATTTAACCCATAACTGGAAGGAAGAGATGGATTAATACCTTTCCCAAGGGTATTTGCATGTAAGTGAATACAATGGATTCAGTTGGAATTTGAACTTGGCTCCCTGGTTTCTCCTTCCAAGCCGATATCCACTGTACCACAACGCACATCATTAGGACACAAACTTTTTAGCCTATTGTGGCATTTATCAGATCTGCTATCTTCTCCTGTGGTATATCCATACAGGTTGGATTGAAGATAGAAAATAAACTGTCTTATTGAAGGCTTTTTCAATATTTCCTTATTTCCATTATTTCCAAACTGAAACTTCATGCAATGAGAATAATTTTTGCAATTTAAGTTGATTAAATCTTTCTTTTTAAGGACTTTATATTTTTGTCACTCATTTATCTGCTATTGGTTTAACAACATGCTTGACTTGGATCTTAAGACTTTTCTAGCAGCTAGTCTAGGAGAACAGTAACTATGGATTCAAAATTCTGCAGAAGACGACAATGGGAAACTATCCAAATATCTTTCTTCTCTTTAAGAAGTGACGGTAATTACAAGCAATAAAGAAAAAGAAGTTGGAGAGAGCTTTGATCACCCATGTCCTGAACGGACATGGTATTAAATAATTCTTGTCATATTTGTTGGGTAGTTTGGCCTTGCTTCCTCCAAGTCAAGGGTATTAATATTGTCTTAATAACTATCAATAGAGATTGGGAAAATTTTCTCCTGAACAATGAAAATATATTTTTCTGAATTCATATTTTCCATATAATTCAGAAGATTTGATAACCAATGATTGGAATGTTTGCAATTGAAAATAAACCTACCATTATTGATAGTGGGCTGAAGGTGGTTTAAGCAAAATTCTTGCCTAACATGAACTTGAAAAGATGATTGTATGACAAAGCTGAAAAGGTCTGTCTGTCATCACATCTACCTGTTGGCATGACAAAGTAAGATAAAAGAGATCATACTTTAAAGAATATATTTGTCTATGTCCCTACCCAGAATAAGTTTGTATTTTCAGCTACCAGAGAACTCTATATTTTGGGGGTTAAAGTTCTCAATATCAGGGATAGAGCATATGTAAATATAAAAGTGGACATTGAGGTCAACACCCAGAAGTGATAGTCTGTTTCATGCTCAAATGCAGTTATCAGGCTTCAATGTCTACTTACATATATAACATTAAAATGAAAAATTCCCAGCATCCCTCATTTTCGTGCATATAGTCACACCAACATAAAAGATTTAGTCTAGTGAAGTTCTAAAAGACAAAACGCTTCATATAAAATATTTTTTTCAAATTTGTGATGCATTTACCCTCTCAATACATACATATATATTGTAGAAAGGTTTTGCTAATAAATTCTTAGTTCTTAATATCCAAATTCTTAACAACTTTGGCTCTTTTGCTTACTGGAAGCTCTGTAATACTGTACTAAATTAGTGTATTAGTTTTCTATTCTTCCTCGTTTCAATCAATTTGAGGTGTTAACATCTTCTGTTGATAAAACAGTGTTTTGCCTGTAAATTCTCTTTAAAATCTACTCTTGACTCATCTGGAGAATCCTTGCCTAACTTTCAACTTAGAACTGAGTCTCTGTTGCATGATATGCACATAACCCCTTCCAGGGTTTCTGCTATCCTCTCTAATCTGTATCTGCACAAAGCATGCGGACCTGATGGTATCTCTGAAATAGTCCTTAAGAATTGTGCTCCTGAACTTTGGAACTGGTTTCTGTTCTGTATAATAAATGCCTTTTGCTTTCCTGTTTGTTGAAAACCCTAATCTGTTATTCTGAGAAATCATGTGAACTGACTTTTTCAACAACTGGCCAATCAATCTTCTACTTGTTTTTGGATAAACTATGAGAGACCCTAATCAACACTGAATTGGTTAAACATCTCAGATCAGTGTCTACTTTCAGACAAGCAATGTGACTCTTGTTTCTCTAGGTCAACTGCTGACGTATTAACAATTATTGCGGAAACAGCCTACAATGCTTTAAATAAGAATGGTGAAGCTCACTGGTGGGATTGCTTTGGATATCTCAAAGGCAATTCACAAAGTTTGGCATACAAGTCTTCTTCACAAGTTTAAAAGTGATAATATTCACATAAATTTAATTTCACCATTTGATAAAAGACTGCATCAGTTCAAAAATTTATCTTGAATGGCTACTCTTCTAGACCCATTTGTACTAATGTAGGTGACCCCGCCACCCCCGGTGCTATCCTTAGTGCTATTTTGTTTATAATTTTCATTAACAACCTTGCTGATGGTGTCAGCTCTCAACTTGTTATTTATTCTGATGTCACAAACATTTACTTTTGCCTTGATCGTAAGTCTGATCAGTTTGATTAGGTCAAAATATTGGCTGATCACAAAAATGACCTACAGTCTGTTAGTAACTGTGGCAAATAATAACTTGTAAATTTTAACACCTCCAAAACAAAATTGCTCTCCATTAATCTTCTGAGAGCACCATTTCTTTCTTTCATCCAGTCGAGTGACACATGGACATTTTCTTGGTATAACATTCTTGGCTGACATGAAATGGAAAGACTATATTGAATCCTTTGCTAGTTCAGCTGCTTAGAAAGTTGTTTCACTGTATTGTGCATGACAATTATTCTGGAATCTACCTAACATATCTATAAGCCTACAATTCATCCATGTTTAGATATTGCTGTCACATTTGGTGCTCCTGCTATACATTTAGAGATTTTTCATAAAATACAAAAACGAATCAGCAATATTATTGCTTCTGGCCTGGTGTCTTGACTTTGGTCATTTCCTCACACCTGTAATGTTAATTCCCTGTGTTTTTTCTCTAAATACTTTCATAATAAATGTTAAGATGACCTCTTTGCTATGGTACCTAAACTTTCTGAACTTAAGCACTAGATTGCTAACAAGTTCTCAGCAATTCACAGTTGAATTGGCGAGATGTAAGTTCTATGCTAACACTTCCTTTTCTCAGTTCTTAATGTTTCTATTTACTAATTCTTTCACACCCTGTAACCTCTTCTTGTGTCTATATGACTTTTTGGTTCAATTTTAAAAAATATAGACAATTTTAATGTATGCTAGAGAATTTTTATGTATACTCATGTGTGTGTGTGTGTGTGTATATATATATATATATATATATATATATATATACACACACAGACAGAATAAACGTTTCCTATTTGTTTTGTTTTTTATTTTATCATTCTGTTGGATTCTGATCCATATTTGATGTCAACTTATAACCATGTACAAAGGCAGAATCATTAGCAGTTGAGAAAGACATGGGAAACTGTAGGTGAATTATGTTTTCATATTTTACTTTCATGTATTTGCACCAACTGGTTAGCCATACAAGTTTGTGAATACGTACTTCTCTCTGACAATTTTCTTTGTCAGACATGACATTATCATACAATCTTAATGGATTTATTTGCGCAGTAAATAACACAAAAAACTTAGAAGGAATTATTCCAAGAGGCTGATTTGTAGAAAGTTGGACAACAGGAAAGGCTTCCTAAAAAAAATTAACAAAGTTTAATTTTGGAAGAATAAAGCAGAACAGATTGACACTATTTGAAAAAGAAGCTAAATATAAAAAGGCATTGAAATTTTGTAACATTTTCCAATGTAGATCTTTAATGTGAATATTAATGTTGATTGCCTTGAGTCAAATTATCAAATGTTTTATTTCATTGTATTAAGAATGGAAACTGAAATTGGACATGCATTTTCTTTGCTGGTATCAACAAATCTTTTTAAGACAATTTACTGATATATACCAACCATATTTTTATGTCAATTGAGATTAGTAATTTCAATAATTAAAAGCATATCAGCCTTTACAAATGAGACAAATAATTTGAGCACTATAAATGCAGCACTTACATTAATTAAAATTGAATAATGAACTAAACATTATGGCAGTAGTTTTTAAAATCTTTGCTTTCAAATAGTTTTTCAAGCTTTCTAAAACTTGTGATGCAGCAATTCATCTTCTGATGTATAAATTTTAACTGAGTCCAAATCTTTCTTCAAAGAGAAATATAATTATAAAAATGACTTCTTGTAAAGAATAAGTTATTAGGTCAAAGTGTTCTAATGTAGACATTAAAAAAAAGATGACTTTCCTTCTCAAATACATGACAATATTCTTATGAGAGATATTAGCACAATTAGATAGTAAAAAGAATTAAGTGAAGTTTTTTGTTTTTCTTCTGTTGATAGAATAATTTTCAAGCATCGTTTGCTTCATCTTTGCAGCAGAACATCTCTAATGAATTCATATTATTTATTCTTTTGAAACTCAGAGTTTGGCCATTTATTTCTATCAAAACTTTTCATGAAGAAATAGTTTCTTACAGTA
Source organism: Ascarosepion bandense (assembly GCA_037127315.1). Lineage (NCBI taxonomy): Eukaryota > Metazoa > Mollusca > Cephalopoda > Sepiida > Sepiidae > Ascarosepion > Ascarosepion bandense. Next base: position 4,598,106 of record JBBBDQ010001308.1, read on the forward strand.
AAAAGGAAAGAATATTATGTTTGATCTTCCAAGTTAAAAAGATAATGTTAACAATTTAACAATGTGCGAGAAATACATAATTCTAAATTGTTTATACAAAGAGAATAATTGTGCAAAAAATCATTTAACTATATCCAATAAAAGCAACAGAAATTCTGAATTGATTTTTTGTTTACCTCAATGATCTGGTATTGTAGACGAACCAAAAAAAAAATTGTTAACCTCAAAAATGAAGCAATGTCTGGTGCCTAAAATGTCTGGCTGTATGGTATCTGCTTGAACAAATCAACTAACTTTCAAATTATTTTTTAAAAAAATGCTATTGAAGTAACAAGAGCCAAAATGACTATAAATATTCGAGGATGTTATGAAATATTTTTTGACTAAATTGAATCAAGCATCAAAATTTTTTGATTGAGCTGAAGGACTTTTCAGTATCCAACCCCTACATTTTGTAGGAAGCCTTTTTTCTACACAAACAAAACAGTATACCACATAGAGACAGACCAATTGCAGTATATAGATTCTGGGGATTTAATCCCTAATCAATATACTATAGATACTTCACATGAAAAACACTTTTCATGGTAATTGTTCTGATGAGCTTTCCTCTTAATACTTGAACTTCAGGAAATTTAAGTGTAGTACTAGATGGGCAACTAAGTTGCTAGATGTAGCCATGTGATCTATGTTTGTTTTTTGCTTTCCTGTCAACTATGATATTCAAAAATTTAAATGCAACATTAGTTGTCATCTTCTGTCTTTTCAAATCATGTTCTGTTATTGTCTTTTTTCTTCAATAGCTTTTTCTGAATTTCTTTCACTCTGAGTAACCCTTTGTATTTTAGTAGCTTTATCACTTTTGTTTGGAGTGGAATGATGACAAAAATGTATGAGTAAACTAATATGAATTTTTAAAAATGTTGTTAGAAACAGAAGAGTGCTGGGCTGCTATATAATGTCAATTCTCTTATATAACAGTGAATGCTGGACAATTTCTTCACTGACGAAGAGGAGACTTGAGTTTACAAATATAGTTCCAGAGAAGGATACTGAGAATTTCATTAAGAAAGCATGTAATCAATAAGAAATTTTTAAGGAAAATCAAAACAAAAAAGACATTTATGTATAAAATTAAATTTCTGAGGCATATAAAAAGGTTTTGAAAATTTTGACACACAGAAGTAAAGAGTAACAGTGGGAAACAGTGAGTTACCTACCTCATGAAATTGTATGAATTGATGTAAGAACATGGTGTTAAAAAGATACTAAAAAGACAACCCTCACTAAGTATTACAAATGATAGAGAATTGTTGAGAGTCATGGTTGCTTATATCCTGAATAGACCATGTATATAGAAGATGAAGTATTAATAATTCTGTGGAAAGAGAAAATTTTTTTATGAACCATTATTAATATAGGAGAAAAGGAAATTGAACATAAAATAGGCTACACTAGAGGTAGTTTTGCCCAATACTGCAAATTGCTACAAAACCAAAATATCTACCTGAAAAATTGAGTCGTTTTCTTAAATAGCCTTGTCAGATTTTCATAGAGATATCCAGCATGGTGTCAAACTCATTAAGAAATGACTAAGCTGTTAGCTGTATACAACTGCGTACTAAGATGAATGGTTAAAAATAGCTTTGAGTAAATGAAGAATTAGGTTCTTTGAACCTTGTGGAATGGCACTATAGAGTCACAAAGAAAGAATTGTACCAAATATAAATCACATCATTTGAGGACTACCAACAGCAGCAACAAGTAAAATGTATAGCACCTGTAACTTGAAGAGGAAATGATGACATAATCAAGAGACTGTCATTACACATAACTTCAAATCAAAGTTAGACAGGAAATTGCCATCAATACTGGAAAAAGTACTGACAGCTACTGGATTTGAAAAATCTCAGTTGGAAACAATACTGACAGTTCGGTTGATACCAAATGTTTCCTTGTAGGGAACAGCTAGTATTACCATTATCAATAGTAGAATAGGAAGAAGATATAGTAAAACCATTCATATTGCTAAGAATTACAAATGATGGGAAGCAGTGAAGAGTCATAATCACTTATGTCCTGAAAAACATAGCATATTAAGAATGTTTTCTTGAGAAATTGTAAATAAAAGCTTGAATACTTTTGTTACTATTCAACTGAAAGTGTAACCTGGGAATTGAGAAATTGTGGATTGCAAATAAAATCTGTAGAATTAGTAAAATGAGAAGTACAGTTTTTCTGAAATCATGTGAATGAACCAAGAAATGTCATTTCTTTCTTGTACTCAGATATTTATGAATTTACTAAGTTTATTTTTTACTGCAATAAGTTGGCATACTTTTGGAGGATTTCTGAATTTCCAGTTCAAACTCTGAGAGGTTATTTATTTACAGATATACAGTGTACAGTAATTTAATAAAAACAAACAAAATAAACAAAATCTTTTACATATGTCTGACATGTTTCCATAAATAGTCTTTCCATTTGTACATTAAGTTTTTTTTAAGCTTATGTTAGTAATAATGGGTTTGAAACAACTTGAGCTAACAAGTTATTGGCTAGAAGGCTTAATCAATAAGAAGGCTTATGAAACTAATGTTACATTAATGTAATTTATTCATTGGAATAGAAACTTGAACAACAGAAGGCTTAGGCTGGTAGCTTAATGGTTAAATCTTAAACTAGAAAGAGTAAGGATCCAAAATATCAATGATTTTTACTAGGACTGACTATCCAATAACAGTTATTACAGAGTATTTATGAAATATATATTTACAAATGTAATATTTATTTCTTAAAAATAATCAATTAAATTTTACTAATTATCAATTCAATACCATAGAAAATACAGTGAGTGTGTTTGTGTATGAGTATAAGACTACAAATAAGACTACAATACAGAAAGTATTCTACCAGCATTATAAGAGTAGTTTTAAGATTCATTTAATACCAGAATTCATTTAATTCAATTTCAATATTAATACTGTGTAGCTGACAAAAACAATAAATGTGCATGCACAAAATTAAAATTATAGAATGGTGACAACCCATCACACCCTATATATATATATATATATAATGTGTGTGTACAGTCAAAAGTTTTACACCAAGTACATAAAATGATTACACACTTTTTTTTATTAAGAAGTTAAGATTGTTTAGCAGTGTGCCTTCATCAGTAGTAACTGTGGACCTTGAAGATTGGAAAATAACTAATGTTTTCATAGGTACCATGTAACAAAAGATACAACAAATAGCTATGCAAAAATATTGAACCAATAAAATAATCTGAGATGACAGTCATGTTAATATTTAAATTCTTAAGTAGGAACAGTTGTCTCTTATTTATATTAGGGTAAGGTGTATTGGCAAGTTATTGTGGTTGCTTTTTTACACTAAAATAACAGCTAAAATTTATGCTGAAATAATGATGAAGAATGTGAGAGAAGATAATTCAATGAGAGATAGCCACATGGTTGAGAATTTCTGGAGAGTGTTCAAACCACCCAAAAGATGCTTGTTGCTACTGGAAAGATTTTAAGTGCAAAGAAAACCAAAAGACCACAAAAGTTAGTCAACGGAGATGAAAGAAAGATTGTTAGTCTTAGTAGACAATCCAAAATTGACTTTCATTGAAGTTAGGATCAGATATCATTTCAATTGATAGAGTATGCAAAGTCTTAGGTAAAAAAAAAAAATTGAACAGGCATATAGGAGCAAAAAAAAAAATCATGAACTGAAAAACATTGAAATAGAAGATTGAAGTACTCCAAAGAACATCTAACATGGAATGCTATAAAGTAGTAAAAAGTACTTTTGTTAATAAATACAAAATAGTTCCATTATAATTTGTGAGAATATGTAAAAAGACCTGTGGAGGAGGAAAAAAAAACAAAAAACAATGCAAGATGTACCATAAAGATAGCAAAATTTCATATGAGGATTGCAACGAAACCGACGATAGTAGAAAACTGGTAAAAATTAATGGAAGCCTAAACAGTGAATGTGATATTAATATACTACAGTTTAATTTTCTGCCAAACTATGAATGTGCAGAGATTTCTCAGTGTGAACATCTTTCTTTCTACACATTTTCTGATCTACATTACAATCTCCCCAATGTAGTAAGATCCTAAGTAGGCATATACGCTGATGACAGTATGGTTTACTCTCACCTTGATCAAAAATCTGCCGAGGCTGACAAGGTGAACCTTGATACTGAGCTTGAAAAGGACCTCCAATCCATAGCGGACTGGGACAAAAAAAATGGCTCATGAATTTTAATGCTTCCAAAACAAAGCTGCTATCTATTAACCATCACAAACAATCGCTCGTACCTCTCATTAGCATGGATCAAGCTAGTCTCCCTGAAAGCAAGACACTGTGCCTCCTCAGGTTAACTCTCACAAGAGATGTCAATTGGAATGACTATATAGAATCTATAGCTAAATCCGCTGCTAAGAAAGTCAGTTCTCTGTGTATGGCCAGGAAGTTTTTCTCATCTGAAATAATCCTGCACAAATATAAATCTACCATCCGCCTGTGCATTGAATACTGCTGCCATATCTGGTTGAATGCTCCTGCTCTCCACCTAGGGGTCCTTGACAAAATCCAATGGAGAATCTGTAATGTGATCGATCCCAACTTGGCAGCTCAGATACAGTCACTTTCTCAATGGCACAATGTGGCTTCCCTGTGTCTCTTCTACAAATACTTTCACGGCTTCTGCTCTGATGAACTTAGCTCACTGATGTCCCTATATATGAATTTACTCAAGCCACAAGATTAGCAACTATGTCCCACCCTTTTACTGCAAAAACCAATAAAATGTAAACGCAAATTCTACTCCATCATCTTATTTTCTCGCACTTTCTGCCTTGTGGAATTTCCTTCCGTTTACTTGCTTCCCCGACAACTACAAGAATTTAAATGTAAAATCAATAGTCATCTATCTCTCTTATGTAACCCCTTGCACACCAGTAGCAGTAAACTGCCTTGCTCTCTAATAAAAAAAGAACATGCAGCAAAATGGTTTCTTCTGGATGAAGATGTTCACATTTTGAAAGATTGGCCAGCACAATGTTCTGAGCTCAATAAAATTGAACCATTGTGGTGGGAAGTGAAGAAATGAATGCTTCAATGAAAACTATGCAACTTCTGAGAGCACTGAGGAAAATTTCTATTGTGAAAATGTCCAGACCTTATTATATTCAATGCCACATAGAATTGAAGCAGTTCTTCAAGCCAAAAGGCAAACAAGATTAAATCATCTTCATTATGTGCCAGATCCCTTCAGAATATAAACAATCATAGATATACCCAATTTCCTGACTTTTAGAGCTCTTTTTTCTTTTTGTTATTTCCATAAACCTTGTTCTTCCATTCATTTATTCAAGCTCACTAAGTACATTATGCATTGTTTTCTTTTGTCCATCTTGCCTTCCAGTCTGTCCTATGAGTATCAGACTTTCCAAGCTTTCTTTCCTCATTATGTGCTCTAGAAATTTCATCTCTCTCTACCTTATGTTAAGTATAAGTGTTCTTTTTGCTTCCATTTTCTCTAGAACTTCATCCTTGCTCACATGTTCAGTCCATAGTATGATCAGCATCCTTCTGTAGAACAACATTTGTTGCTTCAGGTTTCTTCTTCATCTTTGCGAAGATTGTACCACATTCACTGCCATATAAGATGACTGATATTAAGTAATAGTTCAGTACTCTTTTCTTTGTTTCTAACAAACTTTTTCTGTATCATAATATTCTGCTTGGCCTTTGGAAGGCAACTTTAGCTATCCAAATGTATCTTCAGATTTTAGTGTTGCACTTTTCATTTTTTTATTAAAAGACTTCCCAAATATCTAAATTTTTGTACATGTTCGATTTTAGTATCACCAATTTGTAATTTATATTGTAGGCTCATCTTTTTTGCAAACAACCATAAATTCTATCTTCTTGCAGTTGATGTTTAATCCTTTCTTCTTACTTTCCTTCAATAATTTCTGCAGGAGTTTTGGCAATTTTCTTTCTGCTATCAAAACTGTGTCATTTGCAAATGTTAAGTTGTTAAAATGGTGGCTGCCAAAAATGAATTCTTCTAGGATTTCTAATTCTCTCCATCACCTCCCTGGAGATGTTGAATAAGTCTGGTGAGAAGACACATCCTTAGCTTACACCCCTTTCTCTTTTTGTATATCTGATACTAACTCCATATTTTATGTTTTGTACTTATTGTAAATATAAAAAGTATTTTTGCATTAACTTTTTTCAGCATCATTATACTTAAGATGCTTTATCATTCATTATTAACAATTGAACAAGAAATTATTTTTTTGGCCCTCAAAAATCATAAAATATACTGAGAAAAACATACTAATAGTTCCTCATGATATTGGGGTAAATTAACAAAAGTAATTAATTTATCAAGGTAGCACAAAAGATTTTGTATACCAGTGTGTGTGTGTGTGTATATAACCCCTACTCTTTCAACCTGTCAGTCTAAAAGTAACTCCACATATCAAAGTTGTATATTAGTATAAGCAGCAATATTGTATCCATTGTTAACTAGCAAAGTCTGTTGTATAACTTGTAACACCTGGTATTTCCCAGTGGTTACCCATCTGAGTACTACCCAGGTTCTCAAGTTGATTGATTTCAGTGATGGGTTAAGAATCAAACCAGTGTTTCAATGGGGTATACTAATAAGCATATATACTTTGACATATATTCACACTGCCTGGCCCAGGGATTGAACACTGAATTACTGTTTCAGTAAATTCATGAACCAACACTTTTATCCATTCATACAAAAATTATGAGAGACTTAAATTGACTCAGTAATACACAAAATACATGATTAAAATAGTTTTGAAAGTAAACTAGTTGCATTTTTTTTACCTTAAAAGTATCTCCAGTCTTATAAGCATCAGAGATGATAGCAAAAAAAGTATAAAACATCATACATTTCTCCAAAGGATAAAATAAAGGAAGAGAAACATTGGCTTTTTTGCAATACCGAACAAAGGACACAGATTGCAAAGCTAAAATTATCAAGAAAAGGTTTCAGAATGAAAAATCAAGATGAAAAAATAAATGAAAGAAAGAAAATTGATTTAAAATTTGTTAGTGTTTCAAAGCAGAAAGAGAATTGAAATCTTTTCAGATTAAAAACCTAATAATTATTAGAATCCTGACCAAATTTCAGATAATTAGTCAGTTTAATTGGTGATTGACTCTGATAAATTTGATTACCATTTATGAGCTGTTGGCTTTTCACATTATACATTTACAGATATAATTTATAGCAAACTCAAACAAGCTTAAAGCAAAATTATATCGAACTATTGAATTTTAAGTTATGTGTTTGCATCTGTAATTTGCTGCTATCACTGAAAATAAAATTAGAGGCTGCAAAATAAGAGAATTTGTCTTTCATTAAAGTAACATTACATAAAAATTACCTACAATCTTCTATTCTTTCAATTTTCTACTTTTCAGTTGAACTGTTAACAAAGATCAAAGATAAAATTAATGGATTAAGTATTGTTTGCCAAATTCTGATCAGTGAATAATCTCTTCAGTTTCCAAGATGAAAAGTTAAAAACTAGAATTATGAATGCCTAATGGGCCTTAATTTAAAAAGAACATTGAATTTGAAGACAAATATAAAAAGTGTTAAAATATATTTTAATTTTTAAATGTCCAAAGATTAGAAAATATAAACAACAACAACAAATTCAAAAATATTTTCCTGTTTTTAATTATCATGTGATCTTTTTATTGATCTTTATTGATTATATTTGCATTTTTCTCGATTCCAGAACTCTTGTAAAAACTTGAAAATGCTTTATTAATCATAGAGCATTTGAATTCAGTACTTGGTCTGTTATGTTATATTCTAATTTAAATTAGATTTCTTTGCAATTCACTCTACATCAAAACCTGTTGGCTGGATGTCAACACTTCAAGAGCAAAACAAAAAAAAATAAAGAAGATACTTCTTGTGCAAGGCCTCAAAACATCACATTTGTCTCCTAAAATGTAACTTACCCCACAAATATGAAATACAATTTTATTGTTGGAGCCAATCATGAGCATTGTTGCTAAAACATTACAAAAAACACTGATTCAAATATCCACCCTGAGTGCTTAAAAGGACCTGCTTGTGACATTTTGGAAAGTAGGCAAGTATTTACAAAATTAACCAGTGGCTTTAGGTAAACCAACCTGACACAAATTTCAATGCCAAGCCTATATGCAGATTCCCCCATCGTTCAGGGTGCTTCTCTCACCCACAGAGTGATTTTGCTTTGATTCCTTATACTGGTGTATTTTAACATATCTTGTCACTTTTTATTTTTTGTGTCACCAGCAGTACTTTGGTGTTTTCATTTGTTCACTTGCAACCATTTCATGGTAAATAACACCTACATTGGTAATCAAGATGACAAAATGGAGATTGTTTGATAGGAGGTTTTTGAAATGAGGAATGAAATAAAATAACTATTTTGTTAGCTTCAAGAACTAATCAGGCCTTTTTGATTTATGTTAAATCTCTTCAGTAACTTATTGATAAAAATCCTATTTCATTGAGACAGCCAAGATAGCTTAGTCATAAATGCATAAGATTTGCTCATCTGCAAGATTCACTTATCAAAAAAAAATCATCAAATCTACTTCTTGTGGTCTTCTTGGTGTTTGGATTTGTTTAATCTGAGAATTGTGAAAAAGAAACAAGTGAAAACAATTAAAGTTATAAATGAATAATAATTGACTATGTTTTATCCAAGAAATTTAAAGATGTTTACATTTAATACAAGTTGAGTACTGAAAGAATAATGTCATCACAGTATGGTGGAGGTTAGAGGAGAAAATAGCAAAGTAGTTTATTTGAATGATCTTGACTGGTGAAGAGTGTGGTTTAATCAATGAAGTTCTGTCATGATGAGAAAGGCTCTCAAGAATAAGGGATGCAAGTTCAAATCTCACTGAAGGCTTGTTCTTTGTTCTCAATTTAAACTGCTTACATAATGGCCATACAACAATATGAATGTTGTGATAATAAGTAACAGAAATAAAATCAAGAAAAACAGTTGGAAATAAGATGAAAGAAATACAAGCCAAAAATGAATAATAATAATTATAAGCAATGTTTCATCCAGGAAATGCAAAAGCTATTAAACTTTGTGTTTTTATTTTTTTTTTTTTTACAGTGAACATTTCTTTGAAGTTTAGTTTGAAAAGTTGTTACAGTCATGATTCTAACAACTGAAAACAGAAGAAAAAAAAGATGAAAACTTGGTTTATTATTTAATGTCATGTGATTGAGCCAATGTTAGCAAATAACTTTCTTAATTTTTAGAAATGAAATCACTATCACTAAATAAAAATGTTTCTTTTTTTTTTTTTTTTACTTCACTTAGAAAATCCTGAAGAGCAAAGACTCTTTATTCTTGATGAGGATTTCTTGATGTAAGTCAAGAAAACTCTTTTTTCAAATGGGATTGCAGTTAAGAAAATTATGCTCTACTAGTTGGGAGCTAAAACTTTCTTTACAGGCGACAGTTTCTATTGTTGAAATTGGCTGGAGTTAATGATGCTGAATAAGGGTCACTTGTCTCAATTGCCAAGAATTGAGGAAATACTTTGTTATTGCTGTCTGGGCAGTTGAGCATTTCCACTGTATTGGCCACTCATGTGAAACACATTTTATTAATGGGTTTGCCAATTCAGTGGTTTAACAAGTTTCCAACATTTGTACAAAATAACCAGCATTTTTTCTTTAAATTTTGTTTCTTAAGACTTCTGATTCTGCTTAAGGTAGATTTAGGCCAGAATTGTTATGTCCATTTTGACTGTCACATTGATCCCAGATAATGTCTTAGAAACCCAATCAGAAGAAAGTTAAAAAAAAAAAAAATAATGTTCTCATCTGATAGACTTTTCTTAAGCTGAGGTATATTTTTAAGTAACTTAACAAGCATTGAACATCAAGTTTAAAGTAAAAAATTAAATTGTTTAAAGTATTTCAATATCATTCTTTATATTTACTTAAAAAAAAGTTATGAAATAGAGTTAATAAAGAAATGTGTAAAATTTCAAATGCAAAAACAAAACTGACAAGTTTTTCAAAAAACTACTTAAATATATTCTTTTGAAATGCAAGTACAATTCATTTCCATTTGTTACTAGTTCAGGTTTTTTTTGGTGCACATGAAAAACATCTGTGCAATTATTTATGTTTTTCTCATTTTGTCATTTTTAAATTCATGGTAAATGAATATAAAACAAAATTTTGCTTATTAATTTTTAAAACATCAAGTCATTTTACTTTTTCATATGCATTTTAATTTTATTTCTATATTATTATCACCATATTGGAAAATGGTGATACCCAAATTTATAATAAATGCTTAGAATTTTGAATGAGAAAAGAAAAGTAAAATGTATTTTTATGGTAATATTTAAATAATGGAAAAAAGCAAAGTTCATCACATGGTTGAGACAAATGCATATTTCCATCATTATCAAAGGTTAATTTTGAAACAAGTAAAACTTAGATTTTAGCATGTGAATTTACAAACAAGGTAAGCCATTTTTACTAAAAATATTGGTAGAACTTGTATTGGCATATATTTTAGGCAAGCAAATTTGTTGCATTTTGGAATGAATAAGTAGTTTTGATTATCTCAATAAAAAGTTATTTATTAATTACAGAAAACACAAAACCTAATTAATTCTTCCTGAAGTTAACATTTATGTAAAATAATGATGAAATATATGTTATTTTATACAGGTAGAAGCAATTATTTCAGGTGTTAACAAAATAAAGCTGTTAATTCAGTTTGATTCAAAATGTTTTTCTCAACCAACCCCCACATTTACTCCCATTTGGCTGTTTGCTGCATTAAGTGAAGCTTAGTAAATATCAACAATAAAAAAGGTGACAGCAAAATCACTGATAGAACAAAAAAAAACAAAAAAAAACAAACAAGCATATAGACTTATATAACATTTTTGGCTGTCTTTTGTTAGTTTTGTTTGAAACTTTTCTTTTTCATAGAATTAATGAGCATCTGGCATGCAAATAATGAAAAGAAAAAAAGAACAGAATTCATAGTTCTTCAGGATGTTGGCAATCATGACTCTCCACAATTTCCTGTCTTTTGTAGCCCTTTATAATTTCTTTCATCTCTCCTATATATTGTTTTGCAATCTATTTACTCAATATCATGAGGTAGAGTGTGCTTTTTGTCTCCCCCCTTTACCTTGCAGTCTGTCCTGTCACGTGTTATTTAAAATAATTAGTTTTAAATCTGAGCTTTTATCTTATAACATTTTAAATGTATACCCTTTAATAATTTTGCTAAGTGTAACATGATATTTTCTTCATTTGCTTCTAGGTGTGCTGTTACTTAAAAAGGTTGAGAAACACTAACCTAGATTAGTAATTGCTTGAGAATATCAGCTTCTGTAAGCTTGGATGTATGAGTGGTGTAATGGATAATGGCTCAGAATTGTTGATCAGAGAGCTGAGTTCCAATTCCAATTGGGTTTGTTATACTTCTTTAAACACAAATACCCTTGGGAAAGATATGAATTCACCTTTTCTCTCCCCATCTATTAGTCATGGCTTAATTACTAAGATCTGTATCACAAGAACCATTATTATCTCAATAAAAAAAGAAAAAATGTATATAAAATGTTCAATTTTTTTACATTAAACTATCTGAAGAGATTGATATTCTGTTACGAAAAACAACCAACCAATTCTATAGGTTCTGATTATGTTCAATATAGTGAATAATTTTTCAAAGCAGCTCAACACTGTGCTGAAGGCAGAAAATAATTCTTCCTCTTCTTTATACCACATCCCTTCAGAATATTGGTGCTTTGCATCCCCCTGTCGTGTGTCTTCCATCAATTCACCCCAAACCTATCAAGTAGGGTTATTTGATGTTTCCTTATGCTACTCTTCCTTCAATAGTGTGAGTGTTAAATTTTTCATAATATCTTTCAAAAATTTCAATAGTACCTTTCCGATCATAAGTATAAGTGACTTTCTAGTTGACATTTTCTTTACAACTTCCACATTGCTTGCATGTTCTGTTCATAATATTCCCAAAATCTGTCTGTAGAACCACATCTCTTTAACTTTGAATTTTTATTCATCTGCAAGATTGTTCAGTAGTCACTGCCACATAGGAGGATAGATATAATATAGAAATTCAACAGTTTTTTCTTTTTTTTTTTCTTAATATTTTTCTATTTCCTAATACTGTGCTTAGTTTCTAGTAGGTGTCTTTCACTATTCCCGTGTGCCTTCAGACCATATCACATTTTCTATAATTTGGTAGTAGCCTACTCAGTATGGATATTTGCTGAGAAAAAAATAAATCTTCTTTCTATTTCCAACCCTTTTATTCATCAAAGCCAATCTCTTGCCTGAAGTCCTTTGCAATTTATTCTGCTTTCTCAACAAGAATAAAACTAACAAAAAAAATAATGGAAATATTCTATTTCAGGAAAGTTGTGTCAATCATCATCATGTTTGTCTGTGTACCTTTTCCCCTCTGGACATATTTCTGGGGGAAAGAATTCTCTAAAAATCTAAGAGACATAAACAAGCTTTTCAGACTAACTAATCCAAATAACATCTTTAACTCCATAAAGCAGGTGAAACTTTACACAAAGATGTAATTCTCTCACTTTTTTTCTTAAGAACCTCTTTAAACAAAGATTCATCTCAAAAGAATTTAATTACAAAATTACTCACAAATCATAAGTATATGAAATAAAGGATCTGATAATAAGATAACCTACAGAAGTTGATTTGCTGTTAACAAGGAAAACCAAATTAAACCAAACCTTCATTATGTGTCTAATCATACCTCTTCACCACTTCCTTTTCTTTTGTAGCTCTTAGTAAGTTTTGTCTTTTCATGATTTATCCAAATCTTTACCCTGCCATCCATTTACACAGGCTTGGTAGGTAATGGACATTGACAATTTGGTTCTTTATTCATTTTTTTACCAGAACATCTCACAGTTGGGAAATTTAATCACTGTTGTCATAACAAAATTTTTTTCAAAAAAAAATTCTGAAATCTCTAAAGATTTACAATGAGTAACCTGGAACTAACACACCATAAAACTTCAATAACAAAATTAAATGATATAATTCATCACATTCTATTGCATCCATTGATGAACAGGTTGCTGAGGCTATAAATCTGGGTCCTTATGGTTTCAAAGAGCATAACCAAATCTATTTGATAGAAACACTATTGTATTAAAGATAATAAGGTTGTTATTTGAAAACAAAAATGACCAAATTGGTTTCCAGTAATAATCCAATAATGAAGAAAAAATAACAGACCATAGAATTACAGACTGGCACTTTAAGGAATTTTTAGAATTTACATAAAAATTAAGAATATTATTAATGAATTTTCTTTGTTTATGAGCACAATTTTCCAGTTCATGTGAAAGGAATAATGATAATAAAAAAATACTACACTGACTGCAAATATAACTTCAAAAAGAAATTTTTCTTTTAAATGTTTCTTGGTTGATCATTTGAGACAATTTATGACCTGTTTCTTAAACTTTTAAATAGTTTTAAAACTCTTTGTTTTTACTTTGAATTAATGTCATCATTTTTTGACAATAAGATTTCCTGATCTTTTTAATCAGAACACAAGATCTGGTATTAAAAGAAATGAAAACGTGTGAAATCTTTATTAATCTCATTATGCTAAACTGAACAGGAGTGCCTTACTTGATAATAATTTCAATGAAGATGTCTATTCAGCCAAAATTCTTTTCTATGAAAGTAATAAAGGAAAATTGTGAAATAAATTATGAGAATTAATAGACAATAATAAAATGAGGTAAACCCCACTGATGGTCAAGTCTTTCAATTAAAGATCTTTAGAATTCGATTCAAAGACAAAAAGATGCGTCATCAGTCACTTGAAATGACTACCTCATTTCAATCACAGTATGATGAATACAGATCAATGGCTGATTGCTTGATAACAAGAGATCAATAGTTAGATGTCTTCAGAATTTAGCCAACGCAAATGATTGCAATACAAGTTCTTTGTTGCTAATTCAGATATAAATGATGAAAGACAGTTTGAAACTGAGAGATACCATGATTTATGTTAGATCCAAAGTACTAATAAAATGGATAAGTAAACATATAAGGCATTATTTAATGACTTGGAATCTGCATTTACTTTGTAGTTTGATGGCTATGTAATTCCCACTTGTACCAGTAAAGTTGGTTATAGAGTTCAGGTAAAATCCAGGATTATGAATACTGATTTGTAAGGCAGAGTATTTACCTTGAACACTGTTGTAATAGAATTTTCCTGCAACTATTTAGCCTTGTGCTGAACTAACCTGGTATGAGTAAATATCAAGGAAAGATCTTCCTATTTATAAAGCTGGTGTAACAAAATCTTCCTAGCTCTATTTTCCTACTATTTGACTTTGCACCATATTAAGCTGGGCTGAGTCAATATTAAGAAAGGTAGGCCCTCCCTACTTGGAATATTCGGGCAACATAGTCTTAAAATTTTCATTTCGAAACCATTTGGCCTTGTGCACTAAAACAAACTAAATATCAAGGGAGGGAAGCCTTCTTGACTTGGAAAACTTGTACAATACAATCTTCCTACCTCTCTATACTAACTGACCTTATACCATTCTACAATAATAAAATATCAACAGAAGTCAACTCCCCCTATTTGGAAAACAAGTGCGACATCATCTTCATACTTTTTTTTCCCTTCAATTTTGCTTTGAAGCTAAGTTTTGTGACTTACATAATTCTATATTTTCTTCTTATGCTTGTTCTTGGTGTTTGAGCATTAGTAAAAAAAACCAAGGTCTTAAATGAATACAAATATAAAACATCCATTGTAAACTTTTTTTATGAAGTCACTTTCCAATTTGTGAAACTGGCTGATTTTGCAGGGACTTAATTATTAATAAATAAAAATATAAAATAACAATAATAAATATTATAAATACAATACAACATATAACATTAAAACTTAGTTTAAAATAAAATAAAAACAAAAAATACTAAAAGTTCTCTCAGCATGCAACAAAAAAAAACAAAAACTTTCCTGTCTAAAAATGAATGCTTTACACAAAAAAAAACAAAAAAACGTGTGGAATTATTTCTCATTGTTATGGACCTTCATAAGGTCCAGACATCCATCTCCTCTCCTTGGCACATTGCCTGTCATACAGTGAAGTAACTTTCTTTCTCTTTTACAGCAACCTTAAAACATACAACTAAAATTCACACACACACAAAATAAATAAAATTACATGATTTTAATTTACAGTTTAACATGATTGTTGTTATTTCTGTGAATGTTTTTATTCCTGTGAACACGAGGCTATACTTGCTGGTATGATGGGAGTTACCCTACAAATTACAAAGACTGAAAAGAGAGAAATCCCAATTAAAAAATTCTAATGGAAGTGTTGCATTCTTTGAATGAACAAAAATATTTGAGCACCTGTCTAAGATAAAACAGCTTAGACTTATTGTACATTTAAAATTAAAGATTTGGCTGAAGTTATTAAAATAAGCTTCAAATCAATAAAATGATTCTATGGCTTGCAGAACGACTTCATCAGACTAAGTAAATAAGCAGTAAAAGTTTAGACATGTTTTAAGAAATGTCTTTGCTGAATATGTTTTAGGAGAATATATGTTAATAACAAATTCAGCTGTTTAGCTGTAATACAAGATGACCATGGCCAATAATAATACAAATCACATCTCATTACTCTCAGAATCACAATGTCCAAGAAACTTTGATAGGAGCAGAGTTCATTAATCGAGTGAAAAGTCACTGTTTCCTCAGATTTCCAGCAAGAAATGAAATGGCCACTTATTTATAGATGTGAGTTTTTCGAAAGGGAAAATCAAAGACAAGTTGTCTGTTGAAGTAATGTGAGGATAAATCTTTGGGTAAGTGTTACAGTTCAATGTATGGGCAAAGGATTACTTGTCTTCTCAGTCACATTGATTATACCTTTTCATAACAAACCATTTGATATTGATCAATATCTGAGATGACTTTTTTCCTTTTGAACTTTGATAAAATATGATTTCGCAGACCATATATTGAGACTGACAGCTTAGTTTGCAGATCTTTTTTTCCCTTAATCACATTTGAATTCCTTTTGCCAAGTGTGACCTTTAATATTTGATAAAAAAACAAAGACTGACTTTTTCCTCTTTTCCAATGAGGAACTTCCAAAACAAAACATTTCTCCACCATCGTGGAACGAAAAATATTATCTTGTAGGTAAATTGTTCTGGGAGTAAAATGATAGGCATGATATCCACATACAAATTTCAAACAGAATAATTATCCAAACTTGTGAAATAGAACATTCTTATGAATTTTGATATGAAAGTAATGTTTTATGTCATTTACATTTGGAATATGGTTTTCATCTTTGTTGTTGTTGTTAGCACAATGTTTTGGCCATTATACCTGCCAACCCTGTTCAGGTATTTGTTGATCTGGGAACGTTTCAGGGAATTTTGAACTGAACCATTTGTTTAATCTACAGAGGAAGATTGTTTTTGTTCTGTTGTCCATGTTGAGGGATGTCTTGTTCTTAACACATCACTTAATAAATCCCAGGCCTAACTAATAAGACAACAACTTTTAGGCAAAATGTGACTTTATTCGACAACATAGTCTCCTTCTAGGGTGATACACTGATTCCAATGGTTCTCTAACAATTTGATGCCTTTTTTTGTAGAATGATTTGTCTTTGGCCTCAAAATACGCCTCTGTTTTCAATATCATTTTTTCATTGGAGCCAAATCTCTTTCCCTTGAGGTCTGCAAACAGCCAGTTGTCACTGGGAGCCAGATCCAAAGAATAAGGTGGATGCGGAAGCAATTTGAAGTGCAATTCATGTAGTTTTGCGATCAACTTGTGATACTGCGTGTTGTCTTGGTGAAAGATCACCTTTTCCTTCCTTCATTTGTGGCTGTTTTTTAGTGATTTCCTCCCTCAAATGCACCAGTAATGCTATATAATATTTGCTATTGATAATTTTTCCTTTCTCAAAGTAATCAATGAACAAAATACTTTGCACATCCCAAAATATAACCTTGTTTGCTGATGTTTGCATCTTTGGTTGCTTTGGACGATTTTCACCTGCTGTTGTCCACTCAGCTGACTGCTGATTTGACTCTGGAATGAACTGGTGAATCCATGTTTCATCAATTGTCATATATTAATGCAAAAACTCCTTCATGCATTGAAACAGTTGTAAACAATGTTCTGAATTGTAAATGCATTGTTGTTTTTTTGGCATCCACTTCGAACACAGCTTTCTCATTGACAAATGTTCATGCAAAATGGTGAATACACTGCCTTCTGATATGTTCAACTTTTCTGCTCTCTCATGCAACCTCAATTTATGATTGGCCAAAACAAGTTTGTGGATTTTTATCCCCCACATAAAATACCTAAAAACAAAATGCCACACAGCCATACAATTGATCAAAGTTCTAGCAGACACTGACTGGAGTGCTGACAAAACTGCATTACTCAAACTCTACCAATCCTTAATTGACTAACTTGACTATGGATGCTTCATATATGGAGCAGCCAGAAAATCATATATAAAAGAACTAAATACAATACACCACCAAGGATTAAGGTTGGCTCTAGGAGCCTTCAACACTTCACCAGTAGAAAGCTTGCATTCAGAGGGCAACAAACCGCCATTGACACTAAGATGAAAAAAACTAGCACTGCAATACTGCCTAAAGCTCTCATCATGTCCATCAAACCATGCAAACAAATGTATTTTCTACCAACAATACACAGACCTTTTCGATGAAAAAGAAAGTACTATCAAACCATACAGTCTGTATAAAAGATCTCACAGAAGCTCAAATAGACACAACAAAAATCCATGAATCCATCAAATCAAAATCTCCACCTTAGATGATTAAACAGCCACCTATAATATTAAAACTAAATAAACTCTCTAAAACTAAAGCCCATCCTTCAACTTTCCATGAAAAACTGCTCAACGTTCAAAATACATATACAGAAATCTACAAATTTATGCTGATGGTTCAAAAGATGGAGACAGGGCAGGATGCGTGCTATCCATAAAAAAATAAAATTAAAGAAAAGACTCTCAGATGGAGCTTCTGTGTACAGTGCAGAAGTATCTATTGACTTGGCACTAAATATAGCATCCAATGAGCACCAAAAATATCTCATACTCTATATCAGTGCTTATATCACTGAAAGAAAAAAGAATGACAGATCTCCTGATTACAAAACTACGAAATAGGATAAACAATCTAACAAAGAATAAAGACATGATCTTCTGTTGGATCCCAGGCCATATTGGTATCCAAATAAAAGAAAAAGCCGATAAAGCAGCAAAAGAATCATTACAACTAAACCCCACAACAGAAAAAATCCCTTCCACGGATTTCAAACCAAAAATGAATACATATACTGTCAAAAATTTGGCAGGAGTCATGGAACTCCTGTACTGACAATAAACTACACCAAGTGACACAAACTATCATAAAAAAAGAAACCAATAAAAGGATGTCAAGAAGAGAGGAAGTGTTAATGGCTAGACTCTGAATAGGACACACCTATATCACCCACTCATACTTACTGAAAGGAGAAGTACTAATCTGCATACCATGTCAAGAACCCTACACAGTACACCATATACTGACAAACTGCATAGACCTTGAACAGATCCAACTAAAACACTATCACGAAAATAATCTAAGGGATATTTTCAACAAGGCTGACCCTAAAAATATTCTCAGATTCCTAAGAGAGACGAAACTATACAACAAGATATAGTCCAAAAATTCCTCTGAATCATAAGTAACATTTAATTTCCACCCATCATACTCCAACAACTAATGTTTCGGCATTAAATGACCCATAAAGTGTTGATTTGCCGTAAAATAAACCAATCAACCAATCACTTAAATAACTGTACTTCATAAACTAATAATCCTAATGGGCCCAAATTTTGTCGCGTGCCATTTGAAGGTTGGTACTTCATAAAAATCAGATGGATTTTTTTTTATTAATTGTGCCATCTATATATCAGACCCAGAACTTATTGAATGATGTGTTAGTATTGCTCAGTTACTGTTTGCCTTGTTTCCACTGAAGATTCATTTGTGCTACCAGGCTGAAATTGAACCTGTCATTACTATGGCATCAATGTCATGAATTACTGCCTTAATCCACTAGTCTTTTATCCTGTGAAAATTCACAATAAAAAGAAATAATCTAGTTTTTAATTGATGACATTTTATGTAAGAAATTTGAATCCTGTCATATTTAACACTAGAATTAGCCTGTTAAGAAAGATTGTAGAAAATAGGCATAGCAGGAATTATTGTTTATAATTATTAAGATGCCTCTTGCTAACTAGCCTTTCCAGCCTAATTAGTAAAGCAGTGGAAGTTTGAATCATATATGTTTGTTCTTTATTCTATTTTCTGCTGCTAACAATTGCATCTAAATCATCTTGGAGTTGTGGTCATAAGCAATATAAATAAAAACAAGAGAAATATTAGTTGCAAATTATTAATAATCAAAATAAGTTAGCAAAATTTTTATTCAGATTCATCCAAGGGATGTAATTTCCTTTTGTAACAACTCCATGCTATTTTTTGACATTGGATATAATCTCCTCTTGACAGGATGATTAATCATTTTTCTTTTAAAGACAAAACTGATGACTTCCATTTTTTATAGGCATTAAATTTTTAAAGTTAATTTTGCATGTAGTTGGTTCCACATTATAAAGTTATTCTTCAAAAGCAATATTATTTAGATTAGTTCATTCTTGTTTAGGTAAATTAAGCCAATCAAGTGAAAACTAAAATTTACCTGGTGAAGCAAAGGAGTTTCATTTTGCTAATAATTTTGAAAGATTTTATATAACTTACAAATAAAATAAAAAGTTATCAATAGTTTTTAATGAGAGACAAAACATAAATATAAAATTAATTTATTTACTGGTAATGATACCCAACATTTCCTGTGGAAAAACAACTTTAAAGGAATATGTTAATATATAGGGTTAGCTAATGATTAATCATTTCACCTCAAGTAAGGTGATAATAGCACTAATATAAAAAAAAAACCCCGATCCTAACCAGGAAACAAGTGATAAACTGACACTCTTGTCAAATAGAGAAGGAGTGTTATTAAGTAAAAAACTTACTTATTAAATAGAACAAACTTTTTGACCAACTCAGTATTTCTTTTTAGGGAACACAACAAAAGAAATCAAAACATCATTTCCATGTTAAAAAGCAAGTGCTAAAAAATATTTGATAAAAAGAAAAACAAATGACGTCATCTCTGAATTTTACATGGCATCTGGTTATGCAACATAAGTGTATCATTCCCTGGGTGCAAGTATGAAAAGGTTCTAACCCTTGAACAAGAAGTGAACATTTGGCTATGAGAAAAGTGTGGAGAAGTTAGGTTGAAGTTAATGATTTTTAGAGTTTGCTCTTGTACCCAATTGGTAGGCATACAATCTTGAACCACACTGAAAACTAAATTCAGAAAGCAAGTCTGTTAGGATTGTAAAGGATCTTGGGAATTAACACATCTTATTTTAAGCCTACTTCAATTAGCATAGTTGCCTTGGTGACATGTCAGAAAAGCTGCTTGACAGTAAGACAATTTCCAGTGAAAACTAATTGAAATTTCTGAGTAGCATGATAGGCAACTTAACTTTTAGTTGAAACCTGTGGAGAGAAACACCAGGAAGTTCAAGGGAGTTGATGAACTCAGATGTCTTTTGAACAACCATAGAATTCTACAGTATTATATCAGTTAACTTGTATCTACTCGGGAATATGTTGCAGTAGCTTTTAATTTATCTTTTCAGTTACAATTTTTTTTTTTATGCCAGAATGCTTTTCTCACAGAAGCATTAATAGTTTTGTTATTTTTACCTTTAAAACAGCTGGAAAAATCTATTTTAATACTGAAAATTTTAGTATTTTTATTAAGTGTTTTTCAGCAGTACATTTTACATGTAAAGTAGAAAAAATCAGTTTTTAACTCAAGTTAAAAATTAAGTTTTATTGGCCTCTTATGATCTTAGAGATCAATCTCACCAGTTCTATTAGTGTTTTTTTTTGACTAACTTATCTTCATGTACCAATTAACCTTTAATGACATGATCATCTGCCTGCAATAGAGACAATGAAGGCCACAAAGTAATTCTGTGAAAGGCCATTGATCAGCTCTAATATGTGAGATAAAATACACTGTCTACTTAATAGGAAACTTAATATCTCATTCCATTTTGCAAGAAATTGTTTTATTTGAATATAAATAGCATACTGTACTCTTCTATAATGTTTTGCAGTCTCTCTTAAATATACTCTAACAAGTGGGCCCATGCTGTCAAAAGTGATGGAAACATAGATATTGATGTACCTATTATTGAGTATCTTACATCAAGAAATAAGACTTGCATAAATCTCAATGATCTGAAACAAACTACTGTTCAAGGCAACATCAGTTATGATCAACTGGTCCCCTCATCACAACCTCAGCCTATTCACCTGGACTTGCTTTTTGGCTGGACTTTTTTTTCCACTTCTGTGTTTGTTTTTTCTACTGCCGACAAACCAAAATGTCGGTCACTTTTAAAAATTTGGGTTGGTTCAGAGTCACACTCAGCCGAACATCCTCTCTAGGGATATCCGCCATGTGAGACACCTCCTCCATGGAACCAAACTGTGAGAAGAATCCCTCTACATGGTCACAGCATGCATATCAATCCTGGTTTGGCGGGTTCCCATGTATTCTGTCTGAAGCCTGACGCCCTTCACTGTCATAGTACTCATTGCTAATACTTTTGTCTCTTCCTCTGATATCAGCAGCTTGTCTCACATTGCCCTGAACTGTCTTGCCAATATTTTAAGCACAATATTTAGGCTTTTGAGAGCCTCCTCCATGCTCTCCTGGCTGACACCTATAAATTTATGGGTTTTAACATCTGGTATCAACAGGGAGATTGTTTTCACTGCAACCTCATTCACAACCACTGGAACAAACATAAGTACATTCCCATTTATGTACTCCTTATATTATGAATAAATGTGTGAATAATACAAGGAATCTTTTTAACTGGTTTTTTATTCCACACTGATGGTGAAGGTGTAACCATTGGTGAAACAGATGGCTGAAGAGATCAAGCCATAATGATTTTCATCTCACAATAAACAAAAATTAAACTGAAAGTTCCACAAATAATTTAAAGAACAACAGTGATGACAAATATATATAATATAAACATACATGAGGTTCAAAATGATGTACTTACAAAATGTTGTTCTCAAAATCAAAAAAACATTGCTCAATATGCTCACTCAGGCCACTCAAATTTGGCTGTCCTTTTTATATTCAAGTCTCACTCTGTCCACACAAAAGGACCACAGACTGTTCTATAAAAGAACCACTGTGCTTATTTTTTTCGTCTTTGTTCTAGAATCTCAGCAACAGAAAGCATATATTCTTCTTCTCTTCAACGTAAATCTATTACTACTACAAAAGCAATAATTAGCATGCTGGTTTCTCAGGTCTGTTTTAATATAATACATTTGTTATTCACTGAGTGCTCACATATTATAGTCTTATGCTGGACTAAGTCCAGCTTAATAAATTTCACGTGTGTCTGTATTTTAGCAAATCTTGATCATTTGGTTAGATGTTGAAAAGTAGGTTGGGAGAACATTGCAATACTCTGTATACCAGTGTGCAAACAGGGAGCATAAGGGGAGGGTGTATCATAACTTTTGCAATTTGTTCAGTAATCATTCTTGCTCATGAATGGAGCAATGAACCCACTTCTCTTGTGCAGGTCTTGCAAATCACTTGTAAACCTACAACAGATATGGACCCCCTCCACCCCACTTTAGTCCTTGCTTTATACACACATCGATTCTATAAGGGTAAATTATCCAATATTTTCAGACTAGATGATATCACATGGCAATGTTTTTAAGATAGATCAAATTGAAAAGTTGGTTGATTTTGGTATGAAACTGAGCCATGGTACAAATATATTAAAAAAAAAGTTTAAATAATTTTATTATGTATGTTTATAAATCTATGATTTATTTATGCAATTAATACTGCTGTCATATCTAGTCTTACACTTCTGCTATGTATTTAGAAATTCTTGATAAAATTCAAAGAAGAATATGCACTGTTATATTGCAATGTCATTTTTCCATCACTGTACTGTATTTTCCCTGTGCCTTTTCTATAAATATTTTCATGGTAATTGTTTGAATGAGTTTTCCTCTTTGGTACTTCAAGTATCTGAACTTGTGTGCTCTACTAGATTGGCAGTTAGGTCACATCATTTTACAACTGAAATGGCTACATGTAACTAATAGTTCTTCTTGCACACTTCTCACCTGTGCAAATCTCTTTGAGCCTTTTGCTTTCAAGTCAGCTCTGATTTTCAAAAATTTAATGGAATATCAATCATTACCCTTTGTTTTCTAAATACTTGTTCTTTTATTATTATTGTTCCTTAATGTTTTTCTTAAATTCTTTTATTTTCAGTAACCCCTTGCAGCTTATTGCCTTACTTAAGGGAAATGATTATATATATATATATAAACACAAACTTATAACTATACTCATTTCGAAAAACCCTCTGCGTATATACGTGGAAGGAAAACATGGTTGTAAAAAAAGAAAGAGCAAAGCACATGAACATCAGCCAAAGCGATTGAGACCAAGTCAGCATGTAGCCCAAAGAAACAATCCAAAATGAGTTATCAACTAACAAAAAAGTGCTCAATACTTAAGCAGAGCAGAATAAGTAAATTAAACCTAGAGAGCCAACAAACCTACCAAAGTTTCACCTAAATGGATCTTCAGGGAATGCTAGCCTTCTTCCCTGAAGAACCTTGGTAGGTCTGTTGGCTCTCTAGGTTTAATTATATATATATATATAATCTGAGATGAGAAAAAAACTGTACTTATCCAATGCATTTTGTCCTCTGAGGTACTTTATCAAAGCAATACTCCTTGATAAAGTTCCCCAGAGGACAAAACGTGTTTGTTAAGTACAGTTTTTCATTTTGACTTTTCTATAGATAGACTCTATATGAGAATATATATATGCATTCATGTGCTTCAGAAAAATATCATGATCATTTACATGCATGATTACACACATTTAATTTGAAGCATCTTTTACAAATATTTGATTATTTAATAAAAAAATTCAGCCCAGTAAAACGTAACAAGTGTTTTAATTTTTATTTACTGTTGTGAGATAAGATTTAATGTAAATGCTGTATTGAAAAGAATAAAAATTTGCTTTTCTTGGCTTGGAGTTATAGTATTGAAATAAATCTTCAAAAATTCATTTATCATTGTTTCAAGTGCTTTGAAAACTGAAAGAAAAATTTTTTATTTATCTAAATTCAATAAATTATCCAAAATGCTCTCTTTTAAAAAAAAAAAACAAAAAAAAACAAACAGACCAACACACTTGATTTCTTTCTTTTCTTTGACAGTTCTTAAAACCTGAGATTTTAATGTCAAAAAACCTTTCTTTACCTAATCTCTGACCTCCAAAATTGATTTTGCAAATTTAAACTAGAATTTTCAAAATCAAATAAAATATTTTGAACTGTTAATTTCAGAAATCTGAAGGCACTTTGGGATAGTGAAAGACGCCTTCCAAAAACTAAGCAAAATATTAAAGGAAAATTCTGTTAGAAACAAAGAAAAAACTATGAACTGTTAGGTAGTATCAGTCCTTGGATATGGCAAGGGAATGCTGGACAATATCTCCTCACAGATGAAGAAGAGACTTGAAGCAACAGAAATGTGGTTCTACAGAAGTATATGGAGGACACTATCGATTGAACATGCTTGCAGCAAAGTTTTAGAGAAAATAGATACAAAAAGAACATATATGTAAAAGCAGAAGGAGGCATTTGAAATATCTAGGGGTACATAACAAGGAAAAAGAGCTTGAAAATTTGATACTCATAAGAAAGCTAGTGAACTTCAGCAAATGGATAGCAGAATCGATTGAGAAGAAAAAACAAAAACACAAATTTACATAAGACCTACAAAAGACAAGAAATTGAGGAGAGCTATGATTGTCCATGTCCTGAAGAGACATGGCAAATAGAAGAAGATATCACCCTTGCTTGATGAACATCCATTAATGCTAAGGACACATGGAAAAGTTTCTGGTTTAACCCTTTTCCTGACTCTTCAGGAAAATCTACACAAATTAAAATTTAATAAAACAAATTTTTGACTCTTAAATTAAAGCATACATCTTGAAAACATTGAAGTTGACTAATGTCAAGCAAAAAAAATGTTATTTTTTATTATTATTAATGAAACTCATCATTCCAACAAAGAAGAAACTAACATAAAGTAGAATTTAGTCAGCTTAAAATTTACATGAAAAACTTTCAGTTATAAATGACATGTAATTTATGTCAAATTATCACACTGCAATGTTTCTTTATAATTATTAAGCTAGATGTTAATCTTTGAATACACTTAGAAATCAAAATTATTTTTATATGCCAAGTCATGTATAAACAACTACATTGATACAAAATATATATGAAAGATATACATCAAAAGAAAAAAAGATTAATTTCCTGCCTTCCAAGATGTTCAGTACTACGTGTCCATACATGTAAGCTCATTGAATTTTTAACTACTCACTGGAGAGATAAGTAAATTTTCCTCATGAGTCAAATTTATTTTTTTCCCCTTCACAAAATAAAATTGCTTTTCTCTTATTAAAAAAGATACTTATGTATACATGCACACACACACACACACACACACACACATATATATATAGGTAGGTAGATACAAAGAATTTATCTCTTTAATAGAGCATATTCTTGCTAACTTCAAAGGTTCATGAGAACACTATTATGTTCTCACTCATCAGGGCTCTGTCTTATACATACAGACCTGACAAGTGAGAATAGACCCTTTGTATCTGTCAATGCTCTATATACACTTCAATATAAATCACTTTACAATAAAAAACCTACCTGTCAGAATACATTTTATCTGTAATAACCACTGAAAAATAACAACAATGGTGCTAAATACAACCACAATTAAAAACACACACACACA
The DNA here is from genome assembly GCA_037127315.1 of Ascarosepion bandense. NCBI lineage: Eukaryota > Metazoa > Mollusca > Cephalopoda > Sepiida > Sepiidae > Ascarosepion > Ascarosepion bandense. The sequence continues at coordinate 4,624,340 of JBBBDQ010001308.1, forward strand.
CACACACACACACATATATATATATATATATATATATATATATATATATATAATGGAAATTAACAAAGATTAACAAAATTGGTTATAAACAATCGACAATTTAAAAGTATTTGTTTGAACATTATTTTTGATCGCTACTCATATTAAGTAGATATTCTTTTTTTGTTCATCAAACAGTAAATATATTTATTTCTACCGGCCTGATTATTTACGATAAATTTTTGTTACGAAAAAGTGTGTTATTCGTAACAAAAATTTACTTGCTACTTAAGTTTCAACCACACCAGTCTCAAAGAAATAGCTTGTATGCAAGACGTTTCATTATATACATGATAGCTAGAACTTTCATACAAGGAAAGGGGGACCTCTTTCTGTTTATGCCTGTCAAAAAGAAAAGTGACCTCTTTACTGAAGGGGAGGGAGGACGTGAAACACAATCATTGTCAGCTGGGCTCGTACAGCCCGAAGACATACATTTTAGCATGCCTGCATCCCGTCATTACCTCAGACTTCTTGCTCAATAAATTTTTCTGGTCTGATTATGTAACAATAGCCAGTTTCTCCTCTTGGCACAACCTGCAAACCTTGTCACCGACACTGTAAGGTATGACTCTCTTATGTATACCCCATTTCCCATGAGGGCTTCTATTGTTTTTTCCTTTCAACTACTACATGTGGCTGGTGAGTTTGGTACAATTCCTGTGTCTTCCTAACTTGAAAGAAGACATGACTATAACATCTCTTTTTAAAACTGCCTTAAGCGCACCTAACATAAACCATTTTCTGCCCAATGAAATCTTCCACCTCAACTTGTTTTACAGTTGACATTTACCCTTGTCCCTGCTGTTACATGAGTCATTATTCTTTTGCATGTTACCCTTGAAGTTCTTGGTATTTTGTTTCTTTAAAGCTTCATCCAAATTACTGGTACAGTTGTCTAATATTTAAATAAATACCTTCCCCATATTAGTTTTCACCAAATTAAAATGGGGTTGAACTAAATAATATATCTAGATTTTCACTTGCTGGTTCATTTGGATGTTTAAATAACAACCTTGATTTGTGCCCCTCCTCCCTTAATGTTCATTAACTCTTCTATTATCAGGCACTATTATAAGTCTGTCATCTCTGTACACCCACACCCACACACACACACACACACACACACATATATATATATATATATATATGACAAAGTGGAAAAAGTGTACTTATGATGCATTTGTGTTCTTCAGGACTAAATTTTTTATGTTGATACGACTGCACAAGCATCCGAAGAAAGAGTGGTGGGGATTTTTTAATATTTTATAGAATATTATAATTTTTTTCCTTCTTTAGATTCGTGATAAAATCCAGTGCAGTGAAACCGATCTTGACTTGTCATCTTAACATCAGTCACTTTCTCACATGTTACATGGCTTCCCATAATCTTCTCTACAAATACTTTCATGGCAACTGCTCTGACAAATTTTTTCCCCCTGGCATCCCAACCACATGCTACTAGATCTCACCCTTTTACCATTGAAATAGTTAAATGTAACTGTAACTTCTCTGTCAGTTTCTTTTTCCACGTTTCTCACCTGTAGAACTCCCTTCCGTCTACTTACTTGCCTGATAAGTACAATCTCTAAAAAATTAAATGCATGGCAATAGCAATCTTCTATCTTGTAGAATCCCATTAATCTTTTATCCTTTCCTCAATACCCCATATACTCAGTCTTTTCCCTCACTTTCTCTCTCTCTCTCTCTCTAAACCCCTGTTTACTAGTGGCAGTCCTGCCTTGCTTGGAGTGAAATGATTGATAAAAAATAATACAACAAACCTTGCTACTAATAATGCACCATTGACTAACATATATGAAAAGTGAATAATTTTTGTAAATCTTTTTCTTATTTCTGTGAATTTTTTTGCGGATTTTTATTTTTTTTCTATATTGTCATTTTTAACTTTAATTTTTTTTTGTGATTATTAATTATTTGTGACTGTAATTATTTTCTGTTATACAGGTTCATTTTTTTTTTACAATTTTTTTATATGGATTATTTTTAGTTTTGTGTATATTTTGTACATATCTGGCCTCTTATAGTTGTGTGTTTGTGTGCAGTTATGTATATTCTCATGTTTGTTCTTGTATACCATATTGTTTTGCCTTTAAGATTTTGTATATGTGTAATTTGGTGTATGTGTTGTTTATTTTTGTGACATTTCTGGTCATTGCCTCAGTGTTATACTGTATACGCCTCTACTCTTCACCTGACCTTATTTCCTCTTTGTGCCAGCTTAAATTTTTTTTTAATATCCTCAGTTATTTGATTTTTTGGGTCAAATGAAAGAATTTGTATTTTTTATCACTGCCAAAATAAATTTTGGACTTTCAACCGCTTAATTGTGTTGTATTTTCTTATTTTTCTCTCCATATACCACATAATATATTTCTCTCCTCAACTGAACCCTGTGAGAGAACAAAAGTTCAATAGAGAAGTCGTAGCTCACACTTATTTTAAAGAAAGTTTTAGTTAAAAAATGTAAAAAAATAATGAAAATTATTTAATTATAAGATGATTTTTCAATGAATTCTTTTGAGAGGAAATATATTTTCTGTTAAAAATGAATGAGCATGATACATTCAAAATTCTTTTGTCTAACTTTCATCTTGAGTTCTTAGAAGTAAATACTTACCTTGGTCATGAAGTGAAAAATCAAACAATAAGCCTATCACAATGATAAAAAATGTTTGTTCAATAAGCCAAGCTTGAAAATCACACATGGGAACAAGTTCATTGTGATATTCACTCATTTGGCGTCATTTCGTCATATCATACCTAACATGAAAGAATCATGAAAATTATAAATGCCATATGAAATAACACAGGGACCATAACTGAAACTTGAACATGACAGCAATTCTGGACTGAGTCCTACATCAAAAGAATCACTAACAAGGACTGATTCTATCCAGATAAATGAGAATGTAATAAATAAAATACAAAGAACTTTTGAGACAACTTATTTGTTTCTGTTGTAGAACAGTGAATATAATGCAAAAATGACATTTATTTGGTAACTGAGAGTTGTAGATCCCCTACTTGAGCCTCCATCTTATGGCCAAGTTGAAATATTATCTGAACTGATCTTTTTAACTTGTTGAATTTATGGTTCATCTGCATAACCATGAACAACAGTTACAGCTATCATAGGCTGATGAAAGAAACAAAAAAAACTGACATGACGATAATATTGTACATTATTAGGACAGAATTAATGTAAGGGTCACATGCCCTTCTTGTGTCAAAATTATGATGGGGCCACCCCCTGTACTACATCTCAATTTGTATAAGGTAATATTTATTATATAAAGTAAAAATTTCATTGTAACCTAATTATGTTCAATCATGGATCAGATGCAGTATTGGGGAACAATTCAACTAGAAAAATTGAAAATATATACAGTGTATATACAAATTAGAGACATGTTATAGGTTGGTCCATCTTAAATTAACAATGGTTTGTGGCAATTTTTAACATCAACTTGAGATTTTTCTTGTTAAAAAGCTGAATAAATTTAACACATTCAACATTATGGAAATATTACTTAATTTCATATCGTGTTTTTACTAGACTTGGCATTAGTAAATCAAATTCATGGATTTGTATGGAAAAAAAGATTCCAGAATTATATCAAAATCTGTGAAAATTTTTCATCCATCAATAGTCAGTTGTGTTTAATTTAATTTGTAATGTATACAGATTAGGGTAAAAAAACAAAACAAAATCACATGTTAAGATAGTGAGGAATGCAAAGCACTACCAATGGCCTTCAATCAGTGTAAGAGTTGTATGTGCTGACTGTATATGAGGCCATTAATAGATTAAGATGAAATAGAAGTGTGACAAGAAAATGTTAAAATCAGAATGAAGTTGAAGTGTTTTTTATTCCTCCTGCCTTGTAAAATAAAATAGTACAACATTTAAAGAAAGTTGTATCGCACATGTTCAGATTTTTCTTTTTTAAAAGACTTTATGATTGCTACTGAATGGTTGATCCTACAATAGAGGATACAGTATTAAGTTTATGAGTTATTCAATATTATTTTAACCTAGCCAAGGAATGTAAGGTAATTTTTCTCATGTGATATGATTTATACAATTTCCTAACCCCTATATATATATATATATAAAAATGAATAAGAAGGAAGAATATAATTTCAGTGTTCAAAACATGAATTTAAAACAGTGTTCGATATAAAAATAGACTAATGAATATTTATTATTATTTTGTTAGAACTTGTGAAAAACTATAAACTACTACAGAATTGTACATTTTGTTTTGGCATTGAAAGACCAGTGTCTCATAAGATAGTTAACACTTTCCTTTATTTTTGGAAAAAAATCTTTGTACAAGGTAAAAACAATATAATTAATGAAAAAAAAAAAGGAAGAAAGAAGGGAAGAAAAAGAAATAAGAATAATAAGAAAAGGAAATAAGAATAATAAGATTGAGAAATCAAAGAAAGATACAGAAGAAATAGAAAGTGAAGATAAAAATAAGTGAGAAAATGTAAAGGGAAGAGCCGATGAAAATGGCTAAAAGAGAGGAATTCAAAATAAGGGCGGAAATAAATTGCATACCAGTATTGAAATAGGCTACAATGTTGCAGCTCAGATCTTTTAGCACTAAAAAAAAATTATGAAATCCTATACACAAACAGAAATATTATTCATAAAAAAAAGGATATTTAAAAAAATACAAAGATGTAAATTCATTAAATCAAATATTATAAATTAGAATAAAAAAATAAAATAAAGTAAATAAAAATTATTCTCCCTTTCTTTTTTAATATCTTCTTCCCATGTATTTCTAAAAACAAATGAAAGTGTTGTTTTCATATAATCTAAAAATTCTTAAATAAAAACGTTTATGATTGCAGTAAGGATGTGGAGGCATGCCCATTCAAGACAACATTCATTATGCAGTTAGATAGGAAAGATTGGATCAGATCAAGCAAGCGTCCCATGATACCATAGCCCTGTAGCTTGCACAGAAGACCAGCATGCCAAACCCTATCAAAAGCCTTGAAGATATCCAGGGCAACAGCACAAGCCTCACAGGACTTATCAAGTGCCTGGTATATGTACTCCGTGATGGTTGTTAGCATTTTGGCAATACACCTGGTAAAGCAGAATTTAAACTGTCTGTCTGAGAACAGTTTATGGGCAGTAAGATGTTGAACTATCTCAGCATTGATAATAGCCTTGAACATCTTTTGAAAATTGGTAGAAGGCTGATAAGGTGATAATTGGATAGGTCTGAGCATCCCCCTGAGTTCTTAAATACAAGAACCACAGAAGAGAACTTGCAGTAGGTAGAGAAACAGGAAGCAGAAAGGCAGTAATTATAGAGTTTAGAAAGGACAGAGAAGAGTTCAGGGACACATTTCTTCAGGACAATGACTGGGATTCCATCATCTTTGCTCATCTTATGGGGGTCAAGCTTTGATATTATCTTAGTTATTGGAGACAAAGTTATGTAAACATTTTTCAGATGAGCCTCAGTTCTAAGAGGGAAGTTGGGTGGTGGTACTTCTGACAAGATGTTTGTACACTGTTAGAGCACAGTTATATTTTATAAAGAATGATGATGATGATCCCCATCAAAAAAATTTACTGAGAAAAATTTGACCTCATACAATTCTAATTAGAATACTTAAGAACTTTGTGACAAAAAATCCCTCTTTAGCTGCACTGAAATATATATCAGTACAATATATCAGTACATGCTTGTAATGGAGAAGAATTCAAAATTCTTAGGAAGAATCAGTAATTCAGTCACTCAAAATTCAAAGAGAAGAAGGAAAAAGGAAGGAATTGTGTAATGTACAAATGTTATAAGATTAACTTTGTAGAATTATCTAAACTTCATGCTCCACAAAAACCTTTTTTTTCTTCTTCTCCTATGAATTCTATATTAAACTTTGGCATTTGAACTTAATATAAATCTTCGGTTGATTAAGAGAATCGAAGGTTTTGAAACATGTAACAACATTCGATAAAAATTGTGTTATTCACTTATTGTCTACAATTTTTATGTTTATTTACATCATTTGAAAAACAATAATTGGAAGCGACTTCTTCTGTCTATTTTTAACAGTGTGTTCTAATATTCTGGTGATTTGGAATAAAGTGATGTTTGTCTATGAGACATTGATTACTTAGTAGCATAGACTTCAGAATTATATTCATCTTTCTGCACACATATTTTTATATTCACTTATTCACATTTTATGCCTTAAATGAGTGATCACTTAATGTATGAAATTTTTTTTAGACTTTTCTTTTTCTATTCAGTTATTTTTTTTCCTTTTCATAAATATATTTTCTTCAGGCTCACAATTTATATCCAGGAGAAAGAAAAAAAAAGACTCAGAAAATATTTTCCCAACAGAAGTATATTTTCTAAATTTAGAACTAATCATTTTCCAAAACAAGAAATTTTTTGCTTCCTTTAACTCTTCCCATGAGCACATATTAATCCATCCAAACCAGTACATATTTTATTCTTTTTATTTTTTTGTTGGAACCATTATTGTCATTGTTGCAATAAGTTGAATGCTAATCATCTTCATCCAAGGCTATTCAAAATGTCTGCTGACCAAAGTTGATTTCAGAGGCAGTAATTTTCACAGTGAATAGCGATTTTTTTTTTCTTTTTTTTTTTTTTTTTGCATTAATAAAATTCTGAAAGAAAAACGTTTTTTTTTTTTTCAATATCACAATCATTTAAATTGAGAAATATTTGAATAGAGTTGAACACAGTTATTTTCTTGAAAATTTTCAGAAAAGATCTTTTATTGCATTTTATGTTATATGCATCGGCAATGAATAACTTTTTGTTCAACTATTTAGATGCTAAAATCTTCCTAATGATTCATATTTACTTGCACATTCAATGATTTTCGAGAAACCATTTTCTTGCTTGAAGCCAGCACTTACTTATTGTACTGTAATTTTAATTGGACCAATCAAAATGCTTCAAGTATATCCTATGGTCGGTATCTCATATAAATAATTCTTTCAGTCTGGGCCAGTTTAAAAGCTTTAAACCAACAAACCATTTTCTGTTCTGAATTTTGAGATGAGAAAAATTAATTTATTTGAATGAATTAATATACAAAACTTTTTCCTTTAAATTTTAAGTAGATATATTAAAAGAAATTATGAAATTTAAATTAGTTTCCTTTTAAAGAAACATTTTTCCATCTAGAACCAATTACATGTTTATATGCTTGCAATGATTCCAGCTCCTAATTATGTTATACAGAGCATCACCATCAAATTAATGCTTAAATACAAATATTATATTAATAATTACTTAAAATTGTTTATTTTTCAACTGCTGAGAGAATTTTCTTTAATTAACTCCCTTTTTCTTATACAGCTAAAATTTGTTTTTCAAACTAAAATTTTAAGTTTTAACACAATTAAAATTGATCAAGAGTTTGAAAAAGTTATCGGAAGAAAAAATCCTTTAGGGTTGCAAAATCTAGTTAATTCTAAGAATATGAATGCATTAAAATTATTTTGTATAATTTTTATGTTGTCTCAATGAATTTTAAAATCTACTTGTAGATGTCAAGTAGCTCTTATCTTCTGAGTTTCAATCTTTGGTTACTCAGCGACAAATCAAATTATTTCCTATGAATAGAAGCTAAACTTAAAATTTACCTGAAGAGAGGAATTTAAAAAAAATCTTTTTCATCATTTTTAAGATACATGGATGTTATATTTAATGAACCTCTCCTGCTAAAACGTACAAAACTCTTGAAAACTGTATCGAGTTTTCTTTTGAAATGTGCGGAAAGGAAGCAAAGAGCCTAATTCATCATTCCAATCCATTTTTTGATTCGATTTTTCTTCTTTATTTCTTGCGCATTATTATTTTTATTTCTTTCTTTACACTATTTACTTTAATTTCCCTGTATTTTTTTGTTTTTTGTTTTTTTCTTGCTTATCTTGGCTTTTCTCCTGAATCTTTCATTTGGCCTCTCATTGTTATTTTTTTTCCTTCGTTTCTCTTTTTCTTTTTCTCTCTCATTTCTCTTTGTCTTCTACTGTTATCTTCTTTTTTTTTCATCTTTTCCTTTATTTTTATTTAACTGCTATTGCAGAAGCATTTTTAAAAATAATTTCCAATTCATTTTTTATTTCAAGCATTCACTAGATCTCTAACCAAAAACCAATTTAATTCAGAAACAGTCCCATAAATGACATCCACATCATGCAATGTTCTTAGTCAAAAGAGAATATAAAGTAATCATACATTTCTTTTTATGGTTTTTAAGTTTGAGAGAAAAATAACTTTAATGACTGCAGGTGATAAACATGTTGCCTCTGAGTTGGATTGATAAAAATGATACACATCTATTTCTAAAGAAGGGAACAAAGATTTATTTTTTGGCATGCAATTTGCACTTTTATTACTTGTAGCATAATCTGGAGATGAACACACCTCTCCAAAAGAGTGCTTGAACTTATCCAACTACTATAATTATTGACACCAAGAATTATCAGGAGAGTCAGAGAAGGAAGTAGAAAGAAAGTTAGAGAAAGCAAACTGGAAGCGGGCTTTATAGCCTGACTACAGAAATCAGCAAGACTATGTCTTCTTCTTTTATGTACCTTATCCCTTCAGGACGTAGGCGATCATGGCCTTCCATGTCTCTCTATCCCTGGTGGTTCTTAGCACGCTTTCTCCTGCAATGTCTCTCAGTCCCCGTTATGTCATCCGCTGCTTTCCTCTGTCTCTTTTTCCCTCTATCTAGCCTGTTAGTATCAGGTTCTCCAAGTCCTCCTTCCTCATTGCATGTCCCAGAGACTTCTTTTGTCTCTTCCTGATGCTCAATATTAATTTCCTTTTCATTTCCATCATTTCCAAAACCTTGTCATTGCTCACATGCTCGGTCCACGATATCTGCAGCATCTTTCTGTAGAACCACATTTCAGCTACTTCAAGTTTTCCCTTCATCTTTGTTGATATTGTCCAACATTCACTCTCAAAGCAATTCACATGAAAAAGAAATTAATTTTTTTTTCCCTCTCTTGCTAAGTATAAATAGCTGGCATAGAAAATTAAAAATTCACATAAAAAATTTTGTGGGTTCATACATATTTATAGCACAATGCAGAAGTTCATAAATTTCAAGACTGTATGATATATAGCTATTAGGAAAAAAAAATCAACTTTTTTGTCATAGTTAATGACTACAGGTACAAACATAAAACCAATATTGGAAGAATTAAAGATAGTTAATCAGCAACAGTGAGAAATTCCAGAAAATAATATTACAACAAATCCAATGTGAGCAAATCACATATTGACAACCTTTAAAAGCAATCCTGGAAATGCATGGAAAAGTGATACATCAATTTCATTTTTAGTGGATTCAATTGCTAACTTAGTGAAGTTAATGATGTCCCAGAAAAAAAATATTACCTTCATATTGTACTTCAGAAGGTACAAGGCCATTTTCAGAGGAGAATATCAAAGTTGGTTTGATGAAAAGAAAATACATATTTTCTTGTTAAAAAAAAAAATGTGCCCTGCTGAATATCTGAATTTTATTTTTCCAAATACTTAAAAAAAAATGTCATTTAATGAAACTGCGCTGATATTATAAAAAATTTTGGGTGAAAAGAATTCCCTTTTTTTATACAGGTTGGCAGTTCATAAGCTGGAAAAATCAACCATGAGTGTGAGAAATTTAAATTGGATAGACTGTCCCCAGATAAATTTAAATGTCTAATCTTTGTGTAAGGTCTAACATCAAGCAAAAATATGGAAATACGCTCTTGAATTCTTACAGAACTTGAATAGGATTCAAAGTTAACAATACAGACTGTTGTGAAAGAGTGCCAAAAAAATTGCCGATTAAAGGTATGATACAATGAAAATTAAACAAAAAGATATGTCTGGAAGCTATGTAATTTCACTCCTCTATAGTGCCTGAGGTCCGCGCTATTTATGCTAGTATCTCACTTACATACCACACTACACTTCCCTGAACCTGAGAGGCTTGATACCCTTAGTTGCTCTGTCACTTCTTCTAAATATTCTGGATGTTCTGCATTGCTCTTCTGTTTGTTTTTCTTAGGTTCTCTTTAATGGAGATCTTAGTCTAAATTCATTTTCCTCTTCTAAATCTGTTAATTTATTTCCACTTTCCTCCATGTTCTTTTTGTTACAGTTTCCCCATTCTCTGTCACTTCTTGTTCCTTCTTTCACATTTCTACATCTTCAGACTCAAACTTGGTTCTAAATTGATCAGTGTGAGCTTAATATTGGTCACCCCTTTTTTTCTAGTACAGCCATGTTCTGTTTTTTTTTGTAAGATGAACCATGCCCTTTCTGGCTCTGCCTCCTTCTATTTTATGAACCAGACTTTCTACTCTGTGGCAAACAATATGGTTAATGTGACTCTAATTTGCCTGCCAATTAATGCTGATGGGCTTTACTTTCTATCAGCACGAGGAACTGTTTCATAGTTTAACATTAAATTAGGGAGACATGCCTCTATATTCTTATTAAAAGTTGAAAACATCTTTAGCCCCATTTTTATTGTTTGGACCATCCTTTCTGTTGTGCCATTTGATTGTGGGTGATACGGTGGGATTGTAGATGGTATACATCCTATTTTTTTTTTTTTTTTAACTGCAACCCTAAATTTTCATTGCAGAATTATAGTGCATTGTCAGTGACAGTGGACTGAGTTACAGTGTTTCTTTCAAATATTGTTCCTAATATTTGTTTCACAGTGGCAGTTTTGTTATCTCTGACCTTTATTACTTCTGATCAGCTTCAGAATGACTCTCCCAAGATTAAAAATAAACCAATGTTTTTAATGTAGGCATGGTCCATGTAGACTCATGTCCATGGCCTCACCTCTTTAGGTAATGTGTGTAATTTGGTTTGTTTAAATGTTTTAATTTCCGTACATTTGTGGCATTATCTTATGTGTTCTTCAATATCTTTAGAATATCCTGGCCATCAAGTTTACAGTCTCAACCTTCTTTGTGTTGCTGTGACACTGCAATGTATATTGTCATGCACATTTCTAATTATTTCCTTCCTTAAAATTTGGGGTTTGGGGAGTGTTATGGTGAAACACACCTTTTCTATAGTGAATAGACTCTCCCACCTAATTTAAGTAGGAGTAGTAAGAGGAACGAGAGTCAGTCGATGTTGGACGATAGTAGTTAATAGTTAGTTGAATACAAAAGTAGTCAGCAACCTGGCAAGAGTAATACATATATCAAGTTCCTAACATTTTGTACGTTGAACCTATGAGAACCAATTTTAGTACAAATACTAGCCTTCACTGTGAAAATAACTCCACAACAGGGGGGGCACTATTATGTTTGCATTACATATAATACCTTTCTCTACCATTAACTTATGTCTTACTTCTGTGAAAGGTCTTTCCACTATAGTCCAGTTATTCCACACATTCTTTCTTATGTGCTCTAGTATTTTGCTGAGTTTCGGGTCTTGCTGGGTTTTAATACTGAGTGTTTTGTAGGATAATACATCCACTTCCACCCATTGTATTACACCATCATCCAAATTTTCATGTTCCTCTCCATTTCCATTCTGAAATCTTGTTCTTGATAATGCCATCCACATGAAGAATAGTGTTTCCTTTAACATACATAGTATCAAAATCAAATGCCATGATTTTAATGACCCACCTTAAAATTCTTGATAATGTTACTCTTCTCTTGGTAACTTCTTTCGTAGATTAAATAAGAATTTCAAAGGCTTGTGATCTGATTTTCACTGGAACTTGTTGGCCAATGCTTCCTTTACTACATTAGAATAATTACATTCTGCCGATGACAATTTACTGGAAAGATACATGATTGGGTGATACCCCCCTCCCTCATGATAAAATAACTGCTATGACATGTTCACTTGCATCACTCATTAAAGTAACTTCTTTTCTCAAGTTAAAGATTTTTATTACTGGTTTACTTGTCAAAGCATTTTTTTTTAATGCTTTTGGTTGCATTACTTTGCTTCTGCATCCATGTGAATTCTACATTATTTTTTCACACATTTTTCACAAACGGTTCAGTGAGTTCACTATATCTAGGAAGATATCTGCTGTGGAAATTAATTAATCCTAGGAAAGATTTTAATTCTTTTTTGCTCATGGACTTCACTACTTTAGTAATTTTGTTTGTTAACCTCTCGTCAGGTGATATTCCTTCTCTAGATATTTGTATCCTACATAGGCTATTTTTTTCAGTCTAACTCGCATTTGCCTCTGTTAATGATTATGCCTGCCTGATTTAATCTTTGTAGGACTTGTTCTGCTTTAATTTGTCCTTGGTGTGAGCTCCCATGCATATATCATCTTGATAGATTATGTTTTCCACTTTTTCTAATAAGATCTCGAAAACCCTCTGAAAAACATGATTTGCTGTTTTAATGTCAAACAGCAGGTGAGTTCATCTTAATAATTCTGAAAGATGTATTTATTGTAGTAACCTCCTTATATCTGTCATTTATTTCAATTTGTTTATACGATGATTTTAAGTCAATCTTTGCAAAGTGCTTCATGTTTGATAATTCATGACTAATGGTTTTGATACTTGGTAGAGGAAATGAATCAGAACATATCTGATGGTTAATTCTAATTTTGAATTTGCTGCATATTCTAATGTCTCAGTCGGCCTTTATTATGGCAATTATTAGTGAAGCCCAATTACTCCCTTGATGAGTAACCTTTTCCAAAATGTCCTGCTGAATCATTCTTTTTAACTTAATCACAACTACAGGTAAAATATGTGTTGACAATTTCCTTGCTTCGATATATGTTGGATGATAATTCTCCTTCAAGTGAATGCTTGCTTTATAATCCTTTGGTAATCTTATTTTTCTTCTTCAGACTCCATCAAATTAATAAATTTTGAAGTATTGACTCTTAACTCTAGCAATCCAGTGTCTTTTGTACATGCTACCACTGTCATGGGTATTATTTTGAAATGATTCTTTTTTGTTTCGAATGTTCCTTCGAATGTACCCAATGCTTTAATTGTTGTTGCCAACAAATTGTTTTAATTGTTAGGCAGACTTTTTAGCCTAGGCTTTCCCATGTCCTGCCAAAAATTAATTGGAATTAGCATAGCATCAATGCTGATATCTGCTTACATCTGAAAATATTATATTTATTTCTATTCTTCGCCTGGTTTTCATTTACTGTGAATATTTCCACCTTTTCTGTAGCAATTCCCGTGTCTTCAATTTCTTCAACTTTCCTTTTGTATTTATATACCTTTCTGAAAGTGATTGTTTCTTCTTTTTTTCAGATTAGGGGCTTGTTTTACCAAAAGATAGGCTGGGCATTTTTTTTTTTATATGCTGTTCACCACTGTAATTGTATTGAACTTTGTGTTTCACATCTCTCTCTCTTTATTTGTCCTGCTGTTGGTTGAACTGCTTTTTTTATTCTAGTTGCTGCCCGAATTCTATATTGGTTTTTAAGTTCAAATTAACAACTTGCAGGCTTTCCAATATTTAATGTTTAAATGAGGAGTCATTCATGCCTTCTATCATCTGTAACTGGATCAGCTCATCATTGGCGGTCATTTTACCTCTAACAATTTTTTCAAATTTGCAATGCTTGCATTTTTTTTTAATAGATGTAAAAATTGTATAATAGACTTGTTCAGTTGTCTTGTCCCAAGAGTCTTTGTTCCTTCAGTGATAGCTAACCTCCTCTTTGGCTTACTATTCATTTTTAATATTTCAATGATTTATTTGAAGGCTAGATCTTTTAATTCTTTCATAATACCATTGTCGAAAACCTCTTTACTTCTTCACATTCTGCTGCTGCAAGGAATATATTTGTAATCTCATTTTGTTCTCCTTTGTTTCATCTGTTTCTCAGTTTCTTTACCCTGGCCAGTGCTGCTAAGCATCTAATCAATGTCTTTACAACCCCCAGATTCTCAAGCATGGGCAGAGATCCTATCATCAACATCATTGTTGTGATGTATAAATCTCGTAGGTTTCGCTGTTTATGCATATATCTCATTTGCATACTACATGACAGAAAGCTAAAAAATAAATTCACAAATATTTTTTCAGAGTTGGGAAAATGTACAAAGTCAGTGTTAAATTAAAAGAAAATGATACCAGTTTTTAAGCCAGAAAGAAATATTCCTTTTACTGTATTGTTTTATTAACAATGAACTTGACAGGTGAGAAAATCTCAGAGTTATTGATAAAATAGATTTTTCAAAATTGGCCATGTCAGAAGTTTATATTGGAAAGAAAACAAGAAGATTCCTCTTGAATCTCCAGATCATTCCTATATGTGCCTCCGTCTATCTCTACTAAGCTTGGTTAGCTATCTTTTCTTTCTTTACTGCTCCCCTTCATCTCCTGACTGTACCATACTTGACAGCATCTCTAAAAATATAGATATCTCATTTGTTTGCTAATATATTTGTGTTTGGAAACTTCAATGCCCACAACACCAATGTCTGGAAAACTCTGTCACAGATCTTGCTGGTGTCTCTATCATGAACTTTTCAATCCCTTATACAAGTGGTTGATTTCCCCATATGTTCCTCTAATAACCCTAATGGAACTGATTCACTGCTAGATCTGTTTCCCTTCTATCCCTGACTTTTGCCACATTATGTACTGTTACCCTCTTGGCAACTCTAATCATGCTGTGGCTTTCATTAATATCTTCTTCCACTTCCCTTCCTCCCAGGAACCCCCAACCAGCAGAATATCTTACTGCTACCAAAAAACAGATTGAGAGTCATTCTGTGGTTTCCTGTGTGACATTCTTTGGAACAAAACTTTTAGTTTTCCTGTTAAAAACTGCATCTGAGGCCTCCTTTTGGGTTGAAGCTGGCATCAATGCTTTCATTCCAGCCAGAAAGTTATTACTTAAACCCCATTCATCTCCCTGGTTCTCCCCTGCTTGCTTGGCTACTATTACCCACAGAAATCACTGCTTCCAGCTTTATCGGAACCATGCATTTGACCATAATAGGTGCCTTTTTGCCTCTACTCGTAATGAGTGCAAGAGAATGATTTGAAGCTGTTGTTTGCTGAAAGAATGAAGCTGTGTATAGCATCCATGCAAGTTTGGCTCCAAGGACTACTGGTGGCTCTGTAAAAATGTTTTAAATAACAGCAAGCCCTCAATCCCCACTTCAATCAATGAAATTAGGTCTTCACATCTTCAGCGGACAAGACTAAACGCTTTGCTCGCAGATTCTCTACCAATATTTAATTCATCTGGAGTATCCGCACCTGACTTCCCACCAAGAACTGAGGCTCAACTGAGTGACATTCACATTACCACCTCACTGGTCTCTAACATAATTTCAAAACTTGACCCCCATAAGGCAAGCAGAGGTGACAAAATCCCAATCACTGTCCTGAAGAAATGTGTCCCTGAATTCTCTTCTGTCCTCTCCAAATTATACAACTACTGCCTCTCTACTTTTTGCTTCCCTTCCTGCTGGAAGTTTCCTCTGTGGTTCCTGTGTTTAATAATGCTGGAGAACCCTCAGATTCCTCTAATTATCACTCTGCTAGCCTCCTAACGATTTTTGGCAAAGTGTTCAAGGTTATTTTCAATACTGAAGTGGTGCAATATCTCACAGTCCATGGCTTCTCTGATAAACAATATGGTTTCTTCTTCACCTGGTCTACTGCTGATATGCTAATGACCATCATAGAGTATATATACCAGGCTCTTGATAAGAATGGCAAAGCTCAAGCTGTTGCACCAGATATCTCCAAAGCATTTGACAGAGTCTAGCATGCTGGCCTTCTACACAAACTACAGGGCTATGGTATAACTGGACACTTACTTGACCTAATCTAGTTGTTCCTTTCAAATTGCATAATGAAGGTAGTATTGAATGGGCACGCTTCTAATTACTGTCATAAGAATGCAGGTGTTCCTCAAGGCTCTTTTCTAGGTCTTATGCTTTTTCTGATCTTCATCTACGATCTTCCTGATGTAATCAGATCCCAAGTGTACATCCTTGATAAGAAATCTGCCAAGGCTGACAAGAAAACCTTGGTGCTGATCTTGAAAAGGATCTCCAATCTGTGGTGGACTTGGGTAAGAAATGGCTTGTAAATTTTAATGCTTCCAAAACAAAGCTATCTTTTAACCACCATAAACAACCGCTCATATCGCCCATCAGCATGTATCAGGTTAGTCTCCCAGAGAGCAAAACACTGCACCTCCTGGGCCGAACTCTATCAGCTGATCTCAACTGGAATGATTACATTGAATCCATAGCTAAGGCTGCTGCTAGGAAGGTTGGTTCACAGTGTAGGGCCAGGAAGTTTCTCTTGTCTGAATCCATCTTGCACATATATAAATCTATCATTCACCCATGTATTGAATACTGCTGTTACATCTGGTCAGTGCCCCTGTTGTTCATCTCAGGGTTCTTGACAAAATCCAGTGAAGAATCTGCAATGTAATTGATCCCGACCTGGTAACTCAATTCCAGTCACTTTCTGACTGACGTAATGTGGCTTCCTCTGTCTCTTCTACAAATTCTTTCATGGCTTTTGCACCGATGAGCTTAGCTCCTTGGTGCCCCCTATGCATAAATTTAGTGGTGTTACTAGACTAGCAACTAGGTCTCACCCTTTTACAGTAAAATCAAATTTAATCACAACTTCTACTCTATCAGCTTCTTGGCTCACACTTCCTGCTTATGGAATTCCCTTCTGTATACTTGCTTCCCTGACAGCTACAATCTTCCAAGAATTTAAACACAATGTCAATTGCCATTTCTTATCTCCTTGACTTGCATTCTTTCCCTGACAACTCTTGTATCATGTTTGTCTTTCCTTTTCACTCGAATCTCATACAGCCCCTTTCACACCAGTGTTCTCATCCTTCTCTAACCCATTCACTGACATCTCTGTAGCATATTCCTCTTTCTCATCAATCATTGCTTTTTTTTTTTTTTTGCTTGGGGTAAAATGATTAATAAAAAAAAATGCCAATTTTTTAACTGGTCTGAATGACTGTCCTCTCACATGAATATCCCTTACCAACTCCAAAGGATATATTTGCCAGATAAAGAAATTTTACACAATGATATTGGGAAGAAAATTCATATTGCAAACTGATCTTCATCTGTTATTAAGTATATTCAGTTCTAAGAAACAGTTTCCCATACATATAACATACAGACATAATGAAGGGCATCATGAGGGACTCTCTATTCCTGTATTGGTTGATTTTTTTGTTATATATATATATATATATATATATATATATATATACACACACAATGCAGAATCTAGTAGTAGGACCAAATTTATCTCACATACCAAAATAGAAAATTTACATTGTTTTTCCATCTTAACTGATCTTTGCATTCAGTTTAGTTGATGCCTTTTCTGATGATTTTTTGTTATGTAATACTAAACTGTACATAACAGCATTTTGGTATTGATATGAACAATTACAGAAAATACTGAAATAGAATCAATGTATCTAACAACCAGTTTTATTGTTTTTTTTTGTCAGATTAGATGATTCATCAACTTACAAGACAAGATTCCATTATCAGTTTAAAATTCCAAGCAACATACAGTAGATTCGATATTTTAAAATGAAAGAAAAATAAAACTTGATTATTCTTGACATTTTTTCTGACTAAAGTTTCCATTGGCTGTTTTTGACCAGTTTTTTCTTTTTCATCTTATTCATACTTTTTATCACAACTATTTTGAATAAGGCTAAGATTTTTAAGGGAATGTGAAATAGAAATAAGAACTTGTCCAATATTTGAGGTATTAATGTTATATTCATATGAGAATGCAATTCTAAAGCTTTCAGGTTTTGGTGTCAAGTGCACCGATTATCAGGCTGTGAAATATTGTTCAGTTACAGGGTCATATATATATAATCAAAAACATAGATGCTATCATATTGGGTGAAGGTGGTGGAGTGGGAGAGTATCAGGATTTAAAAGAATTGTGTGCATAAACGAATTGGATATTGAGACATTTGTGTGTAGTGGTGTCAGCAAGGATAAGCACATAGACAAAACAAGAAGTGTTAGTTGCATCAGTTTAAATTATGATGGAACAAAATCATTGCCAATATATTTGAAATGTTATGAGTTTGTCAATTAAAACAATAATATATTTGTCTTAAAGACTGTTGTTAATATAAAAACTCAAGTTAATGAAAGGAAAAAGACGTAAAGCCATAGTTTTAATTACTTAAGAAGGAATTCCTCAATTTAAAAGTTAACTAAGTGTTAAAATAAGGGTAAATGGCAATGTAGCCATTAATTAAGGTTAGGTAGGAGGTATTTATAATTCATAATAGATTTAGAATTATACAGGATATAGTAAACGGTTTCAGATAATTTAAGATATATTTGAGAGTGTGAACTATCTTGTTGTGGGAGTAAATAGTTATTTTATTACATTGGGTTAATAAGTTTTCAGGAATTTAATTATCTGAATTGTTTCTTGTAAACAAAGAGAACATTTTTCATATAATGATTTACATGTTCTAGTTTTTTGTAATATCTTCCATTTTACTGTGGGCATTTTATTTGCATCTTTTAATTTCCAATAGTATATAGAAAGTGAAGTTGAGTTACTATAGGTTTTATTATTAAAAGATAGCTTATGCTTATACAATCACAACTTGGAACTGTTTTTAGTACTTGCAACATAATGTTTGATTAGAGTTGAATTTTCTGTGGTGGAAACAGTAGCTTGATAAACTATAGAGTCTGTCAGACATCTATTTTGGAGAGGAACATTTATTTGGGTGATGACAATTGCAAGTATTAGTATTGCCATTATTTATAATAGGATGGTTTTAATTGCTGACCTTGTTATATTGTTAATTTAAATTACTTTAATGTTTAAAAATGAATAAAATTTGTATTTTATTCAGCTTATATATTTTATTGCTAAATGCAACATTTCAATTGAAAAAGTACCAAGTAAATATGCAGAGGGTAGATATTTCTATCCACAGAATATCCTGCTGTAGTGTACAAGTTTCCAAATTATATTCTGAAGGGGTAAGGTTTTTCAAGGACAGGGAAATGTTGTCAGAAATGCAAATTATTTCAATGAGATGAAAGAAAACTTATTGAATTGCATAAATACCAGAGATAAAAGACCAATCAAATTCAAAAAGTACCAAATTTTACAAGCACTATTGGTTTGGATACAAATGTTGTTTATGCTAAAATAAATTATTTCATCAAGTTTCAGCTAAAAAGTCTCAGTAAAAAAAAAAAATGCACAAAAATATGGTGTGCTTTCAAAAGTAAATTGACCATCTTAAACTAGAAAAGGGTTATTTTCTCAAATGAAAGTCACCATAAACATTTCTCAACTAACATATCATGCAATAAGTCCTGGGCCTGACATATAAATGTCACCACTAATAAAAAAACAAAACAAAAAAAAACATATGATTTTTATGAAGTACTAACTTTCAAATAGTATGTGACAAAATTTGGGCCTAATCAGATTATTAGTTTACCAATTACAGTTATTTAAGTGAAGCTACTGTTGCAAATTTTCAAAACAATGGAAAAATCTGAATTTTGTGTGTTGATAAAGCATTGCTTTCTGATGGGAAAAATACTGTTCAAGCAAAGCAATGGTTTGATAAGTGAACTCTACTCTATTGAAAACAATGATTAAGACATGTTATGCTCACTTTAAATGCGGTCATACAGATACAAATGATGCTGAACACTCAGGTTGACCAAAATTGGCAGTTGTCCCAAATAAACATAAAAATAATCCACAAATTTGTTTTGGCCAATTTTAAATTAAAGTTGTGTAAAATAGCAGAAGAGTTGAACATATCAGAAGGCAGTGTATTCACTATTTTGCATGAAAATTTCTCAATGAGACAGCTGTGTTCAAAGTGGGTGCTGCATTTGCTCACAGTCGGTCAAAAACAACAATACTTCGACAATTCAGAGCATTGTTTGCAATTGTTTGAACACAACAAGGAGTTTTTGCATAAATATGTGACAATGGATGAAACATGGTTCAACAACTTCACTCAGGTCAAATCGGCAGTCAGCTGAGTGGACAGTAGCAGGTGAAAGCCGTCTAAAGCGATCAAAGACACAGGCAAGATTTTGGTCTCTCTATTTTGGAATGTGCGAGGTATTTTGTTCATTGATTACCTTGAAAAAGGAAGAATCATCAATAGCAAATATTATGTAGCATGATTGGTGTGTTTGAAGGAAGAAATCGTCAAAAACTGGCCACAAATGAAAAAGAAAAAGTGATCTTTCATCAAGACAACACACCAGATCACAAGTAGATTACAACGATGGCAAAAACTACATGAACTGCACTTAGAATTGTTTCAGCATCCTCCCTATTCTCCAGATCTGGTCCCCAGCAACTACTGACTGTTTGCAGACCTCAAAAGAATGCTCCAGGCAAAGAGATTTGGCTCCAATGATGAAGTTATATCGGAAACGAAGGCCAAAGACAAATTGTTCTATAAAAAAAATATCAAATTGTTAGAGAAGTAGTGGAATCAGTGTATCACTCTAGAAGGAGACTTTGTTGATGAATAAAGTCGAATTTTGCCAAGAAGTTGTTGTTTTATTAGTTATGCCCTGGATTTATGAGTGATGTATTATAAGGCAATATTTAAGGAAACTGCTTCATTCATCATTTAGTGAAAACTGAACAAAAACTCAGGTATAAAGTATTGGGAAGATGAGATTGAAAACATGCAGTCATTTTATGCAATTAAAATGAAAATTCAGAAGAATGTCAATGAAGGCATTCCCAAAATTTTTTAGCAGGATTTTGTGATGAGTCATAATTTGAAGTCAGTCATAAATTATTGAAAATAAATTGGCTATTTTGTAAGCTTTGATAAAACAGGCACCAAGGCTATTTTACTGGTGAATATAGTGTTTTAGAACTTTGAATATATTATATTAGGTTGTCCATAAAGCTCATGCTGATTTTTAGTTATTCATGTTCTAGCACATTAAGACACGTCAATTTTATGAAGATGTCATATGCTTACATTTTTTATTAGAGCATACTTTAAATTATGTCTTGTGAAAGAAAGTTTAAAATTTCATAATTTGTGTCAATTTTGCATCCCTATGAAAGTGGAAGGTTATGAAGTGCATTTTAGATACTTGATAATCTTTATTACTGTAAAGGCAAAAATGTCTCATAAGCAACAATAAAGATATATGCTATGTACAGTGAAGGTGCTTTAACTGACAGAACTGTATGGAAGTGGTTCATTAAGTTTAGAGTTTGTGATCATAACCTTATTGAGGAAGAATGCTCAGGTAGAACCCTCACTACAAATGACCACCAAATGAAGACATTGATTGAGAATAACCTGGATTAGGCAACAGGAGAATTAGCAGAAACACTAAATAAATCAAAATTCACTATCCATGAGCACTTAGTTAAGCTTGGGTACTCAAATCGCTATGATGTTTGGGTACCACATGATCTGAGTGAAAAAAAAAACTTTTTGATTGCATTTCTGTCCACAATTTTCTGTATAAATGTCATGAAAAAATGCACTCATTTTTAAACAAATTGTGACAGGTGATGAGAAATGGATTGTTTACAACAATATTTAACAAAAAGATCCTGCAGTAAACGATATGAGTCAACTTTAAACACTCTAAAAGCAGGTCTTCATCTTAAAGTCATGTTGTGCATCTACTGGGATTGGAAAAGGACCTTTTACTATGAGCTTTTGACAAGTAAACAGTCAATTAATTCTGAAAAGTACTGCTTGTAACTAGACAAATTAAAGGCAGCAATTCAAGAAAAATACCCATCATATTGTTTTCCATTAGGATAATCCCAAACCTCTCATTTCTTTGGCGATCTAGCAAAAATTGTTGCAGCTTGACTGGGATTTGTTACTCCACCCACCATATTTACCAGACATTGATCCTTAGAACTTTCATTTATTCAGGTCCTTGCAAAATAATCTTAATGGTAAAAACTGTAATTCTCTGGATGACATAAAAAAACACCTTCCTTTGTTCTTTACTGAGAATCAACCAAAATTCTGCAAAGACAGGAATCTTTAGGTTGAAAAAAAATTAGAGAAGGTTGTGCAATAAAATGATTTATAATTTTGTTTTGTGTTTTAATTTTCCTTAAAATCAAAATGAACTTTCCAGACAATCCAATATTTGAGGTTGTCAGAGCACTGGTTGTGTGGTTGTGCAGGACTTTAACAACATGGCTTCTGTAGTTTGTGACTGTTGTCTTCAATGGGTGCACCTGAAATGTACTGGCAAGAGAACCGTGCCCAAGAGCATGTTTTGAATTTGCAGAGCCTGTTATGTCTGAATGTCTTTATGCTTGCAGAAAATATGCAAAGGCTTCTATATTATTTGAGAATAATTGATAAATAAATGATTTTAACTTGTGTTATAACAATTGTTGATGGAAAAGATTACAAATTGTCTAAACAATAGATGATAAAATAGCTACTGTGTTAAATCTGTATGTTGTTATTACCAGCCTTTGTAAAATATTTTCTGGCATAATAGCCTAGGGGAATTGTTTTAACATGACTGGTGAAATAAGCTTAAAAGCATGTTTATCTATTTTACTGGGTGTCACAAAATAGCTTCTGCCAGAAGAAAAACTCATTGTACATTTTAACAATTGGCCAAGCCAGTCCCCTGATTTTGTATATTATAGAAAATTATAAAAAAATACTTGAGAGGAAAGTGTAAGATGAATATCAAGAGACTATGTATAGATCAGCTTCAGGTGATCTTTACTTGATTTCAAATTTATATGATGTAGTAATGGAGATAGTTCAAAATATGAGAGAATTTCATAATATATATTGTTTTTTAACACTTGTTTGATTGATCTATTAATTATTATAAGCTGACTAAAACATATGATTGCTAAATTTTTGTAGTCCTCTGTTACTTGCTACATATTCAAAATACATACATATATATATATATAGTAGATGGATATAGAGTTGTTGTTTATTTCTGTTTAAATTTTGGATGAAAATTTAAAATAATAACTTTAAGGTATATAATTATAAATACACTTGACACTGTGTACATTTAGTATATTAGTGCAAACTTTTAGCCATATTTGAAATGGTGCCAATTTATGGTAAAACTTAATGTATTGCAAGCACATGTCACAAAAATAAATATTTATTGATAACTTTACAAATATTAGGAAAAATGACTATTTAAGTTCAAAGAGCAAGGATACTCTATTAATCTTGATTCTTTTTTTAGAAAGACAATAAAAAAGATTTGATGACAAGGTGATGATGAAAAATATGGTTTTCGTAAAGATAATTACCATGATTATAATATCCAATGATTATAAAATCAATTGTGAAAATAATTAAAAATTAGCTATCTTAAAATCAAAGGCTATAAAATGAGCATAAATAATCATGAGAATGAAAAGAATGATGGTAGAAAAGATAGTCTGATTAGTATACATTTCTTCTCTTTCTAATAAACTGTTAATTAATATCAGTTCTCTAATATGGCAGTGAATGGTGGGAAATCTCTGCTCTCAGATGATGAAGAGCTTCAAAGCAACAGAAATGTACTTTTAAAAAAGGATTGTGGGAATACCATGACCTTGAACATATGAGCAAACATAAACTGATATAGAAAATGGAAGAAAAAAGACAGACTTAACATCAAGAAGAGAGAGTTGCAATTTCTCGGGCACATTATGAGGAAAGAGGGCTTTGAAAATTTGATACTGAGAATATCATGAACCAAACATGTGAGCAACAACATAGTTTTAGAGAAAATGGAAACAAAAAGGACACTTACACTTAACATCAAGACGAGTGAGTTGGAATTTCTGGGGCACATATGTTTAAAAGAATATTTCATTGAAAGGACTGATGAAGTTAGAAATATTTTGAAAATATTTAATAGCAGAATCTTATATAAATTTTAAATTATTATAAATACTTTTATAACATTTTCATGTTTTTCTGAAGAGAACTTTCGGTAACTTGCTAATAACGAGTTATAATATTTCAGTATCTTTCTGTAAAGTCAATGTACTAACTAATCCTTTGAATAATATACATTAATGCTCTCAGAATAATTCTCTTGAGTAATTCACTCAGAAATAATCTGTTCAATGACACGCAACACTCGAATGATGCACAACACTGAATACACTCAGATTTCTGTTTGAGTGCTTTATATACTAAATATTTGTGGTCACATGATCACTGTAGCACAATTCATTTAACGGTTACATTTGTTGTTCGACCCCATGTGTTGGTATTGACACTTTCTTTCTACATGTCCCCTCCTTTTTTGAGTTGATTCCCTCTGGATTCTGTATTTTTAATATGAAGATGTAGTTCTATGACTTAAGTCTTATTTCTTCTAGAGTTATAGGCAACTGTCTTTCAGTATTATGTAACACAGTTTTAACTTCATTTTCACCCTTTATTGCGACAATTAGTATATCTTAAATGTTTTACTGAATTTTGGAATTAAGCAAGACAGTTCATTAGCATGACTTAATTCCTTTGATGGTAAAAATTCAATTTTTTAGTTGTAATTCAGTAGTATGGTTCCCCAGCATTACAGTCTCTTTGCTGTATGTGTGGTAAGACACATTTTTTAACCATATATAGACATTAACGGATGATGGTTGGTTTGTAAAAGAACTTCTCATCTACAGCAAAAACTATAGCCAGAGTTTTCTTATCAATCTGGCTGTAGTTTTTCTCAGCAGCAATTAATGATTTCAAAGCATGCTCTATTGGCTTAGTTGTTCCATCATCATATTTATGTGATATTACTGCTCCAGTTTCCAAATCACTTGTTTCTGATGCAACAATAATGTTTAGTTTGGGATCAAAATGTGTTAGTAATGAGTCAGACATTAGGTCTTTTTTTATCTTTTCAAACACACTTTGGCATTTCTCTGTCCAAATCTATTTAGCATCTTTTTTTAAAAAGGCATTTAAAGATACTGTTAACTCATACATATTTGATATATACACATGGTAGTAGCTTGCAAAGCCTAAAAATGCTTGAAATTTTGTTAAAAGGGTCAGTGCGAGCATGTCTTTAATTGCTCTTGATCGGGTAGGATCTTATTATCAACCCTTTTTGTCAATAATTTGTTCCAGATATTTTATTCTGGACATAAATAGCTCACATTTTGTTTCACTAATTTTAAACCAATATTCTTTGATCTTTTCAAATATTACTTTTCTGAATGTTGTTGTCAAGTTTCTCTTTTAATCAGTATGTCATTCAGATATGCATGCACACAATTTAACCCAGTGAGCATTGAATCTATAATTTGATGAAAAATGCTCAGAGCTACCTTTCATCACAAGAGGAAGTTAGTTCAAATTTTATAGACCTTTATGAGTATTGATAGTAATTTTGAACACTATTCTTCTATTAGTATTGTAGGTAGGCATCCAACAAATCCATTTTAGAAAAAGATCCCCCCTCTCATTTAGTTTGGCAAAAATTGCTTCTGGACTTGGTAATAGGTAATTATAATTTTGTAAGCTGTTGAGAAATCAGCACATACACAAATTTTATTCTTTTTCTTTGTGTAAACAGTTGGCAATACCCATTCAGATTAGTCTACTATGGAAATTCTTCTTGTCTTTCTAATTCCCTATCGATGGAACCTAATGCCACAAAAGATACACTTCTTTTTGGTTTGAATATTAGTGTTGAATTTTCTTCAATTTAAAAGCTTTCCTTTGCTTTTGTGCACACGCCAAGACCTTTTAAAACATCTTCTGGAAACCTTTTTTTAATTCAGTTTTGAATTTTTCTATTGCCTTACTTACACTTGTAGTGACAATATTTACTTGGTTGCAGAAGAAATTGATAAACAGGTCTCAAAGATTAATCGGGCAATGTCATCCATTTCCAACAAATTTGTTGAATTTTTTTAACACGAATACCACTGCTTTTTTGGTCTTTCCAAGAAAAAAATATTATTGGTGAACTCAGCGAAAAAAATAGCATTTCTTCTCTAAAACACCATGAGCAACTTTTCTTGAAGTCAATAAACTAGGTCTACCCAGTTTTTTCCAAGTCTATTTATTAATTGCAGTAATACCAGACCCAGTATCCAACTAATTTTATTTTTATATTGTTAATCATAACAAAAACAAATTTTCTCTTTGAATTTTTGTTTTTCTGCTTGTCAACTTTACTCTATGTATTTACTTTGTTGACATACTTTTTGTTTTTCTTCCATTTTTTGGATTTACATCAAGTACACTTATGTCCTAACCTTCCACATTGGTAGCATTTTTTCTTTCTAAAGTAACAATCACTCTAAAAATGCTTGTCTCTACAACTGTGACAAGTATTACGTATTTCATTGTATTTTTTTAGTTTTACTAGGATTTAAAAAATGTCTATTTGTTTCTCTAGACAGTTGGACACTATGCATCTGTGAAATATCTCCCTCCTTAATACTTGTGGTACAAAGTTTTAAATTCGTCATAAACTGATACTCTTAAGCTATTTCTTGGAGAGTTAATTTTGAATCCATTTCTAGTTTAACCAGAATCCTGTGTTTAATTTCTGTATCCTTATTTGAAGTTAAGCCCTGTACAAATATATGACATTTAAATGAGTCGGAAGTTAACTTGATTAACTTAAACTTCTCACCTTTTCAATTGACAGCTCTTGCATAGGCGACAAAATCTTAATTGTCATCCTTTATTAGGTATAGACAATTCCACTGTGTATTAGATAATGAGGTTCTATCTCTGAAAATTTTTGATAATATACTTACAGTTTCCACAAAATTTATATTGCCTGGTTGTTTCAGCAAAATAAAATTTATGTATTTTTCATGTTCAGCAGGAGACAATTTTCTCAATTATAGTCAGACTTTATTTTCATCATTCCAATACGAACAATCCTTTTTGAAGATACTTTCATATTTTCTGTAATATGTTTGAAAAGTTATTCCTTTGTCCAGATTGTATACAAACTTGCTAATGGAATTTGCAATAGCGTTTGGAGTGAATGAGTCAGACTTTCTTTCTGTGCTGTTTTTTTAAACAACATTTTGAAAAATTTTGTTGTTGTTTTTGTAAGTGATATTGCTGTTCTTGTTGGTTGTTTTGTTGTTGTAACTGTAGTTCTTGTTGCTTTTGCAGTGCCAATATTTGAAGCATAATTGATTCCAATATGTTCATTGTTCTTGTATTACTTTAAATATTTCAGTAAAGAAATGTAGGAGAAGTATTTCTTCTCGTGAAAATTCGGAACAAGATCTTCATCACCACTTTTATAACGTTATTCTGAAGGGAACTTTTGGTAACTTGCTATTAGAGAATTATAATATTTCGGTATCTTTACGTAAAGTCCATGTACTAACTAATCTTTCAAATAATACACAGTAATGATTTTGGAATAATTCTTTTGAGTAATTAACTCAGAAAAAACTGTTCAATGACATGCAACACCAAACACACGCAGATTTCTGCCTAAGAGCTTTATATACTAAATATTTATGGTCATGGGATCCCAGTAACACATTTCATTCAATGGTTATGTTTGTTGCATGGAGATCTGTGTTCGACCCCACATGTCAGTATCAACACTTTCTTCCTGCATAACAACTATAAATAAAGCTTTCACTAAAGATAGCAAAAATATGGTAAAAAGGTACTAAACTTAATAGGATTTGACTTTATGCAAAACTCAATAATTGGCAATGACAATCTTCTACGCGTTATGTTCCTTCAGAACATTGGTGATCATGGCTTCCCAAAATTTTCTGTCCTTTGTACCTTTGAGCAAATGTCTTTTTGTCTGTTCTGCTAATCATTTATACAAGCTCATTATGTAGATTATACACTCTTTTCTTCTGTCTCTCTAATATATCTTGTGAGTGTCAAATTTTCTATGCCCTCTTTTTCATAATGTGCTCTAGAATTTTCAACTTTCTCTTTATGATGTTAAGTATAAGTGTTCTTTTTGTTTCTATAAAATATTTTCATTACTTAAATGTTCTGTAGAATCACATTTCTGTTGCTTCAAGTCTCTTCTTCATTTGGGAGGAGAATTGTCTAGTATTTTCTGCCATATAGGAAGACTGATATAAAATAAAACTTCTGTATTCTTTTCTTTGTTTCTAGCACTTTTTATTTTTAAAACTCAGAACAGACTTGAACCAACAACGGTCATGAATTACAACAATATGATCTTATATATTTATTAGATGAAGCTGTCAACAGTTATTAACTAGTATTTCATTTGAATTATAGTTGCTTTTTATCACAACTATTCGGAGTGTCCATCAGTGAATGAACATCAACAAACAACGCAAATCATAAATGAAGATGAAGCTCTTGGCAAAATTCAACCACAAACTCTATTTGCTTTAGGAAGCTCATCTTTCTCTTACGGCTGCTTGACTGCTTCCACAGTAATAGAAGGTTTGAATAGTTGTGATGTAATAATAGCCAGAGTCATAATGAAAATGATAAGGTGCATTGCAATAGAAACTGCACAAAGGTATACAGTTTATAATCAATGCTTGACTAGATAAAGAACAACGGCATTGAAGTCAAACAGAAATGAAGAGAGAGGAAAAAAGAATGGTCGGAAATAGACAGATAACAGGAACAAACAAGGCCAAAGTCTGGTGTGTCAGTTGATATATGAATCTACGTTTAGAGTAATTGGGTAAGGAAAATGTTTGTTATGTCGACTCAAAATTCCATGAAAAGGATCTGAATATGAAGGGGACACTTTATCAATTAGTGTCAAAATGAAGCAACCTAAAAGATTAGGTATTTCCTCCTAAAACTTTGACACCTACTTTTGAAGAAGTTGAGCAAATCACCTAGCATCACAGCTGAGAGGAAAGGTTAGTTAGTTTCTAATAAATAAAATTTCTTAATTTATCTTAAACTATTCAAAATTATGACAATAATGGAAAACAACTAGTGTTATGTCAGCTTATTCAATTGAAATGACAGTTAAATGTATTAATAGTAGAGTAAAGGGCTGAACAAAGAAATATTAAGTGAATGTATAAGGTTGGATAAAAGGTTAAAAAAAACAAATTAGGGAGATTTACTTCAAAATTTGAATTTCCAGCATTATGAATAGAAAGCCTAGTTATTTTGTCTGTGTTTGTATATATATATATATATATATATATATATACATACAAACTCAAGTCACAGTTGAAGTGATCATAAATCCTGATTTATTTTGACAGGCAGGTAAGTGTCTGTCTCATCAGATTGTGAAAAATCAAATTTGATTTTTTGCAACTTGATGAGATGGACGTTTAAGGGATAATGTGTGACAACATGACTGAGTTCTCTCTCTTGTAAGGCATGATGCAGAGTCCTGTTGCTAGACATAGGCTCTTCCAGCAGCCAACCTTTTGACCCAGGGCAGTTCTACCTTCTCAAGGTACTTGATGTAGGCTTCTGAGTTGAGTCTGATGTTTTGGGAGGTCTTTTCTTACTACAACGATCAGAACATTTTCTGAATCCTTTGCACACCCAAACACTGAAATATTCACAATGGAACTTCTGGCATGAATGGCAAACATTCCAGTATGCTGTTTCAAAATTTCTAGTGAATTAAATTGTGTCATGGTACTTATTTTCTCATGTATGGTGTCCAGCTGACCCTACAATACCCATGCTATTGACAAAATCAAAAACAACATGCATATGTGAAATTAAATAATAAAATGTTGAAAATTTCCCTATCGTGCCCTGTATATGATTGCTTTCCGCAATATGCCTAATAAAATTCACATAATTTTCTTTAATTTTTAAATATTTTACTGAAAACCTATTGTAAAAATATGCTTAATTTGACACTGCTATGACAAGAAATTTTTTGAATTCTCCTAAAAAAAAAATCAGTAAATATTTTTGTTGTCTTCATTGAATTTAAACTATTATTCTGAATATATAGAACATTTACCAAATTAAGTAATTTGGATTCATGCCAATATTTGACCAAATCAGTCATTAAAAAAAAAAAAAAAAAATAACCAACTGTTAATTTAGGCTAAATTTTGTTATTTTCTTTAATTTTTTAATCAAGTCAAACATAAATGTACATTTTTATAATCATTTATTGCTAAGATAGTTTTTATTTCATTATGTGACAATGTTCTTACTAATATAATCATCAATTTAAGGTTTTTATTTTATTTAAAAGATTGTTAAATAATTCAAATTTCTGTGTGTGTGTGTGTGTGTGTATATAGATATATAAGCAATGGACATGCAACAACATTTCAGAGAAATTATATTTCTAGTTTTCAAGTTATCAGAAATAGCTAATACAGAAGGTTGTTTTTTTATTCATTATTTAACTGAATTTTTAAAAAAATCACTTTCTTTTCTGGAATAGCCCCCCACCCCCATAAAACTGCTCTTGTCTACTTCATTGTTTTTAATCTCATCTGTCATTGAAAGTGAATAAATTAAAAAAGAAAATTATCCAAAAAACACTGATGAAAAGTCTCAAGAGGAATTAGAATTTATTTTATTACATATATTAATTTATCCAAGAATAGATGCTATATGTCAATACATTAAAAATATTATGAAGAAATATTTTTTGTAAAGCAGAAAATTCATGGAAGACTTCTGGCAGGTTTTTTTTTCATCCAAAATTGTCTTGTGACAGGTCTATCTGTTGCTCTACTTAAAATAATCATAACATAGGAAGAGGGTAATTAAAATATCTAGTCAAAATTAATAACATCTCAGTTTGAAGCGATATTTTTTTTTAATCTGTTAATCTCTGGTCTAAAGGGTTATAATTATTTTTAACTAAGAGGGACGTTTTTAGTTCAGAAAGAAAAAACAAACATTAATTATTGGGTTTAAAACAAAATGTTGATTGCTCGATTTAAAAAAAACAAACAAAAACAAGCCCACTATGATTTTGTCAACTATTCATTAGTCACAGTTCCCACCCCTTATCTACAAAAGATGGGTATTAAGAGGCTTGCTGGTGTATGAAACTACAGATAGTAGTGAATCATACTTTATTATTAAAACATATAAAACCTAATGCATAAATTAGTTACAATAACAGATGAACAACAGTAAGTTAACAATACATGCCTGAGTTGTCTAATAGACTGTGGTGAGGATGTTTAATTTTTTTTTTCGGATGTCACAATACTAATGTTGTTTGTTAATTTTTCACTTGTTGATTTTGCACCCTCTTCTTATTAATTAATTTAAACCTCACCCAATTATTAAAATCTCCTCTTGTATTAGACATCTAAGAATACTGGAATGAAGTTAGATGACATAAAAAGATTTTTAGTGAATATTCAGAATATATCTTTACTTTGCTTATTAAAACAAAAACATTTACTTTTTAACATTAAAGCCCTTTATGATGATTCTGTAAGTGCAGCTTAGATAGGGCACAAGGCCAAAGTATGGTGCACCCAGTGAGGATTGAAATCACTATTCAGTTATATTTGATCTAGCAAAACTAAGCATTACACCACATCCAAGTGCCCAATAAAAGACACTTTAAAGATTTGTTTTTACATCACTACTCTTTGGCTTCAGAATTATTAAGAATTGTTGATATCTAAGGTGAATTACAGACAACTGAAATAGCAAAATTACTAAGGGGACAACCCAATCAAATTGGGTCAACAGATTTTAAGTTATTTTTATTTACGGAAAAAAGGTTGAACTAATGTGTTTCAAGTTTAACAAAATGGTGAGAAAGAATAACATATTAAGCTTCCATGTCAAATACAGAAAGGAAATTATGATAATGACACTCATCACGAATGGTACAAGATATAATACAACTGATTCTCAATGTGATATAAATAATGATAAAAATAACAGGCACTAAGCAGATGTAGATGTTCTTTGGATGCAACCTTCTCACAAAGTGTTTTTGAAAATTACAATTGTCATCAGAATAGACAGTGTCAAGGAAAATTAAGAGGACAGCAAAATAATATTTCAGAGTCTGAAACTTCAAATTATAATGCTGCTGCTGTTATATAACACCAGGACAATATTCAGAAGCAGCACAATCTGATGTAAAAATCATTAGCAAGTCAAGATTACCATAAAAAGAAAAAAAATAGATATCCCAAGACATGTACAGCAAAACAAGAACAATCTCCTCCCATTGATTAGAGTTCAGTTTGAAGTTCCATGAACGTTATTCAAATTGACAAACACAAGAAGCAGCCCTGTGGGTACAACAGCTGAAATGGTGTGATAATAACAAGGATGAAATCATTGATCTGAACGTAAATAATGTCCATTCTTCAAAGAAATTAGCTGCTCCTCCAAGAAGATGATTCCCCATAAAAAGCTCCAATGGCCCCACAAAACTCCAAGATGTGCTATCTAATCAGAACACAGAGTTTCCAAGTGACCTATTCATATTTAATTGGTTTCCTAACTTTGCCAGACTTTCCAATACAAATCATACTTAACATTCAAACAAATTAGCAATCAAGATGGTGCAGGATCAGTAAGTGTTGTTACACATATTGCCGGATAAGAGAGAGAGAGAGAGACTAATTTCAAAATTGGTTAAAAAATAGAATTTCAAAATTTATCAATTCAAGATATTTAAAATTTTATAAGTTGTAAACATGTTAAGAAAATAAAAACTAATAATATCAAATAAACTTGTATTTCAATAAATCATTTACTAGACAAATTTGGATGACATCCACAAATGATGAATAATACCAAAACATTTGTTTCACATTTTAACAAAAATAAATCATGTCAGTAATAAAATGTCTGATTAGTATACTGTAAAAAGCAAAAGGTTCTTATTTATAAGATTGTTTTTTATTTCATCCTAAGCAAGGTGATAAAGCCACTAAGATGTAAGTGAAGGAAACATAGAAATATAGATTGAAATCAATAAAACATTTTGACATGTAAGAGAAATAGTAATTTGGTTGTATAACTAAAAGCATCTTGAAAAAATTTTTCAATGAAGAGAGTTGGTCATTTCTGATATTTTAACACCTGACCAAAAAATGAGTTTTCAATTCATAGAATTTTGTTTTGATTTGCAGTCTTTAATAAAGGGATACATTTCTAAATTTTTATGAAATTGTAACTTAAAAATAGTTTTCAGCTTTATTGTCAGTGGTTTGAATAAGAACAAAACATGTGCCCATATAAAAGGTAACAGTTGTGGAAATACCCAGGCAAAAGAGTTTGCATAAATATAAAGATAGAATGATTAATTTACAGCATCTTTTGTTAGATGAACCTAGTAAATGTAACAGTTACCTTTATAAATCTATGAGTGATATTTTGTGAAGTGAATGTAATAAAGAACATAAATTCTGAAAGGTTGGCCTCAACTGGCAAATGGTCAAAAATGAGCAAAGTAACCATTTACTGAAGTTGACAAGCTTGGTTTCAATTTCCCCAATGCAATTCCTATGCATTATATCATTAACAGCTGATAAATTAATTACAGTATCTCTTGATATTGATTTACTATATTTGACGGCATATAAGATGCATGGATGTGTACGACGCACCCCAATTTCAACAGGGTAAATAAAGAAAACTTAGTAATTAGTAAAATTATTAGTAAGTGGTACAGCCTAGGTTATATTTATGAGGTATGATTTTGCTTAAACAAGCTACGATTACAATTAAACAAAAAAAAAAAAACAATAGGAAAAAAAAACACGAGCCTATAAAATCTTTATTATATCGAAAGGTAAGAAAACAAAATAAAAATAAGTAATTATTACAATTAAGTAAAAGAATACAATTACCTATTCTGGTCTGATATTATTCCAAGCTTACTTCACCCATTTCTAGACTTGAGCAATGCCGGGTCTTTTTATAGGTAGATGAAAGTTACTCTAAAGTATAAGATAATAGAAGTTACCAGGTAGCTAATTTCGCCCGACTATTTTTTAATTTTAACCCTACATATGATATATAAGATGCAGGGAAATTAAAAAAAAAAAGAAAAAAAAAATCCTTGTTAAAAAAAAGTGTGCCTTATATGCCATCAAATCCAGTAGCTGAAGAAGGCACTAAATCAAATAGAGGAATAGAAATTTGAAGATTGTATTGCACTTGTCTTTCATGTGAGGATACCTTGCACACCTTCAATGTCACATTCATTTCAAATCAATTTTTTAGAGTTTAAAGAAAATGGAGTTTAAAGTTGTTTTACAGAGAAGAGTTTTGTTATATATGAAAAGGAAATTTGTTTTTGTGATGTGATTTCAAATTCTACTTTATTCTTTACTAAGTAGAATCTTTTCTGTCGTGTTTTTCTGTTATTAATTTTTCAGAAATTCCCAAACGACAAATCAGTGAATACTGGACAAATAAAGAGGTGAGAAGTGACAGATGTAGTTCTATGAACAAATATTGTAGAAGACAGAACATGTGAGAAAGTTTGAAGAAGCAAAAACCACCGTCTGTTTTTCACAGATGCTACATTGCAAACCTTTTATGACACTGTTATATTGATGTAGATTGTCTGAGCTGGTGAATAATTTCCTGAAGAAGTGTATTTTTATAAAACAGCAAAAAATATGTAAACTGCTAGCAAAAGAAAAATAGACATTGTTTTGATAAATATTTGATTGTTGTCAAAATTAAGAATGCGGGCAAAATCCTCCATGTCAGGAAAATATTTGGTTGTTTTGAAACCAGTGTAGCAAAAGCCAGGTAATGTGGGCTTTGGAATTATGTAAACAATGTGTCAGGACATAAAGTATTTGCTGATATAATAGACAGAAAATATTAGTAGTTGGGATTCGAACCAAGACCGAGAAAGACACAGAGAAAACCATGGATGAGTGCAGCCTCGGGCCCCCTCAATGCGTATGTGCTGTCACCTTCAAATATCTACTCTACAACATATCACCTGATGAGTGAATAAATAATGTGCTGTCTACATCTGTTTATATATATATATGTGTGTGTTACAGTCAACATTTTATAAAGTGAGAATTTTGTCGTCTTTGGCTCCAGGTATACAACATATTGGTTTCAGGTTGTATAGCATTCAGGTATAAAACAATTATTTCTATGACAAATTTTCAGATGAGCCCCACTCTTTAGTTCTGCCAGTTCTGAACCTTTTAAAACTTGTCAACTCAAAGTCAGCACTATTACTTGACAAGACAAGTAGTGTAGAAACGAAATAGCTACTTTTGTAGTGATATGTTATAAACTCTAACTAAATACTTGTAATTTTATATATTTAACTTTTCATGCACAGAGACAGACTACATTTGATTGAGGGTACGCTATTTTATTGCCAAGTTGTCAGGTGTGAATAACAACTGGAGACATTCAAAAATTTTTACTGATGCTGAAATTTTGATTCTTTTGAATTTTGTACTCCTACATCTTGCAATAAGGTCTATTTTACATTGTTTTGTAATTACATGAAATGACAAAATTAGTCACTCCAGAGGTATTAAAAACATTCTGCTGATTTTACGAGTGTCAGTTTCTTAATATTCTTTTATTTTTTAAATAAATATTTGTAGAAGTTTCCACATTAAATTTCAGATTATGTACTCTATTTATGTTTAACTTGGATTTTTTTAAAGAAAATAGATAAAAAAAAAAAAATCTATCCCTAAAGTAGATATGCATTTGAAAAAAATGTGTTTTATTTAGGAATTAATTCACTAGATAACCTTCTATTATCAATTTTGAGATGAGTAATTGTCAATATGAGAACTATAATTTGAAATAATTAAAGTATATATTTTTTGATCTTAATGATGAAAAGCAGTATGGACATGCTATTAAAACTAGATGTCAAAATCCTTGAATATAACCATCCACATGACTTCAAATAAAAGGTTAGGAAGGAACCCCCTCTCAATACAATAACCAGTGATCACAGCTACCAAACTTTAAAAACCCATTTTGCTGAAAAATTGTTTTAAGCGAAAGATTTTATAAATTTCAACCAAAATTTGTACTGGCTGATTAGTCAATAAATGTCAAATGTTTCCTTATAGGGAAAGTACTAATACTATAATTACAATTGAATGTAAAAGTTCTGAAAACAAAATACACCACTGATGTTCTTTAGCATATTGGTATGTTGGATGTGTTAATGGTCATGCGCTAAAAATGTTTGTTCTGCCGGGATGAGCAATACCTGGCATCACTGGAACAAGATAAGATAAAAATCAACAGATTGACAGGCAAACAATGAACATCTGATTATGGTCAGAAAGTATTTGACTGAAACATTGGGTTCATAATATCTATAACAATCAAGATGAGAACAATAGTTTGATAAGGATTTCCAAACTTCATCTTCTCTGAGAACTTAGTTACTAGTCATTTAGTTCATTAGAGTAGGATCCTCGGTATCTCCTTGAAAATAACCAGATCTGTTTACAGCATCAATAGATAGAATTCCAGTTGTCTGTCAGGCTCAAAGCAATGAGGTTGTATGAGATGTCAATGAGATGTCAGATAGTGCATCATAAACAATGCTACTAAAATATGCTGGAGACCTATCATGTATGAACCATATTTGTCTCTGTATTAGCAGGGGTACATCCTCTAGCAGGTCTGGAAGTCTGTTCAAAATAAAGTCTTTATAAAGCATGTTGGGTGAACATATGTATCTACCAGACAGTTAACTGCAATTCCAGCCCACATATTAATCATAAGATGATGCTGGTGTCTCACCTGTTAAAAAAAAAATGAAGAGACAAACAATATATTGGTAGTTTGTGCAATAAATCATTGGCAAAGGTTTTCCTGTGGTGAGAGATCAGAGGGCAAAAACCCTGCACATGTTGCAAATGATATAGATACAAGAGCTGTTGTCAAAGTATCCTAAATGAGGTACTATGAGATGTATGACAATCTAAGGCCATTTGACATATCTTCATACCTGTGTCATCTCTGACCATCTATAGAATGTGCTCTTTATGGTCAGCTATCTCCCTCAATCCATAGTTTGTGGTAGCACGGATCCTGTCACAGCAATACATGGATAAACAGCAGCAGAGATTGGATAACACAGATACCTTAGGTTTGGAAATGCAATCTGATACAGCCATGCAGTTTCACTCCCATTTTAATTTGGGTGATAGTATATATAATTAATATCTGCTTGCTCACGATATGAATATTCTGCCATTGTTAAATGGGACACATACCAGTTAACTCACTACTACACAAGTTAAACCTTAAACTTTCTTTAAACTTAACTCAAAAAGGAAGGATTTGCAGACATCTGTTTCTGTAGGCTTTTGTCCATTTCAGTATAAGAGATCCATCCCAATGTTTGTAAAAGTATTCTTGATACATCCTCTGTGTGCATATATATATATATATATATATATATATATATATATATATATATAATCTCCAAATGTAAAAGAACAAAGAATAAAATTGCAATGTTCTAAACATTAATTTACAACAAAGCTCAATATAAAAATAGAGCAATAGATATTTATTATTCAACTGTTACATTAGAACATGTTCATAACTACTACAAAATGTTATATTTTGTTTTGACATTGTTCTTTCAATGTAGAAACAATATGTAGAATTGTGTAGTGGTTACTTAAATGTTCTAATGTAACAGTTGAATAACATATATAAATACTCACTATCAACAAGACTTGCCTCTTAAATTTTTTAATGTGGTTATTCAAATTTCTAAATTGGTTTATACTGTGACATAGAGAGCCCCCCCCCCTCTCCCAGTGAATTTATTAATCAACAATTCTAAAGGATCAAGATGATGGTACTAATTAGTTAGGTAGAAGGGATTCCGGAGTAATACCAAAAATTATTTTTTTTTTATAAATATTCCTGGGATTGAGTTATTAGGTAATTGAGTGTAATAATTTCAGAGTGATCAGCAGACAGGTTCGTTTATGATAAATGATGATTCAGTAAAAAGTATGAAAAATGGCGAATTGGATTTCTTGGGTGGTCTGAAGGACCAAATCTAGCCAAGTCCGCAGACGAGATAAGTGGTTTTGGCAAAACTGAAATGGAAGATGTCTGCAAAAAAACCACAGGGAACTCCAAATTTATTTTTAGTACTACTTGAGAAATAGTCTCCTGCAGAGATTTAGAAATTAGGCAAACACGCATGGTGGTCATAGCGATTTTCATATTAAAATTTGTCGGTGGTACCTAAAAAATTGTTTAGCTCCGCCTCGCTCTATATACGCGGTCTGTGTATGCTAGAGTGAAGCAGATCCTCAAAGATGTGGCAGACAAGGAAAAATGTGGCGAAAACTGTTGGGTAAATTGGCTGGTCGTCATGTGTCAAGGAGTCCAATCCGAGCTAAGATACTGATAGAGCCTGTACGAATCTAAATAACTTTGTCAACAAAGCTGAGAAGAGAAACTGCTATTTTGTTGTGTATAGACGAAGATCCACAAAATTACCTCCCTTAGATCATTTGAATTCAAATCGAACTGAGTGCGTCTTTCTCTCTCTGTGACTCCAACCCAAACGAGTGAATCTTGTTAACACACTTTGTATTGGTGTAATTTCTTTGGTAGTGACATAAAAGCAGCAGTCAAGATTCTTTGTACAGGAACTGGAAGTGTTGCTTATATTTCTTTTTCTTTATGTCATGGTTGCAACAAGGACTTATTCTGCATGAATAGTGATTTCTTTCAGCGTGGAACCCAGCCACCATCGGAAGCTTTACCATTGGACCATCCTAAAGGATCCGTAAACTACTATTCAGATGGAAAATTCACAACGTGGCAAATGATGGTGGTTCCTTCAGCTCACTGGAGGAGGACCGAGTGATTTTAAGTTTTATTGGCCAGAACCACTGGAGAGACCAAACATAGCTGCCAGGTGGCAGGGCTTTTACATTAGAATACAATCAGTAAACATTCCAAAGTTTGTTTTTGTTTGTTGACTTCTTTGTAACCGAATACTTTCAACTGTTGCTACAGTAGATATCAGTAGCAAGAATTTATTTTTTTAATCTGTTTATGAAACTGTGTTTGGTTAATTCTTGTTTATAACTTGTTTAAAAAAAACTTCTTCTTGTCTGAATACACCTGAAAAATGCACACGTGCATACACTCTCTCTCTCTCTATATATATATATATATATTTGATAAAGAAATAGTTTTAAGGTATGCATCCAGGTGAATTCATTGCATTCACTTATGTGTAAATACCCTTGGGAAAGATATTAATATGTCTCTTTCCTTTAGCTATGGGTTAAATAACAGGTTATATTGGGTTTTACAACCTTGGTTCACAACCAGTCTACTGCAGAATGTAATGGCAACCTCCTGTGGGAAAATTTTCTGCCCGGTCAGTCATGTCTTGAAAGGAACATGATCACTCAAGCATGTATCATGTATGGCACTTTACTGACTGAACTTCTCATTGAATAAAATTCAGACAGGAACTTTCCAGTTTAATTTTTGTACTTGCTTGCTTCTGATTTCTCCAGTTCGTAGCTCATATCCTTGGTAGGTCCCTTTACCTAGTGATCATCCATTTTTTTCTTGGAAATGACAATTAGGAATTTCTTTTCTCTCTTTCTCTTTTACTTATGAAGAAAAAGAAATGAAAGATCAAATATGTCCAACAAAAATATCTTAATTGAATATCATATTTTTACATTTTCATAATCACCAGATGAAGTAATTATTAAAAAGAAACAGCTTAATTAGTATTAGTTTGCTTGAACTGTTCTCAAACAATACCCTTTATTAGTAGCATGATTTATTAATTGTGCTTTAATTACAGTTGCTGATAATTGAAATCACATTTCACAGATGGCAATTAAAACCAAACTCTTTGATCATTAAAAGTTTTGGTCAGCCTCAGAATTAATGAAAACCAGAAATAGTCATAAATCCTTTGACTGTCAGTTTAACTCTCAAACGTACAAGAGAAGGCTAAAGAAAGATTAATTTGGATGGAGGATAGCTCATTCTATGACTGAACCATCACTTCGGTTTCGCCTTCTGACCTTCTGCTGTTATTTGGAAAGGCAATGAATATAAATGTATTACATGAGAAAGTCTTTGTCATGGCTAACATTGGAATAAAAGGTGTTCTTTGGAGACAATGCTGCTTTTGCAGTGTAACTAAGAATCTATTTTGGAATGCATAATATTGCTTATGATTTATTTAGTGTTGCAAAATTGTAGGATGAGAACATATTGAGCATATCAAGGAATAACAATAGTGAAGATCATTTATTTCAATCAAATGACTTATATGAGAAGATTCTGAAAAGTCCTCAGCTTAATACTTTGCTCAGGCTCTAAACAAATTTCAGAAATTGTTTGGAATTATTTAAACTCCATAAAATAACTTGTAAAACTCTGGTTATTGAGTTTGTAATGTTTTTATTCTGTACTTGTTTTATTTTGTTTCAATCACTTCACCTCATGCAAGGCTATAGTAGCACTAAAATATAAGAGTCGAAAAAAATGAGAGAATGTTAGTGAGACAAAAAGACAACAAAAGAAAGGGTTCAGGAAGACAGAATATGGCAATTGATGTTGTACTTAAATTCTTTGAAGATCATAAGTAACAAGAAGCCAGAAGGGAGTTCCCCAGGCAAGAAAAGAAATGATTAAAATAGAACTGAGAATCACTTTTAGATATTTCAGCAGTAAAATGATAAGACCTAGTTGCTTGTCAAATACTGCACTTAAATTCATGTGCCTGAAGTACCAAAGAGAAGAGCTCGTTAAAATAATCGCTATGAAAATATTTATAGGAAAGAGGGAGAAACGCTATGTTATGATGTTAGGAAAGTGACAAAATCTGAGATGCCAGGTCAGGATCAAGATCATGACAGACCCTTCTGTTGATTTTGCTAAGAATCTGAAAATTTATAGCAGGAGCACTAGATAAGATATGAGAGCAATATTCAATGCATAGTGGATTTTTTATTTGGAGGAAAAAATATTTAATGACAGTGTGTTTGAGAAAAAAAAGAGTTTCTATTAACAATAAATTATATGTAGAGCAATTTGCTATATTTAGAAATTAATGATCCAATCTGATAACACAAGAATTATTTGTTGCTGGTACCATGCAACTCCGTACAACCTGTCACATGTTACCTGGAAAGGAAATGAACACCTCCAAATATGCCACACTACTTTAACAAATGTCACGATTAAGAATTACTTGATACAACACTGCAACTATCGTCTTTTCTATATAATTAATGATGGTTCTAAACATGGCTCTCCATAATTTTCTAATTTTTGCTGCTTTAGATAACTCTTCCCAATTTGCTACTCATCTTTGTTCTGCCATTCATTCACTCAAACTTATCAAATAGTTTACTTCCTGTTTTTCTCTTCTCTTGCTTTCAATATATCCTGTAAGTGTTAAGCTTTCCAAAACTTCTTTATTTTTATAAATTGTCCCAAAATTTCAGGTATCCTTTTTTGATAGCAGCAGTCTCCTTGTAGTTCTTTTTCTTGTCAAAATGGCCGACAGTCAAATCACACTGTTAACACCAGTTCTCATTCAATCATTGGAGTTAAGCAGCATGAAACCCGGTTGGTATTTATATGGGGTAGAGGAAGCACTTGGAAACATAGTACTGTAAACAAGCCTCTTCTTTTTTTACAATCCAAAATGTTTTAACTTTAAATAACCCACAAATAGTTGATAAGCTTAAAAAAAAAGAGAGTACTGAAGTGCTGTTATCTGTTTTTTATAGAGCATTGAATGCTGGATAATTCTCACAGATGAAGAAGATATTTGAAGTGGTAGAGTTGTGGTTCTACAGATAGATGCTAAGAATACAAGGACAGGTCATGTGTACAATGAGAAAATTGTAAAGAAAATGTGAATTGGAAAAATACTTAAAATGAGAAAGTGGCAGTAGAAATTTCTGGCACATGTTATGAGAAAAAAATGACTTGGAACCTAATTTTCACAGGATGCATTGACAAGAGAAATGGAGGACAGGGTGGATGGTAAGGAGTAAAATACTGTTTAGGAGTATAAGGAAGCGGGAGTTGTTGAGAGCCATGATCACTTTTGTTTTGCTTGAATATGACACAGATGCTGCTGATGATTATCACATACTCTGGACCATGTTTTAGCATTATCTATTGCCTCTTACAGAATTTGAAAATTTCATCGATCATCCATTTCTTTTTTCTTGTTAAACTTTCAGATAACTTCTTTTGCTCTTGTTATTTGTGCTTACATTAAGGGGTGTTACTTGTCAAGTTTTATACTCGTTCTTAACTGCAACCACATGCTTATCCAAAAACAGAATCATTCCATTGTTGTGTCGCAGTTGAGGCAAGGCTTCAGGTTTCTTTAATTTTTGTAATTTTATTCCAAATTTGCATATGACTGTAACGTGATTTCTCCGACAGTTAGTACTTGAGTGTGTTTTAGAGTGCAGTATTGTTTTTCTAAACTGTTTGCTAGGTCATTCATTTGGTTCTTATATCTCTTCCCCAGGTTTTCTATGTTCACAACTTTTCTGGTTTTCTTCAAGTCTCTGTCAGTTCTTGTTTAGTCAATTGCTGTGTACGTATTTTCCTTGACTAGTCTGTTCTTACTGACTACTTCACTTTGTTTTTCCTTTACTGTTTCATTCAGTTCCTCTAAATGATAATAGTTTCTTGCAATTTGAACTGATATTTGGCATTTCTTAATGTACTGTAAAACTTCCGTTTCTTTTTTGGTGACTTGTGGTGTGATTTAATAGGTCATTGAAAATGAACAAATAAAATTGCCCATTCTTAAGGGGAGTAATTAAAAATAAACTATGCACATAATGTTTTTATAGCATATTTCCATTAAAAAAGTCAAATTGAATTTTTTTTTTATCCACTGGGCCATGTAACAAGATAAAAACATTAGTCGAATCCAGTGATTTGACCCAAAGAGTTGTAAGTTCAATATCTGGCTACAGCAGAAATGAACAAAAACTTAAAGAGTTGAGTTAAAGGAAGATAACTGATACTGAGACATCCAGAAGAGGCACAACATGTGGAACTACAACAATTTACCATGGCAGACAAAATAAAGGGTTCAGTTAAAAATTCCAATCACTTTAAAAAGGCCTGGGCATATAACAGCCAAAACATTGTGAATATGGCGACGAAGAGAAGGACAACAGTTCAAGCAGTGTAATTAGTGTAAATAATTACAATATCTATTCTCAGAAATGTAGACAAATTAACTTTTGATCAGCATTTTATGCATCTTATTTCTGTTGCTTTTTATGAGAACACCTATAGTCATTTAATACTGCTTACCCAGAATTTATGTGTTTTTGATAAAAAGTGATGTAAAAAAATCAAAGGAAGATTTCTCAAAAATAATATATACACTTTCATCTGTTAAAAAAAAAACCCCGAAAAACATAATTGTCATTTTATTCTATGTCTTGATACTTATTTCATTATACACATCTGTTTATTACAATTTATCAAAGTCCATTTATACACTCCTGATCAAAAATTTAAGACCACTTAAAACCCTTTAAAAAGAAATTTTTTTTTTACGGATAGACTTTAAACTCCTCCCACTTAAGGTTACCAATACTACAATCTAAAACGTTATGGAAACAAAAAGCTACATTCCAAACATTTTATTCAGAAATTTACATTTTTATAAAATGAGGCGATTTACACATGATCAAAATTATAAGACCAGAGTAACCTTAAGTGGGAGGAGTTTAAAATCTATCCGTAAAAAAAAATTTCTTTTTAAAGAGTTTTAAGTGGTCTTAAATTTTGGATCGGGAGTGTATCTATTTATTTAAGCTTTATCAATCACAAGAATTTGGTGAAGACTCAACGATGTTGACTGAAGATCTGGTATCTTTGTCTTAACGTCAACTTTGGGTGAGGGTAAGACATGACAAAAATGTAGCTGAACTATTTAATAAGAAATTTTTACAGTGTTGTAATGGAAAGCAATAAGATTACATTGAATCAATAACTAAATCTACTGCTAGGAAGGTTGGGTTACTATGTCAGGCCAGCAAATTTTTCTCACCTGAGTCCATCTTGCACGTATACAAATCAACCATCTACCCATTCATTTAATGCTATTGTCATATCTGGTCAGGCACCCCTGCTATTCATCTCGGGGTTCTTGAAAGGCTTCAGAAGAGAATCTGCAATGTAATCAATCCCGACCAAGCTGCTTGACTTCAATTACTTTCTCACCGATGGAATGTGGTTTCCCTCTGTCTCTTCTACAAATATTTTCATGGCTTCTGCTCTAATGAGTTTAACTCCCTGGTACCCTCTCTACAAGAATTTACTTGAGCTACCAGACTGGCAACAAGGTTCTACCATTTTACAGTCAAAACAAACAAATGCAATCACCACTTCTACATTTTTCAGCTTCTTTTCTATCATTTCCCACCTGTGGAACTATCTTCCATATACTTGCTTCCCTGAGAGCTACAATTATCCTTGTAATTCCCATCTTTCTCTTATCTTTTCCCCAACACCCCCTTGAATCATGTTCTTCTCCCTTTTTTCACTTTACTCTCACACAACTCTATTTACACAAGTATTTCCCATCCTTCTCTTGCCTATTACCTGACACCCCCTGTAATTGGTTCCTCTTTGCTCTCCTCCTATATAACCCTTCAC
Organism: Ascarosepion bandense; assembly: GCA_037127315.1. NCBI lineage: Eukaryota > Metazoa > Mollusca > Cephalopoda > Sepiida > Sepiidae > Ascarosepion > Ascarosepion bandense. The sequence continues at coordinate 4,669,052 of JBBBDQ010001308.1, forward strand.
TCTCCTATTATGTAGCCTCAGTGCACCAGTAGCAGTACTGCCTTGCTTGGGGTGAAATGATTTTTAAAAAAAAAAAGGAATAACTGTAAAACTGTAAGCAGTTATAACTCGGAAATACAAGTGATGACATTTTTTCACTGATTAATAGTAATGTCTGAATAACAAAAATATGAAACTATTTGAACAATTTTACTTCAGTTCTTGTCTTACCTAATTTCATTTACTTTTTATTAAACTTGATAATGGAAAAGTTGTTTATGAACAGAAAACAAATCTATTATAAAAAGATTAATGTTCTGTGAAAAAATAAGAAATTTTCTTTTTATACTTGGACGGAAATGTCTATATCTATCTGGATTAGTTTTCTTCATTGAAATCTTATATTGAACTCATTTTAAGCCATTAATCTTTTCAGTATATAAAATTTTTTATCTGTTTTCATCTACAAGGTGTGATGGGTAAATCTATTTTATATGTTTGTTTTTGATTTTGGCAACTACACAGGGCCAGTTGGGCACCGTTTGTGAGAAAAAGATCATTATGATGCAATTGTCTGGCAGCAAAACTCTGCACCATTCCACACAAGCAAGAAGAACTTAGTCATGGCTGTTAGACAATTTCTGTAACCATATCAACCCTTACATCTGTCCACTTAATTCACCAAAATGCAACCCCCTTGTTTATTATGTGTGTGGTAATGTTGAATGAGAGACAAACAAAACTTGGAAAGGCAAGGATTATGACAGCATTCACAAACATAAACAAGGAGACTATCCAGAAGTGTTGCAGAGGATTCCGAAGTTGTCTAGAGACAGTGGTTGACACCAGTGGCAAGTTTATTGAATACATTTACTCTTTAATATTTCAAAATATTTTTTGTGTAATTTTGGTAAACATATCTGTTAAAAGTAGATGCTAGGAATATTTTCATTTTTTGCATTATTTAGACGACTATTTATCCATTGTGCCCTATCTTTAGGTCTATTTGCTTTTTTTGTTTTGTTTTTTTATTTCTTTTAGTTCATGTCTGTATTTTTATCTATGATTTGTATTAATAACAGTCAGTTTCTATAAATGTATTTTCTTTCTAATTGACTTCACATTGATATAATCATTGAGTCAGTCTATCAATGTCATATTGTAAATTACAAGACAGAAATAGTTCCTATCTAACCAAAAAGTGGAACAAACTAATAAAATAATTCATTGTCAATCTTTTTCTACATATTTTTTATTTTTGCCTTCCATTTCAAAGCTGAAAGAAACTTAGTCAACTGAAATATCATTTACGATGTACTGAGAGGCATATTTCATTCATTTACTTTATTCTTGATTCAATCAGGAGGTTGGTAATTCCTTTGAAAGAGTTAAAGATTTCCTTTCAATGACAGAGCAACAAAGTATAAAAAATATTCATTACAATCATTATCCTTTCTGTCATCAAAGTAGCAAATGGCTGTTAGAATAACAGAAATTGCAGTAACAAATTCTTCAGAGATTTTCAATGGTTGGGAACTTAATGAAGCCGAGAAAGTTCTGTAACTGATATTTGACTTGTCTGAGGTCAATAAAATTATAACTCAAGTGAGAGGCTGCAGTTACCTAGACTGCAATGGTTGCTATTTTCAGAAAAGTCAAAAAACAAAATGAAAGAAATTCTAATTGTAGTCACTCTTCTGTGTGCCATGTCCTTTCACAAAGTTGGTGGTCATTGCTCTCCACAATTTCTATTGTTTTTGTCACCAGTTCAATCCCTGGATCAGATAATAAAACATTAGTTCAGTCAGAATGAACAGTAACTTGCATCATCATCTATGTGCCATGTCCCTTCAGGACATTGGTGCTGATGGTTCTCTACCATTTCCTGTCCATTGTAGCTCTCTCATAACTTTTTTCTTTTTGTCATCTCTCCCAAACTCTGCTCTACCATCCATTTGCATCATCCTGTCAGGTTTTTTGTGTATTGCTTTTCTCAGGCCCTCTTACCTTCAACCTGTCCTGTGAATATCACATTTTTTCTTACCTTATTATGTGACCCAGATATTTTAACTGTTTCTTCCTGATGTTAAGCATAATACTCCTTTTTTGTTATTGTCTCTAGAATTTTGTCTTTGCTAACATGTTTAGTCCATGGTATTCTCTCTTCCTGATGTGTCCTTTGAGTTGCCACTGTCTCTAAAATTTTGTTGTTGCTCACATTTTTTATCCTTAATATTCTCAACATTCTTCAGTAGAGCTATATTTCTGTTGCTTCAAATCTGTTCTTCATCTGTGATAAGATTGCCAAGCAGGAGGACTGATATTGCATTACAATTCAGTACTATTTTCTTTGTTTGTAATGACATTTTTAGTTTCTTAATACTTTTCTCAGCTTTTAGAAGGTATCTTTAGTTAAATCAATGCACTTTTGGTATTTCTATTTTACACTTTCTGTCTTTTGTTAATATGCTTTCAGGATATGTAAATTGTTGCACCTCAAAATCAAACTGGTATCACGGACAAAATAACACAACTAATATAAGCCAAAAGATGGTCAAATGATACTTGGCAGAAAGTTGGTGTTAATAATAACAACTATAATAAGCAAGATGTAACCAACAGTATGAAAGAAATAAAATCTTTGATTACAATTGCCATTTGTAATATTTTTCTAAAGGGAATTTTGTATTTTTTTTAGTTTTCTTTCAATGTTTTCACTTGAAATCTTTAATGATTTTTCAAAAAGCTGAACATTTTTAAAGAAAGTTTCACAAAAGTATTGCAAAAGCTTGGATTTGTGGGAAATAAAAAAACACATTACATTTTAATATTTCAGAATTTTCAAATAATTTACTTGAATCCAGCAAAGTTAGAAAAACAAATTTATTAAGGGAGAAAGAAAGTGGCTCAAAATGTTTCCTTTATAAATAAATTGACTTATTAACCATTTGTAGGTTATTTAAAGCCAGAAAATACTGCTAAATTTTTTTAAGATAATAATGCTTTGCTGATTCTTACTAATAAACCCATAGCTGGAGGGAGAAGAGGTAGCTACACACATTTTTCAAGTGTATTTGCGTATAAGTGAATGTAACAAACCCAAATAAAATTTGAACTCTGTTCTTCCCAATACCGAGTCATTGTCAATTACACCACCCGCATATCCAAGCTTACAGCACCGAAGCAGTCACTATCTAGGTACTAACTCTGATCGACATTGCTTAACTATGGAGAGTGTTCAAGAACTGTCTTTTTGTGAGATATAGGCATGAACCTCCTTTGATTGACAGAGTAGACATATTTATGTATAGCATTCCCTTCATGACATAGAAAGAAGATAGAAACTTAAATCACTCATCAAATAAATGTATTAATGGACATAATGTTCATTTTGTAACAGAAAAGAGTTTTTGGTTGACTTCATGGAACTTGATTTATAAAAAAGAAACAATAGCTTTTAATGTGAATGAACAGAAAGACATGCAGTCAAGATTTCATTGAAATAACCTAATATTTCATGCAAAATTAGTGCATACTGATAAGATCTTAAACAATATGGAAGAGCACTTTCATGTTACAATTAAAATAGCTGTTATTGATTAAATAAATAAATGCAGCACAAAAGTAATAAATATTTACAAGAAGCTACAATATTTAAGACAGATATTGTCAGCCTATTTATATATTTACAAGACTATACAGTGATCTGTGTTTTCAGTGACCATCCATTCCTAATAGAACAAGCAATAAAATGCAGTCACCTACATTGTCAAAAGTGACAATGCATTCTATTTATTAGGTGATGCTTTTAGTTAATCTTAAGGGCAGAAAAAAACACATTAGTTTTAAAATGGATGATAAGTGAAGACATAGATGTGTTTTCTTTGATGTGCCATGTCTCTTCACAATTTGGGAACAATCATACTTCCTTTGCTTTGTGAGATTTTATCAATGTGTTTTCACTCTATATTCTAATCCTTGTTTTGTCAATCATTTACACAAGATCAATAGGTACATTATTTGCTGTTTCCCTCTGTCCCTCTTGCCTTCAATATATCCAGTGAGTGTCAAATTCTCTTAGTAAATTTTGTCTTTTTGCTATCTCTCCTAAACCCTGAGCCATCCATTTATACAAGTTCATTAAGTAGGTTACTTGCTGTTTCCCTCTGTCCCTCAATATATCCTGTGAGTGTCAAATTCTCTTAGTAAATTTTGTCTTTTTGCTATCTCTCCTAAACTGTGTCAAGGTGGCAGCATTTAATATTAATAATGAAAATATGCAATGAACTGATATGCGCTAAATCAGAGATCTGGAATACTTTTTTTAAAAAAATCTTCTCACTCCAAGCAAGGCATTCTACTGCCACTGTTGTACGAGGGGTTACATAGGGGAAAGTGATGAGAAAGGGAGGCTAGTTATGGTAAATGTCAGTAGGAGGCAATAGACGGATGAGAATACCGAGAATAGGGGTGGAGTCGAGGGAAAAAAGAGATTGAGAGAATGGATGTGAGTTAGTGAGATAGGAGATGTCTATTCACCTTACATTTAAATTCCTGGAGATTGTAGCTGACGGGGAAGCAAGTATATGGAAGGGAATTCCACAGGCGGGAGGTGCGATAAAAAAAGATGTTAGAGTAGAAATTGCGGTTAATTTTCAAACGTAATTTTTTCTGAATTAAACACATATGTAGTTGTAATTATAATAAAGTCAAAATAAATTCTTTCTCATTCAACTTGGTCATAACTAAACCATTTCTTTCCTGAATTTTGATACAAAATCTTTTGTATAATTGTTGCTGATCATGATGAAAGAGGAAAAAGAAGAATGAAGTTCTAAATACTGTAAAAATGTGAAAGGAAGAATTTCAAAAACTGAAATTTGTTCGGTTGGCAAGGCTACAATCTTAGTGAGAAAAATGGTAAAAAATGATGTTCTTAGAAATGGTAATGAGTTTCAACTTTATTGAGAAAGCAATAAATTCTCGGAAATTTTTTAATATATTTTAACACACACACACACACACATATATATATATATATAAACATTTGATATTTTGCCAGACAGAAACTATAATTCTTTTCATTTAGATGATTGTACATTCAGGATATTAGCAGTCATGGCTCTCCACAATTTCTTGCTCTTTGTAGCTCTTAATTAATTTTGTCTTGTTTAATCCATCCTAAGCACTGTTCTGCTATCTATTTACAGAAGATTGCCAGGTATGTCATGCATTGATTTCCTCCATTCCTCTTTTTTAATAATTTCACCACAAGCAAGGCAGAAAAGCCACTAAGATAAAAGTGGTTGGATGTGAAAGAATGAGAAAATAGGAATATTGTTAAGGAGATAGAACAATAGAAGAGTAATCAAGAAGACGGTAGATAGCAATTGACATTGCATTTTAAGTTTTGAATTCTTTTCACTGGAAAGCATAGAGCTGGAAGAGAGTTCCACAAGCGAGAAGTACAAGAAACTTTTAGCATAAAACTTAGTTACATTTAGCCAATTAAATTTTAGATTGATAAGACCTAGTTGCCTATCTAGTACTGTGCTTAAATTGATAAAGTGTAGGTACCATAACAAAGAGTGCATCTGAACAATTGCCATGAAAGTATTTATTAAAAAGCAAAGAGAATAAACTTTCAGCAATGGGAAAGTGATTAAAACTGAGATGCCCGATTAAGACCAGTAACATTATTGATTATCCTTTCAATTTTATCAAGAATCTTTAAATTAATAGCCAGACCAAATGTGACAGCATTATTCAAAACATGGGCAAATGGTAGACTGATAGATATGTAAGATAGATTCTGGAGCAAAAAATTGTCTAGCATGATACAGTGAACCAACTTTTTTAGTAGCTGACCAAGAGATGGATTCAATATAATCTCTTCATTCAATATCAGCCAAGAAGGTGTGCTTGTTTTCAGTATATCTTGTGAGTGTCAAATTTTCCAAGCCCTATTTCCTCATTATGTGCTTTATGAATTTCAATTTTCTCTTTCTGATTCTAAGTATGTGTCCTTTTTGTTATAATTTTCTCTAAAATTTTGTCAGTGCTTACATGTCCAGTCCATGGTAGTCTGAGGTTCCTTCTGAAGAAACACATTTCTGCTGCCTCAAGTCTCTATTCAATCTGTGATGATACTGTCAAGCCTTCACTGACAGACAGGAAGACTGATATTATATAATAATTAAATACTGTTTCCTTTGTTTTTAATTAAATGTTTCTTAATACTTCACTTAAATTTTTCTTTTTCTTTTTCACTATTCCAATGTGCTTTTGGATTTCAAAGTTATACTTTCCATCCTGTTAAAACACTTCCAAGGGACTTAAATTGTGGTAATCATTTGGTTTTGTTATATCCAATTTCTAATTTGAATGTTGGGATATTCCTTTTACTAACTATACAATTTATCTTCAAATTCATGTTTGTTCCTTTCTTCTCAATTTCCTGAACAAACTTCTGTTGGAGTTTCTTGTAGTTTGCTTTCTGTGTCCGCTATCAACATTGTCTCATCTTCATGTCTTACACTGTTAATTTTGTAGCCACCAATAAAAAATCTGATTCTCTCCACGTCATCTCACAGGTTGAACAAGATTGATAAGAAGATGCATCTTTGTCTTACACCCACTTTTCTCTTCATGTATAATTGCTGAATTAGTTTTCTATCCATGTGAATGCAGTTTGCTCACTGTATAGGTTCTAGATTATTTTAATATCCTTCCCAGATATGTTAAGATAACCTAGGAGTGGCTTCACAAAAATTCGACTGATTATCATTGGAACTTGTTTTTCCCTGACCAGTGATTGTTTTCTTTATTTTTCCTATGCATTTTTTTTGGCTTGAAATCAAACATAACCACTGTATCCTTTTTACACATGAACACTTTCTGTTTTGTGAACTTTTCATTGGTTACTGTCTCAGGGTTTCTTTGCCTTACTTGACACTTCTTTGTCTTGTATTATTTCCCTCTGTTCTTTTTTCTCTTCTCATTGTTATTGAGAATTTTGACAATTCTACTTCATGATGCCTGATTCATCAACATAACTCTTGGTTAAGATTTTGGTTTCAACACCTACAAAACAATTTGAGGTGGTTATAGACTTGAAATAATTTTTATAGTCTTGTTTCCGTTTTCTCCATTTGTCATATTTTGCAGAAACAGATTTTAAAATTAGCATTACTAAAAGGACAATTGTTTGCTGTGTTAATTCAACATTCCATTTGCCATTTTTATTTTATTTACAGATCTGATTTCAATACAAATAAAGCAAAAAGCAAAGAAGAATGATAATAAGAGATGGAAATTTTGAGGATGTGCAACAGAAAATGAAAAATGAAATGTGCATAATTTCTCCCAAGCAGAAAACTTAAAAACAATAGAAGATTTTGAAAGTAATAAATAAAGAATATTGAAATAAAAAAGACTAAAAGTTTAAATTGGAAAGAAAAAGAAGAAATAATCTTAAGAGATGACTAATAAAACAAAAGAAGATGTAAAAAGGTGTTATAAGAAATAGAAGAGAAATGGAGTGTGGGAGAATGTCATTTTTTAGCCTCTTATAATGATGTCACTGTACAAAAACATTATCCAACTTGTGTAAGCAAATTATAATGTCAAGATGCATTAAAAATTGGTTTTCAGGAAGTAAATAGGAAAATTCAGTTAAAAAACTTTTTCTGTTTCAAACTGAAATGTTTTGTCAGATAGAAGGAAATAAGTTTATGGAAAACAAGCTTCCTATGTTTTAAATATACTGAAAAATTTTCAAGAAAAAACTTAGAACAAGAATAAAAAATCAATAAAAACAACTGCTTCATTCTTTTTTATTTGATTTTTTTTGAAAATGAAAAATTACGAAAACCCCAAATAGCAATGTTACGATAAAAGTAAACAAATAAAAACAGCCCAAATTGGAAACCGTCTTTAATTTTATTTTTTATTTTTGGAGTTTTTCAAAATGTTTTCATGAATCCTTATTACTTGGCTTCTGTTTTGATGTTGGGTTTCCTGCTTGTTAGAATTACTCATCTGTAGTTCCTGTTTTTAAGAACTCGAGGGAATCCTCTGACCCCTCTGTTTCTTTATTAACCTTATACCATGTTTTGGCAAAGTGTTCAAAGATGTGTGTTGTGGTGCATGGGATATCAGCTGAGAATAAGAAATATTTCCTTCAGCTATGAGTTAGATAACAGAACGGGTTGGGTTCTGTAGCCTTGATTGACAACCAGTCTACTGCAGAAAGTAATGGCAACCTACTGCAGGAAAAATCTTCCACCCAATCAGTTATGTCTCTTTCAAGACATGATCGCTCAAATGCATATCATGTATGGTCCTTAACTGACTGACTGTTCAAGGCTCTTATCAATGCGGAAGTAGTTAAGAATCTAACCTCTCATAACCTACTCTCTAATAAAAAATATGGCTACTGCTTCACCAAGTGACAGGGTTTGGCATGCTGGCCTTCTGCACAAGTTCCAGGGCTATGGTATTTCTGGATGATTGCTTGATTTTATCCAATCATTCCTATCAAATCCTGAAATGAAGGTCATTTTAAATGAGCGAACTTCCAGTTCCTTTCATACGAATTTGCCTCATGGCTCTATCCTAGGTCCTATGCTGTTCCTGATCTTCATCAAGTACTCGGTTCCCATGTAGGCATCCATGCAGTTAAGACCAACATTTACTTCCATTTCAATGTGTTACTCTTGAAAAAAAAATCAAATGATGCACTTGGATAGGGAAATGGCTTGTAAATCAAATCAAATCCAAATCAAAACTGCTTTTATTTGACCACCATAGACAAACTTTCCTACCAGCCATCAGAATGGATGATGCTAGTCTCTTGGAGAGCAACAAACTGTGCTTCTTTTGCCTCACATTTTCAAGTGACCTCAAGTGCAACGACTATATCGAATCTATAGTTGCATCAACTGCTAAGAAGGTTGGATCTCTGTGTTGGGCCAGAGAGCTTTGAATACTCTTGCTTATCTGGTCAGGTGCTCCTGCTATTCATCACAAGATTTTAAAAAAAATCCAAAGAAGGATCTACAAAATAGATTACTGCTGAAAATTAATTTACTGTTGAAATAGTTAAATGTAGCCATCTCTTCTACTTTAATGATTTCTTCCTGCATGTGGAACTCCCTTCCAATAACTTACTTTCCTGATAACTACAATCTTCAAAAATTTAAATGCAACATCAATTTCCAACTCCTATCTTCTTGAATCCCGTTCATCTTTTATTTTTTCTTCAGTACCCTTTGTACCTAGTCTTTTGTCTCACTGTAACACCCTACACACTAGTGGCAGTCCTACCTTGCTTGGGGTGAAAGAAAAAAAACAAAATAAATCAATTAATGTCAAAAACTATATGTTAACGAAAAATGTAACCTTGATATGAAAATTTGTACATGCAAAATATCCCAGCAATCCATATTTACTTCTATACAGAGGCAAAATATCCCGGAACAGAAAAATCTTGACTGTTTCAAGTCAATGCTTGCCAAACAATTTGTAGAACAAGGAATTCTCCGTTTTTTTGAATTTTATTTTAACATATTTTAGCTGATCAGTATTTGTAATAATGTATCAGTTTTGATCAAGCTTAAACTTGTATCCCAAACAATGAGATCATGTCTTTCATGAAAATTTCTTTAACCGTGAGGCTACAAAATATTACATGATTAAGCAGGAGATAATCAAATCTGTATTGTTGATAATTTTCCAATAATAATATATTAACATTGTTTTGACATGAAGCGTTTTCACAATTACAATAATAAGTTTGAAATCATTTGTTTTTATGAAAATGTTTTTTTCATCAATCTGTTTAAGAAATGCAAGGCTCGAAAACAATATGGTTCAATGAAAATAAAAAAAAAGATGTCTGTTTATATGTATGGTTGACTCTTATATTTTATTAAACAAAAAGCCAACAATTCAGTATAGAACTGAGGAACTAGATTACCAACACAAATGATTTGATTTTAGCAATAAAGGATTGTATGAAATCAGCCACAATTTTTAGAACTGATAACAAAGAAATGGCATAGAGAGTAACAGAATGTCTGCAAACAGTCTTGAATTCTGCTTTCTTTCACCTAGACTGGCTTCTACGCAAAGAAAAAGAACATAAGATGCCCTGCTCTTTAACCTATAGCTCGAGAAAGTGGAATTTATGCTTTCTAAGGACATTATCATGATGTTAAAGCAAAAAACAGAATTGACTAGAATTTGGACCTGGCATGGTAATTTCCCTTTTCCCACCAATAACTGTTACACACACACCTCTCTCTTTTTTTCTCTCTCTCTTTTTCTATGATCTGATCAAATAAATTTTTAAAACAATCTGTTCTTGATCAGACCAGTGATGTTTCAGTACTGTTTTTCATGGAGATATCCACAGAATAACTGAAAAATCTCTTCTTATTTATCAAGTGACCCATTGGCGATCTTACACATAAGATTGTCATGAAATAAACATGAAAGAAAGATTCTTATTTACTTGGTTGAAAAGTTCCATTGTATCTTGTAAGTAGGTTCTGTCTGTTCAGGTTAACTGACTCTGACAATGAGGATAGCTTTTAGCATCACTGGGCTGAAGTAGCAATTAATTTGTTAGTTAGAAATATACATATATTTTTAGGTGACAATTATAAGAGATATCATTACCACTAAAAGATTAACTTTTGCAAGCTTTCTAACATGATTCATTGAAAAGTAAAATATTGTGCAAATTTCTATCTTTTGAAACAAGTCTAACATATGAGTTATGCCTGTTCAGCTTTGCTACAGTCTTTTTCTATTGCAATACCAGAATGTTTGTAACTTAGTAATATCTATGAGGAGATATTTTTGTTAGCAGTAAATTTTTATGTGTGCTTCCCATCAGAGAGATGATAAATCTATTTACAGAGAAGAGAGTTATCTCTTGAAATGTCTGTGACTTATTTTGTTGAAATGTGTGACTTAGTGACCTGTTGTAAATATCAATGATTTTACTGATGGATTGAAAAATAAGAAATTAGCTGCCATCAAAGATAATAAGAAAATGAATTAAGAGATAAACAAACAGAAAATCATGAGGAAGAAATTATTTCCTTCATCGTGAAATATAAATTGCACTGGAAATATAATGACCCATATTTAAGAATTGATGGATTTAGATTCTTCATGAAAATTTTCCTACAATCCAATGATAATTTCACTGCCATAAAGAGAAGAGGATAAACTGATTTCCATTGTGTGAAAATGAACAACATAAATATTTGCATCTACATTAAGCATGTTTTCTTGTTGATATAATTACTGAGTGCATTTTTTAAAATGATATGAATACATGTTTTGTAGAAGTGATTTTCAGAAGACAGTACACCACATGACTAATACTTTTGTGGCATGAATTGAGTTTTTTGGGATCATCTTTCAAACCATAGTACCTCACAGTAGATTGGATAAATTTGTTTTTCTGTCATCTAGAAGTAAGTAATCACATTTACTCTCCTTTGACTTGGCTATTATACTGAATTGATTTAAAATGATTATTTCTTTGTTATCTCTGCTCTGTTTTTAAACTGAGAATTCTGACATATACTGTATAGAAAATTATTTCAGATGAGGGATTGAATAGCGATAACAATATTTCTAAAGATTAAGTATTCATGTTTTAACCATATAAACCTTTTGATGACTGATCCCTGAGAAAATTTTACTCTCAAATTGCACAGCTCATAGGTTTGGGGTTTGACAACTTATCTATAATACTAATGCATTGGTTGCCATCTTCTATTTAGACACTTAAATTGTGTTTTATAGGTTTGGATATAGAATAGATATATACATGCTAGTATTGTGTCCCTATGCTCTGTTTGAGATCAATGGCTCACTCTTTGGTATACACAAAGGATTAGTATATTATTTGTGGGCTCTGTTTTAATAAATGAAAATAAACAAATGTTACTACCTAACAATTTACCTCAAATACAAGTGTAATATCTGATGTGTAGTTATTTGGTCAGATTTTGAAAAGTGAACTGAACTTTTTCAGCACCCTCCTCACATATATTACATTTTAAAAATATGGGTAGACAGACATGAATGTATTACCGACTGATTCATCAGAGAAGAATTTCATTTTCATATTGCTTTGCATAAACACTATAATGCTTAAATTTAAAAACTGAACATTCAAAAACCAATGATATATTTAGTTTTTTTTTTCCAAACCCATTAGCTTCTTGGATTGTGAAATTGTTTAAATATGAAGGTATAAAACATTCAATAAAAAAAAAATCTTCTAGTGACTTATTGCTTATACTATCTTATAACCTACAGTTACTCACCCTGACAGTAATAGTTAAATAATAAAAAAGCTAAAATAATCTTAGCTCTGTGACTATGACTTAAACATTTATTCATGAAGGTTTGATGTTTTCATATTTCTATATGCATACACACACATATATATGCCTAGTTCTGAGAATTAAAATGTTTTGATACGTTGACTTAATGATTGTAAATCTTTACCTGGATAAGATAAATTTTACTAAATGTCAAGAAAAGATTTCAAGTAGGGAATTTTAACAAAGTAAAAAAAATCTTATCAAGAAAGCCTGTCATAAATCCATGACAAACAAATCCAATATATGTTATAATAACTGAGTTAGATTTGAATACTTTGCTTGATATTTGATCAATATCATGGTCATTTTTCAGAAAAATGTCAGTGTTTAAAAAATTTTGGTATCAAAGATGAAATTGATAAAATAATCTTGAAATAGTAGCTACAAAGAAATCTTTAATCTTAAGTGTTCTGTTTCATTTTGTTTTCTAACTGAAAATGTTGTTATAAAACTGAATGTCATATCTCCTCTGATTTACAGTCACTTACTGAAAACACTCAAAATCTGCGTAGCACACATACAATTCTGGCTTCAAATTGGATTTCTACATTCTGTTTCAGAAACCCATTAAAATAGGCTCCAAGTTTCACTTGTTAAATACTGTTGTTTGATTGGTCTGTAAATAAACATATTATACTCTTGCTTATGTACGCACAGCCAGATTGCTAACACCACAAATTTCTTCTTTCCTTACACATATACGTGAAAATATAAATCAGTGAATGAGAACCCTGAAAAACAGGCCACCAACCCTTCACTCAGGCACAGGCTCATATCGCAGCAATGAATGGTGACACACCATCTGTAATTGCCTTGTCAGTATTTTCAGTACAGGCAGGATGACGTGACGCCTTGTCCTCCAGTTCCCCACTTCAGCCATCACATCTACAACTTCAAGACCAACACACCACAAGACACCTGCTCCCATAAGCACATCACCAACACATTCTTCGCTCACCATTCCAACTCCACCATACCCACTGACAAAATTTGTTATCACGGCTGAACAACAAAAGGATGACGTCCAAACCATATAGAAGGGAAATTGCAAGCGATGACCTGAGAGCCTGTAGTATGTAAGTAAATGCTCTCCACCACTGTGTTGTCCTAGCCAATGACGAAGCTGACTACAAGCTGGAAACAAGATTAAAATGTTTTATCTATAAGGACCCAATACAAGTAGGTGACAAGGTCTTGTTTTATCGGCCACACTCAACTGGGGCCCAATCAACCCATCTGCCCTGGATTGGGAACTTCATAATTATCAAGATGAACGACACAATGTGTCAGTTGCAAAATGAGAATGATGACACAGCCTGGATCCACCGTGCACACATTTGCTGCCTTGCACCGCATCCAACACATCTATATGATACAACCCCTCTACAGTGTCACACTCACCAGAATGCCCATGATCATTCTTCCCCATTTCCTTCTGCAGTATATAACTTAACAAATACCTCCAGCCCAACCGATATAACTCCACAACAAAATGAGACGAAACAGATGCCAAAAGGACTAACATGAGGACAACTCACACACTTGAGGGACTTTATTATGCATTAAATACTTCAATACACACACACACACACATATGCACTGTAAATCAGAACAAAATCTGGAGGAGCCTTGTTATAAAACTGAATGTCATATCCCCTCTGATTTTACACTTACTGGAAAAACTCAAAATCTGTGTAGCACGCATACAATTCTGGCTTTGAATTGGATTTCTACATTCTGTTTCATAAACCCATTAAAACATGTCCCGAGTTCCACTTGCTAAATACTGTTGTTTGTTTGGTCTGTAAATGGACGTGTTATGCTCTTGCCTATGTCCACACAGCTGGATCACTAATGCCACAAATTTCTTTTTTCATCACACATATATGTGAAAATATTAATCAGTGAATGAGAACCCTGGAAAACCTACCTGGAAACAAAACCTGAGAAATCTAACAAGCTTATACAAGATTTGATTTTGCCATATAAATTGCCGAAAAAGTTGAATTTGTCAGAAGGGCTTACAGGCTGCTACACGGCTGGCTGATCAACAACACCCCTAACTTACCTTCTCACCCACTGTGATGTCAAGTCCTTACCCCTCTTCCTCACACATTGTTGGCAAGGAAAAAAGAAAGAAAGAAAAACCTGTCAACGTCACAATTACTACTACGGAAGGAAAGAGAAAACATCACAAAGCTACCAACTGCTAACTCACACCCTGAGTGACACATATTTGTTCCCTTTCCTCTTCTAAGAAAACTGGTTTGGGAAACCACACATATACTTGTAAACATGAGATACAATTACAGACGGCCAGCCTAAAACAAATTTGTATCAACATCTGACGCCAACAGTATTAGGAACAACCAAATTCTTAAACCACTCGTCTGTATTTATCAAATAAATGAGATAAATTCACAACAGCCTTTGTCATAATTCTTTTTGCAACCACATGCTTGTTTATAACAATGTATATATATTTGAACATAATGATTAGATATTATGACATATTTGTACGAACTATACATATCATATGGCGAATACAAAAATTCAGTCTTGGAGGTAAAATCTTTCTCATTTGTAGAACTATTCCAATTTTGACTTGAGATCTTAATTTTTTAATTTCCCAGAATTTTTCATTTACAAAATGCAAAATGATTTTTAAACTATTGGACCAGAATTTCTTTCTACATGCCTTCAGATGATAGGTTTGCATGTAAATTTACAAAACCAGTTCTTCAGAGAGTTGACTAAACATAAAGAAAGAAATATATGCATAAAAGAATGTCCACTGGAACAACAAAATGCCTGATCTAGTTATTTTACTCTGACATCTTTATTAGATTTATAGATTATTGGAAGCGTCTAAGGAATAGATGTTTATTGGCAAAATAATCAATTTTTAAAATTGGTGACAGAAACCATAGAACTTGTAAAGGAAATGATGTCTATTGATAAAGACAGAAGCAAACAGGAAAGTTGGTAAGAGATGTTTTCTCGTATTTGATTTTATGTCTGCTTTGAAGATAATGTCATGAAGGTTATTGAATTAAATCAATTAATATGAGAGGTGGAAGAATTTATTTGGATTCTAGAATGCTTAATCATTACTCTTTTATGCATCTGCAAGCATAAAGCATGTAAATATATGGATATTGAAACCATTTTTGATGATTTTGTTTGGTTATTGAATGAATATACCAATTCAGTTTCTGACAATATGTTTTCATATAACTATTCTGTAGAAATATATGTATTATCAAGTTTATGAATAGGCAGCTGATTAATATGAAGAGATCATTAAGCCATGAATTGATCATTCTTGATGGAATTTTTCTAGTGCATGAGGACTATGCTCAAAATACTTGACTTTTTTTTTTATTCTCTAAAAACAATGCCAAATGTAAGTAACTGTTTTTGTTTTGAGTGACAAATCAAATCTTTATTAGTATTATGCCTTTTGCAAGGAGGGGTCTTCGATACAGAGTAATGATTAGCAAGTTTGTCTTGCTTGATCAATTATGAGTCGTGAGTTTGATCCTCACTGGGTACTCTACACTTTCTGCCTTGTGCCACATCCAAAAAATGCTTAGAAAATTATTTTAGAGCACTTAAACATGATGTAATGGTTATCAAGCTTGTCTCAGTGAATCATTTATGACTGAATAGTGAGTTTGATCTTTATTGAGTACCCTATACTTTTGGTCTTGGGTCACATTTAGGCTACATTTAGAAAAACACCATGTCTTTGGCAATTTTCTTCAATTTTTTGGCTCATCCAATTATGAAGACTTTTTAGTTTGGGGCACATCTGGAAGAATTTATGGGAGGTTCTCCGTTTTTATCATTTTGTTTAATTTGAAAGACAAGGATTTTCGCATGCTGAAAGTTCTTTGTAGAGTAAATATTGTTGATTTGTAAGGGCTGAAAAAAATTAAAATGATATTAAACATTTGTTTGATTGCAAATCTTAAGTTTTGTCTTCTGATGGAGAGTCTTCCAGTGATTCTTAATATAAAGTGTTAATGCTGCTTCTTCAGAAATTGAAAGGAAATATATTCTCAGTGCTTGGCAATGGTAAAAAGTAATCCAGCCTCATACGATTTGATTGTCTTCTTCTTTGTGCTGTATTCCTTCAGGATGTAGGTAGCCATGACTTGCCACAATTTCCTGTCCTTTGTACATTTTAATAAATTTTGTCTTTATGTTATCTCTCCTAAACTTTCCTTTATCATTGATTTACTCAAACTAGCATGGTAGGTAGGTAGGTTCTGCTTTGCTCTTCTCTTGCCTTTAAATCTATCATGTGAGTATCAAAATTTTAAAGCTTGCTTTCCTCATTATGTGCCATTGAAATTTGAACTGTCTATTTTTGATTTTACATGTCCTTTTTGTTTCTATTTTTTCTAAATGTACTGGCTGCTGATCAATGAATGGCAAATGTTTCCTTGTAGGGAAATGGCGAATAATACTGTCTTCTGAGTGAGTAAACAGACACACAGACACAAGTGGTGACATTGTAAGAAAAAAGAAATTTCACATAAGTTTACTTTTATTTACTGTGAAAAATTCCCCCTGAAAATATAAAAACTTCAATAAAAGAATAGAACACGTGAATCATTTTTCTATGTAAAAACTAATTTTGTCTTTTGGAGACATGCATTGCCAATTTTTATTCTTTTGGTTTAAATTTACTAACACAAATGCCTGCCTGACAGATAAAAAAATGTTGTAATAGAATTTCATTTAAGGTTTTTATTGGTGATAAAATAATTAAACATATTATTTTGGCTTCTTTAAATCATTCCAGGAAATATCTTTGGGCCCAACTCAACTTATTTGTAGTAATGTAAAATGTCAGATGATAACAATGGTTACTATGAATGTTGTAGGAAATAATGTTGCCAGGCCTAAAATTCTATTAATATTTTCTTAAATTACTTATTTTACACCTGTTTTTGAAAAACAAAAGAAAACATTATTTTTAGAAGCTGAGACTGTTTGTTTTATGTTTTCTTTAAATATAAACATGTTTGTGTCTATATAAACATGATGATTAAAAAACATTGTCAACAAAAACATTACTTATATCTAGCAAGTTTTAAAATTTATTAGATGAAATACTTGTTAAAATATTTTCTAAAAAATTGTAATGCAAATTGAATTAATGTTTATGTTGTAAATGCCATTTGTTTGTAATATATGAAAAGCTGTTAGAAAAATGATTGGCAGTACAAGGTTCAGTTGATGTAAGGTGGAAACACTCAAGCAAAATTTAGCCTCACATGAATTTATAAAAAATACCTTGTTAAAAGCTCTTTACTTTGATTTCAATAAAACATAAACAAGATGTATAAGATATTGTTAAAGTAACTTCTTAAGGGAATACAAACATCCCTCAGCAAAAAGAACATATAATGGTAAAATTGAAGCTGTTTAAAAATTGTGTTTGTATCTGCGATTTGATAGGAAGGGATAGAGTTAGGTTGGTAGTTTTTACAATATGTTAACCCCACTATTTCACTCTGATAATGTTGAAGAACCACTTGAGGTACAGGATTAATAATGGTTAACGCTAGACTTGAACAGGGAAGCATCCTCTTGGGAATCGGTTCTACAAAGCAATGGTATCTGCTTGAGTAGAACTTAAGTTTCAACAATGGAATATAAAAGGAATGAGGGAAATTTGTTACACTGTGCATAGCATGACAGGTCATTGCTGTGAAGGTTAGAACTAAGGAATATAGTTCACTTTATCACTGTTTCCATGGAAACAGTGATAGTGTTATTTACAATTGAAATTTGTATTGGGCGCCTAGTGAAAATCAAATTCACTACTGAATAATCATGGTCAACTAGGCTAGCTAAGTTAACTGTTGTCCACATATTCAAGTGCATTTGCAAGAGAAAAGGTTTTTTTCTCAGTTATTTCAATGAAATTTTTTTTGTTTGTCATGATATTTCCATTAAAATGGCATAAAATATTATGAATAAAAATATAATCCTTGTTTAAATAATATATGCAATCATAATGCATTGGGTTTTTAAATAAATTTGTCAGATTTAGTCTCTTACAGGGTCCAACTCGTTCAGAACTTTCTAAACTACTAGCCATTTTCTCAGATTGATGATTTAAAATATCTCAAAGTGTATCAATCCTTTAGGTTTTAAAAAAGATCAATTAGACAGGAACTAGAGAATTTATAAGGCATGCCACTTCGGGAAAGAGGCAATCATGACTCTACAATTTACTGTCCTTAAAAGCTCTTAACAAATTTTGCCTTTTTGTTATTTCTCCTAAATCTTGTTCCACTATCCATTTACTAAAGCTTCATAAGTCGATTATACATGGTTTTCCTCTGTCCCTTCTGCTTTCAATCAACCCTGTGGATTTCGGTTTTTTTATCCCTTTTTCCTCACTATGCGCCTGAGAAAGTTGTAAAGAAAATAGAAGCAAAAAGAACATTTATACTTAGAACCAGAAAGAAACAGTAGGAATTTTTAGGGCAAATAATGAGGAAAGGGGATTTAAAGATTTTAACACTCAGAGGACATAGAGAAGGAAAGAGGAAAGTGCATCGCTTGAAATTAGGAGAGATACTGAAATGACAAACTTTACTAAGAACAACAAAGGATAAGAAATTGTAAAGTGCCAGGATCTCTCACATCCTGAAGGGATTTGACTTTTATGAGAAGAAGACAACTGCTTAGATTAACATATTTTTCTTTAATTCATGCACCTAATGTTACATGACATGTGGTTTTAACTTTTGTAGTTGTTGCTATTGAAAGTGTTCATGGGATATGGTATTTGCTGTTTGCTCAAGGTCATTTTTTATATCAGTCTTCCTATATAGCAGTGAATATGAGTCAATCTCTCCTCATAGATGAAGAGACTTGAAACAACAGAAATGTTATTCTACAGAAGGATGCTGAGAATACCATGGCACAAATATTTTAGCAACAACAAACTTTTAAAAAAAATGCAAACAAAAAGATGATACTTCATAAAGAAATAGCTGAAATTTTTCTGACAATGATGAAAGAGGGCTTGGAAAATTTAATACTCACAAGGAATAGTGAAGGCAAAATGGACAGAAGTAAAAATACATAAACTAACTAATGAGTATAAGTAAATAATAATGGAACAAGGTATAGAAGAGATAAATTTACTAAGAGCTACAAAAAACAGGAAATTGTGGAGAGCAATGATTGCCTGCATCCTGAATGGATATGGCATATAGAAGTCTAAAGTGTCTGACATTAATTCAAATTTAGTCATCTAAATATTAATGAATAACTAAAATATTAGTGCTAAAACATAGCTGATAAAATGGGATATTTTAAGTTTTTGATTCATATGTTAAAGCAAGAAAGAAATTTAGAATACAAAACACACAAAATATGTTCTCTAAATAGCAACACAATTTCCAAATTGGTAATATTCCATATTTAGTACCAATAATGAACTATTTCCTTTCTGAAGATTAAAGGTATACTGTTGACCTCCTTTTCATAACTTTTGACCTCAATGAACATTGAATATTTTTCATTTTGTTGGCAAAATAATTCGGCAAGTGACAAAACTTGAATAAGATATCCAACCTACATTTTCAACAGAACAAAGAGAAATTATGTAAAACAACAAATAAAATAATGAAATAATTTTTCTTTAAATTATGAAGAATTTTTCAAAAGCAAAAACATTATTTCATACAAATTAAATAAATTTGTCCAAAAATATATTTGAATAGAATCGTTGCATGACAACATTTAAAGTTAAGAAAAAAGGTCTTGAGATAACATATACTCTATACAAATCTTTAGTTAAACATTAATTTTTATTCCATATGTTTGGCATGTTTAACATTTTTTCAAAGCTAATATGGCAGTTGCATATTTTTTCTACCCCACTCCTCCTCAAATTTGTTAGCATTATATTTTCCATTTATTTTTCAATAAAATTTAGATTTTCTTTGTTTCATTTTTATCCCAAGAAAGAAGGTAATATTTTCTAAATACACTGGAGAGCATTTTATTTGATATTGTACATAGATAAAGATAAAAGAATGAATTGTTTATATTTTGACTTTTGTTGTAGTAATGTTTTTAAATATACCAATGT
The DNA here is from genome assembly GCA_037127315.1 of Ascarosepion bandense. Taxonomy (NCBI): domain Eukaryota; kingdom Metazoa; phylum Mollusca; class Cephalopoda; order Sepiida; family Sepiidae; genus Ascarosepion; species Ascarosepion bandense. The sequence continues at coordinate 4,689,572 of JBBBDQ010001308.1, forward strand.
ACAGTTATTTCTAAGCAAGCAACTTACACAGACATTTTTCGAGATTCATGAGTTTCTGAGTGTGTGCATTTTATGATTATACAGCATTCAGATTTTTTCAATGACTGTATGTGTGTGTGTGTGTGTGTGTATATATATATATATATATATATATATATTATTATATAAGGAATGTACCATTCAAGGCAAGTGTTTATACTTATTTCATTGATTGTCTATATTTTCTACAAAAACATATGTGATATACTAGAGTTAGATGAAAAGTTCATAAATGAGTAATGCTAGAGGTGTGAAAATTTGCATGTATTAATTTCAATTATTTATAACTGCATTGTTTATTTCCAGATAACTTGACATCTGACAATTCAAAGAAGACTGTTCCTCTTGTTGGTAAAAATTGTTTTCAGCCAAGTATTTTTTTCATGTTGGAGAACAGATGTTGGGTAAATCAGGAGAACAGGAAGTGTGATCAACTAGTTCAAAGCAATAGTCATGCACAGCAGCCATTGAAATCAAGGACTTGTGTGCTGGTGCTTTATCCAGATAAAACAATGCCACTTTCCTCTGTTTTCCTAGGTGTTTGGTCTTGGTAGTCTTTTGCAACTGCCTCAGCAAGTTGGCATGATTGTCGCCATTGATGATGTGACCCTTTTGAAGATAGCCAATAGACATGTCTTTTGCATCCCAAAAAATAAAATTGTAATTCTTGGGACAAATGTTATTGAGATGACAATCAACCTGAAATTGCTGTACATTAGAAACTTAAGTAAACATGTTCACTACTAATTTAGATATCCGAGATACACAAACACATCCTCGCACAATTGACCAATGGCAGAAGACATTAGAATGAAAAGCCAACAAGAGAGCTCTGAAAATAAACATTACACTCACATCTGATTTCTAGAAGAAAAAGTAAAAACAACCAATTTAATTTAAGTAGATATAGTAGAAAATTTGTTGTTTCTTCAGATAGAATAATTAACCAATTGCAAAAGTCTTTTTATTAATTTATTTTCTACAGTTTATCAACTCTTTACAGGTTATTTAAAGCCAGAAAATGTTTTTAGGTTGTAAGCATTTATTTATGTTAGTTTAGTGATACAAGTCTTACTAATTAAACCAGAGGAAAAGGTGTATTCATACCTTATCAAAATTTGATAAACAAGAAATTATATTGCATATATAAAGTGGGGGTTAATTCATTACAATAGATATAACCATAAGTTCTATTCTCAGAATTTTTTTTCATGTATTTCTTGCCTGGGTAACTGTTGTCAGATTTCTTGTTTCCCTGCCACTTACAATCCTCAAAACCTGAATACAACTTCAATTGCCATCTTCTGTCTTTCTGAAACCAGTTCTTTTATTGTCCTTTCTCTTCTCACTAAAGTTTTCTTCATTCTCTTTCACTCTCAGTTAATCTCTTAGTAACATTATGTCTTTGATTGGGGGGTGAAATGTTTAAAATAAAATGAAAATAAAAAAAAGTTTGAATTTAGAGAAATAGATTTGTTTATTTCTCAGATGAAGAAGAAAAAAACTTTCTGACTGTTTTTTTATTGTTCTTGCCTCTTTGTTTTAACAAAAGAAAAAAGCCCAACTTTAATGGATGCACATATGTAAAAGGAAATATGCAAAATGCACGTATGCATTTAAAATGAGAGCGCAGAAAAAATAATTCTTATAATTTCATCCAACACGTTAAAAGCCATCAAGTAGCAATACTTAGACATTATATGATCAGTAACTTCAGTAACATTCTACCATTAAATGCAGACACTATTGGATTTCTATGCTGGATAATGGCTGGCATTACATTTAAGCACATATTCAGTTTTTAGATGATATCTTTTTAATCATGAATCTCATGTGCAAAGCCTGTTGGAGAAAAAATATGTCAATTTTAGAACTGATTCAATCAAACAACAGAAATTAATTAAATTAAGAGGATTATAATCAGATTATAATTTGAGAAAATGATTAGATAAATTCTATTATTTGTGAATAAAAGTCAACTTTGACATGAGTCTAAATTTAAGGAATCATGTATGCGGAAGGTACATGTGAGCCCTATCTTGAAAGCCATTATTCTGTAGTTTTTGTCTGAATCACTAGGATGAGATGTTAATGTTATTTACAGTCTTTACATTTAAACTAATGCACACATCTTTATTGTTCTTACCACATCTTGGCTGTTGCACCCTCTGACTATCTTTGAATTTCTCTCAACCTAAATATCCATCAAGGAATTTTGAAATAAACCATTTATTTAATCTATTGGGGTAAGTTTTTTCTTCTTCTACTGTCCATGTCTTTCAATATCTTGTTCTTTTTTTTTTAATTCTTTTTTAGCACTGCTCTGTTTTCTGCTGAGCCTGAGTCGGTACTACCCAGCTTAGGGATTGAACTCTCAAATTCACAAACCAACTTTTTCATCCAACAGGCTACAGAACAGTAGCATAGTAGATTAAAGCATTAGGTCATGAATTTAGTCACGAAATGAGTTGAATCCCTGTGCCTGGTTGTACAAACTTACTCAATGTAAACAGAACAAGCAATAACTAAACAGGACTAAAAAAAAGAACAAGACAGGATATTGCTAGACATGCACAGTGGAATGAGAATAATTCCCACCCCTGTAGTTTAATTAAAGGGTTTGGGTTGAAATTCCTTGAAGGTTACCCACATCATCTGAATGTAAGTAATATTTTCCTTAGTAGCAAATGTTCACTGACTGCTTGTACCTGGGTGAGGATTTTAAATTGTCTTTCAAGGAAAAATGAGTGTAAAGAGGCCAGTGGAAATCCTCAGTTGCTGAGCAAAGTGGAATTCTGTACAAAAAGGAAAATTTACCTGATTACCGAAAACAAAATTGTTAGGTAAATAAACAAACCATATCTGATTTATAAATATATTCTTTACTTCCAAGTAGAATCACTTAAATATCCTGTTGTTATTAACAGGTTGGTCAGTTTGAATATACTTTACATTGTAGATGTTAACATAACAATGGTCGGGAGACTGTTCATGATAGAGATTCAATGTTGGATATTATGGTTTCATAATGAATTGACCTTTTGAAAAATTTGTTCAGAATGAATAGCTCAGACAAATGAAAACCTTTTGTGTAACTGCCACATTAGGCAGAAACTAAAACAGATATTTGCAGCAAACAAATTCAAAGACATATAAAATTCAACAAAGACTTGTGATGACATGCGGTATTACTGGAATTAGTGAAAATATATAAAGATTATATATTATGGGTCTTGTTGGCCATGATTACTGTGTTATGAGTTTTGTTCTCATTAAGTGTCTCATACTTGTGGTATTGCACAGAACTAAACTGAGTAAATAGCAACAAACTCCTTATGAGAAACTCATTTCTAATTGACTACAATATAGAAATAAATGGAAAGAAAAGATCACTGTAAATATATGCAAATTGAATACAATGGTTATTATGTGATTGCGGCTTACAATATTCAGTAACATAATACTTAGCTATTGCCTATGTCTCCATGAGAAGAAAATTTTATCCAAGGTTAGTCTGGCCCAAGGACTCACGAGTAAAGTCCATATTTAGGACTTAATTTTAGATGTTTAATGTGAATTCTTTTCTCTAAAATATGATCTTTGGCCATTTTTCTGAGATAGCATCAAAGCAAACTATCACTTGGCTTCTATAAATGATTGAATTGAATGTTAATATCTTAGCTTATCAATGTGCCATTGCCACCGTATATAGGGAAATCATCCATGACCAATTCAGCCATTATTGATGGAGATAAACTGCAGTATACACAAATATTATCATTTGATGCTACAACATATGAGAATAATATCCTGCACCATATCATTTAGACAACATAAAAGCTTTTTGTTCACGAGCACGAAATTAAAAAGCCATAAAGATAACACACACACAAACCCAGACAAGTTCTCAAGTTAAAAACTACTTTTAATTTAACAACCTGACATATTTTCAATATCAACCAGAAAAAGACACTTTTTACTTAATGGTTATAAATTCATTTTAAATGAGCCAATAAAAATAAAAAAGCAATTTCCTTGTTGAAAGGATGATTTTCAGTTAGATTGTTGTTGGCTGACATCATTATTTTATGCTTGATAAAATCATATTGTGGTTGTTTTATGGCTTGAAGAGTTTAGGAAACTGCTTCTTTCCTCTACTGGTAAATATTAGAGCTATTTGAATGCCTTGCAAAAATTCACAGAATGCTGAAAAATAGTTTTAAAGTAGGTGCTTGTGAGCAAAAATACACCTAACCTTAAACTGAGTTTTCATGGCATACATCCAGAAATGTAGTTCAATATCTAAATCTAAATCTAAACTTATTTATAAATGGAACTTTGTGTGTGTGTGTCCGTTACCTATAGACTCCGAAATGGCTGAACCAATTTTCTTGAAAATTTACGCAGTTGTACCATAAGCATCTGCGAGTGTTCTTAGGTAGGTTTTGTGTTGAGGTACCCCCAAAAAATATCAAAAATCGATAATCAGGTTATAGAAGGAGTGGTCCAATTTTAATCACATTTGATACACTCATAGACAAAGACATAAGAAACGATATTCAAAAGTTTCAAGGTTGCAGTTCTTACAATAGTGCAGAAAATCGATTATATATATATATATATATATAAGAGGCAAGATGTTTGTGTGTGTGTTTTTATCTGCCTGTATGTTTGTATTTTTTTTTTTTTCAGCCCCTTTATTTTAGTTTTTGCTTCGGGTTTGGCTCTAAGTAGGTATAATTGTAGTTCTTAGTCTCAGCCATGTTACCATTTACTCAGAGGACTTATTTAGTCTTCAAAATTCAGCTTACAACAAAAAATAATTATTTGATATCAATGCCAGGAAATCAAAATTTGACTTACATCCATTTATTTTTCTTTCAGTCTACAGTTTCACTTTAACTGGAAATAACTATTGCTTTTTAGTCTTTCATGCCAACATCCAAAGAGTCTGAGCTCCAGGACCATGGATTAGTTTTAAAGCTTTCATTACACCCGAGCAACGCCGGGCTACACTGCTAGTAAAGGTATAAATAAATACAAGTGTATACATATCCCTCCATACACATACATAGATTATAATAATGATAATAACCATCTAATCATTACTGAGCACACCTGTCTGCTTGGGTGTCTAGTTAATCCCTTTTCACAATGCCTGTTTAGGTTCATTTCAACACCCACAGTGCATGTCCACCACTGGTTTAGATGTCACCTATGCTGAGTAGATATTAAGCACATCATCAACAGTTTAAACAAGGCCAGCATTCTTTCAAACCCTCAGTCACAATGACTTGTGACTTCATGCTAGCACAACCATTTATGGTTTCTGAACTGTTTTGCTTACTCATTTAAGTTACAAAATGTGGGTTAACCTGAGCACTTTCCAATAGTTCCTCATACTGGAATCACCTCCTCAGGCCAATAAGTAATCATCTCCCTGATAAATCAACTCTGGTGAGATTTAAACTGAGGTCTCATAATCTAAAAGTGAATGTTCTAACCTGCTTCTCCAGAGTAGTGGCTCTTTGAAAGAAGCTTTCCAAGTGGAATATCCTTGTCAGAAATATAAAACATAGGGAATAAAAGGAATTTAATTCTGTTTAGGCTTTAAAAGTTTGAATTGGTAGCATTAAAGAATGAAACTGAACATTAGCTATGGAAAATGTTCTTTGTTGCTACCATGTACTAACAGAAATTGCAGGATTCTTTGAGATGAAATGAACACTGCCAACTAAACATACATGAATAAAATGGACAAATCCACATCAAAAAGAAAACACAATAAATCCTACAGAAGGTAGCAAAGGAAAGCAAGAATAATGGCCTAAACAACAATTGTAACAAGATAGACTGTATGGTTGTCAGTGAAAAGAAGAGCCTAACATGTAAATTTCAAAATGAAGACATCAAAATAAAGCAAGTAAAAAAATTTTGATATTTAAGTGTTTAAATAGAAAACAGAAAGTGTAACACTGAAATCTGAAGGTATATTGGGATAGCAGAAGATGTTTTTCAAAAGGTAAGTAAAGTTTTAAGGAACAGGACAATTTCATTAAAAGTAAATAAAAAGAGTACTGAACTAATAAAAATGTTAAATGTAATATCAGTTCTCCTATATGGCAGTGAATACGAAACAATTTCCTCAGAAATGAAAAAGAGACTTGAAGCAACAGAAATGTGGTTCTACAGAAGGATGTTAAAAATATCATGGCCCTGAACATGTGATTAAAGACACTTAGAATTAGAGATAGTTGAAATTTCTAGGCTACATAAAGAGGAAAAATTACTTGGAAAATTTGATACTCACAGGACATATAGAAATGAAGAGGGACCGAGAAAAGTAGTAAATAACTGACTTAACAAGCTTGTGTAAATAATTGGCAAAACAGAGATTAGGAGAAGTAGTAAAAAAACAAAATTTACTAACAGCAAAAAAGACAGGAAATTGTGGAGAGTCATGATCATCAACATCCTGAATGGGGACGGCACATAGAAGAAGGCAGCATTAAAACTAATGAGCTTCCAGATGTGTACAAAATAGACAAAAATGGACGTGCATGTCTAAAGTTAGGTATTTCTTTTTTGTGGTTATTTTTTCTTGATTATAGGCTACATTTTCCATTGTCAACTGAGGATGGTCAATTAAGTAAAAGTCTGTGGTAATTAACAATCACATCAATGGTTCTGATGCTTCCTAGTAACAGGAATAGCGGACAAAAAGTGGTGAGTTATTTTGAGAGTTAAGGTTGTCTAAAAGTTCACAAGAGAGACAGTATCTAAGCTTAACTCTAAGTTTACTGCAAAGAATCAATAGAAAGAAAAATTATTTAGATAAATTTTCATGAATAAATATTCTTTTTCTTTGAACTCCAAAAGACTGCAGCTTAAAGCGATTAAGTACTTGGAAAAGATACACATAAATACAAAATAATAATTCAACATGAACATTTATTAGCTTAATGTATGTGATATTTTCCAATACAAGCAAAGTTTTTTTACTTAGAGTATTGCAGCAGTTAAAATAATAGAGTGCATTTTAAACCTTTAGCAAGATTTTCTTTGATAGTGATGCTGAAATTATTTAAAATGCATATATTTGAAAACATGCCAATAAAGTTCCTTTGATAAAAAGAAAAGACAAGTGTTGTTTGTAACAGTTAAATTGTGATAAATTAAGATTTTATATAATAATACATGACTGCTTTTGTGATTTCAATACTATGTGTTCTTTATTAAATTTAAGTTAACAATGTGAAGTCAAAATTCTCAGCTGTGAATGTAGAGAAATCATGTTTTAGATAGTCTTATATTACAAAAATGGCTTCTCAAAGGAGCATCTAAAAAAAAAGTTGACTTATCTCATTAACAAATGAAAATGGAGAAGAGCACTTGTCACGCAGACTGGATACAAAGCAAGTTATTTGGCACAACTCCTTAAATGGCAAGTTAACAAAATTTGTGTTTCTTTTAAAATCTTAAATAGATCGTGAAAATTAATTACGTGACTTGAGATTTGATAGAAACCCATCTTATCATTAAGAAAACAAAAGTTCTTGGTTTAATAGTTATTTCTATAAATGGTAGCAGAATTGAGACTGAAACTCTTGTTTCCAACAATACCAGATTTTCAAGCTATACAAGTACTGCTTTATCGAATTCTGTTAATGAATTTGCAAGTTCTAGTCAAAACCTGCCAAAATATGATGTCACCCAAAACATAGTTTTGTTTTTTTGCTTCTTAGATTTTCTATCTCTCACATGCTTAAGTGATTTAATTCTCTCTATCAATCACAATATTTGTTTTTATTTCATATCAGAGAAAAACTTATTCCTTCAGTAAAAGTTGTTCTAAAATTATACCACAGGCCAAAAGATTGTGACCACACCTCAGATTTAATAATTAGTAAGTTTCATATCTTCTTTGGTTTAATTAACTCCTACTAAGCTATGATGATGAAAATAACACATTTTTGTAGTATTCATTTTTTAAGTGATGGTTTTACCTAAAATTTAGATAGCCATAATCCAACTAGGAATATTAGGCAGGAACAGCAAAAAAATTAAGGTAACTTTATGCATTAAAAGGTTAATTTTCTTATGAGAAAATCCCTCTAGCCTGATGTAAGCTAGAAAATTAGTCTTGTAAAAGTCATGCAAACTTTAATTTTAAGGAAACTTTATACATTAAAAGGTTAATTTTGTTATTATTGAATAAATTATAAATCACTTCAGGATGAGAAAATCCCTCTGGCCTGATATGTGCTAGGGAATTCTTCTTGTAAAAGGCATACAAACATTAATTTTAAGGAAACTTTATAGATTAAATATATTTTTTATACATTTTGGATTTAAATATCCTGCAAAGGTTTGATAAGCTGTAAAAAAAAAAAGTAATCAATCTATCACCAATGTTTAGACTGTTGACCCTGATAGGGTTTGGGTAATATTCCATTATATTTGATTGATATTTTTGAGGTTTCCTCATCGTACATTTCACTGGGATATGTCTTAACAAAACTTTAATCATGTACAAGCAATGATAAAATCTGTTTAAAGCCGTACCTACTTGACTTAGAATTTTGTTGTGGTTTTCATATATGTCTTGATTTTATGCAGATAGGTGTGAGGTTATTTTTGGTGTCACAAATAATAAGACATCTCTTTAGCAGAGATTCAAATCTGAACTCAGAAAGACAAGGTCATCCCAGTCTTAGTCAGGTCTTGAATTGTTTTGTGCTAATAGTAATTGTAATATCAATTGTTTCTTTTTAAGGAAATATTCAGCATTCATTGACTGAGCAATCAGTACTGCTATCAGTTGGAATTCATAAAATGTTTCTCATAAAGCAATTTTAAAGAAAAGTAGGTGAATTGTTATGGCAAAGGATGCATTTCAGAAGCTGAGCAGAGTACCGACAGACAAGAAAATTTTGGTAAAAACAAAGAAGATAGTACTGGATTGCTATGTGATGTTTGTTCTTCAACATGACAGTGAATGCTGGACAATGTATTCAAAGATGAAGGAGAGACTTGAAGCATCCAAATGTGGTACTGCAGAAGACGCTGAGGATATCATGGACTGAACATTTGAGCAATAAGAAGGTTTTGGAGAGGAGAGAAACAAAAGGGAAATTAATACTTTATAACAGGAAAAGAAAGTTCTAGGGACATGTAATGAGGAAGAAAGGCTTGGACAATGTGATACTCATAGGTTAGATAGTGAGAAAGAGAGCAAGGGGAAAGCAACATGTAACAGACTTGATAAGCTTGAGCAAGTGGGTAGCAGGGTTTGGGTCGGGTAACAGGACAAAATGTGTCAAAAGTCACTAGTGATAGGGAGATGTGGAAGGTCATGATTGCCTATGTCCTGAAGGGACACAGCACATAGAAAAAGAAAAAGGTTTCTTAATCTCAGTCAAAGTTTCCACTCTTTCCAATATTTATGAGGATTTCCTTCCTAACCTTTTGCCAACACTCCATGCAATTTCGAACATCTTGATTATGTCATTATTCTCTCTCTGAATTAGATGTGATATTTATTTTGGTTGTTGCTGCTGTTGAAAATCCTCAAGTGATTTAGTTTCTGTTACCTGGTACCTTTGTAATTCTGTAGTGCTAATCTACAAAAATGGAAGGTCTTTGACAATACCCTAGACTTCACTTGCTTAAAACCATTTTTAACTCTTTACCCAAGATATGAAATTCATGTTGCCATGTATTACTAGCAGGTATAAATTGTAAAACTGCAATCAGCCCGATATTACCTATAATTTTGAGTTCCCACATTATTAAAATTGTATAACACCTGAATAGTAAATAAATACAGAAAATTATAGTGAAACCTAAGCACATGTCCAGTAGTCTGTGTCCAATCTGTCATTGTTGATAAAATAATATTCCTATTTCTGGATTGAATATATAAAGTAATTATTTTATTTATGGTTGATAGTATATTGCCATATATTTTTCTTCTTCTTAATATCTTTGGTCTTATGCCATGATGGGTTGGTTAATTCAGCCTTGCACCCTCAAGACATGTCACAGATTCTTCTCCACTGATCCTAACATGTCTGATCTGCTGCCTGATACTTTAAAAGATAGGCATTAAACAATAGCAAAAAGACAAAGGGATTGAAATGTTCAAACAAAATTACAGACTCAGTAATATTTAAGATAAATCTGAGGATATTAGTTTATCTTAATGACACAGAGTTGATGTTTTATCTGAATTTACTAACTTCCTATTTTCAATTTGCATATAAGTAATGAAGCCACAACCTCATCATGCTACAGATTGTTGTTTTAGTTTCTGTCTCAAGTAAATTTTCATGGGGGATGTTGAGAGCTCCATGACCAAATGCTTTTTAATTCTGAACTGTCCTTTCAGGCTGGTTGCTAAAGAGCCTTCATGGGGGATGTTATGAGCTCCATGACCAAATGCTTTTTAATTCTGAACTGTCCTTTCAGGCTGGTTGCTAAAGAGCCTTCATGGGGGATGTTATGAGCTCCATGACCAAATGCTTTTTAATTCTGAACTGTCCTTTCAGGCTGGTTGCTAAAGAGCCTTCATGGGGGATGTTATGAGCTCCATGACCAAATGCTTTTTAATTCTGAACTGTCCTTTCAGGCTGGTTGCTAAAGAGCCTTCATGGGGGATGTTATGAGCTCCATGACCAAATGCTTTTTAATTCTGAACTGTCCTTTCAGGCTGGTTGCTAAAGAGCCTTCATGGGGGATGTTATGAGCTCCATGACCAAATGCTTTTTAATTCTGAACTGTCCTTTCAGGCTGGTTGCTAAAGAGCCTTCATGGGGGATGTTGAGAGCCCCATGACCAAATGCTTTTTAATTCTGAACTGTCCTTTCAGGCTGGTTGCTAAAGAGCCTTCATATGGGATGTTGAGAGCCCCATGACCAAATGCTTTTTTAATTCTGAACTGTCCTTTCAGGCTGGTTGCTAAAGAGCCTTCATGGGGGATGTTGAGAGCTCCATGACCAAATGCTTTTTTAATTCTGAACTGTCCTTTCAGGCTGGTTGCTAAAAAGCCTTCATGGGGGATGTTGAGAGCCCCATGACCAAATGCTTTTTAATTCTGAACTGTCCTTTCAGGCTGGTTGCTAAAGAGCCTTCATGGGGGATGTTGAGAGCCCCATGACCAAATGCTTTTTAATTCTGAACTGTCCTTTCAGGCTGGTTGCTAAAAAGCCTTCATGGGGGATGTTGAGAGCCCCATGACCAAATGCTTTTTAATTCTGAACTGTCCTTTCAGGCTGGTTGCTAAAGAGCCTTCATGGGGGATGTTGAGAGCCCCATGACCAAATGCTTTTAATTCTGAACTGTCCTTTCAGGCTGGTTGCTAAAGAGCCTTCATGGGGGATGTTATGAGCTCCATGACCAAATGCTTTTTAATTCTGAACTGTCCTTTCAGGCTGGTTGCTAAAGAGCCTTCATGGGGGATGTTGAGAGCCCCATGACCAAATGCTTTTTAATTCTGAACTGTCCTTTCAGGCTGGTTGCTAAAGAGCCTTCATGGGGGATGTTATGAGCTCCATGACCAAATGCTTTTTAATTCTGAACTGTCCTTTCAGGCTGGTTGCTAAAGAGCCTTCATGGGGGATGTTATGAGCTCCATGACCAAATGCTTTTTAATTCTGAACTGTCCTTTCAGGCTGGTTGCTAAAGAGCCTTCATGGGGGATGTTATGAGCTCCATGACCAAATGCTTTTTAATTCTGAACTGTCCTTTCAGGCTGGTTGCTAAAGAGCCTTCATGGGGGATGTTATGAGCTCCATGACCAAATGCTTTTTAATTCTGAACTGTCCTTTCAGGCTGGTTGCTAAAGAGCCTTCATGGGGGATGTTGAGAGCCCCATGACCAAATGCTTTTTAATTCTGAACTGTCCTTTCAGGCTGGTTGCTAAAGAGCCTTCATATGGGATGTTGAGAGCCCCATGACCAAATGCTTTTTTAATTCTGAACTGTCCTTTCAGGCTGGTTGCTAAAGAGCCTTCATGGGGGATGTTGAGAGCTCCATGACCAAATGCTTTTTTAATTCTGAACTGTCCTTTCAGGCTGGTTGCTAAAAAGCCTTCATGGGGGATGTTGAGAGCCCCATGACCAAATGCTTTTTAATTCTGAACTGTCCTTTCAGGCTGGTTGCTAAAGAGCCTTCATGGGGGATGTTGAGAGCCCCATGACCAAATGCTTTTTTAATTCTGAACTGTCCTTTCAGGCTGGTTGCTAAAAAGCCTTCATGGGGGATGTTGAGAGCCCCATGACCAAATGCTTTTTAATTCTGAACTGTCCTTTCAGGCTGGTTGCTAAAGAGCCTTCATGGGGGATGTTGAGAGCCCCATGACCAAATGCTTTTTAATTCTGAACTGTCCTTTCAGGCTGGTTGCTAAAGAGCCTTCATGGGGGATGTTATGAGCTCCATGACCAAATGCTTTTTAATTCTGAACTGTCCTTTCAGGCTGGTTGCTAAAGAGCCTTCATGGGGGATGTTGAGAGCCCCATGACCAAATGCTTTTTAATTCTGAACTGTCCTTTCAGGCTGGTTGCTAAAGAGCCTTCATGGGGGATGTTGAGAGCCCCATGACCAAATGCTTTTTAATTCTGAACTGTCCTTTCAGGCTGGTTGCTAAAGAGCCTTCATGGGGGATGTTGAGAGCCCCATGACCAAATGCTTTTTAATTCTGAACTGTCCTTTCAGGCTGGTTGCTAAAGAGCCTTCATGGGGGATGTTGAGAGCCCCATGACCAAATGCTTTTTTAATTCTGAACTGTCCTTTCAGACTGGTTGCTAAAGAGCCTGCTCTATCCTGCTATTAAGCTCTTGTTTGGAGAAGAGATATATTCATACCTTTCCAAGAGTATTTGCATGAAAATAAATGCAACTATTTTGACTGGAATTTGCATTTTATATACCAATCCCACTTTCTGCATCAATAACCACTGGGCTATGCACACATACATTAAATTTAATTAACAGTATTACCTTTAGCTTACTTGAGAATGCTGTTAAAATTAAAATTCATGTGTTAAAATTTAAACAAGGAATTGGATCTAAATTTCTCTATGAAAAATCCGTCATCAAAATTAAATGGATAAAAGTCTTTTATTTGCTAATTTTGAACTTGTGATTCTAAAATGATGTATTTTCATTATTACAAGTCCTTAGATTGTTTCTCAATGAGTTGTCATCTTCTCGTTGTCTCTCTAATGTAGATCTTGTTGAAACTCTTTTGATGATTTTTATTCATCAGAAAAATATCTCATAATTAAAGTTTCCCAAATTGTATTTATGATGGAAACTCCATTTTGAGTAAAGTCAATGCTTTATTTACACTTAAATATAGTTTGTTATAGATGTGGCTTTTCAGTCCTACTACAGACTTAAACAATCTTGTGGAGATGCAACAATGTTGAGAACCTTTTGGTGAACTTTAATATGGCACTTTGGTACCCTAGTAGAAGCACATTATTTTCTATACAGACTGAAAGTAGAAATGCTGTATAATATGTAGCTAATGATTGTTTTGTGTATGGTTTCTCTGATGATTTTGAGGCCTACTCTCCTTAGACAGGTGTGAACACATTACATATTTGATCACACACACACACACACATTGTGAACTGTGAAAAACGTTTATAACCAACTATATTGATAATTGCTTCTAATTTTAAAAAAATCCTAATGTTCAATTTAACAGGAAACTCTTATTATTTGAAAATGGTAATAATAATAATAATAGCCATTTCCATACAAGGAAACATTTGGGATTCATTGAACTGCTTTTGACTGAAATATATAAAATATTTCTCTTGAAAAATTTTTCAGGAAAATAGCTATATCAAGTTACGTAGCTGCTTTTGCTCTATTCAGAATTGATGATGATTTATTTCTTAACCATTTGTTTGAACTTGTGTGGAATATCAACATCTTCATTATATCATTATTTTCTCTTCAAGATAGATGTGCTATCCATTTTAGTTGTTGATTTTGGTAGTTCTCAAGTGAGGTGGTTCCTGTCATTTGTTAGATTTTTTTTGTGATTCTGTATTTTTATGCTACAGTGTTAAAAGAAGAAACATCTTTGCCAAAATTCCAGGCTTCACTGACTCAAAGCCATTTTTAACCATTGATCTTATAAAGTGTTTGTATACAGTTACCAGTTTAAATATTCCTTAACAGTTTTGGTGCCATGTATGACATCCATATGAAAGTATCAATCTGACGAGGCTATTTAAGAACATGACTCAAGTTTTCAGGTTAATGTTTTGGTTTTGTAGCAATTTGCAGTGTTGGGCAAAACTACCTCTTGTGCAGCCTATCTCTATGTTCAATTTCCTTTTTCTCTTATACTTAAGTTGGTTTGTATCCAGCTGCCAGTTTAAATCTTCCTTAACAGGTTTGGTGCAATGTATGACATCCATATGAAAGTCTTAAGCTAACGAGGTTATTTAAGAACATGACTCAAGTTTTCAGGTTAATGTTTTGGTTTTGTAGCCGTGTGCAGTGTTGGGCAAAATAACCTCTAGTGCAGCTTGTTCTACTTTTAATTTTTTTGTGGTATTGTGTAAAACAATCTCTGTTGCAGATGCTAAGCAAATTCAAACAAACAGAAAGCTAAAAGAAACACTAAACAATCTTCTTTGGGCAATGACTTGAAAGTATTTTCTACAAAAATGACTGCAAGATAAGTTTACCTAATTTCTGTTATAACCTATTGTGATATAATGTAACGCGATAAGAAATGAAAGCATCAACCAAGTTGTAAAGGTTTACATTTTAACCTTTGACAAAATGCAGTTGTCAGCAATTTAACATCCTAACTCAGGAAGTAAACTACAGAAGTGTATTATTGAAATTAAGTCAATTTGCAAAGACGGGAAAAACTGCTGTTATTGTCTTGAGTTACCAGAACTTCCTGTATTTGAGGGTTGAAACTACTGTGCAATAATTGGATAGAATACAGTCAGTAGGAATTGGACAAATGTCAAAAAATGCAATGAGAAGTTGATATAGCAGGGAAAAGTTATATTTGAAGAGCTGACCAAGAGAAAATGAAATTGGAGATCAGAAGATAAATGAAAAATGCTGTTAAAGCCAGGACGTTTGTCAGCAGTTTATCTAAAAATTCAAAGTTAATGACACAGGCTTTAAATTAGACAACAGCTGTTAGTTGTTCTGGAAACAAAAAAAAAATAATTTTTCAAACATGATTTGAAAACAGAATTGTAACATTTGATATGAATTTACATTAAGAATGTTTTCTGTCAAATGTGAATTCATTTAAATCAATAGCAAGATATTGTTTACACCAATGAATAAGCTTTCTTTGATTCCTGAAGGATAAAAAAATATATACTTGCTATAGACTGGAAAAGGTATTGACTGAAAAAGCATGATTAAAACAACAAATATGACAATAACAGTCCTGATTGCTGGAAAAATATAGGATATTTATACTACAAGTGTAGCGTAAATTTTACACTTCTAATATCCATTAAAAGTAAATAGAATCTTTTTTACTTACATTTGAATTTAGATTTTCTTTTGTAAAACTAATTCCTATAACAGTTAATTGGGATTGAACCAGCATACTGTAATTAGCTACTCAGTTATATGTGCGAGTCCAAACTTAAAGCCAGAGGATTTGGAAGTATGAAGATTGTTGTGCTAATCTTCCAAGTGCTCATCTGCTTGCCTTGAAAAAGAGCATTCAAAATCTTTGCTTTTTATATAGGTTTGAACACTAACCACTGGCACCAAAATGTATTATTGTCTCAATTAAAAACAGGCTTTCTATGTTTACTTATCTTAATCTGACCCCACTCTATTCTGGACAAGAGAATGGATGCAGAAGCAATTCAAAGTACAATTCATGTAGTTTCGCTATTGTTGCGATTGACTTGTGACATGGTGCATTGTCTTAATAAAAGATCACTTTTTCTTCTTCATTTGTGGATGTTTTTTGACGACTTCTTCCTTCAAAACCACCAATAATGCTATAAAAAAATTGCTATTAATGGTTCTTCTTTTCTCAAGGAAATCGATGAACAAAATACCTTGCCCATCCCAAAATACTGAGGCCTAAACTTGCCTGCTGATGTTTACATCTTTGGTTGGCTTTCACCTGCTGCTGTCCACTCAGCTGACTGCTGATTTGACTCTGGAGTGAAGTGTTAGATCCATGTTTTTCCCACTGTCACATATTTATGCAAAAACTCTTTCTTGTTGTGTTGAAACCAATACAATGTTCTGAATCATTGACGCGTTGTTGTTTTTGATTGGATGTGAGCAAACGCAGCACTCACATTGAACACAGCTTTCCCATTGACAAATGTTCAGGCAAAATAATGAATACACTGTTTTCTGATATATTTTACTCCTCTGCTATCTCACACAACTTCACTTTATGATTGGCCAAAATGAGTTTGGGGATTGTTTTGGTGTTTCCCAGGACAACTGCCAATTTTGGGTGACCTGAGCATTCCACATCATTTGTGTTTGTACAACTGTATTTAAAGTGAGCATACCACCTTGTAACTGTTGTTTCCAACAGAGCAGAGTCTGAATAGCTCTTATCAAATCATTACTTTTTTTGAACAGAATTTTTTCCCATCAGAAAGCAATGCTTTATCAACACACAGAATTCAGATTTTTACATTGTTTTGAAAATTTCAAACAGTAGCTTCACTTAAATAACTGTAATTTGTAAACTAACAATCCGATTAAGCACAAATTTTGTCATGTGCCATTTGAAGGTTAGCACTTCATAAAAACCAGATGGATTTTTTTATTAGTGACATCATCTATATGTTATGCCTGCAAATAATTAAATGATGTGTTAAAGTGAAGAAATAATGAATTAGCACTCATCTCAAATAAATATAATTTGAAAAAAAACAAAAAAAACATCTTACAATTTTTTTATTTGGCAATCACTAAATTTGGCTCTCATGTATTATTAAGGGACATAATTTTTCATTTCAATGTCCTGCAACTAAGATTATTCTTTCTTTAGTTTTACCAGTTCAGACTTTTATAAAATATTAATAATTATCTTAGTTTTAGAACATGTGATCGTAATTTATTACACACTGATTGTAGCATTGAAGTTGGAGCTCAGTCACGGACAAATACCATTTAAAATCAAACTTAAATGTACAAAATATTGAAACATTATTTGCAATAGCTTAGATTTGTTTTTGAAACTCTTTCTATAGACACAGGTGCACATATCCCTGATGTTTGTTATTCTATATGAACATTGCTTAATAGTGTGACTACAGAAGTTTTGGCTTGTGTTGTTTGCACTCACATTGGCAGCTGCCAAATGTTTCCTTTCTGATATGAATTTCATTAATCAATAAGGACCCAATTATCTAATGCTAACATATATCTTCAGATGGGTAGATTTTATATTGAATATTTCTGTACTGGGGTATAAAACACTAGAGAAATTAAGGAAAATGTAGAAAAAAGGGTAAGGAATTTAGAAGCAATTGGAAAAGGTCAGTGGAGAAAAAAAGAATAATAGAGAACTTAGAATTGACTAAAAACTTTTGTCTCTTGATTTTATGAGTCAGTCGTTGTTTGGCAGTGTTTTAAATGAAAGCCGAAGTTGACCTGACATCTTGGCTTCAATCTCTTTCCCACTGCCATAACATAGCTTCCCTATATCTTTTCTATTCTTTCATGACAATTGTTCTCATGAGTTTTTCTCTTTGGTATCTTAACCACATGAATTTGAGCATAGTATTGGATTGGCATATGCACCGGATGTGCTTTGTGGTGCAGTGGATATCGACTTGCAACGACAAATCGGGGTGCCGAGTTCAAATTCCATTTGAATCACTTGCATTCACATACGCACAAATACCCTTGGGAAAGGTATTAATCCATCCCTTCCTTCCAGTTATGGGTTAAATTACAAGACAGATTGGGTTCTATAGCCTTGGTTGGAAAGTTATGGCAACCTGCTGCGGGATAATCTTCTGCCTAGTCAGTCATGTTTCTTTCGAGACATGATCGCCCAAGCGTGTATCACGTATGGCACTTAACTGACTGACTGGATTGGAAACTAGTCTCATTATATAACTGAAATAACTAGGTGCAATCATAAAAAAACCTCAATTTTAATCTTTCAACTCATACTTTATCTTAATTTCATCTGCTTTTTGTTCTTGCAGACTGTTATTAGAAAGTAATGTGGGTGAGAAATAAAGAATCAACTTTTGAAAAAAGGCTTGCATTCTTTCTTTTTGGTTTGAGAGTTGTGATAAAAAGCAAATGAAATTAAGACAAAAGAAATAATGCTCCAAAAACGTGTAGTAAATGACAATGCTTAATTTTAAAAATTACTGATCCTAATGACTATTACTAATGCTACGAGTGTATGTAAATCAATAAATAAAAATCACTCATCAAATTGATGAATTTGATCCCATATTTGAGATGGGAGAAGAAAATAACTTGTAGGGGATGTGGTTACTTAAATAATTATTCAATTGCTATTCTCTCTTTAAAAGAAGTTATCAGCGTGTTTCATAACCAATCCACAACATTCAAAATTTGTGCAATGATGATAAACAAAGAAATACAACAAATTCTGTTAGGCAACAAAACATTTGTCAACGTTTATATCATAAAATACAATAATTGCGGTTGAAATAACAAATTGTCATAAGAAAATTAATAATTGAGGAACGTTCTCTTTTGTTAATTGTTTTTGGCAGAATTAGTTCTTGGTGTTGTAAAATAGTTAAAATGATGCAGAAGTATTTAAAATGTGTAATAAAATGTTCCTTTTGATTATGATGTTGGTGAATGTAAATGGAAGTGAGTGAGTGTGTCAGAGTTGAACAAGTAATATATATGTAGTTATTACTTAACTTGATAAGCATTCAACATTGAGAGTGACAAAGTCTTTTGATGACAATCATTCAAAAGCAAATTTCTAACTGGAAGGTTCTTGTTAAGCTTCTTCATTTTATAGACCTGGAATAGGCTCCAGAACACATAGAAAGATTTTGGTGGGATTTAGGTTTAAATGTGTTCTCAGACATATTCTCATGTACTTGGGATTTTTTAACCAATCAAAAACAAATTCAAAATTGAATCTGGCATCTTTGCTAAATTAGACAAGTTTTTGTACTTATTAAGGAAATATATAGTGTGATCACTATACTGTTGCTGGTACTTTTTTTCTGTGCTCACATACTATCAGTGAGTCAGTTAAGTGCCATACGTGATACCGCTTTGGGCAATCATGTCTTGAAAGAGACATGACTGACTGGGCAGAACATTTTCCTGCAGTAGGTTCTCATTACTTTCTGAAGTAGACTGGTCGCCAACCAAAGCTATATAACCAATCTGTCCTGAATACCTTTTCTATTTATTTTATGAATAGTAACTTTGTTTATATCATAGACAACCAGAATCAAATGCACTTTCTGATACCAGCTCACTTATTTTTGCCTTAGCTTCTTCAAAAATGTTCATATGAGGTAAAGGCTAAAAATACAATCAAAAAACAAGTTTCATGACTGGACTCTCAAGCTGCTAAAGAAACCTATTATCAATGTTAACAATCTTGGAACATGGGAACCGTGATCTTGACAGTGTTTAAAAAAAAAAACTGATATTGTTTGATGTTAATACTGGCATGCCATATGTTGAAAATTCTATGATCAAAAATGAAACACCATTGAGAAAGCCATCATCATGACCTTCTTTATAGTTATACAAATCTTTTATGAACTCCTGACAGAAAAAGCAAACATAGAAACTGTTTTTCTTTGTGCTTTAAAGCAATGGTGTGAGGATTTCTTTTATGATTTTGTCTATTTCTTTCTAGATACATATTTAACAAAATCTTTTATTTTGCCAGAGTCAGAAAATTGTATGCTATTTGGAAGAGAAGATATCATTTGGAAGTTGCTGTCATGTTGATGCGTTCCACAGTTTTAGCATTGTAAATTTAAAGATGCAGTTTAGATTTGCCTAGCAGGATTCTGGCTCATTTTTTTTCTTTCAAGCTCTTTTTACTGGTTTTCATTCTGGTAGGAAAACCTATTTATAAATCCTAATTTCTAAAACTAGATTTCTTCTACTCTTGACATTTCATGTGGAAGGATAGATTGAAGATAATATAATTTGGCAATTTTTCCATTAGTTTCTTGTGTAACAATGTGCACATAGCATAATGACTATTGGTGCAAAAGTGTGCGGAGTCTGATGCATTCACTTTTGCAAAAATACCTTTGAGGAAGATGTAGATTCATTTCTTCTATCACAAGTTAAGGATTAAATAGCAAGGCAGATTGCTCTCTAGATTTGGTTGACACGAGAAAGATTATCCTGAATTCAAAACCGGTTGGATGTGGGGCTGTCAACTCCAATCACTAAAAGGTTTACTTGCTATGAAAACCATAGCTAGCATAATGAATCAGTGATCCTAGACCCCCATGTGTTGTCTTGTTTTTTCTTTATCTCTTTTTGTTTCATAAACAAGTTTCTACAATGAAGCTTCTTAACTAACTAGATTGTTCAAGTGTATTAATTGTAAGCTGTGTACATCTATTGACTAGCAGTCATTAAAAAATTTTGTTTATGTTATCTAACTTGAACCAAACTATTTTTGACTCGCACTGGAATCAATGTACAGGATACTAAATGTCCAGCTGTTAAAATCAAATACAAACTCTCAAGTGTTTGTCTACTCAGTTTGTACTGAAAGAAGTTAACTTTCCCAAAACTTAGATGAATGAAAAATAAAGATACCAACTTACCCGACTCTCCTTACATGGCTCAAGGAATCTCCAGGTGCTTTTTTTTTGTGTAAGATCCACTTCATTTAATGGAAGGGTAATTTCTCCAATTGGATCATCTCGACTGAACCGGTCATAATCTATCACTTGCAGATAGAGAGTTTTTTCTAATAACTTGTGGTGTGGCCAATCTGAAATAACAAGAAATGTAAGTAAGTCAAAAATAAAAAGAAGACAAGAATTTGTATTGGGTAAAAGACAGAAAATGATAAAAAATCATAGCAGTGTTTACATAAAATAAATTGTGTGAAAAACTTGTAAACAAGACAGTTACACAGTTTTTGTATCTTCCTCAATCTCTGAAACTAAATTTGAATACATGCTGGAATTAGATAAGATGTGATAATTGTTTATTGTTTTTAAATATATGCATTTTTTTATAAAATTCAATTTAACAACATTTAAGGTTTAAAAAGCTGTTGAAGATCTAATTCTTGTATAGGCCAATTTTTTTTTTTACTAAACATAATGAAATCTAGCCATTTCTTTGCCTGGATCTTTGCTTTTGTCCTTCTTGACATTAAATGATAAAAACTTTTTGATTTAGCACTAAAGTTGGACTGAAATCAGTGATTTATTTCATCCTTTTTGTAAGTAAACTTTAAAGAATTTCAGATATGCATACAATGAATTAATCAACTTTAAATAAATTGGTACTTTTTTTTTAGTTCTCAAAGAAGATTTTTAAACAAAATCTGAATGAAAATCTAGAATAATCATATTTCTCATCAAATAAGAGAGACTTTTGTTCAGAAGACATCCACTCAAAATCATGTTGCATCTTATATATTAATAACAAACCAACCAAAGTAGCTTGGCTATGAGTACAAATACACAGGTATTTATAAAGTTGGTTGCATGCTTTGCTCGTGTTGTTTGGCAGGAAAATGTCCAATATACATACAATCTTGAAACAAAACTCTACCCTATTAAGAAATTTAACAGAATACCCACTTGTTACAAATGAAACAGATTTTATTTTCATGTGGAGCTCCTTTTTTATTTTCAGAAGTGATTAATGCTGATACTGAATTTGACCTTTTTGGATAGAAAAGTGTAAAATCAATGCCATTTTATTATTTCATTTTCAAGTTTCCTGATTTGTTGTTTGATGGAATTCTTTACCAAATTTTTATTGATTAATTCTTTTTCTATGGATTACCACTCTTTTGCAGATTATGTAAAGCCAGAAAATATTTTTAGATGTTGAGAATATTTTTTTTTAGATAATAATGATTTATTGATACAAAATCTGACTAATTTATCTATTGCTGGGTTGGGAGTTGGGAAAGAAATAGACACATATCTTTTCCAAAGGTATTTGTGAATAAGGGAATATAACAAACCCAACAGAAATTAGAACTCTGCTCTTGGATTAACAATTCTGAGCCATTATCCTTTAAAACACATGTACATTAAAGCTTAGGACACTTGGTATTTTCAAGTGGTCACCCACCTAAGTACCAACCAGGCTTAATATTGCTGAAGTTTGGTGATCATATTGAAACCAATGTGTCAACAGGATATGGCCACAAACCCTCTTTTACCAAGTTTTTTCCAGAGGTAAAGCAAGATTTTTCATAGAAAGTTATTAAACATATTGGATTGGGTTTTTTTCTGTAATTGAGTAGTGTGCATGAATCCAAACTTTAGTAAACATGATGATGATGATATAGTGATAGGTTTTATGGAATTTATTGTTATCATTTTTATTATTTAGTGATTGAGTAGCATACTAATAAAATAAAGCTTTGAGTACAAATAAACAAATCTCAATATACACATTAGGACACTCAGTCTGAAAAAGACACATAAGAAACATATATCAGCGGTAGATGTGTCGGATAGGGTAACAGATTTTGAGAAAACTGCTCGTAACATTTTCAGGTTGGGTAACCCACTCTGCTCAGACAGTCTCCAATTAGAGGTGTTCCCAAATATTTAAATGTGACTTCCAGGTTGCCTTGGCTGCCTTATCTTTCAAACTTCAAACCAACCCTCTTGATACCTAGTCATAATGCCCTCTTATTACTCACAATAATGAATGGTGATGCACACTGTGTCATCCCTAAGGGGACATGTCTAGCTAGTCAGGCTAATGACAAGCCTGACTAGTTAGACAGTGGTATGGAATGGGATACTGTAGCCCATCTTAATTCACCAAGATAAAACATATACATGCGAATAGTTTCGATTAAGATTAGAAGCTATGCTAACCATGTCTGATGTCGCATCATCTTTCTCTCTGTGCCTTGTCCCTTCAGGTCATTGGAGGTCATGGATCTCAAGAATTTACTGTCATTTGTAGCTCTTAAAAAAATTATTTTTTGGTATCTCTCCTAAATAATGTTCTGCCATCCATTTACTCCAGCTCATTAACTGGGGGGCTATTTATTGTTTTCCTCTGTCTCTCTCTTGTCTTCAATATGTCCCGTGCATAGGCCTTCTTTCCTCATTACATGCTCTTGAAATTTAAACTCTGTCATTCTGATGTTAAGTGTAAGTGTTCTTTTGTTTCCATTTTCTCTAAAACTTTATCATTGCTCACATGTTTGGTTCATGGTAATCTCAGCATTCTTATGTAGAACCATATTTCTGTTGCCTCAAATCTCTGCTTTATCTTTGAGAAGACTGCCCTGAATTCACTGCCACATAGAAGGACCAATATTGTATAACAGTTAACTATTTTTTTTTTTTGTTTCTAATGAAATTTTCTTGTTTTTTAATACTTAATTGCTTTTGGAAGGAAATATTTTGCTATCCCAATGCGCCTTCAGATTTCAGTATTGTATTTTCTGAGTATTTGTCCATGAAATTCATTGCATTTAACGTTTTATAGAATCACTAACTCTAATAAAGAGTTTCTTGTGATTGCCACGAACCTTTTTTGAAAAAGATATACATCTCAATAAAGTTGATTGAGGCTTGAACTTGGGAAAAAAATGACTGGGACAGTATTTCTTGAAATGCCACAATGATCTACTCAAAAGAGGGTATAAATATACATTGAAAAAAGCTAGCTATCCAAATTAGTGATTGAAAACAGCCTTGTTCAGTCCAAAATGAAGACATAAAGACAACCACAGCTGAGAGGCAACTCAAAATAATTAATTTTGTAGCAAATGTTAGGCACATTCACAATTTTTTCTGGATGGTTGTTACCTAGAATTCAGTTAACTTGAAAGAAATAGTTGTGTTTAATAGGTATAACAAAAATAATTACAAAATGTATTTAATTTTATTTATTTTATTACAAAATGTGTTTAATTTTATTTATTTTATTTCCAGATGATTCTGCAACAACTTGCAAGAATAGAGTAAGCTAAACCAAGTTTCTTTGCCTGTTGGAATGTACACAGAGGTCATGATTTACTTTGGCTTTAATTGGCCTTAACCTCAATAAACTAATTTTAAAGATGAAAGGAAGTATGACAAAGGGAAGTGTTTCTATATTGATTTTTAGCACATTTAACTCTCATCTCATTCCCTACTATCATTTTTTTTTTTTTTTTTTACTCTTGTTTCAATTATTTCTGTTTGAGAGTGCAGGGTAATTTTAACTATCAACATGAAAACCAGATCAATAGCTGTCCAGTATTCCTTCTAATATTGTACTGGTAACTATGCAGTGAAACAGAGAACTAAGGAACAAATCATCTCATTCAGTATTTTATGTCTTTTCTTTATTCATTTTCTAACCTTTCTCAGTTATTTTTCCCAAAATTAATTTAAGAAATAAACACAACTCAGGAATAACTCTTTCCATGTTAATCTAGGATTTATCTCATGTATTTAAAAGCTACATGTTGTTCTTTAAATTTTTAAAATGAATTCTCATTGAGAAAGCAGGACACCAACAAAGTTATTCTGGTATACAAATATACAAAACTTAATATACTTATCATAATACCCAGGCAGTCAGCTAATTGTATACCAAGCAGGTTCATCAGAACCAAATAACAGATTTTGATAAAAACAGTGTATGTCCTTGCAAATAGCGCTGCGAATAGAAATATCTTCATGTCAGGTATCTCAGTTTTCTTAAATTCTCTCTAGTATCTAGATATGTCTCCTAAGTTGCCTTGACTGACTCATCCTTCAAACTTAAAAAAAAATACCATCTCAGCACCACAAAAATTATCTAAGACCTACAACCTTGCTACATTGTGTTCTCTTGAAACCTTCATTTCAACTATGGCTGAAATCCCCCCCCCCCACCCTCATAAAGGATGAATTTTAGCTTTGGAAAAATCCTGAAGATGTATGACCTGGAACAAAACTCTGTACTAACAGACTAGTCTTGCCAACAAAACATCCTGCATGAGACATCATTATGAATGCATTCAAACTCACTAAATAGGTGCTTCATTATTGACTAAATAACCTCACAAATGAGTGACTGTTTACACATGTGCAGTAAGGTTCCCATTGAATGGTTGCCAAGATACATTAAAACTATGCAAAAATTTATTGAGTTATTCAAAATGACAGAAGACATTTTGCATAATGATAGTTTCAGACTCGAATCAATCTTTTATCACTAAAAGGTCTTACAAAGTAATTTGCTAAAATTGGGTCATGGTTGAAGTACTTTTAACTATTGGGGGTCATTTTCAAGGAAAGAAAGTACAAAGTAAAAACACAACCAATTTATGTTGTTAACAGTTCAGTTTTAAATGAATGTAGGCACCAATTTCATGACTTTAGTTTTCAGCATCACATCAAGTGTTTTATCTCAGATAATTCTTTATATAACATTTGCAGAGGAAGAGAATAATTTTTCTTGGCTGATAAGATTTCTTTATGATTGCTATGTTGTATCTGTTGGGACATTCACTTCAAGAGTTAAGAAGGAAGGAGTTAGTACTTGTAGGGATTTTATATGCTGAGGAAAGAAAATTTTGGTCATTCCCATCAATAAGGATATATGATTTTTAATTATTTCACCCCCAAGCAAATCCAAAATGCCACTAAGATACAAGAGATTACTGGGATCAAATGAAAGTGAGAAAATGTTAGAGTAGAAAAGTCAATAAAAGAACAGGTTTAAAGGAGACAAATGATGATGATTGAAGTTACATTTAAATTTTTGTAGATTGTAGTTGACAGGAAATCAAGAAGCAAAT
Organism: Ascarosepion bandense; assembly: GCA_037127315.1. Lineage (NCBI taxonomy): Eukaryota > Metazoa > Mollusca > Cephalopoda > Sepiida > Sepiidae > Ascarosepion > Ascarosepion bandense. The sequence goes on from JBBBDQ010001308.1 coordinate 4,715,576, forward strand.
TTATCAAACATTTTGCCCTGATAAGCAGATCAATGTAAATTTCTTGAGTCAGCAACACAGATATTTTGCTTGCATTTTTAAAAATATTTTGAATATTATAACTCTAGATATCTTCTGAGCACTTTTTAGCAGAAGGTCAGCTAACCTGAAAAAACATATTGAACTTACATAATTGTCACACATTTTCTCATTTGTGTATTACATAATGCTACATCATATCCACAAGCTAAGATTGATGAATGTGATCCTTCATTGGTATCAAGAGTTGTAACGTAAATTAATTTTCAGCTGTATATGGAATGTGTAAGTTGTAAGATATATTTGCTGCTACCAATCACAATGCACAATTATTTCTGACAATGGCTCCCAGTATATAAATTATATAATTGAATACTATTGTGCTTTATTATTTTTCCTGTGTGACACAAGATATTAAAACTGAAAAATATGACTAGGAAAGAGACTTCAAAATCACAACACTTTTACTCATCATATGATTGTGTTCTTTGTATCATAATAAATTTGTATTTACACACACTCATTGTGCTGATGATTAGTTGCTTGAAAAAATACAATAAAATTAGTTGTCAGATTTAGGTGGTGTATTTTGCACTAATGCACACACACACACACACACATGTTACATATCACTGCAGTTAAGCAATGTTGAACCTGGTCAATACCTAGATGGGTGACTACTTCGTAATATGAGGTGCTGTAAGTGTGTATGTGCAGGTGGTGTAATATGCATTAGCTTAGAACTCTTAATCAAAGAACCTAGTTTCAATTCCAGTTGGGTTCATTATATTCACTTATATGCAAATATCCATGAGAAAGGTATGAGTTCACCTCTTCTCCCGCTAGCTATAGGTTAATTAGTCATGCTTGTATCACTAAAACCATTAATATCTGAACCTCCCAACCCACCCACTAAAATTGTGTACAAATATTTTGATTTCAACATTAATTAACCTATAGAGGTTGATAGACTGCTAAACAAACAACCAGCCAACCTATGTTACAAAATAGGGATGAGGACTGACATTCAGTAACAATTTTTTATTGGAATTTTGTAGATAGATTTTTGATGATTTTGTTTTTTTTTTTACAATCATTAAAGCCTACAAATAGAAACAATATTTCTACTGATATTTTTCTTACTTTCAAAGACATCTTTAAAATTCACATTTATAACAGAGACAAATTATAATTTGGTAGGAAGTGATGCTAAAATATATATACTTTTGAAATGTTTGTTTATTTTTAAAGCCATGATAAACAAACTGAGCAATGCCTGCCTGCAAAAAATGATGTGTCAAAAGGACTGTTGACACCACTATTACTGTATACACTTTTGACTCCCTCAGCAATGTTTATTGTTTTAAAAGTGAAGATTAGAATTTTAATAAAGCCAAAAGGAAAGTGGATTTATTCATGTATTTATTGAGAACTGACAACAAAGATAATAAACATTATTTATTCAATTGAATAAGAAAAATTGTTTCTATAGTTATTTATAAAATGGTAAATGATAAATATTGCTTTCTACTTGGTTTACATTTATTTTATATTCCTGTGAATAAACACTGGCAAGAGAGCCAAAAGTGTAATCAGTCATAGAACTATTATGGGAATAACCATTCTTTTTGACACAAGAGTTTTCTAACTTTCAAGCATGAAAATTAAACTTTGGCAAAATTGCATTTACTCACATTCAATGATTTTTATTTTTTTTATAATTGTTTCACTTAAAGCAAGGCAGAACTGCCACTGGTGCACTGGGGGTTATAGTGAGAGAAAAGAAAAAACAAAACAATGTACAGGGGATATCGAAGAAAGGATAAGAGAAAGATGGGAATCAAGAAGATATAGGAGATCAGTGTTGCATTTAAATTTTTAGAGATTGTAGCTATCAGGGAACTGAGTATATAGAAGGGAATTCCACTGGCAGGAAGTGCAAAAAAAGAAACTGATTCAGTCGAAGTCGTGGTTGCAATTGACTATTTTGATGGTAAAAGGATGGGACCTAGTTGCCAAACCAGTAGCACAGGTAATTTCATGTGGTCAAGGCACTAGGGTAAAAAGCTTGTCAGAGCGGAATCTATGAAAATATTTATAGAAAAGAGAGAGAGGGAAGCTATATCTCGTTGGTGAGAAAGTGACTGAAGTTGAGCTGCTAAATTGGGATCGATGACATTGCAGATCCTCCTTTGAATTTTGTCAAGAACCCTGAGATTAATAATAGAAGTACCTGACCAGATATGTAACAATATTCAATGCATTAATTAATGGTAGATTTATAAATGTGAAAGATGGATTCTAATGAGAAAAACTTCCTGGCCCCGCACAGTGACCGAAGCTTTTTAGTAGTAGATGTGGCTATGGATTTGATACATGTATTCCACTTTAGGTCAGTTGAAAGGGTGAGGTGAAGAAGGTGCAGTGTGTTGCTTTATGAGAAACTAGTGTCATACATACCGATGGAAGGTAGGAAGATTTCTCTATAGTGGTTTTAGGAGAGCAGTTTTGTTTTGGAAGTATTAAAATTTATGAGCCATTTCTTACCTCAATCCATCACAAATTGGAGTTACTTTTTAAGAGAAGCAATGAGATATACTTTGTCAGACCTGGCAGGTATCTTATTGAGATGGGAGTAAATGGTGTGGTCTTCTAGATAGATGCCTACTTTAGAACTGATCACATCAAGAAGAATACTGACAAACATCAGGAAACGCATAGGACTTAGGACAGAGCCTTGAGAAACGGCTGAATTTGTATGAAATGATCTGGAAGCGTGCCTATTCAAAACAACCTTTATTTTATGATTTGATAGGGACTTTCAGATACAACCAAACAACTTTCTAGAAATATCATAGCTTTGAAGCTTGTGCAGAAGGCCAGTATGCCAAACCCTGCAAAATGTTTTTGAGATATCCAGGGCAACAGTTTGGGCTTTGTCATTAAGTAGTTATTTGAGAAGCAATGAGAAAATGAAACTTACATCTCTTTTCCTTTTTTTTTTCAAAATAATTCATCACAAAATGATGAACTCTCATCGAATTCCATTTCTGTTTTTTCTCTTTCTTTTTCATGGAATCTAGTTTCTGAATTTTGTGTAGATTTTTTATTCTGCAAGATTGAAATAATCCCTCTGCTGATATTCATTTCACTTTCAAAGACAAAGAATCACATTTGTAAGAAAGAGAAAGATAAATTATAGCTGTCGTTCAGGTTTTACATTGTCTTGGAAATCATAATCTGTGAAGTCATTTCAGTTTTTTAAAGAACATTGCACTGAGGCAGGAAACTGATAGTTACTATACAGTGTTGATTCCTATGTCCAAATTATCATTCTCTCTCTCTCTCTTTCTTTCTATCTATCTGTGCACAAACACATACTGCTTGGTTCACAATTTTTCTTGTCAGAATCCATCTTGCATGTTTATAAATCTACCATTGAATACCTGCATTGAATACTATTGCCATATATGGTCTGGTGCTTCTGCTGTATATATTAATTAATAGGACCTTGAATAAGTTTTAGCTGATTTTTTCTGAAAACTAATGTTTTATTTACAAAAATCAGTAAGATACATATCACTGAAAATATTGTTCATTGGTAGCCATTATTTTTCCCATCTTTCTGGCAGCATTTAAATTCCATGTAAAAAAAAATGACATGTCTTTTGAGGTTAAGTACAAGTCAACCCATTTTTTGGCATTTTCATAAGAATGAAAGTGCTGCTCTGCAGTTTGTATTCACTCAATCGGAACAAGTGATAATCAGACTGGACGGTGTCTGGTGAATATGGTGGGTGGAGTAGGACCTTCTAATTTAAACGTTTCCAAGTAGGTTTTCACCAATTTTGCAACATGTAGCCTAGCATTGTCAGTGTGCAAAATCCCTTTATTGTGTCTCTGCTTGTATAGTGGCCATTTTTTTCTTTGATGCTCAGCTCAAACACATCAATTAGCAATCTCTCATGATAGTTTTGGTTGGTTTAATCAGCTCATAATTAACTACACTCAGCTGATCCCACCAAATGCAGATCAGAAGCTTCAAACCATGGATATTTGGCTTTGCCGCTAATATTAAGCATAGCCAATCTTAACCCACGGTCTTCTATGCTTAGGGTTTTTGTAATCTGCCTACTTTTTGTCACCAGTCGTGATATAGTGCAAAAAAACCTCTCCTTTTCAGCTGTGGAAGCAGCTGTTCACATGTAACAAGATGCTGTTCAACATCTCTCAGCTTCAGCTTATACAGCATCTGATGTCCTTGCTTTTGAATCATTCCTTATGCTTTAAAATGTTTTAAAATTGCTGTTTCATCAACTCCTAATGATTCTGCAAGTTCAGTTTGCACCTGACATGAGTCTTCATGAAGTAATGCCTAATATCTGTGCACTTTTTATATTTAACATCAAAATCCTTACTTTTGAAGCATATACACAAATGTCTGCATGTTGTTTCTGACAGAGTATGGTCACTGTGAGTCCCAATAAGAATTCTGTGCATTTCAGCTGCAGATTTCTTATGTATAAAGTAGTGCAGTAAAATTCCCCTTAAATACACTTTCTTTGGCACAAAATCTGACATGTTTAATGCAATGAAAAACAACGTTGTTTAAACTTCAGGGAAATGATATAGATTGAATTTTAAGTTTGCTTAATTACCAACTAAAACTACACACATGCAATTCTGAGAACACCATCTGTTAGAAAACAGCAAGAACTCATTCAAGATCCTAATATTTCCATCTTTTGCTCTGAATATTCGAAAATTCTTCTTAGAAAAATATGCATTTTCAAGTAGGATTCAAACCCATGTTCTCATAGAAGAAACTGTCATTAGATCTGACGTGTCTGAACTGTGCAATTTCAAAGAACCTGATGGTCAAACAAAGCCTGAATAGTGCTTTTTTAGATGAAAATAAGTAAATATAATCCATTCATAATATATATATATATATATATATATAGCATGGATGTAGCAATCAACTCTGATGATCACATAAAGCATAACATAAAGCCAGACACCCTGCAGTGTTGATTTTTATGTCTATGAAGTTTCTCTGCCCATAAGCTCTTTCTACAATTATGAGCACATTTCCCTTATAAATAGAAGAAATTTGAGACAAATATATATCACATGATTTATATATTCATTGTAAAATATTTTACAAACTTGACTATATTGTTCAGAATAAGATTCATGTTTCTGTTTTCAGATAAAGCTTAACACTCTCGGCTGCTGCATTCACTTACTCTGAAAAGAGTGTGTGTAGTTTTGTTTTTGTCATCATCAATTTTGAATATATTTTTTGATTCCAATATTTATGCAATGTTTTTTTTTTATCTATATAAAGTCTGGGGAAGCAAATAGCTGAAATATATCCTTCTTTCCAACCTCACTTCAATAATTAAATAAATAAAAAGAACATTAGAAAATAGTGAAATTTCAAATTCCTTGAGTGAATTTTTGGGCAAAATCATTCACTTAAAAACAAGCCATTCTTGCAGGGTAGAAATAAGAGTTGATGTCAAAATTATACTTTCTGTTTTTTGGGGGTTTTTTTTATCTTGGAAGAAGCTTGTTTTGAATGAAACTTGCTTAAATGGGATAAAAGGGTTTTTAATAATTGGACTTTTTTGCCAATATCAATGCTTGATAAACTTGTAACTAAAATGAAACAGAAAAGAAAATTTTATCTAACTGATATTGCGAGAGGGAGAATTTGAAATATAAGCTAGTTTTCTTTACAAAAAAATTTTTAACAACAAAAAAGTAAAAACAGAAAAATTTGTAAACACTAAATCGTAAACATCTTGTAAATGAAACCCTCAAAAATGAAATATAACTGACTAAATGAATATCTATTTTCAAATATTTATCAATGCATACAAAGTACATAAAACAAGTACACACACACACAGGGTAACTCGAAAACAAATGTGAATACACTTTTTGCGTATACTGCAACAACCTATCTTGCCAAGAATTAGAGAAGTTAGGGGAGATGAGCAAAAAAAAATATTCAGAAAAAAAGAGCACCAACAAAATTCCATTGTACCATAATGAAATTTTGCCAAACCGATTGATCAGAAGACAAAGTTCTGTCGAGAATCCTTGTTGTTTAGTAAACCTCTCTTCTTTCAGACATTTTCTTATGGGAATACTTAAAAGATAAAGTCAACACTTCAGGGCCAGCCACAATTGCTGAAACAAACTTTTCCACAGAGTAAGAATGCAGCCATTGAAATGTATATTGAAATGTTGATTAGGGCGTGATTCCATTGTGTGGGTTTGGGATGAGTCATGGAATGTGTGCATTGTCAGCAATATCTGGATCATAATGACATCAGTTTGAAAACATACAATGACAAAATTTTATCAGCAGACATTTATGATAAATACTGTCTTCATATGCATTATTTAAATAAGATGAAGTTGGATCTAGTTGATTGATTTTTTTTATTTAAGAAAGCTTAAAAATGTGCATACATTTTTGAGACACCCTGTCTCTCTCTCTCTCTCTATATATATATATATATATATATATATATATATATGGCTTAAGGAGTAGAGACTCCAACTGACACCAAATCGATTGAGTTTTGATACAGTGAAATAGGCTTGTATGTGGATAGCAAATATATATATATATATATATCCACATTTGTAAAGAATTTACAGGCATATTTATTTCATCTGTATATGTATATGCAGGAAATGTATTTATCTTAATCTTTGTTAAATGCATTTGTGTTTGTAAATTTTTGCTCTAATAATCATTTTGCATGCACTGGTGACAACACTTGATAGTGTCTTCATGACAATAGTGGACTATTTCAAGATGTCCTTGAAGCCTGGAGATTAAAAAACACTACAATAATAATAGTTAAAAATATATTTAAAATGCTAACATTTTTGTCTGAATAGGTAAAGTGGGATGTAATTGGGAGAGAGAATAGCAGCAGTGATTGTTGCTACCAGATTGATATCTTACCCATGTGATCTTGTAACAAATGTGGCTTCTTCTTCTTCTATGTGCAATGATTCTCCACGACTTAACCGCCTTTACTTTGTAACTCAATGTTTATCTTTTCACTATTATTTCACTGTTCTGCCATCTACACAGTCAAGTAGGTTACTCACTGTATCATTTGGCTCCTCTTGTTTTAGCATGTCTTGTGAGTGTTAAATTTACCAAGCCTTCTTTACTCATTATGTATCCTACAAATTTCAACTCTTTCTTTTAGATTTTAAATATGAGTGTTATTTTTGTTTTTATTTTCCTAAAACTTCCCCATTACCCACATACTTTTGTCTATGGTATTCTCAGTACTTATCTGTAGAAACATCACTGTTTGTCTCAAATCTCCTCTTTGTCTGGAAAGAGATTGTTCAACATTCATAGCCATAAACATAACAACTGAGCACATTTTTTCTTTTGTTTCTAATGAAATCTTCCTGTTTCTTAATAGTTTCTTGAACTTTGGGAAGGCATTGCAATGCACCTATGAATTTCAGTAGCACATTTTATATTCTCTGCTAAAACACTCCCAAGATATTTAAATTTTGAGACTTTCTTGATTTTGGCATCTTCACTTGGTAGCTTGTATGTTGGCCTGTTTCTCTTACTGATATACATAGATTCTGTCTGTTTACAATTGATGGTTTATCTTTTCTTATTTTCCTTTACTACCTTGTTTAAGAGTTTGTGAATTTTTCCTTTCAGCTCCTGCCATCAATGCTGTGTCATCAACCAAGGTTGTTGAGATTGTGCCTTCTAAGAATAAATCCTTGTAGGTCTTTAAGCTCTCTTAAGATTGTTTCACTGTAAAGATTCAATAAATTCAGTGAGAAGACACCTTTTGATTTTTGTTCAGTTTTTTATCTACCTGTATGCAGGTGGTTTGTTCACAGTACAATTTCCAGATTATTCTAGTATCTTTCCCATATAAATTATGTAAATATACACTTGTTTCTATTACTATTCATGAATATTATATATTTTTAAAATTCTAAATATCTTAGAAGACTGTTATCTGACTTGAAATCAAAAAATATCCAAGACTCTCAGTCTATTATGTGGATGTTTATATACAGTAATGAAAAAGCATGTATTTTATTTACACCACAAGAACTGATTGAATTTTGACTTCTCAAGCTTGCGGCAATTATTTTAAATGACATGATTTTTTTTCATTTTCTCCAACTAAAAATTCTTCTTCTGTATAAACTGTTTCATGGTTTTCTTATTGAATAACTCATTTTATTTTTTTCACGAATGTTGATATAAGCTCATTGGTAAGAGTTGTGACAAAAAACACTATTCAAGTCTCTGGATATGTATTTGTTATATACAAATTGAATCACACATTTTTTTATAAGATGTCTGATTGAAAATTATGAGAAAGTATTATGGTATATATTTTATAGTTTATTTTCATGGACAAATTAAAACTTCATCAATATATACCAATTGTTATTTCTCTATCTAAGACATGTATTGTGCAGACAGTTTTTTTGAGCTTTTGAGTTTATCAGCTCTTTAATGTTAATTTTCTGTAAACAAAAAGGAAGACATGCTACAAGCAGTTCTGTTTTAGTACTATCTGAGTCTTTGTTATTTCATCAAATATTTGCCCCTGCCATTTCCCTACCTACTTCAGGTGAATGGTGGTTATACAATTTAATCACCTGAAGACAGGAGAACTAGTATGATGATGAAAACAAGGAAAGTTGATATCTGATGGTAATGGTAACATTAGTTGTTTCCTTATAAAGAAAGATTTTTGCATTCACTGACCGAGCAGCCAGTACTACTGTTGACTGAAATTTACAAAATCTTTGTTTTGAAACAATTTTTCAGGAAAATAGATTTCTCAAGTCAAGATGTCAGTTCTCTTTTCAGTATTGACAGGTGTTTCCTTCCTAACCTTTTATTTGAAATTAGAATGACACTTCAAAACATATATCCCTGAACTTTTTCACATTTAAGAAAGTTAATTTTCAAAAAAAGGTTAAAATCCACTGAAGTGGACTTCTTTCTTGTACATGTGATGAAGAGTGATTTAGAATATGAAATATGAAAATGTTCTGACAACATCTGACTGGTGCTTCTACTATATATTTAGAGATTCTTGAAAAAATTAAAGGAATACTCTGTGATGTTATTTGTCCTGACCTGGTATCTCAGCTTCAGTTAATTTCCTATCACCATAACATAATTTCCCAGTGCATTTTCTATAAATATTTTCATGATTAGTCTTTTGATGACCTTTCCTAGACTCTATAGTACCTAGACTTTATGAATTTCAGTGTATTGCTAGATTGGTGGCAGTGTTTCACCATTTTATAATTGAAATGGCTAGATGTAACCATAAGTTCTATGCTAATAGTTCCTTCTCTCACACTTCTCACTTGTGGAACTCTCTTCCAGAATCCTGCTTCCCAGTCAACTTTGCATTTATATTTTTGAAGATCATTGTGAATTGTTTTCTTCTGTCTTAATTCTTTTCTTGTTTCTCTCCATTATAATATTTTCTTTTTCTCATATTCTTTCACACTTAGTAACCCCGTATGTTTTAGTGGCTTTATTGCTTTACTTAGCATGAAATGTTAAAAAAAATGATCTGACATTTGTTCTTGTGATCATATTACAGAAAGTGAGTGGGACCTAAGTCTTTTCATCACCCCCTCATAAAAATAGTTAAAATAGTTAATATCTTGTATATCCTATGGACAGTAATTTAAAATAACAAAAACAAAGGCACTTGATTGTTTTTATTAAACAAGACTGACGAACATATAAAAAGGAATCTTCAAAATATACAAACTGAAATACAATTACTAAAAAATCTCTTTTCACATGGTTGTTTATAGATTTGATACATAGCAATTCTTGATAATGACCGTAGTGACAGTAAAAAATAATTTGAAAAAAAAAATGATTTTTAGAAACTTCACCATTTCTAATTCTGAGATATAACAACTTCATCAGAAGTTGGAAGAACTCAAAAAGTTGAACAGACAAACTTTGTCAGTGTTGTATAACAGGGCTAGTTTGAAAGCATTAACTGCATAAGTGTATCTTGTCTATATATTTGTATAGATATTCGATAGAGCAATTTTGTATTCTATTCATAATTATAATTTTTCACAAACATATCATTTCTATTGTTTTATAAAGGCTAACCACCAAATCTTTATAAAATTAAAATTTTGTTTAATTAAAGACCAGTTTCAAATGAATGTAGAAAAATGCAAAGATATATGAACAGATTGACATTTTTTTATGTATCAATGATAGGGTGCTGAGAATTTCTCAGCCTGATTAAGAAACTGTGGGAAAAATGGGGGAAAAAAATAAAATAATAGTAATGAATAAAAAAAGAATTCATTTTCCCCATGATGCTATTTAACCTTTGTGCAAATTATTTAAAACAAAACGAATACTGTCTTCCTAGGATCTTTCACACTTTACCTGATCATGTCTACACTGTCTCTTGGCATTGTTTTTCTCTTCTGACTGAATTTTTCTTTACTTTTAAACCGAAACAGATAGATGAACAGACGCAGATAGATAAATCCTTGTGCAAATTATTTGAAACAAAACGAATAATGTCTTCCTAGGATCTTTCACACATTCTCTGATTATGTAGACATTGTTTCTTGGCATTGTTTCTCTTTTTTGACTGCATTTTCCTTTACATTTTGAGCTGATGCATCCAGTTTCTTTCTTTGTCTTGATGACATGACTGAGAGTTCGAAAGACTGATGCCAACAATATCTGCAGCCTCTCTGGAAAGATTGCCAGTGTGTTTGTGCAATGTTACAATTTTCATATGCTTCTTTGGAGTAATGTCCATTGCAAACAATGGCTGTATGACAACTAATCAACAGTCGAAAAATAATGTCTGGGTGTGATAAAAATCTGATGCAATTGAGGAGACACAATATTTTTCAAGGTCAAACAAATTTCATCATACACTCCAAAAATAGTTTCATATAACTTCACAATGCTGCAAATAATCTAATCTAAGGAAAAACTAGAAATCAATTATATGCTGTTCCTTTAGTCAGTCAGTAATTGCCATATGTAATACATGCTTGGGCAATCATGTCTCAAAAGAGACATGACTGACTTGGTAGAAGATTATCCAACAGTAGGTTGCCATTACTTTCTGTGGTAGATTGATTGCTAACCAAGGCTATAGAACCCAATCTCTCTTGTTATTTAACCCATAACTGGAGAGAAGAGAGATTAATACCTTTCCCAAGGGTATTTGCACGTAAGTAAATGTGAGGAATTTAACTGGAATTTGAACTTGACTCCCAAAATTCTCGTTCCGAGCAGATATTCACTGCTCAATAGTGCACATCCGCTGTTACTTCAGTCGATGTAAAACTGACTGTATAGTGAAAGAAAGGAAACTGAAGCAGTTGTTTCAATTAATTTGCACAAGGGTGTATAAAGCAACTTGAAAGGGTTTCTGGTCACATGTGCAACTTTATGACCTCCAGAAATTGATTTCAATAAAGAAAATAGGAAGAAAAATGAGCATTAAGGGTATATTCCAATTTGTTTTTTTGTTTGGTTTGGGTTTGTTTTTAATCAAACACCTATGATTAAGCACAAAAAAAAATTGGTAAATTTCACAAATATTTTCACAATGAAAAATATAATTTATGGTCACATTATGTTAAAACATACGATGTGCGTTGTGGTGCAGTGGATATTGACTTCAAACGACAAATCAGAGTGCCGAGTTGGAATTCCAGCTGAATTCCTTGCATTCACTTGTGCACAAATACCCTTCGGAAAGGTATTATTCTGTCTCTTGCCTCCAGTTATGGGTTAAATAACAGGACAGATTGGGCTCTATAGCCTTGGTCAGCAACCAGTCTACCATAGAAAGCAATGGCAATCTACTGCGGGATAATCTTCAACCCAGTCAGTCATGTCTCTTTTGAGACACGATCACTCAAAAAGTGTGTATCATGTATGGCACTTGACTGATTGACTATGTTAAAACACCACTTCTCATACAATTACTGAATATCAAGCCTGATCAACACCTACATGGGTAACCACTTGTAAATACCAAGTGCTGTAAGCATGGGTGTGCAGGTGGTGTCATGGATAATGGCTCTGACTTTTTAATTGGAGAGCCAAGTTCCATTTCCTGTGGGGTTTGTCATACTCACTTATGCACAAATAACCTTGAGATAGGTATGACTCAGTTTCTTCTGCCCTCAACCCCAGCTGTAAGTTAACTAGTAAGATCACTAAATCATTATTACCTTAAAAGAACATTCTTACAATCTTAAAATATTTTCTGGCTCTAAATATCCTGTGAAGGCTCAATAAGCCATAGAAAATAATCAATTGTGTACAAGTAATACAGTTGATGCATGAATAAAAGAAATAAGAAAATTATTTCAAACTGAAGGCCTACAATACCAGTAACAGCTGCTAAGTTAGGGTAGGGTGGTGCTAAATCTTTTATTTCCTTCAACCAATGATTTATCTATAAAGTGTGGAGGTAGCAGTTAAGCTGGAAGGTATCTACCTCAGCTTGTTCATATGTCTGGTTAGTGTGATAATAGAGAAAATAAAAGTTGATATTTGTTAAAAAGTAGAACTGTATTTTCATTGCCATATCGTATGAGAAAATCGTTGCACTCTCTTGTGATTAAGGTGTGCTGAGTGTCACTTTTTGAAATGTGCACAGAACATGTGCACCAGACAGACAAAAGAAAATGGATGTGTTGCTTCAGTGAATTTGCATTTCCAATATTTCTGCTTTCCATTTCTATACACTTTTTGTCTCTATCTCGGCATGCCTTTAGGATTAGAAGTTGGTCACGTTTCTCTTCATAGAAACATTTCCTGGTAGATATTTTGAAACATTAGCAGAAGTCTCCTAGGGATAAAGACTATAAATATCTAGTCATACTAAAATTGATTTTCTTATCTGCTCAAATATATGAAATAGAATGTCTATTAAAATGTCAGTGTTCAGTCAAAAACAAAAATTAGCTGGTGCATTTTCATTTGTTTTTTTGATTTACTATTTCTTTGGACTGCTTTAAGATATGTCAGCATTGTGCTGATGTACATTTAAATCTTACTTGCTAAAATGGCCACTTAGCAATGTTCACTCATCTGTGGACATTTCTATTCATGTCTTTCATGTAGTATATTGTGGTGGTGTGAGAACTACCCAAGGTAATCCTGAAAACACTCTTGGTTGATGAAAAATATTGTTGGAACATCAAGTAATGTTGGATAGTGTTCTTGCTCTTTCTCTGTCTTTAATGGATGCCTCGTCATTTTCTGAGCACACTTATCTACTAGTGAACTTAAATTAAAATCTCTTAGATGATTAGTTCATAATATGCACCTGATGATTGCTTAATGCATAAAACTCTGAGTTGTGCCATCAACATATCAACAACAACCCAGTTATTACCTGGATTATCATCACTGAAACCAAATCTTACAATGGAAAAGGAGACTGATGTAAACTGTGCCTTTCAGAAAAACTTGTCATCTTAAACCATATAAATAACACTAATCTACTAAACAAAAAAACGATTTACTGACCATAGAAAAAATATTTACTTAAACTCTTAGATCCTGATTGATACAGATGCCTTTATAAGTTTGTCTCTTTTTTTCTCACTCCATTATTTTCCCCATTATTTTATTTCTTTTCACTACAAATATTATTATTAATAATTATGAATTATGCCAGAAAAAAACTGCCAGAAACTTAAAAATAACGTGTAACATGACATCAATAATAAAGAATATAGCCACAGAGACAAAAACAAATGCCCACTTGATGGACTTTGTCAAACAGAAGGTGTTATTTACAAAGCCAAAGTACCTGATGCAGATGGACAATGAAAAACATACTTAGGATCTACAAAAGGATTTTTTAAAAACAGATGGTATAATCACTGATCTACATTAAAACTGGAAAGCCTTATAAATACTACCAAACTGGTTAACCATATGTGGAAATTAAAAGAAACAAATGGCATAGACCTAAATATAACATGGAGTATAATAAAAAAAAAAAAAAGCCAGACCTTACAACAGTGGTGATGTCTGCAGACAAAGTCAAGAGGAAAAGTTAGCCATAATATTATCTGCAGAACAAAAAAGATTATTGAATGAAAGATCCAAAGTAATGTCTGAATGTAATCACACCAGAAAATATATTTCAGGATCATACAAGCGTGGATGAAAGTGTTTTAAATCCTTAAAAAACTCCTCCCTGAAAAAACCCTGTTGTATCTTTGAAAACTTTAGAAAATCAGCTATCATATATTGCCTGAAGATACTGAAAGATTAAAACCAAAATTGCATAAATAACTGGTTTCCAAATTAGATATATTCAAAAGCTCTACATTATATAAGTATTGAGCACTTTTTAGTACAACTGTAATTTAATTATGACCAAAAACTGGTTAATAATAATTATATATTTATATATACCAGAATTAGACAGATTGATAAAATAAAGAACGAATAGGAAATGTTTATCAATCTAACATACTTCTTGAAACGTGTGAAGAACAAGTGCTACAAATAGACAAAGTGAAATGTATGTGTGGCTTCAGTGAATTGTCATTACCAATGTTCATAAACATTTCCTAAGTATTGACCAGACACACGATTTCTTAACTTTTGTGATTCTAAAAATAGACTACTCTATACAAAACTTTCACTCTGTTTCACTTTTTATAAAAGCTTTCATAAAAGTGAAACATGTTACATTGACAAACATTTCCTATTTGTTTTTTATCGTATTATATCATATATATATATATATATATATATATATATATATATATATATATATAAAGAGAGCAAATAATAGGCAGAAAAAATTTATATATATTGGTTTTTGTACAATTACTGAATTTAAGCAAGATCTAGCTTGGTCAGTACCTTAATGAGTGACCACTTGGGAATACCAGGTGCTGTAAGTTTGGATGTGTGGATGGTATAATGCTTCAGAATCGGAGAGTCTAGTTCCATTTCCTGTTGGGTTTGTTATATTCACTAATGTGCAAATACTGTTGGGAAACGTAGGAATCTAATTCTTCTCCTCCTTTCCAAGTAATAAGTTTATTGTAGGACTCTCAGAATCCTTATGTAGAACATTTCTGTTGCCTTCTTTGTGAGGAAAGACATTAAAGTGGATTGACATTAAAATAGCAGCTCAGCTTTTCTTTGTTTATCAGGAATGTTTCCAGTGTCATTCAACTTTGTTTAACCTAAGAAAGGTATCTTTCATTATCCCAATATACATATATAATCCTGTATTTTAAAGAAAGTGACAAAGTAGAAAGTTTCATGTGACATATTTTACCCTTCAGAACTTCATCAGGTTAAAGTGATATTTTGATGTAACTACACATGCACAAAAAGAAAAAGGGACACTGAGAATTTTTAATTGATTGGTTTTTTGTTTTTGTAAATATGTTTTGGCTATATAATCATTTAGTTTTCTTTTTCTCTTTATTTCCACTACTTTCATTATTAAATATTTTGTCCTTGAAATATAAAAATTTATATATTGTTTTCCCATATTGCTGTATACATGAATAAATTATAATTTTGATCTGTTAGTTTTGGCTCTTTGACATTTTATAACCTTCATTATTCTTTCAATAATTGATTTGAACTTTTTGACTGCTTTAACTTTCAGATTAACTTGCAACAGATTTTACTGCTGCCCAAATATCTTCTTGGCATGTAGATTCT
This sequence comes from Ascarosepion bandense, assembly GCA_037127315.1. Taxonomy (NCBI): domain Eukaryota; kingdom Metazoa; phylum Mollusca; class Cephalopoda; order Sepiida; family Sepiidae; genus Ascarosepion; species Ascarosepion bandense. The sequence goes on from JBBBDQ010001308.1 coordinate 4,731,369, forward strand.
TTTTCCATTCTGTTTTTATAATAGATTTTTAGTTTTTTGTTGTATTAATACCTGGGATGTGCGTTGTAGTGCAGTGGATATTGAATTGGAATGAGAAATTGGAGAGCTGAGTTTAAAATCCAGTTGAATTCATTCGATTCACTTATGTGCAAATTCCCTTGGGAATCTGTCTTTTCTCCCTCCAGCTATGGGTTAAATAGTAGGGCAGGTTGGGTTTTTAGCCTTGGTTGGCAACCAGTCTACTGCAGAAAATAATGCAAACCTACTGTAGAAAAATATTTTGTCCAATCAATGATGTCTCATTTGAGACATCATCACCCAAATGTATCATGTATAGCAATTAACTGAATACTGGGAAAGATTTATGAGATAGAAGATAGCATGGTGGAATATGAAAGTGTTGTTGTGCATTAATAAAATATTTTGCTTATAGCTTTCTTGGTGCAGTGGATATCGGCTCGGAACGAGAAATCGGGGAACCGAGTTTGAATTCCAGTTGAATTCCTTGCATTCATTTACGCGCAAATACCCTTGGGAAAGGTATTAATCCGTCTCTTCCCTCCAGTTATGGGTTAAATAACAGGACAGATTGGGTTCTATAGCCTTGGTCGGCAACCAGTCTACCGCAGAAAGCAATGGCAACCTACTGCGGGATAATCTTCTGCCCAGTCAGTCATGTCTCTTTCGAGACATGATCGCCCAAGCGTGTATCGCGCATGGCACTTAACTGACTGACTGTGACCACTCTAAAACATCTTTTCCAAGAACTTAATTTTTTCATTTACCTTGATGTGATAATCAACATTAAAGAACCTATGTTTTTACTACTTATAAAACTATCTATCAATATTACTCCACCTTTCCTGTGATGTTTTCTAAGTTGTTTTAATTGTCTTCATGAAGGAGACAACCAATGTAGTTCTATATTTATCATTAAAATTGCTGTTCTTCTTTTTTATGTGCTGTGCCCCTTCAGGACATAGGGGATCATGGAATTCCACTTGGCTCTGTCTCTTGTTGCTTTCAATATGTTTTCTCTTGCTATCTCTTCCAAACCCCACTCCACCATCCGCTTGCTAAGACATATTAAGTGGGTCTCACTCTGCTTTCCCCTGTCTCTTCTTCCCTCTATCTGTCCTGTGAGATAGGCCCTCCTTCCTCATTACATGTCCCAGGAACCTCATTTGTCTCTTTCTGATGTTAAGTATGAGTTTTTTTCTCATTTGCATCCTCTCCAACACCTCATCATTGCACACGTGCTTCACCCATGGTATCCTCAGCATCCTTCTGTAAAACCACATTTCTGCTACCTCAAGCCTCTCTTTCATCTTTAATGAGATCATCCCACATTTACTTCCATACAGAAAGACAGATATCACATAGCAATCCAGCACTCTTTCTTTTTGAGAATTTCCTGTCTGTCATCCATGTATCTTATATTGTTGAGATTGTGGCCACCAATGACAAATCCTGGCAAGGTTTTTAATCTCTCATAATTGCTTTGCTGTACAGGTAGAATAGATCCAGTGAGAAAACACATCCTTGTCTTACGTCCCTTTCTATTTTTGTATATTTGCTGAGTTCCCTTCCATGTCTGTACACAAGCATTTTGCTGCCAACATAAATTCTTTATTATCCTAAAGTCTAAATGTTAAGGTGGTCAAGCATCTCTATCAAGTCCTCAAGTTATACTTTGTTGAATGCCTTTGCCTAGTCTATAAAGCACAGATAAAGGTCCTTCTGCATTTGTATTGCTCGTTCAGATTGTACTCTGAGCATGAATATCACATTCCTCATTTCGGTATCTTTAACAAAGTCACATTGTTCTTGTTCTGTCTCTTAGCCAATTCCACTGCATGCTCTGTTTATCCAAATCTTTTTTTACCCAATATACAAGTGATAGCCTAGTTACCTTCAATGTTCTTAATATTCTACCTCTTTTCTTCTTGTTTGTATTCACAAATCTAATTTCTTCAAATGTTTTCTTTCTAGTCAATCCACTTTCTTTACTAACTAGCTTTTCATTTTTCATGGGTTTGTTTCTGTAATTATTTCTTTCATATGCTCATCATTTAATATATTCTCATTTTTTAGAATGCATGATAATATTTATATATATCTGAAATTAAAAACAATATCAGTAACTATGATTTTATTCTATACTGTTTTACAATATTACATGCAACCCTCAAGATGAATAATAAAACTTTATATCCCAAAATACATTAGTACAAATATTTTCTCATATAAGCAGGTATTATCAGCTGGATTTCACATGGCTTATTTATTATATGAGTATATTATGAAAATTATATCAACATTGTTTGGTTAACATCAATTTTATTAGGAAATCATTGACTTGCTTAAAAGCATATAATGTGTTGGTGACTGAATAATAGCTAATTTTGCAAAAGAATTGATTCTTTCAATATGAGAAAAGTCAAGAAAAAAGGTTATAAATAACATGTCGAGCCTCATCAGAATGAATCTAACTACTTTTGCTTTAGTATTTATTTTTTCCAAATTTTTATGTCAGCTTTAGGTATTACGAATGCTCTACTTGAGATAGACGAGTCCCCAAATTACAGTAAAATTATACATTTTAGCTTTCAGAGCATATTTGTCCTAATATCCCCAAATTATGGTTGCCTGAAATTTTGATTTAATGTGTACTGGAAAGAGGTCAAAATAAATAACAGGTAATCATTCTGGGAAGTATGTAAAGTGTCAGAAGTCATGTAGCTGAGATTGTCTAAAATGGACTGTATAATTAATTTGAATGCAGATTGTAAATCTGTATGAAAGAAGAATATTTACCTTTGAAAACTTTGCATATGAGAAATTGCAATGTATATTTCCAAAATTACAGTGCCAGGCAACACATATAAACTGATGAATGAAATACATATTTGAGGAAGTGCAAAGAACACATTGGACAAAATGTTGAGTTAAATCATTCAATTAATAATTTCCTTAATTTTTTATTTGAAGTTGCTGGATTTGCTAAATGGATGTGCAGGTAATGTGATGGTTAGTGACTTGGACAGAAAAATTGGCAAACCATATTTGAATTCTAGCTGTTTTTAGGTTTGCCTTCACACATATACCATTGGGAAATGTATTTATCCATTTCTCTTCCGTGCCCTCCTCCCATCTATGGCTATCTTGCATTGAGGTGGCAACCAGTCTAAGGAAAAAAACATGACTGAATTCAAAACCAGCTCGAAGAGAGATATGCTTCATCAAATTATCTTTCCCTAGACACACCAATGGTGCTATAGTCACAGTACATGTTTTACCTCTATGACCCTAATGTGTCATGGGATTCATGATGACACTTCAGTGAAAACATCATGATCATCCACAAGTAAAACTTTACTATTTATAAAACATGTTGTATGTATGAGGGGGTACTGAAATTTTATGAACCAGACAAACTTCTTAAAATCTAATCAAAACATTAGAAATTAAAAAAAAAATTTTTCTTTGTTGGGTGTAGAACTTTACAGCTCTTCATATTAGTTGTTCCTCATGTACAGAAGAAGGCTTACAGCTATATCATGTTGAAACACCAGTTTGTGTATGATCACTAAAGTTAAGCAATGTTGCACCTTGTCAGTACCTAGATGTATGACCCCCTAGGGTGCTTTGGGCTTGGATTTACAGATGGTATAATGGATAACAGCTCAGAAAGTTAAGTAATGTTGAGTCTGGTCAGTACCTAGATGGGTGACCACTTGGGTGACTGGAGCTTAGAGTTGCGGATGATGTAATAGAAAATGGCCGAGAAATTGTCCGTCCAATTACAAGTTGAGTTTGTTAATATTCACTTTCACATAAATACCTTGAGAATATTATGAATTCATTTATTATCCTCCAAGCTATGGGTTAATTAGCATGATGTTTATCAGTAAAACATTATCTCCAAAAAAAAATCTTACACGTTAAAAATGTTTTCTGGCTTTAAATAACACACAAAAAGTTGATAAGCTGAGATAGAGAGAAAAAAAATTGTAAAAGCTTTCTTATTCATCAATCCAAAAACAGAAAAATCAGTTCAAAATCGAGGGATTTTATGACTTTTCATCTAAATTTCTTTGGAAGCTTTAGTAATACTAAAATAACATTTGAAAACATCAGAACCTTTTCCTCAAGGCAATCAGAGTTGATCACATTTGATCTAATATTATATCAGAGAACACTTAATCAAAAACTGCAAGTTTTTCTATTTGTATATTTTTCTCTTAGTTTAACCTGAAACCTTTTTCTCAAAGTGCTCAGTGGGAAAAACAACTAAGTTTTGCACCCATATAAAAGACTTGCTCAAGGTAAGACAGTCCTTTATAAATTTGGAAACAAGTCACTCATCTCATCAATGTCTGTATTAGTTTTGCAAGAAAAAACAAAGCAAGGATAATCAGATCTTTTCCTTATTTTAAGGGTCACTTGAACACCTTTTTATTCCATATTGTCTTAGAGAAACATCATTCTATTATATTTACTGCACGGTCCTGGGTAGAAATCAGATGTATTGAGTAGTAATATTACTTGATCCTTGGCAGTTGGCTTCTTCTGAAGTAGAGAGCTCAAGAATATCTATTAAACTGGTCTTATGCCAAACATAACTGAACTCCCCACAATTTACTCCTGGTCATCAGAAGGTTGGAAAGAATAAAAGTTTCATTAGTATAAATAAGTGGAAATTTATTTATAGAACAGAATAACATCCAGTTTGTAGGAAGTGAAATTATTAACTTTGAAAATGTTCTAACAGAAAGTGTAGTAAGTAGTTTAAAGAATTAAGAGTTCATTTGTTTTAGCAAAATGTGATTTGTACAGATTAAGATAAGTCCATATTTTTAATGTGATGTATCAACAGGGTAGTAGTAATGTCTTGTTCCTCTCTTTCATTTGTGTTGACTGTGAGGAGGTGAAATGGAAGAAGGAGAAATAAAGAAAGCAGTATGAGAGAGAAAGTGAGGGGGTGCAAATACAGTCACTGAGACAGTCATGCTTAATTGGTGGTTGTCAGTTTCTGTTACATTATACTGGGTTGAGCAAGGGCAAGACAATGTTACTGCCTAGGTTAGCACAAAAACCTAAAACTGTTTTTGTAGTTGGAAACAATATCCTTACTGGTGGAAGCTTGACAGTCCCATCAGCAATTATTACAAGTAAAATCCTATCTCTTTTCCTCATTTTCACATTCTTTATTGTGTATATGTTATGGTTTGTCTGTATGGAACAAGTGTGAATGTTTATATATAATTCTTTAGATGTTTTAGTGATATAAAACTTTCTTGGAAAACAAAGCATGCTTGTCATTCCTTTTCTTTTAGCTACCCCATTCTGTGTATTAAGGTGTTATTATATCATGAATATAATAATGCCCATAATAGGGGATATACAAAATTTGAATATTCATTTCTTGCATATGTCAGGTATGGAATTACTCATATATGTCTGTTCTTCATAACTCTAGCAAAGTCGATCCTCTGTAAGGTAGCTTCTACTGAAAGAAATCTAGAAAATACATTTTCAACTTGGCAGTTGCTTTGGCTTACTGAGCTATTGAAGAATAGAATGAAGCATTAGACAGAATGGGGAGTTTCTGCATGAAGGTTGTTATAAGCAAAAAACAAATTAAAAGAACTATAAATTCATGTTTTGTTCAAGTGCTATTGAGAAGGGCATGAATTCATTGCCATTCATACTCTGTCCAATCTCCAGAAAATTGGGCAGACATCTCATCACAAGTGTGCTATGATGGTTGGTTGTGTGACTGAGAGGATACTTGAACAGGCCACTCTTCCATGACTTGTATCTGTCCGAGCAATAGAAGCAAAAAAATTTTCAACTAATTGTCAATTTTTTGAGTTCAGTTGATTCAATAATCTTATCTGTAGTAGATAAAGAAAAACAATTATGTTGTTGAAATATGATTATCTATATTTCATACGTTTCTACTGCCCTTCATCTCCAGGCCACATTCAAATGAAGCAATCAGTGAGGCCTAAACTTAGTAGCTTCTGAGAAAATCCAGTGAACCAATGCACTGTTTTTTTTAAAGGTCAGCTCATTTATTAACAATAGATTTCAGATAATTTATTACAATTCCATTGATGTTATTATTTATAACAAATAACTGAAGCAGTGATTTCGCTTTGTTTACATCTGTTTTGCTATGCCTGATTTTATGGCTTTTTCTTAAACCACAGTTTTTCAGTCCTCTTCAGATTTAGTTTTCAGGAATCAGGTCATTTCTTAGTTATTTTCCACTAGTAGAACAAATAAGTGAAATAAACTAACACAAGTGCAATTTTACAAAAAACTGTATAAATAAGGCAAGTATAGAAGTTGCTAGCAAGTAAAAACCAGTCATTAATATATGAAAATATATAGGAAAGCAAAACAACTTAGTACAAAAAGGAAATGCAATTCAGAAACCATACAATTCAATCTCTTTTTCCTACTCAATGTCCAAGTTCGCGTATGTTAATGCCAAGATAAAAAAGAAATAATTGCTTTTATTCAATCTTTGTGTACAGTTTATGCATTACTCTGTTTTCTGTCAAAAGAGATTTTAAACTTATTTTGAGAAACAGTCTATTTTGATCCATACATAGGATTTCATCTTTTTCCATTTGCCAATTCAGTTTTTATTGTTCCTGAGAACTTCCTAAAATTATTTCAGGTTAATTAAAAAAAAACACACACCTTTATTGCATACAACCTTGTGCAAATTAATTAAAACAACTGCCATTGTTTCTTTTCTTTCATCTTAGGGTCAGTTTTAGACCCACTAGAGTGACAGGGTGTAATCAATTATTATTTTTTCCTCAGATTAGGTCATTTGCAAAGGTTTGCAATCATATGACACTGTCTTCAGGGTGCATTATGAAATTTGTTTGGCCTTGAAAAATATTGCATCAGATTTTTATCATGCCCAGACACTATTGTCTTAACAGTAGATTAGTTGTTCTATGGCCATTGTCTGTGATGGACATTATGCCAAGGAAGCATCCAAAAAATTGTAATGCTGCATGAATACACTGGCAATCTTTGGAGAGAGATCACCAATATTGTTGGTGTCAGTCTTTCAACTGTCAGTTGAGTCATCAAAATGAAGAAACAAACTGGACCCATCAGTTCAAAATGTAAATGAAAATGCAGCCAGAAGAACAATGCAAAAAGAAAATGTGTACATGATCAGGGAAAATGTGGAATACATTATCATTTTATTTTAATTAATTGCACAAGGGTGTATACTAGTTTATCCATGTCACCAAAAAGTAACAACTAGATTGCATTTGTAATATCAGTAACTTTATGTTGTTCTCTTTTTTATTTGTCTACTTCAGAGCTGTCCTAATATATTTTTAAAATATATGACATCAATTTTGTTAACCAAGACAAATATAAAATTCAACTTATATATAAAATATAATTAGAAATTTAAAGAACAGGTAATTAATAATACTAAAGTGTACCAGTTTCTCTATATGCTGTGTCCCTTCAGGCTGTAGGTAATATGGCTCTCCACAATTTCTTGTCTTTCATAGTTCTTAATAACTTTGTCTTTTTGTTCTTCTTCTATGTGCCATGTCCCTTCAGAATGTAGGCAACTATGGTTCTCCATGTCTCCCTATCACTGGTGGCTCTTAGCATGCTTTCTCCTGTTATCCCACTAAAACCCCACTCTGCCATCCACCTGCTCAGGCCTGTTAAATATGTTATCCACTACTTTCCCCTGTCTCACCTGTGAGTATCAGATTCTTCAAGCCTTACTTCCTCATCACATGTCCCAGAAATTTTAGTTGTCTTTTCCTGATGCTCAGTATTAAGTTTCTTTTCATTTCCATCCTTTCGAAAACATCATCATTGCTCACATGCTTGGTCCACGATATCTGGAGCATCCTTCTGAAGAACCACATTTCAATTTCTTCAAGTTTTGTCTCTCATCTGTGATGATATTGTCCAGCATTTGCTGCCATATTGAAGAGCAGACATCACATAGCAATCCAGTACTCTCTTCCTTGTTTCTAGCAAAATCTTCCTGTCTTTTTATTCTCTGCTAAACTTCTGGAATGCATTCTTTGCCATGCCAATTCGCTTTCAGATCTCACTATCACACTTTTTGTCTTCTGTTAGAACACTTTCCAAGTACTTAAATTTTGATACCTGCTTGATTTTAGTATACTCAATTTGTAATTGGCATTTTGGACTCCTCTGTTTGCTGATGCCCATACATTTGGTTTTCTTGTAATTTATTTGTAGTCCTTTCAGTCGACTTTCTTCATCTACCTTTTTTAGGATGTCTTGTAGCTTTCTTTCCATGTCAGCTATCAATACTGTATCATCTGTGCATCTTATGTTTTTTAGATTGTGACTGCTGATGACAAATCCTGGCATAACTTCTAGGGTCCTTAGAATAGTCTTCCTGTACAAGTTGAATAGATCTGGTAAAAAGACACATCGTTATCTTACCCACTTTTTTAATCTTTGTACATCTGCTGAATTCGTTTTCTGTATGTATGCAGGCGGTTTGCTGCCAGTAGAGGTTCTTAATTACTCTAATGTCTTTCCCAAATATGTTGAGGTTGCTGAGCATTTCTATCAATTCTTTGTGGCGTATTTCATCAAACACCTTGGCATAGTCTACATAAACATAAAACAAAGGTAAACATCCTTTTTTATTTGTATCATGCTTTCTGATAGCATCCTAAGCATAAATATTGCATTCCTTGTTCCAGTGTCCTTGACAAAACCACACTATTCTTGTTCCATCTCTGGCCTGATTCTGCTTTGCACTCTATTCTTCAGGATCTGGACAATAAGTTTCATTATGTGGATCATCAAACTGATTGTTCAGTGGAGTTCACATTTGTTTGTGCCTGGCTTCTTAGGCAGAGCTATGAAAATTGATCTGTTTAGGTCATCTGGTACTATACCATTGTTGTAGATTTTATTTATGATTTCCATAATTTTATCTATGCCAAATTTTTTTAAAGTCTGTCAGCATCTCTATTACAATGCCATTTGGTCCAGCTGTTTCTTTTTTATTCAATTTGGCCATTGCAGCTTTCACTTTGGATTTTAGTATTTCTGGTCTGTCAGCGTTTTTGTTTACTATCAGTTGCTCTTTCTTGTTGTGAAAGAGATCCTTTATATATTCTTTCCATCCCTGCAGTATTTCCCCATTCACTAATATGATTGTTCCATCCTTGAATTTTATACATCCTGTTGAGCAGAATGTTTTTGTCCTGTCAGTTTCCTTATTTCTTTACACATTTCTTCTTTATTAGATTTGCTCAATCTCTCTACTTCAGCACATTTGTTATTGAGTCATTCTTTTTTTAGCCTGTCTGCACTTGGTCCTTATTTCCTTTTGTAGTTTCTTGCATTCAGTTCTATGTCTTGGCATATAGTTTTCTGTCTCCTTTGCATCATGTCAAGAATCTCTTCAGTCATCCACTTGTTTTTTTTTCTGCATCTGATTTCCTCTGGGACAATGTTGTTTGCTGATGTCACTAGCACTTCATTAAGTGTGTCCCATTTTGAATTTTCATTTCCTATTTATTCTTTGTATTTGTTTCTCACACTGTCAGTGTAATTTTTCTGCAGGTTGAGGTCATTCACAAGTGTGTTGTATTGCAGTCTGGGTGCTGCACTAGGCTTCTTCAGTCTCTGGTTTAGTTTGCAAATGACTGGGGGTGGTTGCTTCCACTGTTGGCACTTGGATAGGTTTTACATTTATAAATGTTTTGTTTATGGTTATATAACCGATTTGGTTTTTTGTGTTGCCTCCTGGGCTTCTCTATGTCCATAAGTGTCTTGGGTGTTCTTGAAACCAGGTGTTGGTTATCACCTGGTCGTTTGCCTTCCACCAATGGACCTATCTTTCACCTCGGTCGTTGCAGATTTCTAATCAAGAGTTGCCAGTTGTCTCCCCTTCCCTTTCCTCCTTGTCTGCTTTGGCATTCAAGTCTCCCATGATGATTCTAATTTCTTGGGTTTTATACTGAGCTTTGGTATTGTCAAGAGTGAAGTAGAAAGATTCTTTTTCTTCCTTAGTGCTTTGCATTGTTAGGGCATTTATTTCTCCTAAAACTTGTTCAGCCATCTATTTAGTGATGCTCAGTAAGTAGCTTATGTGTTATCTTCAATCTGTCCTGTGAGTATCAGATTTTCCAAGCCTCATTTTCTCAGTATGTGCCTTAGAAATTTCAACTGTCTCTTATGTTAAGTATAAGTTTTCTTTCTGTTGCCACCTAGAACTTCATCTTTGCTCACATGTTTCATCCATGGTCTCTCAGCATCCTTCTGTAAATTCCCATTTTTGTTGCTTCAAGTATCTTCTTCATCTTTGAGAAGATCGTCCAGCATTCACTAGTCAGGCTTAAAATAACATGAGTATTTATTTATACTACATCATCATAAATTACATCTCAGGGATGAAATTGCTTATGATCACCTTTTGTTTTTGGGGGTTTTCTTTGTATAAATATTAAAAATGTTTGCACACACACACACACAAATTTATATGCAGATATGAATGCAGTTTATTTTCTCAGACAAAAATATTTAGTCTCTCCCAACTCCCAAACAAAATAATAACATTCTTTTCACTCTTTTATAATTACAGAGTTTGATTTTGTTAAAGTTTAACATAAAATGTTTTCCAAGTACTAGGGTTTTTTTTACTTTTGTGCAAGAATTAGTATACAAAGAGTTATTAAAAAAAATTTTATACTTGCATCAAGAGGATGACAATTTAAAAACATGTTTTTTGTGATAAAGTGTGGAAATATTCATGATGGAAAAGAAAAAAGTAAAAAAAATGAATTTTGTTTAGAATAATGATATCTGAGATAATGATCCATTTATTTTGTAAAAAATAGTATTTCTATAAAAATATGTTAAAAAAATATCAGTTTTTTATAAAATAAATATGTCATTATATCATAATTTGTAATGTTTTCATTTCTTTTCATCTTTCAATATTGACATGATATTTCTTTTCAGCTTTTGTAATAAACACATAAAAATTGAATAATTATTTTCTAATGGTGAGTGCGGACGCAAATTTCTATTAGTAATATAATCTTTCCATTTCTTTTCTTCTTTCAATGTTCACATCATTGTCTTTTCAATTTTTATAACAAATAAGCATTAAATCTTTATTATGGGGTGTGAGCATGAACACCATCTCCAGATTATTATTAAGTTGCAAATTAGAATGTAAATAGATTTGTCCTTCAATCTTTAACATTTTAATGGTATTTCCCCAAACAAAAATCTCACTATAAATGTTTATGGATGTGTTAAAAATGTATCCATAAAGAGAAATTGATAATTTCACACAAGATTTTTTTCATTTTATGAAGTTGTTTTTTTTATCAAAACAGTCAAGGTATTTTACATTTTTATGATGGTTAGGAGGCACAGTGAAGTAATGGTTAGTTGTTTGGATTAAGGAATTGTAGAGTCAAGTTCAAATTCTATTTGAGTTCATTACTTAAACTTATGTGCTATTTCCTTTTGGGAAAGGCATGAATCCATTTTTTTCTTTCAAGCTATGGGTAAATAACAGGAAAGGCTGGGTTTTATAACCATTGTTGGCAACCAGTCTAGGAAAAGAAAAATTTCAGAATTGAAAACCAGCCTGGAGAGGTGTGATTTCTGTCAGGCTGTCTTAGCCAGGACACACCAATGAGGATTAAATGTTGCTTCTATAGGAAATATAGAACCTGTAAAAAAATTTGAACTCCTATATCTTATCTCATATTGGGGGATATTTCTACATTTCAAATTCCTACTGCTTATTTAATAAAATAATCTGATAGCAATAAAAATTAAATGAAAGATGAACTAGACTGAAACTATACCTACTTGAAATTCTTTATTAAGGAAATTCAGAATACGAAAATTTATTTGAATGCTGTTGTTGATTTTACAGAATGTTATCTGGACTTATTACTGATAAATGTTTTAACATGACATATCAAGAAAGGACAGACTAATAATCAATTGTAAGAAGATTGAATGAATGGTCATTAGCAAGAGGAACAGCCTAAGAGACAAGCTACCAATAGAAGATGTTAAAATCAAGCAGGCTGAGAAATTTAATGATTGGGAAGTGATTTAATAGAAAATGTGACACCGAAATCCAAAGTTACAGTGGAATAGCAAAAGTTGAAATCCAAAAGTTAAAGAAAGTTTTAAGAAATAGGAAAATTTTGTTAGAACTGATTTATGATATCAATATTCCTATTTGGCAGTGAATGATGGAAAGTTTCTTCACAGATGAATAGGAGACTTAAAGCAACAAAGATGGAGTTCTACAGAAAGATACTGAGAATACCACAGATGGAGAGTGGGAGTAACAAGGAAGTTTTCAGGAAAATCTGAAAGAGAATGTTGAAATTTCAAGCCATGATGTTGAGGAAAGAGAGCTTGGAGAATTTGATACTCGTAAGACATTGGGAAACAGCAAGTAACCTACCAAATGAATGTGAAAATAAATGGCAGAACAGGGAGAAGGAGGGCTAGTAAAAATAAAAATATTACAAAAAGTTACAAGTGATAGGAAGTTGTGGAAAGCCATGAACACCTGTGTTCTGAAGAAATATGGCACATAAAAGAAGTCCTTTAACACCATATGTGGAAAGAATTTACAAATAAATACAGTTTTGATTATTCATCTTGCAGATTTGTAAACAACATGGGAAGTTTTTATCATCACTAATATTTCACCTTGACAAATGAAGCATTATTGTCAGTCGATCTTCTGAGTTTGTTCGTGCATCATTGTCTTGTTGTTTAAAGCAATACTATATGGAAGTTGAAAAAAGCATTGTCCTGCTGAAAAATCTTTGCTTCCTTAAAGAAAAAAAACAAACGTGTATGACACTTAATAGAGATGTATATATCCTCACTGGAAAATAACATTTCAACTCATATATAAGATGCTCTGAAGTATTTTGTTTTCCTAATTCAAAAGTGCAAGTCTTGTATCATACAGTTTAGGGGTAACAAAAACTTGCATCATAATACTTTTACTATTATGTATTTATGACATTACAAGTTAACTTATGTGATAGTTTCTGGTGGTACTATGGTATTAAAAATCAATCTCTTTTGACTAGCAGTTTATAAATTAAAAAAAATTATAAAATTTAGCTGAATAAGTGATATGCATTAAAAATTTTAAATCATTTCTACAGGTCTTAATTTTGAAATATTTAACTGAAAAGTTTTTTGGGAAAATCTATTGAATTGAACATTGCATCCAATAAAAAACTTGATTAAATTTATGCTGGCCCGCAAAATGTATAAACAAGGTGCAATGAATGAATAGTCTAAATTATGCAAAAACAAAAATAACACTGACATTTTGTTTTAACAGATATATTTACCAAAATTACAAATTTACCAAATATCTTGAAATAAGAAAGAGTAAATTTATTCAATAAAATTGTCCATTGGCTTCAACCATGGCTTCCAGATGACTTCAGAATCTTGTGCAAGTCTTCTGGACGTTCTCTTTAGTTAGTGAATGCTGCCATAATCCTTTCCTTCAGTTCATTTTTGGTCTTACAATGAGTTATTTTGATCTTTTGCTCAACTGTTCTCCAGAAAGATGGTGAGGGTACTATGGACCAAACATGTGAACAACAACAAGGTTTTAGAGAGGATGGAAATGCAAAGGAAACTTATACTTAACATCAGGAAAAGACAGCTGAAGTTTCTGGGATGTATAATGAAGAATGAGAGCTTGGAGAATCTGATACTCACAGGAGAGAGAGAAAGAAGGATAGGGAAAAACAACACATGACATACTTGATGAGCTAAAGCAAATGGATGTCAGAGCAGGGTTTGGGGGGGTAACAAGAAAAAGGGTATTAACAGCTACAAGGGATAGGGAGATATGGAAGGCCCTGATCGCCTATGTCCTGAAGAAACACAGTATGTAAAAGAAGAACAAACAGTTAATGCCAGAATTACAGTTCCCTTTTTCAAGTTATTTACATCAACCTTGATGTGAAATGTTAAATGCACACCCATACAAATTATTGCACTTGTCAAGTTTGATAAAAAACATGCTTGACTTTTCTTTTCTTATTTAAAAAAAAAAACTCTTTCGGTAAAGGTTGACAAAAATATGCAATATTTTATCTGCCAGCAGGATATGTCAGTCAAATTTTCACTTATCAGTTTTCTCTTAGACAATGTAGTTTTTTTTTATGTATATCTGATGGCAGAATATTAGATATTTATAAAACGATTCTGAAAAGTTCCTGGGCTGACCTTATTCTCAAAATCTGAAGGCTTTTTCATAAATCTGATACATTTTCAGCAACTTCTATTTTTTTTTTCTATAATTATTTTTTGTTTCTCCATTGACACTATCAATCTTTTTCTTGGGTATTCTGAAAATTTTTTTAAATTTTAAATTTTTAAAGAAAATTTTTAAAATTAATTTTCTGTGGCATTTGAAATTGCATGTTTTTTGAGTTTTTTCTTAGTAAATTATAATTGGACAGTTAGTAGTATTTCAGTTGATTACTATATTTTTAAATCAAATTTTCTTTTCAGGAAATTTTGTGCTCTCATCTGAATTTCTGGTATAAGATGTTATTATTTCAGATGAGGGACCATTTTTCTTTTCTTTTTGGTTATTATCACAACATTTAAGGCAACGTATAGCCTTTATTTCGTCTTCATTTTCGTGACTATGTCTAGGGATATCTCGTTGAGCCTCAAGCATTGATTCATGAATTTGGTTACACAGTAATTGTGATTTCAATCCCTTATTCTTCCAAGTTCTATAAAGGAAAGAAGTTATGTCCTTTTCTTTTTTTTAAATCATTTCACTCAAAGCAAGACAATAAAGACACCAAGATGCAAAGGTCAGGTTACTGAATGTTAGAGAACAAGAAAAAATACTCTTAAGGAAAAGAACAAGAATTAAGGATACAGTATATAATAATTCACATTGCATTTAAATTTTTGATAAAAAATGGAAGACAGTTCTAGCAAGTGAAAAATCCAATGGAAAGAAACTGTTAGCATAGAACTGAGGGTTATATCTAGCCATTATGAGACCTTGACAGGAAGCAAGATGCCAGAAGAGAGTTCCAAAAGTGAGAAGCATAAAAGAAGAAACTGTTAGACTATTTACATTATTCGGACTATTGTCCTCATCTTTGTTGCCATTTTTATGATGTTTCGGCCGTAGTACACTCCAGCTTTCTTCGGGTGCTTGGAATTTTGAACTAGACCCTTTATTAGGATGATTCTCATTCCTTGTGCAAAGCTACTTCTGGTAGTCATGAGTTATCTCCTTTTAACTTAACTCTCTAAGTTATTTCTTCACAATTGCTATAGCCTGGTACTGAACTCAAAACACTTTGGGTCAAGTCACTGGAACTGGGCAATGTGTCATTGAGGAAAACAGCAAGTGCCTTATAAACCTAATGTTTCAGTAACCATTTTTTTTACCAGAATTCATATTGCAATTTTTTTATGTTAAGGATTTTCTCTAGTATTTTTTCCCAGAGCTTATATTGCAATCTTTTTGACGCACTTTGTATTACTGGTTCCCATATTGTATTCATTTCTATGCTTGATCAGTTTAGGAGATTTTTGTAGCCTAGCATATGCGCTGATTCTTAAAGTTTATGTAGTTTCATCTCATAGGGGGCAGTGATCTTTTTCTTTCTCCCTCCATATGTGGTACACTATGCCTAATTATTCTATCTATTCTCATGTGAGAGCCTTGTGATGTTCTTGTAGTCTTATCTGGAGAGGGCAGCCTGTTCCTTTTTTATATTTCTTTCCACAGCTACATGGAATGGCATACACACAGTCCTTAATCATGTCCTCCTCTGTTTGGGGGGGGGTCTTACTTGAGAGAGGAACCTTTGAAGTGTAGAATCACTTCTGAAGTTTGTCCTAATGTTATATGGACTACAGATCCTTTGTATTTTCTTCGATAACTCCTTCACATAGGGTAGACAGACCAAGGCTGTTTTCTGAGAGTTGTTACCCTCATGCCTGCACCATAAGCAAAAGTCATGTGGCCACCCAGAGACATACAAACAGGAAATGGTCAGTATAAGCAGTACACTACACTGTAACAATTATCCAGGGTACATGACAACAACTCCATTGAATGTGAAAGGGAGGGTGCAAACTTTTAGCATAGAACATATGGTTACATCTAACCATTTCAACTGTAAAATGATGAGACCTTGCCAGGAAAGCAAGAAGTAGGAAGATAGTTCCATGAGTGTGAAGTATGAAAGAAGGAACTGTTAGCATAAAACTTACGGTTACATCTAGCCATTTCAACTGTAAAATGATGAGATCTAACTGCCAATCTAGTACTGTGCTTTGTTATGACCTAATTACTGCAGTATAAAATATAAAAAGAAATGTGAAAAAAAATGTTAAACTTGTTGCCAAGAGGTATGACTAGGTTTCCACTCTGCTAGTAGATGGTTCTTTTGTATGCTTGGATACACGAATAAGGAAATTAACCAACCAATTTAACAAAATTTAATATCAAGTAACAATGATACAAGGAAACATTTCTGTCAGGAAAGGTGTGGGCAGTGTATGTGAGATGAAAATAAAAAAAAACTTTTGTCCATAGTCTAAAATAGAAAAAATATACACTTTTTTCTTATTATTTCTCTTTTCTTTTAGTTTAGTTCTTTACTTTTTTTTCCATCTTGCAAGCTTCTGTTGCCAAATGATGTTCATTTTCTTTTCTTAATCTAGACAACAAAATAAAAGTTTTCTTTCAGTAGTAAAGATTTAATGTTGAGTTGACTAGTGCATTCTCAGTTTTCCTTAACTGGTAAATTCACACCTGTGCTTACATTCTGTGATTAACATACTTAGTAATTTACTGTTGTTTTTTGATTTGTGACTATTTTGTCTATCAAGTAAATATCCATATGTGGTTCAAGACCATGCAATATGCAAGATGGATGCAATTTTTGATTTCTTCATTTAGCAATCTCCTCATATGATGATAGCATAAAAAGGAGTGTACTTTGAAGTCTGCTGTCCAGGTAGTTATCAAGTATTTTTCCTATGCAATCTTTCATAGTGTGTCACATGACTCTGCACAGTTGTGATGTGCTATTTTTAGCCATCAGCCAGTTCTGTTTCTAAGGATCATTGTTTGGCTTGTATTAATTTGACTGCTGATTTTGTAAGATCTTCAGAAAAAGTTACAGTTAGAGAAAGAAAGAATGACAGTTTATTAACTGTATGTCCTTTTAGTATAGTGTGGGTTAGGAGTGAATACATAAGAATGCAACAGCTTAAATTTGTAAAGTCTATATACAATAGAGATAAGTTCATCAGAACAATTATTATGAAAATATTTATAGAAAAGGAACAGGGAAGCTATAATGGGACACTCAAATTGACTTTTTTCCAAATAACAGGCTGAGGGGGCTTCTCTGAACGTAACACAATTTAAGTGATGAGTCATTTGTTACCTATGTTCCTTATCTTCAGGATTTTTACTTCCTACTACCTTTTTCATTCATTTCACACCCCTCATACATGTTAATCATTTTAACAGTAACCCTCTACATTGAGTGGCTCTCAAGCATTGTATTAAGTGAATTCTAGCATTAAAAGGAATAAGCAAATAACCTTTAACTGTACACTTAATATAAATTTTTATATATCTATAACATATATTTAAAGATGTGATTGTGTATGTAGGAAAATGGCTATCCCACAGAGTGTTGATAAGTTGTTTGCTCAAAACCAGACATGCAGAGAGAAATGATGTTATCACTGGACAGCTAGAATGCTTAACTGCAGGTAGCTTGGTCAACTGAAGTGAACATACTGAGACAGTCATTAGCAGCCTGGAATAGTATTGTCAGTTTCAAGTAAGGGATTACTCAAATGTGGGGTGGGTGTGGCTGCCTGTATAGTAGTGACAGAAACAAGAGAAACATATCAAGAATAAAAGTTTCATTTTAAATAAAATGTATCATGATAACATTGACAAGATTTTGTTAGCAAAGGAAAGAGATGATGAGACAAAGAAAATGGTTAGGGAATAAGGAAAGACAGTTGTAGATAACAGATTTATTTCAATGATTAAACTCATACTATGTATTACTTGTGTTGTTGCTGTAATATTTTGCCAGATCCATTCTACCACCTTCTTTAATTGATGTATAATTTACAAGGAAATAGATAGGTCTCTTAAGCTGACAGAACAAGAGGTTGAACAAAAACTGGTAGACGAAACATTTCAGTTCATTCCAAAGTGATGTGATTTTTTTTGTTTAGCAGGAAATAAATTAGGGAACACAAGTTATTCAAGGCAAACTGGCATGGAAAATGACACATTCCAGAAGCTGAGTAGAGTATTAAGAGACAGGAAAATTTTGCTAGAAACAAAGAAGAGAGTACTGGATTGCTATGTGATGTCTGCTTTTCAATATGGCAGTGAATGCTGCACAATATTGAAGGTGAAGGAAAAACTCGAAGCAACTGAAATTTGGTTCTACAGAAGGATGCTGCGGATATCATGGATTAAGCCTGTGAGCAATGATGAGATTTTGGAAAGGATGGAAATGAAAAGGAAATTAATACTGCGCACCAGGAAGAGACAGCTAAAGTTCCTGGGACATGCAATGAGGAAGGAGGGCTTGGAGAACCTGATACTAACAAAGCAGATAGAGGGAAGGAGAGACAGAGGAAAAACGCGTGTAACGTACTTGACTGGCCTGAGCAGATGGATGGCAGAATGGGGGTTGCGTGGTGAAACAGGAGAACGTGTGCTCAGAGCCACCAGGGATAGGGAGACGTGGAAGGCTATGATCATCTATGTCCTGAAAGGACAAGGCACATAGAAGAAAAAAAATTGTATCAACTGAGATTATATTGCTGGAATTAATTTAATCAGAGTAAGTAGGTTCATTTATTGCCTGGTTCACACTCCTCTCTGGTCTTTTGAACAGGAGTAGATGTTTATCCCTTGTCTCTTATTTAGAATTGAGATTCTGTTTCCTTTGAAAGCTTTTTTTGTTCTCTTTCAAACTTAGTAGCCCCTTGAATCTTAGTGACATTATAAGACATTATTGGAGTGAATTGATTAAAAAAATATCTAACTGAATTGAAGATGAGCAAAAATTTTCTTAACAAAAAATGTAACTCATCATGATTAGCCAAGAATGTACTACGGTTTGGGATCCATTTGAAAATTCAAATTAAATTTGCAATGGATTTGTATCTTAAGTTAGAAGTACAGTCACACTAGACTCATTACTCATTCTGAAAACTCCTGCCTACAATTATGTGTTTGAGAATAGGAAAATATGTGGGTGATTTATTCATTACTTAGTTATAAAACAAAAGTACTCCCCTACTTTATATCCAGTTATTGATCAAATATTACCAGCTTGATGTACAAGTAGTGAATTTGATTACATTTGAAAAGCTAGCACTATTAAATCTTGAATTAAATTTTTCAAGAGTAGATCATCAGAGAAGCTTATTTTAAAAGTGAACTAAAAATGACTTAGATTACAGACTAATGTCCTCATCTTTGTTGTTGTTATGACAATGTTTCGACTGTTGTGATGTTCAGCCTTCTTCAGGTATCTAATAATCAAGGTAATCTTCAAGGAATATGAAACTGAATCCTTTATTTAATCTATGAAGTAGACTGTTTGAATCTCTACTACCTTGCCCATGAATTGAACTCATAATTATTATACCACCAAACTCATTAGACAACACTTTAGCTTTTTAGACAGAAAGTAATCCCAAAAGTCAGAAATATTGATATTCAGAATTTAGTAGAGCTGGACTTTGAATTATTTCTGCATCTGACAACCTTGGTCTTTATGGATTGAGAAAAGCTTGTTGAACAGGTCAGCTGAAATGTTTTAGTAACAGCATCAAGGACATCAGTAATGAGTTCCTTTGTGCAAACAAATGTTAATGACTCTCCTATTTCAAAGTTATAAACAATAATAACCTATTTACATTGTTGACCAAACATAATTGAATGTTTCATTGTCCTTTATAAAGTTGAAAGATCTGTTTTGTAGCTATTGGTTTTGATGTTATCAGTTTTGATTGTATAGACAATTAAAAAAAAAATTAATCTTGATATCAACTGTGTTGGTTGTCTACTTCCTAATTGTTTCTCTCCTCTTTTGTACACACAAGCATTAAGCAATTGAACACTGACGCCTATACTATCCCTGAACTTTTGGAGTAAATTTCTCTGTTTTAGGGCTGTCTGTGTAGCAAGAAATCTAACATGAAGTATAGCAAAGAGCTGGTATAAAGTTGTTGATATGAACAGCCTTGTTCTACTTAGATGTTGGGCTGTGTAATTCTTTTTGGTAAATAAGTTCTGCTTGCAGATGCATTCTCAATTTAACTGTCCTGGGTATGATGATAAACTACATCTGGCAGCAAAGTCTCTGATTGGGAGGTTTTTAGGAACCTGGAACCACCTCTTTCCCAGGTACAACCTGACCCTGGAGTGGTAGCACCTGTTAGGGTACCAGTTATGGGTAAATAGTTAACCCCCAAACTGGGGTCACAACAAAATAAAAGTCTAAACATTTTCATAGTAAAAATATTATCAGAAATAGATTTCTGTAAGAAAGAAATTATCAGCAATACATTTGTTATAGTAAAAGAAATTACTGATGCTCATAAAAAAATGAAATTTCAGCATTATATGACCCATAAGGAGTTGATATGCTGCGAAACAAATATATATTCTCATTTTAAACAAAGATAATAATGGCAGTATCTACATTTAGTAGAACTAGATTAATATCTTATCAATTATTTGCAAAGATGTAAATATAGTGTGAAGACATTAGATTCACATTTTTCCTCAGATTACACAGTGCTACAACACTGGGCAAGCTATTTTACAGACTTTCAAAAATGAAGGTACATGCTCTTCTCTATTATGTGTTGATTAGGCGCAAGAGTGCTGTATTCTCAACATATTATATTCAATCAGCTTAGTCTCAATCTGTTTCCAGAGTTTTTTTTTTGTTTTTTTGAAAGGGAGAGGTGTAGCTTGATGCTTTCTCCCTAAAAATAAAAGAATATTTAGGGAAATAACAATTTTAAAAAATGTCTAAATTTGGAAAAGGCATCTTTTAAAGACACATTTATGCTCATATCATGTTGGTAGTAGACATATTTTGGTTAGAATTTTGAAAGGCAAAATCCCAATGAATTTAAAATGAGGTTAGGAATATAGCTGTGAAGATAACTTTCTATTGGTGTTAATGTTAAAACCCAAATTTTAAATGCAGACTTTTCAAGCAAGCAGATCGACCACCACATTACTTGGAATTATAATCTTTCAATTCATCATTTACTTTTTCTTTGTAAGACTGAGTGATGCTTAATCAATACATTTTGTGAAGTTCTTATAAAAAATAAAATATGTTCAAGAATCCTCAATGTGATGCTATTAGCTTTCTAGACACTTTTTAAGAGAAAATCTTGGAGATAGCGTTCTATTGTCAGATCTCTGCATTTCCAATTTTGATTTGTTCAATGACTAACATTAGTTGTTACAAATAAAGTACAAAGAATAATAGATGAAGAATTTACACATGACTTTCTTACTAAGCTAATTTACCATGACCACAACATGTAGAAAATAAATATTCACAGTAATTTATTGAAAGACAGTTCTATATGTGCAGGTATTTGTCATTAGCTAGTTAACTTTAGTGTAGGTTAATTTTGAATTTTATAAGTACTTGAGATGCTCTATGAATGATGTCCATATAGCTGTGTTTTTGTAAAATCGTGTGTTCTCAAAGAATATGAATCAAATGAAGACATATTTAACCAAGGAAAACCTGAGCCATTATTAAATTCAGGTTGAATATGACTTTTATGTTTTCCAAGTGTTCTTAAAGAAAGATCTTGTTTGATTTTAAAGAAGGTGTTGTTCAGAAATATCTACATTTCATGATGGCTATAAAGTTGCGTTATCTTACAAAATCTATTGCAGCTCGTTTTTTTTTTATTAAATTAAAAAGTTAAAAGTTGTCAGTCATGACAAAATATGAGATTACAAATGTGCAGATATTTTTATAACAAGGGATAAAATAAAAACAATTTTTTTTTCAGTTACAAAAAATTTTTTCATTTAAAATTTGTCACGATTTGCTAATGTGAAATAATGAACAAAGATGTCTACTAAAGTTTTCAAACCTCAGTTTAGGAAAATTAGGATTAGCTGTATTAGTATGATGAAAGCTGAGTTTTTATTTATTATTTTATTTATACTCATAAAAAGGCATCAACATTTAGGCAATGCAGGAAACTGGCAACAAATTAGTACTGGTGATACTACAGAAGGAATAGTCATGACAATAATAGTTACTCAGTTTACCTTCATGCGTTCTTCTATCTATTAATATTCTCGCACATATGCCCAGCTACATATATATACAGGATGTGATGAGTAAACTGTCATCATTTCATGTTTTTAATTTCCTGCATGTACATTGTTTTTGCTTTTGTTGCCTGCACAGTATAGTAGCGTCAGTTGGGCACCAGCTGTGAGAAAAAGCACCATGACGCAATTCACTCTGTCAGAAATTTAGAAACAGCTTGCTGTATTGCTTGGCATTCATGCCAAAAGTTTCAATATGAACATTTCAGAGTGTTTGGGTGTCAATCTGAGGACAGTGCAGAGGATTCAGAAAGAGTTGGATGAGTCTAATGGTGATTACAGAGGTACAACAGCTCAGAAAACTCAATCTGATCATTCTGATGAGAAAATAACTCCTGAATTTTGTTGGTGAGGATCTCAGACTCAACTCAACATAAAGGCTTACACTGAATACTCTGAGAAGGTAAGCGCTACCCTGGATCAAGAGCCACATCACCCTTTACATCTACAGACTCAATTTACAACTCTACAGACTCAATTCCCTTGATTACTACATGAAATAAAGTTACTCTTAAGTATTTCAAGATATTTTTGTGCAATTTTAGTAAATATGTCTGCTAAATTGGGATGTCAGTATAATTTTAATTTTTGCATAGTTTACACAATTTATCAATTGCACACTATATATATATATATATATATATATATAGTGAGGCTCACATTGAAGTGTAACCTGAAAATTACCCTGCAGTTTTGATCTTTGTCCAGTTAAGTAATTCAGTCATCTCCCTTTCTTCAAAATTAATAGATGGTTTCAAGCAGTAACACGCTCCAAATATAAGTTGGTTAAAAGTTGAGTTTCTCATTTTATTTTCTGATGTCTGGAGAGTTTATGACACTTCTACTGTGGACTATAATAATTTCTACTGGACTTTTTGTTGATCACTGTCTGTATCAATGCTCTATTTCTAATATTGAGCATTCCCCACTTTACAAATATTGCCAATTCTAAAATACACAAGAGAGTGTTGAAAAAGTGGCACTACCAACTTCATAAAACTGACCAAATGATCAAACATCTGAGAACTTTTGAGCCCCCAGTCATATATAAAAGGAATATAGAATTAGACTTGTATTAAAAATTGATTCTTTTAAATTATTCTTTTTATAAATTAAATTGTTTAAAGTTACTGAAATTACTAAATTACTCTTCACAAATATTAAAATAAACATTATGCATTCTAATTGGCTGCAGTGGATTCTGATAATGTCTATTTATGACTGAAAATGAAGAAAAAGTACTGAACTGGTGAGGTTGTGTTATTTGATGTCTTTTCAGTAAGAGATTGATAAACATTTTCATTTTAAATCCCAGAAGATATACATTTTGATGAAACAACAAAAGATAAAAAAGTTAAAATCATGTGACTGAAAAAAGGTGAAAGTGTAATTCTGAATTTTTCCATTTTGATAATTAAACAAAATAGAAATGTCACTTGTGAAATTTCTAGCCTTTTATCTTCAGAAAAACATACCAATAGATTTTGAACATTTTTTTAAAATCATTTCACTCCAAGTAAGATGATATAGCCACTAAAACACAAGGTGTTATTGAGAGGGGCAGAAACTTAAAAATTCAAAATACCAGGAAACAGAAAATGACAATTGATATTGTATCTAAATTTTTTAAAGATAATAACCAACAGGAAAACAAGAACCCAGTGCTTCACAAGGAAGATGAGAGAGAAGAGAAATCATTAGCATAGAACTTATGGTTACATCTAGCAATTTCAGCAATAAAATGATGAGACCTAGTTGCCAACCTAGACCTCAGTTGTGCTTAAATTCACGATGACATTGTACCAAAGAGGAAATCTTACTAGAAGAATTACCACGAAAGTATTTATAAAAATGTCATAGGAGAAGCTATGTTATGGTTTTGGTTAAGTGACTGGAGCCAAGATGTCGGGTGCATGTCAGGACTGATGACAATGCAGATTCTAAACTTTGTACCTCATGGTTTTAAGCCCATGCTATTGTCTGGTAGCCATCTTGTGTTTGTGTCATAAAAAGGGAAAAAAAATCTTTGTATACATTTGAAAAAAGAGAAAAACCAGAGAGCAAGATAAGCAGGTTAACGAATCTACTTTGATGTGTGTTAGGGAGAAACCACACGCAATTGTATTGAAAACCCCTCACAATATAAATCATTGTATACAACAATGTTAGTAGAATTTTATGCATTTTTGTTCTCACTCTATCTTCAAAAGGAAAACTTAACAGAAAAAAAAGAATATTTTCTCTCAAATATTTGAAAAGATTGAACTTTGAAGAAAGAATAAATGCCAGTGTAGAACAGGAGATTTCACTCCTGTAAAGCAATCATGATCAGACCAAAGAAAGGTTGCAATGGTGGCAACAGGGCATTTCAAAAACTAACACGGAAAATGTAAAACCAAATTTTACATAAAACCGATAGTTTCAATTGACCTTAACCCAAACAGAATCTGCAAACATTCAGGTAAAATCTTTTATGAATTGAAAACTGAAAAGAAAAGTTTTCTTCTTTAGGAGCTAACAACATAAGCAATCTGATAATTTTTCATTTTTTTCATTAGTATTCTTTTCTAAATTCACTGTCAACTGAAATATTTTTGAAATATCTCAAAGTCCCACAGTACTTTAAAAATAGGTGATTAACTGCTTTGTTGTTGACTGATGTTTAATATCATTATTTACATTGTTTAAACTGTTGTTGTCATCTTTATTGCCATGTTTACATGGCAACAAAGATGAAAACAACAGTCCAGACAATGTAGATAATGTAAATACTATCTCATCTCAGAAATATAGATAAATACTGATGTTTAGTATATTTGAAACCTTTGTTTGGAATTCAAGAATTACTTGATTAATAGATACAATGTTTTTTTTATAGATAAGTCCAGTCAAAGTACCAGCAGCAACAGATCTAGTATGTTCTTTGTTGACAGTTAAACAAAAACCCCATCTCCAAGTTGGAGAGCTTGAGGATTCATGAAATTCAAACACGATTCTTACAAAGGATCAGGATGAAATGATGATTAATATATTTAAAACATTTGAGGTCTTCTTCTTTATAGGCCATGTCCCATTGGGATGTAGGTGATCATGGCTCTCCACAGTTTCCTTTCCTTTGTCACTCTTAATGAATTTTGTCTTTTTATTATTTCTTCTAAAACCTGTTCCACCATCCATTTACTCGGATTTTATAAGTACATTAAGTGTGGTTTTCCTCTGTCCTACATGCATCCAATCTGTTCTCTGACTATTAAACTTTTCAAGTCTACTTTCCTCATTATGTGCACTAGAATTTCAACTACCTTTTTCTGATGTTAAAGATAAGCTACCTCTTCGTTTCCATCTTTTTCTAAAATTTTGTCATTGCTCACATGTTAGGTCCATGATATTTTCAGCATCTCTCTGTTGAACCATATTTTTATTGCTTCAAGTGTCTTCTTCATCTCTGAAGACACTGTCCAGCATTTACTGCCATATAAGAGGACAACCATCACATAATAGTTTAGTACTCTTTCCTTTTTCTAACAAAGTTTTATTATTTTTTAATACTCTGCTTGGCTTTTGAAATGCATTTTTGATGATCCAAATTAGCCTTCAATGTCAGTATCATATTTTCCGTCCTCTGATAAAACACTCCCGAGATATTTAAATTTCTGCTCTTGACTGATTTTGATATCCCCGATTTATGATTTGCATGTTGGGCTCATTCTTTTTGCTAACAACAACCATGCACTCTGTCTTCTTGCAGTTGATGTTTAATCCTTTCTTCTCGCTTTCTTTCACTTTATTTCAGTTATGACAGTTTATTGATTTAAGTTATGTGTTTTGTTGATTAGATTTCTCTTAACGGGAATAAATTTTTTTAAAAGTTTAGACATTTAAGATAAGAGAGTAGTATGGTAAGTAGTTAACTGGGGCAAGGAATGACTTGTTCATTTTAATATCTTCAAAACAAAACTACTTTCATTTAATCTTCATAGAAAAACTTTCCTGTCTTCCGTCAGTATAGCTGGTGCTAACCTCCATGAGAGTAACACTTTGCACCTTTTTGTGCTCCTGTTTTCCATTGACAGGAGCAACTACATGGAATAATTTGCTATGTTGATTGCTAGGAGAGTTGATTACCTCTCTCATCTCAGACAATTTATCCTGCCAGAATCCAACTTGTACATTTATAAATCACACCCTACATATGTCCATGCACTGAATATTGCTATCATATCTGGTTTGCTGTTCTAACTATATATATTCTTGAAATTCTTGACAAAATTTAAAAAAGCACCTGTAATGTAATTGACCTTGACCTGGCATCTTAACTTCAGCTACCTTCTCAACATGCCTTCTTTTTGGCTTTTTTTACAAATATTTTCATGGGAATTGTTCTGGTGAGCATTCTTCCTTGGGTTTTCATCGGGTTTTCATTTTTTTTAAGTGTTGTTATTTTATCTCCACCCACCCCCAGACAGATTGTATATATGGGAACTAGTTATGACAATATACATACTTGAAGTGTTATGGCAGCTGTAGTAAGAATTGTAAATAAGAATATCTCGTTTTAGTGTAAGGAATACTGTGGTATGTTTGGGTCAATAACCATGGATAGCTAAGTTTAAGACAGATTGAAGACCAGCCTTCCTTTATCACCCCTTTTGGCCTTGTGTCAATTTTTGTATTATGCAAAATATTGCTTTCCTTCTTAGTGCCTCAGTTATACAAATGTAAGTGTGCTACTTGATTGGCTACAAAGTCTCATCATTTTAAATTTGAATTTCTTAGGTGCAACAGTCAGTGCTATACTAATAGTTTTTTCTTCTTCTCACTTGTAGAATTCTCTTCTAGATTCTTGATTTCCTACCACCTACAATCTTTAATTTAAATGCTATGCCAATCACTATCTTCTGCCTTTCTGAAACGTGTTTTTTTATTGTTCTTTCTCCTCACTAAAGTCTTCTCATTCTTTTCTACTCCCAGTAACTCCTTGCATTCTTGTGGCATTATTGAATTACTTGGAGAGAAAAAACTCTCAAAATCAATCACTATACAATCTGTGTAGTTTATGTAAGAGAGTTCATTAAGTGTTTGTGTTGGATGTTTTTTTAATTCTTGAAACAAATAATGCAATTAAAGTCACAAAGGAACAGGATAGACTATAAATATTAATAAAATGCAATGTCTACCCACTTAGATTAAAGATTACTGAACTCAATAAGATCAAATGTCAACAAACTAATGAGACAAAATAAATACAAAATTCTCCAAACAGAACTTGAACACAAATTAATATCATGAATATCTCTCATTAAAGAAATTATCATTGATTTACAAGAAAATATTAGGTTGTCCCAAAAGTTTGTAAACACTTGCAAAAAATTGAAATTTTACTCGCAAAAACAACAAAAATTATTGCTCAAAATAAAGAACCATCATTTTCCAAGACATTCTGCCATCGATCTGCAAGCTTTTGGATCTGGTCAAAGTACTCTTCAGCCGGCTTCGAATCAAAGAATTCTTGACATGCTTCCTCGACTTCATCATATGAGTCGAATTGGCGGCCCTTCAGAAAGTGTTGTATTGAACGGAAAAGGCCATAATCTGATGGAGCACAGTCAAGACTGTAGGCTGGATGTGGCAGAACCTCAATGCTGTCCAGCTCTTCAAACTTGTCTTTGGTCTTCCTGGCGGTGTGTGACTTGGCATTGTCTTGCTGCATCAAAGTGCGCTTTTGGTTGATCAGAGCCGGGTATTTTTGCTTCAATTTTTTGTAGACCCGCTCAAGTTGCGGACAGTAAAGTTTGGCACTGACAGCATGACCATTTGGAACCAACTCAAAATGCATGATTCCTTTAAAGTTCCATCAAACGCACAACATGACTTTCTTGCTGAATCAATCTTGTTTTGGAACCAAAGGTGTCTCTTGCTCTTTCTGAACTCATCGCTTATCTCGATTGTGCTGGACCAGATAGATCTATTTCTCGTTGGATGTCACAATGCACTTCCAAAAATGCTCGTCCAATGGATTGCTGAGCAATTGACGGCAAATTTCAACTCATCTGTTGGCTTGTACTTCGGTGAGTTTGTGTGGATCTTGGCGCTGCTTTTTGTGAACAAAATCAAGTTGCTTCAAATGTCAGTGAATTGTCGATTTGCCAATTCCAAGCTCATCAGCCAATTCTCGAGTGCTCGATGAAGGCGCAATGTCCAACCCGGTCTGCAAGTCTCCATCATCCAACTTTAATGGTCGTCTTGAATGAGGCTTATCTTCAAGACTCATGTCGCCAGAATCGAAATGCTTGTACCACTTTGAGATTGCTGCATATGCAACTGTTCCTTCACTTTCGGCAGCACAAATCTCTTCTGCAGCTTTTCTGGTTGAAAGACCTCGCTTCCAGCAGTAATGAATCAAAACTCGCAGCTCAATTTTATCAATTGCCATCTGGAATACAACAATGAAGATCACTGACAATATAAATGTAAAATTGCATAAAAATTCAATTTTTCGCAAGTGTTTATGAACTTTTGGGACAACCTAATATTTAACAGATATTACTAATAAAGATTCAAAAGATCCTATAGTAAAAATTTTGTTGGATAGGATGTAAGTAATATTTATATATATATATATATATATTTTCTGTGAGTGCTGAACAAGCACAAATGAGCAATAATACGGATTAGCTAGCCACCCTAGAAGACAGGTATCCTTGGATATGAGTAACCAGCTATACATATGGTAATCAAAGTGATCAGTATTCAGAGAGAGCATTACCAGTAACTAAATAAAATGAATAAAAATATACAAGAATAAGTTGAATATCTAAGAATATCTAATTATATTTGTTGGTGTGTGTATATATATATATATATATATATATATATATATACACACACACACACACACACACACACACACACACACAAAGGTGAATATGCCAACCAACCTTGAAACCTGGGTTTCTGTGAGGACAACTTTTTACTTGCCTGAGGAGCCTTCATGGTCAAAACCCAGGTTGCAAGTTTGGTTGGCATTTTAGCCTTTTTTTTAAATATCTTTGCTCTACATATTCAATTTGGTATTGATCACTTTTTTGTTATCTACACCTTTTTGGCACAGCTGTTTTCAGCTTTCTTTTTACATTTCTATTTGTGTGTGTGTGTGTGTGTGTGTATATATATATATATATATATATATATATATATACATACACACATAAATTTCAAATAGAGTATATCTGTACAAGGAGAATATTAAATGGTTTTCTTCTGACTTTAATCTCACATACACACACTCACACATATATATATGGTAAGCGAGAGAGAAAAAAATGTACACGTTATGTATCTTTGATGATTTGATATGTAATTTTTCTAGGTGGCTGAGATTGATAATTTTCTTCCTCTAGTGTAAGTTGTAGGTATTGGTGAAATTGCTGAAAGGAATTAATGCTGATTTTTAGCCAAGTAGGCTAACCAGTGTATGCTGGACTATCTTACCAAAAATGATGCTGGGGATATCATGGACTGAATATAGGAGCAATGACAAGGTTTTGGAGAGGATGGAAACAAAAAAGAAAAGATAGCTGAAGTTACATGTCATGAAGAAGGAGGGCTTGGTGAATATGATACTAACAGGTCAGATAAAGGAAAGGAATGTTTAACATACTTGATAGGCTTGAGGAAATGGATGGCAGAGCAGTGATTGGGAGAGATAATAGAAAAAACTTTTTAAGAGCTACTAGTGATAGGGATATGTGGAGAGCCATGATCACCTATATCCTGAAAGAACAATGCAAATAAAAGATGACAACTCAGACTCCAACAAAATCTTTCTACTCTACATCTGTCCCATTAAGTCCTGTTTTAGTTTAGTCTTGGTTTTATAAAGATGAATATATTTTAGGGTTGGGCTGAAATATTTTCAACCTATCAAAAAAAAAAATATTTGGCTATTTCATCAGTTTTTGGTGCAAAAAAATTACAGCTCTCCTGCATATATAAATACACTCACACACCCATGTATTTACAAACATAGGTAGGCAAATACATGTATTGATTTGTATCTACACCTTTGAGCAAATTAATTGAAACAACTGGTCAGTTTTTTTGCAGGGTGTTATTGATTTCCATTTTTTCCTAAGATAAAGCCATTTGCAGTGGTATGCAGTAATAAGAATCTATTTTCAGGGTGTATAATGAAATTTGCTTGGCCTTGAAAAATATTGCGTCATCTGTGAATGTATCAGATTTTTATTATGCCCAGACACTATTGTCTCAAATGTTGATTAGTTGTCCCATGGCCACTGTCTGCAATGGTCGTTACTACAAGGAAGTGAACAAAAAATGTAATGCTACACAAACATATTGGCAAGCCTTACAAAGAGATCACAGATATTGTTGGTGTCAGCCTTTCAACTGTCAGTCAAGTCATCAAGGTGAAGAAAAACTGGATCCAAGCCCAAAACACAAAGGAAAATGTGGTCAGAAGAGAGAAATAATGTCAAGAGATGACATATACGTGATCGTGGAAAATGTGAAAGATCCTAGGAAGACATTATTTGTTTTGTTTCAATTAATTTTCACATAGCTATATATCAAATGATTGATGTCTAAGATGTTTTAAAAAAACAAGCAAGTAATTACTTGCAGTTCTGATTAAGGCTGAAGAATTGCATTGCCCTTAAAACTTCAATTATTATGCACATTCCCCCACTTTATTTTAATAAATGAATTCATAAACAATATTCATTTAATGAAATTAGACAAGATTTCCATCCAAGATTATTGCTACTTTCTGGAAGATTTCTACAGAACAAATCTGTGTTTTTGCCATAGAAACATTAATGTCTGAACATATAATGAGAGTGCAAACAATATAGTATCATGAGATGATTGATTAATATGTCAGATACCGTCAAACTCAATTGGAATTAGTATGTTCATGTTATTAAATTTTATCAGGGGTTAATTCTTTCAACATTCACACAGCCAACTCCTGCCATAAAATGCAGCATGAACATTGTTCTTCTTCATATATTGCAATGAATCTGACTATAATTTGTATTTAAAAAATACTATTTCAATTGCAACTGAAAATAATTTATTGAGACAAAAATGTATTGAAAGTGCACCAGTTTCTTAATCTTCCAGGGTAAATTTACATCTGGGTTGTTAAAATATGTTACCTTTCTTAACAAATCTTCCCTTATTTGTCATTCTGAGTTAATATCCACTGCACCACAACGCACATTCAATAAAAACAGTAGTCTTGTGAAAATTCCTCAAGATCAGCTAATCTGTGCATTTAAACACATTGAATGCCAAAAATTTTAAAAAATTATGTTTACATCTTCAATGGTTCCTATCAGGTATAATTATAATCAACATTTCAATTTTTATCTCCTCCTCTTCTACATATATATATAATTTCATCAATAAGAATATTACTTTAGTCCAAAGAAGTTTTTTTAGAGGACAAAAAGTGTTATATAGAACTTTTTGCAGTTTGTCATTCAGTTGCCTAACATTGTTCTGATATATCTTACATATCTACAAGTCATCCATGCTTTGAATATTGTTGCCACATATGGCCTGGTGCTTCTGCCAAATATTTCGAGATTTGTGATAAAAACCAAAGAAGACTCTATAATGTTTCTCTCCAGAATCTATTTTACATATTTATGTTTATCATTCATCCATGCCTTAAATATTGAAGCTACATATGGCCTGGTACTTTTGCTTAATGTTTTAATTTCTTGATAAAATCCCAAAGAACAATCAGCAATATTACACAATATTACTTATTGTCTTGGTTTCAGTCATTTTCTCATTGTCATAAAGTTTCTTTTCTGTGCCTTTTCTATGAATACTTTCATAGTAATTGTTCAGATGAGTCATTTGCTATGGCACTTAGACTTGATGAATTTAAGCACGGTAGTAGATTAGCAACCTGGTCCCATCGGTTTACAGTTAAATAGGATAGATGTAAATTGTAAGTTCTATGCTAACATTTTCTTTTCTCACACTTCTTGCTTATGAAACTCTCTTTCAGCTTCTTGTTTTCCAGTCAAGTTTGATATTCAAAAATTTGAATGTAATGTGGAAACATTTCTTTAAAAATGAAATGGAAATCAAGTTATATGATCTAGAACAGAGACTTTGGCCTTATCTTAGTTTGGAATCATTAGGCCGGGTGAGAAAAGTTCATTGTGCTGAAATAGTGACCATAAACTCATTACACGTCCATTCACAAGCACATGAATACATATACACATATAACCGTACATATTAGCACAATCACATATAGACACATATATCTACATAAATATATGTCCATGCTTCCACATATGTTTGTACAAATGCATCTGTGTTTCCACTTACATATACACATACACACATTCATCCATATTCATATATAAATATTGTGTTTGCACACTCCCATACATATTTATGAAGACCAGATTTATACGCGCATAATTAATATTAACACATATTTACAAAAGTATAAGAAGATACTAACAAACCTCACATATACTCAGGAAGTATACATATATTTACATATTTACACACACATATATGCCGACATTATAAACACTCCTGCCTCTGTATACATATACATACACAAACTTTTCTACATATACATATCAATTTCTTATCTCTGTGCACTCTCGTCTTTCTCCATCCATTTACTCATTTATAAAAACTTATACATGTATATACAAGAACAATGCTAACATGTATTCACATACATGTTCACTTTTTCAAACCGAACGAGGTGACATACTTCAAATTATATACATAAAAAAACCGTAACATATATATGCTGGCATATATCATTTGGATTTCGATACCAACATGCACATGAGTATAATGATCAATACAGGCAGGTACAATCAATTACATCCTTAATACAAAATTAGCACCAACATAAATATAATTAGGTGCTCCCAGAAACATGAAAAAACATATATAAAATTAGAAGAACTCTTATACATGAAGCATATATATAACTAGGTGTACCCATATACACAAAAACACCCTATACAACTCGGTGTATCTCTATATACTTAAAATTTTTATGTTTAAATACATCCATAACTACATAACACTAAGGAGGACATCCTCAAATTCATACATAAAGTTGGGCATTCATACACCAACATATACACACACTATATGGCAGATCTTCACTTTCATTTTTTCAATCCATAAAATTCTTCAATGAATGATCAAAACAAGATATGAATGAATCAGCAAGTATGATGGAATGGGGTACTTCTAAGATTCTATATAATAGATAGTTTAAATATATTTATATGACAGCTCTGGATGACATCCACTGAGCTCTCTATCCAGATCTAACACTTAATATTTTATATTAAATAGATCTTGTTGGATTATCCTCACCATTCATGGAGTTGACATCATTACATATATATATAAGAAACCTCAACACATAATTAAATGATTATAAATCCAGAATTTATTTTGGCAGTTGTAAAAATACAAGCTACTTCATCAGACCCAAAAAATAAAATAGTTTAATTTAAACCGGAAATGTCACAAAAATTAAAAAATACATACACCAATCCACATATATACAAAAAATTTTAATGGAATGTCAATGTAATATAAAAGAACAAACAAATGAATAGATATAACTGCACACAAAACATACACAAACACATATCTATAAGAGGCTATATATATATATATATATATATATATATATATATACATAGTATAGAGAAATTAAGAAATAACCAAAATAAAGAAAACAAGAAACTCGTAAAAAAAGAAAAAATGGGCCTGTATAGTAGAGTATAATTATAATCACAAATAATTTAAAGATTAAAAAGTAATAATAAAAATAATAATACAGAAGAAAATAAAAATGAAAATAAGAAAAAAGATTCACAAAGAAAAAGATACACAAAAATCATAGAAAGAAAATATTAATGACAAATAAAAATTATAAATGCAAACAACAGGAAAAGAGCCTATATAGTAAAATATAAATTTCACTCACAAGTAATTAACTGTCGCAAAAAATAATAATAACAAAGAGTACAACAAAAATAAGAGAGCAGATACACAATAGAAAAAAGCAGCTGAATTTTCTAGAAAATTATTAGTAAAGAGAATGTCCAATCCTATTAATTATTTCTATTTTTTATCTCAGAATAGGTTACATCTATTTCTAAAGCTAATAGGAGTTTGTGATTTTCCTAGAATTTTTCATTCAATCAATGGAGAGAGATCTCTGTATTTTAATTTCCAGAAATATTTAGACAGAACTGTCTGGGATATAAGATAATCATAAAATTGATAAAGATAAAAAACTGTCTCGAAAATTAACCTAGACAATGCTGAGTTTGCTAATTAATTTAACATTGAAGATAAAATGGGTAAAAATCCACCTTAAAAATTATTATATATTTTTTAAAAGACCATAAACCTAACTTTGACAAGGTAACTGTGATAATTTTTATGTCCATGTGAATGCTTTTGATTTTGCTCAAATAGCTGATTTAGTGAGTATTTAAATTTTGAACACTCTTAGTAGGATTATTGAATTCAAACAAATCAGACTCTATAAGGACTGTCATACCTAATAAAAATAGTTCTTTTCTTTTTAATTATTTCAGCTCAAGCAAGGCAGTATTGCCATTTGTGCATAGGGGGAGCTATGGAGTGAAGAGTTACATAGGAAAAGAGTGAAGAGAAAGAGGAACTGCTTACAGGGCGTGCCAGAGAATAGGCAAGAGAAGGATGGGAATACTGGTGTGAAGAGAGTTATGTGAGAGTAGAGTAAAAAAGGAAGAACAACAACTCACTTGGTGTTGGGGAAAGGATAAGAGCAGTATTGGAGTCAAGGGGATAAGAGATGGCAATTGCTGTTGCATTTAAACCCTTGGAGATCATAGCTCTCAAGGAAGCAGGTATATGGAAGGGATTTCTACAGTTGAGGGGTACCAGAAAAGAAGCTGATAGAGTAGAAGTGGCAATTGCATTTGGTTGTTTTGACTGTAAAAGGGGTGGGACCTTGTTGCCAGTGTGGTTGCTCAAGTAAATTCTTGTAGAGGGGCACCAGGGAGCTATGGTTGTCAGAGGAGAAGCCATGAAAATATTTGTAGAAGAGATAGAGGGAAGCCACATCCCATTAGTGAGAAAGTGGATGAAGTTGAGCTGCCAGGTAGGGATTGATTCCATTGCAGATTCTCTTCTGGAGCCTGTCAAGAACCCTGAGATGAATAGCAGGGGTGCCTGACCAGATATGACAACAGTATTCAATGCATGAACAGATGGTTGATTTGTATATGTAAAAGATGAACTCAGGCAAGAAAAACTTCCTGGCCTGACAGTGACCCAACCTTTCTAGCAGTAGATTTAACTATTGATTCAATGTAGTCATTCCACTTGAAGCTGGCTGACAGTGTGAGGCCAAGGATGTGCAGTATATTGCTTTTGGGGAAACTAGCTAGATCCATGTTAATAAGCACAGGAGGGACTGTCTATGGTGGTTGACGGATAGCAGCTTCATTTTGGAAGTGTTAAGGCTTATGAGACGTTTCTTACCCCAGTTCTCCACAGATTTAAGGTCCTTCTGAAGATCAGCAGGAAGGTTATCTTTCTCCACCTTGGTAGATTTCTGAATGAGGTGGAAGTAAATGGTGATGTTGTCAGCATAAAAGCCTACTTGGGATTTGACCATATCAGGGGGATCATTGATGAAGATTAGAAAGAGTGTAAGGCCTAGAATGGAGCCCTGGAGGACATCTGGGTTTGTGTGATAGGATCTGGAGGCGTGCTCATTCAAGACGACTTTCATTATGCTGTTTGATAGGAACAAGTGGATCAAACCAAGCAGGTGTTCAGTGATACTATAGTCCTATAGCTTGCACGGAAGGCCAGTGTACCAGACCCTATCAAATGCTTTGGAGATATCCAGGGCAACAGCTTGAGCTTTACCATTCTTATTGAGAGCCTGATATATATATACTTGGTGATGGTCGTTAGCAAATCAGCAGTAGACCTGGCAAAGTGGAAGCCATACTGTCCTTCTGAGAATAGTTTATAGGTGGTGAGATGTTGAACTATTTCAGCATTGATGATAGCCTTGAACACTTTGCCAAAATTGTTAGGAGGCTGATAATTAGAGAGGTTCGAGGGTTCTCCTATGTTCTTAAACACAGGAACAAACAGAAGAGAACTTTCGGTAAGCAGAAAAATAGCAGAGTCAGTAATTGTAGAGTTTAGAGAGGACAGAGGAGAGTTCAGAGGCACATTTCTTCAAGACAATGACCGGAATTCTGTCACCTTCACTCGCCTTATGAGGGTCAAGTTTTGAAATTATGTTAGAGACCAGAGAGAGGTTATGTAAACATCCCTCAGTTGAGCTGCAGTTCTAAGAGGGAAGTTGGGTGCAAATACTCCAGATGAGTCAAATGTGAAGGAGAATCTGCGAGTTTAACAGAAGATAAACAAAAAATAAAAGGGCACAATTAAAGAAAATGGCAATCTAAGGTTGAATTAAAATGAATTATAGCAACACATAAACGAGTTTACATTTACCTTTTTTATTCATAAGATTTTCACTGCCATGATTATCAGAATGATTCTGTGAATTAGCCGATGAGGCGCTACCATTATTTTTTAGCTTGATCTTAGATATAATTATCCATGAAATAGAAAATGGTGGGTTGGCTCTAATATCTACAGATTGTCATTAGATAAAAAAGTCCACTCTACTTAAAAAAAACTTTTTTCTGGTGTAATTGTAATGCTTTTATCCTATTCTTTAACTGTATATTCTATTAAGATAAAGCTGGCAAATAGATATATAAATTGACACTATGATGTGAGAATAAATTTTGTCTTATACAAATCTTAGACTTCTCCTTCCTTATACAGATCCATTTATGACAAGAAGACACCAAAATGTCAGGTATGCCATTTCACAGTAGCAGAATAGAATATTAATAGCTATCAAAAGAGCATAACTAAATCCTTCATGACTTCAGCTGTACTCATTGGAGAGTATCACAAAGTGTAATTTGATAAGACACCTAGAGGCAAAAGTCATTGGATAAACTGGTGTCTGCAGTTAAACCAAAAGGCAAGAGACTAATTTTAGAAAGTGATCTTGTGCTTGGCCCTTTACTGAATGCTGCCTATAAGTCTTAGAGATTTTTGTTAAAATATACATCAGTGCAGATCCTTCCTTATTTCTAATATGTAACATGTCTCTTCAGGATGTTGGTGTTCATGGCTCTCCACAATTTTCCTGTCTTTATAGCTCTTAGTAAATTTGTCTTTCTGTTATCCCAGTTTTGCCAACCATTTACACAATCTTATTAGATAGATGATGTGCTGCTTTCTTGTCTATCTTGCTTTCAATATGTCCTGTGAGTGTCAAACATTCCAAGCCTGCATCATTCTTTCTTCGTTATGTCTCCAAGAGATTTCAACTATTTTTCCAATTTTAAGTATATGTATCCTTTTTGTTTCTATCTTCTCTCAAATTTTGTCATTGCTCACATTGTATTCCCAACATTCTTCTGAAGAATCCCACTTCAATCACCTCAAGTTTCTTGTTCATTTGTGCATAGATGACTCAGCATTCACTGCTATAGAGTAAAACTGATATCTTATTTTCTAACCAGATTCTTTTATTTCTTAGTACTTTGCTTAGATTTTGGAAGAGATCCTTCACTATTCCAATGTGTCTTCAGATTTTGGTGTCATATTTTCTATCAATGGAAACGATGTTGAATAAAGTGTTTAGCTTCAGAAGGGGTCTACTTAAAAAAAGATTAAATGCCAAATTTATGTGTGTTGTAATTTTCTATTTATGGCACCAGTCCCGATACATTTTTATTAGATCTTGTATATATTTTCTCCAAGATGCAAGTGGTTGTGTCACATAAGTAAATGGTAGGACACTTCATACAAGCCTATATTATATTGGAGAACATTAACACTTTTTGTATAGTGATAAGATTTTTTTATAAAACCTAATAGAGTAAAACATTATTTATTAAAAGACGATAAATAAGTGATTCTAATGGTTTCTTTTCTTGCACTCCAAGCCTATTGAACATTCTTTTCATTTCTTTCTTTCCTGCTATACACAATCATCAAAAATGTAAATGCAACACTAATCACAATCTTCTTTCTCCCTTAACCTATTCTGTTATTGTCCTTTTTCTTCACTAAAGTCTTCTCATTCCCAGTAAGTCCTCGTGTATTCATGGCATAATCACTTTGCATGGGATGAAATGATTAAAAAAGACAAAACAAAATTATAAAAACAAAAAACTGCTCACTTTTCAACAGCATTTAAAGAAGACCTTTTTCAAAGTAATAAAGGCAATATTAATTTATTCATGGATAATGCTTAGAAATTCTGTCTCCCAATCAATAAAATAAGTTGAGGAATAGAGAGTGGATGTTCTCTGTGATAGAGACATATAATATTTTGAAAATTTTGTTTACTTGTATGAATAAAGTACCATTGATACGGCACCATTCCCACATAACTCATGGATAAATAAACTGCACATCCGACAAATTTTGTTTAGCTACAGTGACTTGCAATATTGACTTGTCAGGAGTGGCCATTTTACAGATATGGTCGCTATTCAATGACAGCTTCAGCTTTAACAGACTTTAGTGGCCAAGGATAAACAAGTCAAGACTTGATAATGGTTTAAAAATGCATTAGATAAAACTAAATACAAAAGGCAGAGGAAAAACATGAAACCATTAAAATGTGAACAACAATATTTTTAATAAGTTTTATGTGAGATTTCTTGATGAGATAACATTTTCTGTTAAGTGAAGTTCATCTTATGTATGATGATAATATCTATTCACATGATCTTTGCCTATAAAAATAGGAAATTACATTATACACAAAATTATATTATACATAAGTTCATAAAAAATAACTCAATAATGGAAAAAACAATTACATAAAAATATTTATTTTCAACATAATCTCCTTCCTTTAAGTGTATTTACTTTATATAAACAAAATAATATCAAGTGAACATTCAGTGTTTAAATTAAGATCCCTGCTTATATATATATATATATATATATATATATACCTATTATAAATTATGTTTTAGAACATGTACATAATTTTTTCTATATATGTCCTCTTCTCTACAATCATATGTTTGTTTCAATGTTGGGGACCCAACATTGAAACAAACATATGATTGTAGAGAAGAGGACATATATAGAAAAAATTATGTACATGTTCTAAAACATAATTTATAATAGGTGTTTTCGCAGCTCTATACATTGTATGTCGAGCACTGTTTTAAATTAATGTTTTGGATGGAAAAAAATTTTCTTTCCTCGTTCTGTACTCACTCAGATATATATATATCAATTACTTCTCTATAAGTAAGGTAATAAAGCTACTAAGACACAAGAGGTTACTGAGAGAAAAAACATAAGAAAAAGAAAAGTTGACTGGAAAGCAAGAACCCAGAAGAGAATTCTACAAGTGATAAGTAAGTGAAAAAATTGTTAGCATAAAACTTAGAGTGACACCTAGTAATTTAACTTTGAAATGATGTAACATTTCTGCTAATCAAATTTGAATTTGTAATGTCAGGTTACCAAAGATGAAAGCTCATCAGAAAAATAACCATGAAAATATTTGTGGAAAAAGCACAAGAAAGCTGTTCTTTGGTGGTCAGAAAGTGACTGAAACCAAAAGCAGGACCAATAGCATTGCCAATATATTTATGGTCAATGCGTTATATGTCTTAGCAAAGATTATCCTCTTTGTGGATTGGCACACAAATAAAGAACTTTATCAAATAACAGAAACCCTATCACTTGAATTTCAATAACAGAAGCAACTACAATGGATAGCACATGTAAATCAAGGAAAAAAAATAAAGGCATAATCAAAATGTTGACATTTTATACTTTAAATAAGAGTTTAAGAAGAAAAACTTGATCGATACTGGAGAGGGTGATAAAAGTTACTGGACTTGAGAAACTGATTTTCCTAAAACATTTTTGTAAAATAAAAATTTTATAGATTTTAACTGAAAGCAGTATTGCTCCTCAGTCAATGAATACTAAATGTTTCTTTGTAGGGAAATGGCTAATATTACTATTTAATCGTCTATTCTGAGTGAGTAAAGAGACACACGGACACAAGTGGTGACATCGTAAGAAAAAAGAAATTTCACATTAGTTTACTTTTATTTACTGTGAAAATTACCCCTGAAAATATAAAAACTTCAATAAAAGAATAGAACAAGTGAATCATTTTTCTATGTAAAAAATAATTTTGTCTTTTGGAGACATACATTGCTGATTGTTATTCATTATAAAATGTCTGCCTGACAGATAGAAAATAGTTGTAGTTGAATTTCATTTAAGGTTGTTATTGATGATAAAATAATCTAATTAAACAGATTATTTTGACTTCTTTAGAGCAGTCTTTGGGTCTATCCCAACTTATTTGTAGTAATGTGAAATGTCAGATGATAACAATGGTTATTATGAATGTTGTGGGAAATAATGTTGCCAGGCCTAAAATTCTATTAATATTTTCTTAAATTATTTATTTTATATCTGTTTTTGAAAAATAAATGAAATGTTATTTTTAGAAGATAAGATTTTTTATTTTATACGTTTTTTAATTTTAAACATTTGTTTTTTCTGCTAAGTTATAATTGAAGTTTGCCAAGGCTAATTGTTTCTGAATAGACATGAGGATTAAAAACATTGTCAACAAAAACATTACTTATATCTAGCAAGTTTTAAAATTTCTTAGAGGAAATATTTCTTAAAATATTTTCTAAAAAATTGTAATGCAAATTGAATTAATGTTTATGTTGTAAATGCCATTTGTTTGTAATATATGAAAAGCTGTTAGAAAAATGATTGGCAGTACAAGGTTCAGTTGATGTAAGGTGGAAACACTCAAGCAAAATTTAGCCTCACATGAATTTATAAAAATACCTTGTTAAAAGCTCTTTACTTTGATTTCAATAAAACATAGAAACAAGATGTATAAGATATTGTTAAAGTAACTTCTTAAGGGAATACAAACATCCCTCAGCAAAAAGAACATATAATGATAAAATTGAAGCTATTTAAAAAGTGTGTTTCTATCTGTGATTTGATAGGAAGGGATAGAGTTAGGTTGGTAGTTTTTACAATATGGTTAAATATTAAATATGGTTAATCTCAGATCATAACTGAGTATATTTTTACAATATGTTAACCCCACTTTTTCACTCCGATAATGTTGAAGAACCGCTTGAAGTAGATGGTTATAGATTAAGAGGCACAGTTTATGGGGGTATATGGGAAATATAATGGTTAATCCTAGACTTGAACAGGTTAAGATTGTAGTGATTGGGGAAGCATCCTCTTGGGAGTTATTTCCACAAAGTGAGATATAAGAGGCACAGATATGTAGGGAAGATAATGATTAATTCTAGACTTGAACTGGTTAGGATTGCAGTAATCAGTGAAGCATCTTCTTGGGAGTTAGTTTTACAAAGCAATAGTTTGTGGGAGGCATCTGCTTGGGTGGAACTTATTAATTACATGATATACTTAGCAAACTTCTGTACAATCATATTTTTGTTGCTTCATGACTACTCATTTGGGAGGAGTGTGTTTAGCATTCACTGCCATATTGGAGGACTGATATCACATAACAATTCAATACTTTGTTCTGTTTCTTAATACTTGCCTACCTTTTGAAAGCATCATTGCCGATCCCAATGTGACTGGATTTTAGTGCCACACTTTCTGTCCTCTTTTCCAAGATAATTAATTTTTTTTGCTGTTTTTGATTTTGGTATTTCCAATTTGTAATTGGAATTTTTCTTTTGCTAACAACCTGCATTTCATCTTCCTGCATTTGATATAATTAAAATGTTAACCTCCCACACTACCTTAAAAAATGGTTAGGAAGGAAACTCCCATTAATTCTAGTAAAAGTGACAGCAGTGAAATTAAGAAGTCTATTTTCCTGGAAAATTATTTCATAAATTTCGCATAAACTTTTTGGTCAATGAATACTGAATGTTTTCTTATAAGAAAAAAGCTAATCTTATCATTGCCATAAAAGAATTTCTGCAGAAAAGTGGCATAAGAAGTATCAAAATATCAGTCTGCAATATGTTTTTTATCAGTTATAGAGAATGAAAAGTGCTTTGTGGTGGTTGAGATTGTTTGATATCCCTCTGCAGGAGATGTTTCAGTGGTCGGAGAACAGATCTAAATCAAATTTTACTGTGATATCTATAATCAAATTATGGCCTCATTTAAGCTCATTCTTATTCTTTACTTTATCTCCTCTCTTAGAAACTACAGAGAAAATGTTTACACTAGCAATGACAACAAAGGTGAGGAAGAGAGTTCTGTAGTGGACTAAAAAGCTATAGGTTGAAAATTAGGTTTTTCTTTCTCCTTAAACCACCACACATTTTCCTTGGGACAAACATTTAACTCAAATTGCCAAGTAGGTTTGATGTTCTGATCTCAACTACATCCACACACTACATCAAAATAGTCTGTCAAAAATGACCAAGTGGAGATTTCCATCCTACCAGTTTAAAATTAAATATTAAAAACAAACAATGCAGGGAGCAAAAATTAATGGGACATAATTCATAATTGTTAAAAGTAATATTTGCTGCGGAAAGAAAGGGGCAAACATATAGAGGAATCAATATCAATCTGGGTCTAAGATTTTAAGTAAGTATTTTTTTTCTGACAGCATGTGGTCATTAAATACTTTTTATATGGCTTAGGATGACAAATTTTTCTAAAAAACATAGGAGACATCTGTCACCTTTTTCTTTTACGCTCTGTTGATTTCTTCTTCCTGCTTTTACATGTAATGTTAGAATCTTTAAATTTTTAATCTTGTTATTAAAAGGGCAGTAATGAACTTCATAAGATATAATTCCCATGAACATTGATTGAACTTAAATTCAAATCTATTAAACTGTTAGTTTGAAATATGCGCCTGGTGATTGCATAATGCATGAAACTCTGAGTTGTGTCATCAATGTAGAGCAATATGTATATTTATTAATATATATATATATATATATATATATAGCTCTGTTCATACATTGAGCACTGTTTCATGAACACCTGAGTAATAATACTATACATATGTGCACCCTCATAAGTATATTTATTAATCCATGTCACTGTGTATATATATATATATATATATATTTATATTTATAGAGACTTCAAAACTAGCTATTTCTATGAATATAAGAGAGAGAATTATAGGATATAGACAGTATGGACACAGGCATCAACACTGCATAGAAATTGTTAGTTTCATGCTTCAATGTAATCTTTTGACTAAAGATGATCGTGTTAAATCCTGAAACCGACATTGCCTGTTGACCCATGTAGTTTTGATTATTATTTCCACCCTGTGTCTATAGATTTGGTAAAACGGTCATTTATTTTTCTTCATTGAAGAGAAGTAACATAAATGAAAGCTATAACATTTGAAGTTCTTTCTAATACTTATTCTTTACTCTGACAAATGTTCCAGTTTCTTTAAACAAACCATTTTTATGACTGACTTGACTAGCAAAGTGTGAATACATTTTTTGTAAACATTTTCTCTGTGTTCACATTTTGCCATTTTCTGTCTTTGCTGGATAAAGTGCTACTGGCAGTGATTGACAGAAAATGGCTGTTTTTCTCTTTGGAAATTGGATTGTCTGTATTGTCCATGTGCCAGTTTCTCTTCTCTGTTAACCTTAGTAATCATCTAGAGTATGGTCAGGTCAGTAACAAATGAGCAAACCTTATCATTGTTTGGTCAGATTGACCCAACCCTGAGCATCTGCTATTGACCACCAACACCAGAATATCCTCTTTAATAATCTTGGCATGGTATGTAGGTCTCTTTGGCAGAGAAGCCATTTTTTTTCTCTTTTTATGCCTGATTCTATCATGGCCAGTATCTCTGTAAGTCTTTAAAAATGCCCATCTCTTTCAAAGCTTATTCCTTGACGTGTGTTGAGTTTCAGTGGAAATAAGGAGGAGTATTTC
The DNA here is from genome assembly GCA_037127315.1 of Ascarosepion bandense. Classification (NCBI taxonomy): domain Eukaryota; kingdom Metazoa; phylum Mollusca; class Cephalopoda; order Sepiida; family Sepiidae; genus Ascarosepion; species Ascarosepion bandense. The sequence continues at coordinate 4,775,947 of JBBBDQ010001308.1, forward strand.
TTTTCGCATTCCTGACCTTTTGCTCAATTATTGAGGTTTTGTGTTTGCACTGTTAATAGCAGAACCCCAATTTCCATTTTGAAAATTTGTTGTTATCTTTGCAACATGAATTGCCAAGTGATTATTCTGGTATCAAAGAGACAAACAGTTTTGGGAAAGGAAAGAGATCTTTTAGAGAGCAGAGGAAGCTAAGGAACAAAAAAAAAAGCAAATATTTTATAAGTTGATTCATGCATGCGCACACACACACACTCATCTTCATGCAAGTATATGAATGCATTTACATATGTAAATAGAGACACTCAGATTTATACATATCTCGATTGCATATTTAGGCATAAGCATATATTCCTAATGCAGATCAGATTCCACTTACAGCATAATGTACTGGAAACATTTGATTTTTCATTTCAAGTGTATGATGAGTTCATTGATTGTAATTATAGTAAAGGAAGCCTATTGTTTTTAATTAAAATGAAATTTCCTGTCAAATATTTCTGATAGCTACAATTAAAAGTATAAAGATATGTTGTAGTTTTGTTATTACAATGATTTATAAAAACATATCACTATACAAAGATTTTCATCTTTCAAAATAATACTCTTCTTCTTCAGGTGATGTGTTAAAATAAATGGTGAAAATTATTTATTTTGAAAATATAAAATTAATTCATGGTTATTTAGAAAATTAGAGAGTGGTAGTTGGAAAGAATGCTTTAGGTGTGTCAATATTGTTCAGTCAAAAATGAAAAGTAAGTAACCATGGAGCTTTAAGGTCTAGGTTTCAAAAGGAAGTAAGATTTGAAGTATTGTGTAAGTCACTTATTTTAGTAGGAATATTTTAGAACATTGTCAAATTTAAAATTTTTCTTCACTTTACTTCTATGTAAAAATATAAATTACATTTCTCTTGCTAAGTTCCACAGGGTACAAAAAATTATTTGGTAAAGAATAGTTTTCCTTTTCTTTCTCTCTCTCTCTCTCTCTTATATAAAGTCACGAATTAAAAAAAAACCTGCTTTGAGTTAAATCCCAAAGGATCATATTAATATTGTGGTAATCTGTCCCTTTTTTTCTTTTTTCCTACCCTTACTTCAGTTTTTACACACACACACACAATCTTTTTTTCCCATAATGGTTTGGTATCACTGATGAAATGGGTATTAAATTTACCCATTGAAATAGCCATCTGAGTTAGAAAAATACAAATTTTTTATATGTTATATATATATGTGTTTTTGTCAGCAATTTTTTTAGGGGAAGAGTACAAAGATATTTATTGTTATAAACAGTGTGGACATAGCAATCAGCACTATATGGTAACTGTCAGTTTCATACCTGAAATTTACAGTGATAGTAACAATCACTATGCAGTGTTGATTCCTATGTCCACACTGTCTATCTCTGCCTGTCATTGTATTTGTGTGTTTATATGTGTGTGTGTGTGTGTGATATCTGTATATGTAACACATCACTCAATAAATCTAATAAAACAACAACTTTTAGGCAAAATTCGACTTTATTCATTAACATCATCTCCTTCTAGGGTGATACACTGATTCCAATGCTTCTCTAACGATTTGATGCCTTTTTTGCAGAAACATTTAATCTGTGGCTTCAAAGTATGCCTCAGTTTCCAATATCATTTCTTCATTGGAGCCAAATCTCTTTCCCTGGAGCATTTTTTTGAGATTTGTAAACAGCAGAAGTGGGGAATAGGGTGCATGCAGAAGCAATTCAAAGTGTAATTCATGTAGATTTGCCATCATTGCAATCGACTTGTGACACAGTATGTTGTCATAGTAAAAGATCACTTTTCTTCTGCATTTGTGGCCATTTTTTGGTGATTTCTTCCTTCAAACACACTAATAATGTTATATAATATTCACTATTGATTGTTCTTCCCTTCTCAAAGTAATCGATGAACACAATAACTTGTGCATTTCAGAATATGGAAGTCAACTCAGCTGTCCACTCAGCTGACTGCCAATTTGACTCTGGAGTGAAGTGGTGGATCCATGTTTCATCCATTGTCACATTGTCATATACTTATACAAAAACTCCATTTTGTTGCATTAAAACAGTTGCCAAAGAACGCTCTGAATCATCGACACATTGTTGTTTTATGATTGACTGTGAGCAAACACGATACCCACTTTGAACACAGCTTTCTCATTGACAAATGTTCATGCAAAATGGTGAATACACTGTCTTTTGATATGTCCAACACCTCTGCTATTTCACACAATTTCAATTTACAATCAGCCCAAACAAATTTATGGATTTTTTTGGTATTTTCTGGGACAACTGCCAATTTTGAGCAATCTGAGCAATCGGCATCACTTCTGTATATACGACCGTGTTTAAAGTCAGTATACCACCTCTTAACTACTGTTTCTAATGGAGTAGAGTCTGAATAACATTTATCAAGTCATTGCTTTGCTTGAACAATATTTTTCCCATCAGAAAACAATGCTTTATCAACGCTTGAAATTTAGATTTTTCCATTGTTTAGAAAATTTGCAACAGTAACTTCACTTAAATAACTGTAATTTGTAAACCAATAATTCAATTGGGCCCAAATTTTGTCACATGCCATTTGAAGGTTAGTAATTCATAAAATCATACAGATTTTTTATTACTGGCGCCATCTATATCTCAGGCAAGAGACTTATTGAAGGGATGTGTTATATATATGTATGTATGTGTGTGTATATATAAATATATATATATATATATAGTTATGTGAATTAATAAAATATACATATGAGGGTGCACATATGTATTGTAGTATTATTCATGTGTTAATAAAACTGTTTAATATAGTATGAATAGAGCTATTTTATATATATATATATATATATATATATATATATATTGTCCTATGTCAATGGATGTTGGACAATATGTGTGTATATATATATATATAATTTTCTAAACATATGCTGTTAAATATAAGAGACAATGAATATCTATTATGTTTAATCATGAGCCGTTCGTTTAAACATCGTATTTTTGGCTTTAATTTCAGCTGAAAATAAAGACAAAAATTCTCCAACATTTGGATAATTATTTATTGGTTTTCTTCTAAGCTTTCGGCTCATATGAGCCATCTTCAGAGAGGTTGTTTAAACTGAAATATTATAAAATCCACCATCACCGACGATTTTATTTTGTGTTGACATAAAACTCCGCTTGGCAACGGCAATAGTTACCAAAAATAATAAACGCAGTTCTTAAGTTTATGATGTCACACCGGGATAGCGCGAAATGACAACAAAACCATGTAGTCAAATGCAATGTAATATGTTATTTCCTGTTTTAAAGTTGATTTTATTGAGTGTTGGTTGTTTTGATTTGATGTACATGGCCTCCAATATCTGCAGGTTCCTCTTACTGTGTGTATGAGTAAGGATCACCGTATTGTTGACCAAAATCTGTCTGATATTACCTACATGTTTATGTTTTTCAGAGAAATGTTGTTTAATAGTACTCTGATCAGAAAGATGACATGTAAGCCTATGGGAGAGCGTGGTTGTAGTAAAACCAATATATGTACTAGGTTTTTGATTAGTATCAGAGATGCAATCTCTGAATGGGCATGTAAATTGGTACACTCATTGGTTTTTTGTAGAGAATTTAGTTTAGTGCTTGTTGGGTTATTATAGACTATGAGGTCAATTGTTTTAAACTTTTTATAATATATAATGAGTTTAATTTGATTATTACTTTTCCACTGGTTTAACATTTCTATGTATGATGTTTTTGAGAGTTTTTTCATCTTGTTTATAATTATTATGTATTTGGTTGCAATAGTATAAGTTAATAGTGTTATGTTTATTTTGATGTAAACCATTATTATTAATATTATCATTATTGTTAGAGCTATTGTTAATTTTGTTGAGATACATTTTAATTTGTTGATCAATAACGGAGTTAGGAAATCCATTATTGACTAGTGTTTGCTTAATGTTGTGTAATTCTTTATAATAAAATATAGATTTGGAAGAAGATATCATTTGTGTGCGTTGAATTAAGTTTTTTATAACAGCTAACTTATATCGTTGGGGGCATTCACTATTATAATTAAGAAGACACAAATTCATGCTAGTTGGTTTCCTATATAGAGAAGTAGTAAATTTATGTGTGCTAGAATCAATGAATACATCAAGGAATGGGAGTTTGTTATTAATATTAAGTTCTAATGTAAAATATATATATACAAAATTGTGTATTTAGGCATCAATCCCTCTTTTATACAAGGTACATTAAAAATGACAAACAAGCTCTGGTAAGATTTTTATATAATGTGATTGTATAATTTTTTAAAAATTCACCTGCAAAATCTAAACTACAGAGAACCCATATTATTTTGAATTTACATATCCTTTAAAGAACTATGTTCTTGATCAATCCAAATTCATAAATAACTACCTTGGAAAGATGTTTAACAAGAAGATTCACATTACATCTCTTTGCCCATAGCTCTTATTAAGTCTTATTCAAATACGCATGAAGACCTAGCAAACTCTATCTGTAACATTAGTAATACAAATATAATAGTATCATCCACATGTAAAAAAAGGCTAAAAATAAATAGAGCATTATTAATAAAAATGAAAAAACCAACATTCAACAATATCAACTAGGAACAATGTGCAAACCATGTTTGGAAAAAACAATCTATATATTGAATCAAAAGTAAAATAAAATTCATCCTTGATAATGGCTAAAAGTATAGCTGAAAGTGCTTGGATAAATGAAACATTTGGATAATTTTTATATAATTTATTTACTGAAAAAGAAAACTTGTAAGATGACATGAAAAATTTGATAAAAACTTAAACAGAGCACCTTGTTTGTCATTTTTAATGAAACTTGAAAATATATAGTATTGTAATAGTTGTTACAATGGTTTATAAATTCATAGTATCACTACACAAAAATTTTTGTGTTTCGAAGCTGCTTTGTGCGCTTCTCATTGGGTGAAAAGGTTGAAGTGAAAATTAAATGGTGAAAACGGTTTATTTGTGGTGATATGATGTTTAAGTGAAAGTGGGGTTGGGAGTTTATTCTGATTCTGTTGGTCGTATTGTAGTCTTAGAGATATGGGTTAGGAGAGGTGACTTAGTTTAAGACAGGTTCCTTATTTATTTTGTCTGGATGTGGTGGAAGTGGCGTTGCTGTTGATAAGAACGATGTAAAATAAATGTGGGGTGGGAGTTTAGAATGGTCTAGTTGTCCGTTCGTGGTTCTAGAGATGCTGCTATTGGGTTAAGAGAAGTGTGTGGGGTGGCTTAGTTTTGAGCAAGTCGCTTTTTCATTTAGTTTAGGTATTTTATATTGGGATATATGTTTTTTTGTTCTTTTATGCAGTGTCGATAGTTTTTATTTTACTACTATTTACAGGTAGAGGGAATTACTGTTGGTGTGGTGTGCGATTTATTTTCTTTTATTTCTACGTTTTTTGTTCTATTTATTTAGAGGGTTGATTATGTGTATTTTTTGCGTTTTTTGATGGGGTTGTGTGGATGAGGTATTTTTTTTGGTTATTTAAATTTTAATGAGAAATATTTGTGATGTTTGCATAATACTGCTAATTCGTCTCTACGGTTTAATAGTTCACTAATGTTGGGGTACTTTAGAATGTGTAGCTTTTCACTTAAACATAAAGGGCAGATGTCGTTAAGCGAGTTGCAAGATCTAGTTTTTTCTAGGATTTTCCATTTTACTTTGGGTTTCTGTTTTGAGTCCTTTAGATTGCAAAAGTATGTAGAAAGGGATGTTTGGTTTCGGTATAAGTTGTTTTTGAATGAAGTTAAGTGCATGTACCAGCGCTGCTTAAAAGTGTTCTTAGCAGATCCGATATACACTTTATTTATAGTGGGATTTTCAATTGATGTTATGTTGCATTGATAGATTATTGAGTTTATTTTACATTTATTCTGTAGTGGGCAGTTGTTGGGGTTTCTATAATTACATAGTTTTTTATTGTTGTCTTCTTTATTATTTTGGTAGTTAATTTTATTTTGATCTACATGTTGATTTAGGATATATTTGTTATGGTGTGTTATGATTTTTTTCTAAGTTGTTTGTGCAACTATAGCTTAGTTTAAATGTATTTTTGTTGAAGATTTTACTGAGGGGGTTATTGGTGGGGAAGTGTTTTTTAATTAAATTGAGGAACTTCTGTCCTAACTTGGTGTTTATCATTTGGTTGAAAGGCAGGGTGTACCAAATGATTTTTCTATTTCTATTTTTCCTGTTTTGGTTGGAGTTTGTTATATACTGGATGTCTTGGTTTTTGGAGCCACTTTTTTTAGGGACTTATTGTAAAGACTTTTGTGTTTGTTAAATATTTCTTCACTGGACGAGTTTTTACTAATTCTATATTCTATAGAGGAGGGTATATGTTTGATTATACTTAGTGGGTGATTTGACTTTGGGTGGATGTATAATGGGTATTCATTGGATTTTATGTATGGTTGGTAATTATTATGAACTAAATCAAGTGTTACATCGAGGTGGTTTCCTACTTTTAAATTTGTGTTGACTATTACTTTTAGGGTTAAACTTTTAAATTCTCTGTGGATAAGTTTTCTTATTTTGTCTGTTTTAAAGTGTGTGGAATGAGACTGTTGTCTCTGTATAGCCCTATGTCTTGTGTGTAGTAAGATTATATGGTGCAAATAGGCAGCCGATGAGATCGGAGGACTCTACAGAGTTTAACGCATCTATTGTAATGTCAAATTGGTTAACAGTTATTTTTATCCATTGTTGTTGGTTATGGATAAGAACAGACGTCTTGGCAGCCATTATATTCTATTATATTCATCCTTTGTTAAGTCCGAGTAATGTGTGGCAAATTCCAGTGCCAAAGTGATACCAAAGCAGCTTCAAAACATGAAGATTTTTGTGTAGTGATACTATGAATTTATAAATGATTGTAACAACTATTACACTATAACGCTCTATGTTGTATCGAGCACTCTTTATAAAAGTAAATACATGAACAGCAGGTAAAAAAACTTATGAGTTCCACAACTTTGTTACAATATATATATATATATATATATATATATGGGGGATAGTGTCATGGTTATTGGTACTGAATTTAAATTTTCATTTGACTTAATTAAACATTAAATATTTGTATCAATTAAGTTTTAATGGTCAACATCCTATGAGAACTCTGTCCCTAAAGAAATAATTAGTAAGCTCATCTTACACACTACTTACTGAGTTCCCTGCAGTTATGGACATGTATCAAACCAAGGTCAGCTCAGAAAATATAAACAAATTAGGATGAAAACTTGCTGAAAACCCCTGACATTCATTAATATTCTTTAGTTATTAAAGCTTATGACCATTTGACTTCCTGTGCATGTTCATTATTTTAAAATTAATAAAAATAGTGTAACAAGCCCAAGAAAATGATAAATTGTAATGGTGCTGATTTTTAAAAAAAATCTTTGTAACTATGTCAGATGTTTCCTACAATTTGTGAATCTAAGAAATGTAATTTGAAAAGAGACCAATAAAGAGAAATTATTGAAATGGGATAATTTTTATTATCTATTTCACAAGTGGTAACAAAGAAGAATTGAGAGAAAACTAGAAAGCCTTAAAATTTTTATTTAGGGTAGCTGAACAATGAAATGTTTTCTATTCTGTGCACAAGCAGCAACTCTACAAAGACAGATTTTTGTCTGACATCATGGTTATTTTTTTCTATGATTATGGCCTTACTGAAATATTAATACTTTTTTAAAACTGTTCAAACCTATGGAAATACACATTAGGCATTTGCAAGTCCTCTTCTTCCATCATCATAATCCCCATCATTAAAACTGTTACTGTAGCTTTCTCTCGAGTTGGGATAAGCACAACCCAAATAAAATAGTCTTCCTATGCATGGTTGTGAGCAAAATAAGCATCCCATCATTCAAATTACAAATTGAATATAGCAAAACCAAGCAAGTACAATAATTTAAATATGTTGAAAGTGTTTTAACAATGGATGGAAAGGGCAACCTCGAAATCAGAACATGTATTGGAATAGCAAAAGGTGCATTCCAAAAGCCAAGCAAGGTATTAACAAACAAGAAAATTCTGTTAGAAACAAAGAAAACTGTACTTGACTGTTATGTAATGTTAGTCCTTCTATATGATAGTGAATACTGGACAATCTCAACAGAGATGAAGAAGAGACTTGAAGCAACAGAAATATGGATCTATAGGAGGATTCTGTGGATACCATGGACCAAACATGTGAACAACAACAACAAAGTTTTAGAAAAAATGGAAACAGAAATGATACTTATACTTAAGATCAGCAAGAGATAGTTGAAATTTCCAGGGTACACAAAAAAGAAAGAGGGCTTGGAAAATTTGACACTCAGAGGAAATACTGAAAACAAAACTTGTAAAGGAAAGCAATGTATAATCTACCCAGTGTGTTTGAGTAAATGAATAGCACAACAGTGTTTAGAACAAAAAGACAAAATTATTAAGAGCTACAAAAGGCAGGAAATTGTGGAGAGCCATGATTGTTAACATCCTGAAAGAGCATGACATACTGAAGAATTTCTTCACTAAATGGGTTGATTTTTATTGATTTACAATAAATCTTTATACCCTTCTGTAGTTCTTTTTATGTTCTATTGCAATTTTTTTCTTTCTCTCTATGTGTATACATGAGAGAGAGTACTTTGCTGTGAAGTCTTTTGTGAGTGAGCAGTTGGAAACACAGGTGTTTTCTGCAATATAAAGTGTCAAATGTTTGAACCTTGCTAAAAGTCACAATTTTTTTTATTAAGACGCTCAATGGACATCAGTTCATTTTCTATATGCTATGCCCTTTCAAGACATGGTTGATCATGTCTGCTTACAATTTCCTGTTCGTTGTGGCTCTTAGCAGCATTTTACTACCATATTTGAGGACTTTTATCACGCCGCAATTCAGTATTTATTTCTTTGTTTCTAATGAAATTTACCAGTTTCTTAATACTTTGTTTAGCTTTTGGAATGTATCTTTCAGCCATCAACACAGTTTCATCTACATATCTATCATAGGATGTTCTCATTGTAGAGATTGAACAAGTTTCAAGATGAGTCGCATCTTTGTATTTGGTCCTTTTTTTATCTTTGTACAGCTACTCAATTCATTTTTATGCATGTATGCACACTGTTTACTTTTGGTATAAGTTCCGAATTATTTTAACATCCATCCCAATGTAGTTTTTCTAACAGTTGAAATAGATCCTTATGCCATACATAAAATACTTATGCATAATGTATAAAACTTAAGTGGACACACTTCTGCATCTGATTTCTCTTTCTGATATCATTCAAATCATAAATACCACATTTGTTGTTCCAAATGTCATTGTCAGAATTATATTGTTCTTGTCATATTTCTGGTTTAATTCTGCTTTGTGCTCTATTCATGAAGATTCAAATCATTAACTTTGTTATATGTTTCATTAAATTGTATCTTGCATTTATTTGCACCATCACAGGTAATTCTACAAAGATGCATCTACTGAGGCCCTTCAGAATGTTGCCATTATGAAACATTTGGTTATTTTTGCAAGATTGTTGATTCCAAAATCCTGTAAAGCCCAGACAATATCCGTTATGATTCCATCTAGCTCTGCCGCTTCATACCTGTTCATCTTGTCCAAGTGATATCATTATGTTCCATCTAGCTCTGCTGCTTTGCACCTGTTCATCTTGTCCAGGCAACATCCCTTACGATTCCGTATAGTTCTGCTCTTTTGTATCTGTTCATCTTGTGCACGTGATATCCGTTACAATTCCATCTAGCTCTGCTGCTTTGCACCTGTTCATCTTGTCCAGGCAACATCCCTTACGATTCCGTATAGTTCTGCTCTTTTGTATCTGTTCATCTTGTGCACGTGATATCCGTTACAATTCCATCTAGCTCTGCTGCTTTGCACCTGTTCATCTTGTCCAGGCAACATCCCTTACGATTCCGTATAGTTCTGCTCTTTTGTATCTGTTCATCTTGTGCACGTGATATCCATTACAATTCCATCTAGCTCTGCTGCTTTGCACCTGTTCATCTTGTCCAGGCAACATCCCTTACGATTCCGTATAGTTCTGCTCTTTTGTATCTGTTCATCTTGTGCACGTGATATCCGTTACAATTCCATCTAGCTCTGCTGCTTTGCACCTGTTCATCTTGTCCAGGCAACATCCCTTACGATTCCGTATAGTTCTGCTCTTTTGTACCTGTTCATCTTGTGCACGTGATATCCGTTACAATTCCATCTAGCTCTGCTGCTTTGCACCTGTTCATCTTGTCCAGGCAACATCCCTTACGATTCCGTATAGTTCTGCTCTTTGTATCTGTTCATCTTGTGCACGTGATATCCGTTACAATTCCATCTAGCTCTGCTGCTTTGCACCTGTTCATCTTGTCCAGGCAACATCCCTTACGATTCTGTATAGTTCTGCTCTTTTGTACCTGCTCATCTTGTGCATGTGATATCCGTTACAATTCCATCTAGCTCTGCTGCTTTGCACCTGTTCATCTTGTCCAGGCAACATCCCTTACGATTCCGTATAGTTCTGCTCTTTTGTACCTGTTCATCTTGTGCACGTGATATCCGTTACAATTCCATCTAGCTCTGCTGCTTTATACTTCTCCATCTTGTCTAAATGAAGAAGTATAACTTCCATCTAATGCCAGTCTTACTTTAGACTTAAATATTTCCAGTCTTTGTATATTTTCGTGTGTTTTAATTTTTTCTTTCTCACATTGAAATATTTCTGACATATTCACACATTCTTTGATGTATTTTATTTTCTGTGATTTTTCTTTTCATTTTATACCGCCTGTTGATGTGCTCAACTTCTGTCATAATTTTTTTATTGTGGTGCACACTTGTTGTATTTGTGTTGTGCATCTTTACTATTCTAAAATTAGTATTGGGCTATAGAATTTTCAGCATTCCCTTGTATACTTGTACATATGTATGTGTGTACAAACATATTTCAACACATAGTTGCTACACTCAATTTGTTGAGTGCTGGTTGCTTTTGATATAGATGGCCTCAATATTTTTGTGGTGTTAACAAGCATATTACTGTAATAATTCTTTTATTCTGTGGTGCATACTTGCTGTATTTGCTTTGTGCATCTTTACTATTGTAAAATCAGAATTGGGCCATAGAATTTTCAGCATTCCCTTGTACACATGTCCATATATGTGTGTGTGTGCGCACAAACATATTTCAACACATCGTTGCTACACTCAAAATAAATTTTGTTGAGTGGTGCTTAGTTGGTTGCTTTTGATATAGATGGCCTCAATATTTTTGTGGTGCTAATAAATATATTCCTGAATTGTGAAAGTGGACAGAAATAAAAAAAAAGCATCAATGCATCAAAACTATCAAAAAAAAAAAAATAACACTCAACTAAATTTATTACAAGTATGGCAACAATGTCTTGAAGTATGTATGGAAAACATTGAAAACCATTTTAAACACTACCAGGTTAACTCCCTTATATTGGGATGCCTGTTTCACAAAAAAGTTCCATAACTACAATGGATAAATTAAAGATTTTCAAGTAGTTATAACACATTTACACATGTTTTTAAAAAATCATCATCAAAACAAAATGCAGATTTTATCACAGTTACAATAATTTTGTCTTTGCAGTTTACCCCTGAGGATAAGTGTGAAGGGGATGAAAAGTACTTGGGTGGGAAAAATTATGGCAATTTCTTTGATGAATTTCATGTTAACATTAAGAAACTGGTTATAGAACAGGAAAGAATCAGTATAAAAAAAAATTCGACATAATATCTCGATGTTATTCAATGAAACAAACGCATATATGTAATCTGGTAATATCTGGGCCTGTGCTTTTTGAGAACAAGCAAATTTTGAAAGATTATATTACCATATATAATACTTAATTCTATGGATGCAAAATACATGCACACATATGAAACATACTTCTAGAAAGTTTTAAGCATATAAAAGGCATGTCTTTTGACATATATACATGTAAACTATTTATAAAAACTATACATGTGATCATTTAATGTGTGTGGATCACAAATATATCTTCTTAGATGTGAAGATGATGATGGCCAAATGTTGCATTTGTTGACAACAAAAATACTTGACATAATTTAGCCTAAACTGTGAATCAGGAAGCAAAGTAAAGAAAGAAACCAAAAAGATGGAGGCCTAGAAGTCAATAAATAAAAAACTTGACATCTTGGTAGAAAAAACAAAAAACAAATAGATAAATTTGATATTTTTAGCTTTTTCAGGATATTCCATGTTTTTCTTCCTGATGTAGTTGTTTTGAAAATAAATCGGAATGCTAGGTTTTCTTTTTGTCAGTTCATTTTGTACTTTGCTGGATGACCATCATAAGTTTTTTTTCTTCAGTTAGGTGGTCTTCATCTCTAGATGTAAATCAAGATATCATTTCAACTTGAATAATTTCAAATTTTCTGGGTTCTTGCATTCATCTGTCTCAAAAGATTTAGTAGCAGCTGCAGAAATCAGTATTAACTTGGAAACCATTCCTGTAAGTCATTTGGTCTTATTCTTGGCATTTACTTCATCCAAAAGAAAGATTCCAAGAAACAAAAAACATATTTTTTCATAGTTTAAAGTAAAAAGATTATGTACTGGATACTGTTAAGGTTGACTTAGAAAGTAATAACTGTAAAAAGTTACTACACCCTAAGATGTTAGTTATATTTTTACCAAATGTTTAATTTTCTACTCTGTCAACCATCAAGTACAATAAGTTCATACTTAATGTTTCATTAAACATCATTTCACTATAATGGCAATGAGAAAATAAAATTAGATGAAATATAACAAAATAAAAATTAGTGTTCATTACTGAGTGGTGATGAGTGATTCATTTTGCAAATATTTAGTCTTTGATTTTTCTCTGTTGAAATGTCAGTCAAATCTGCACTGTTTGTGGTCACAAAAATGGAGGAAAGGTGTAACAAACGAAATAAGAAGCATTAATGAGATTCAATGCTAGGCAGTGAGTTTAAGATACTGGACAATTTCTTGGTCTACAACCAACAACAGTAAGAAATATTTTACAATAATGCCAATAAAAATGAAAGCCTATGATTTAGCCTTTATAAAATTTACTTTCTAAGGAAGACGTATAATAAAGGTAGCCGGGTACTTGTTTCTGAGTACACCAATCTGCTAAATCAATTCCTGTTGCGTATGACTGCACAGGCATATTTGTGTTTATTCAACACCCACAGAGTCCACCTGTGTTTTATATTGAAACTATGCTGAGCAGATCTTATTAAAGTTTGTTCAGCACAATTGTAATATAAACCAGATAGATACAAATATGCTTAAATGAGGATATGCTTGCTACATATATATATATATATATATATATATATATATATATATATATACTTACACAATACACTGATTACTACTAGACCTGACCAACTGTGACTAAACTGTCATACATGTGACTGCAATCCTCAGGCAGTCAAGGCTTGCACTCACATGTATGAAACCTCAGTCATGTCTAGCAGGAACCAGTGTATTGTATTAAGTATTATGTTCTGCCTCATTGCATGACATTAAACACTTTTTCTTCCAGTATGAGATCTTAAATAGACTCTGAGTTACTGATTTCCCCCAAGTAATATATATAGATATATATATATATGTAATACATGCACATATACATTGTGTTTTATTTATTTAAATTTATTTTTTTGAACATTGTTTTTAATGGATACTCTGTTTTTCTACAATTAAACAGTGTATTTATATATATCCACCAACCTGAATATTTGAGAAATCTTGTTAAGAAAATATACATTTTCTGGTAGGATTTGAAACTGCAACTTACATATACCTAGGATAAGCTGTCAATAGAACAGATGTGTCTCACCATGGAAGATTTCATGGTTAAACAAGGTCAAATTAAGCCATAAATTTAACAATGAAATCTTCTGTGATTGATTGGAAAGAAATATACATTCACTGATCTAAAAGGTACTTTTTAATTATAGAAAAAAGCAAACTATCCACTCAAATATGAGTATCTATTAGAAATAATGTTCAAACAAATAAATTTAAATAAATATGTTAGTTATTACCATTTTGTAACTTTTCATAACATGTTTGATATGAAAATTCTTTCAGTTGATCTACCAACATGATACTTTCTTAAAAAATAAAAGAGAGCCAGTGTAATTAAAATTTTATGATTCTTATCACTGTTTGAAATTTGCAGGCATAAAAATGTCTCTTGAATTTCACAATTCAGAAATCTTTTGATTAAGAGAAAAAAGAATTACATGACATCAAAATCAGCATCCTGGGTTTAGTGTTGTCCTAGGTGCATGAAAATTTTTGCTTTGTTTAAATGAAAAGCAATACAAGCAAGAAATAAAAATTAGATTTTGTGTCATTCAAATGTGCATATTGCATATGATTTTCATCCTCAAGCCTCTTAGATTCCAAAATTTTATCAAACTCAACTCAACAACCAATGTGCTTGAAATCAGGCAGAAATATTATAATTTAACATAGAATGAGTGATTGTTTTATTTCTACCTGAGAAAAAAAAGAAAAAAAAACATTTATAAGATTTAGTATTTTGTGAGAGAAGAAAAGGATTAAGAATTCAAAGAGATATTGGAAAGTTTTCTGACTGTGTGCATTGTAATTATTTGTATTCAGACTATTGTCTTCAAAACATTTTGGCCATTATTCCCTCTGATATAATGGCCTTAAATACTTTGATCATAACATTTTGATCATTAAGCTTTCTGTTGCAATCTATGTCATCATTGGCTTCAAACCCTTGGACCACAATGCCACTTCATAGATGGGATCAACAAAAGATGGTTTTTATTATTTGTTTTATTAGAAAGGAACAAACTTGGTAACCTCAATTCTAGGGGTAGCAAGGTGAAGAATTTAAAAGAGACACAAGTTCACTCATTGGATCAGTGTTTCTTTACATGTAGTTTTAGCCTGTCTATCAAACCTGGGTATGGGAAGTGTATTGATGTCTCAAAATACCTGTGACCCTCCTCTGACTTAGTATTATTTTGGTCTTATACAAAAATCTTAGACAAAGTCAATCCATCACTGTCAGAATTCCATGCCTACAAGATATTCTGATTAATTTTTGACCATCCTGGCCCATCTTCCACATCCTGTAACATTTTCATTTTGGATAAACTTGATTGAATTTTGAATGGAACTCTAGAAACTGGGATTACAATGATTGAGCAGTACTGAATAAGAACAAGATGAGACGTGAACATTAACACTGGATTAAGAGAAATCTATTCTCATAAATTAAATGAAGAGTTAAATTCTAAATTACACATACTGACAAGCACCTGATGAAGGCTGGAGTGTAAAATGGTTGAAACATTGAGATAATAGTAAATTAGTGATCATGGCTTTCTACAATTTCCTGTCATTTGTATTGCTTAGTAAATTTTGCCTTTTTCTTTTCTCCCAAACTTTTTCCAGATACTTATGCAAACTCATTAGGCAGGTTAGTCTACGTATAAATAATGATACCTCCTCATCCCAAAAAATAAGACATAAATGTGTATTCAGCTAATGCTCATTAGTACTAATTAATAGGATTCATGCTATCTATTTGAATTCTATGATGAGCAACATCTCGTAATATTGTTAGAATGGCTTCTGCAATTTACATGATGATTAATAAATTACAGTAATGTCTGAGCATCAAATTTTTGTTTAAAGCAAATAATCAAGCCATTGAAATGATTTGTTCATCTATCAGCTAACATTTATTTAGTTGAGACACAAAGTTTTGAGTGCTACACTCATTTCCAGTTAATTCAAGATGATGAGTGTTCAGGATAACCAATAATAATCGCAATAGCAGAAAATGGGGAAAAATGTGCAAATTCATCAACTCCCTCAAAGTTTGAGTTTTGTATAACAGCATTTTAACCTCTGTGTGTTATTTAATGCTGAAAAGGTAGGTTTTAAGGTATTTTTTTAATGTTTGGTTATAGTGAGAAGGTTGATTTAGTCAGATTTTAAATGAAAATCTTTTGTTTCTATTCTTTTTTATTTTAGAAAACTGAAAATGTCTTCTAGTTTTGTATTAAAATAATGTGTTATGGTAATATTTTTTCCTTCAAAAATATATTGTTGATAATATTTTTTCTTCAAAAATGTACATTTTTCTATAAAAGTCTATTTTTATATATATATTTCTATAAAAGTGTATTTTTTATACTTTCATAGTGTTTTGATCCCAGTTTTGGGGTTAAGTATTTGCCCATAGCTGGGACCCTAACAAGTGCTACCACTGTAGGTCAGGGTGGACCTGGCAACAACAGCAATTAAGAGGTGGTTACATGCTCCTCACAACCTCCCAATCAAAGACCTTGCTGCTGGATACAGTTTACCATCATGCCCAGGACAAAACACTCTCAAAGGATTTTAATCATATTTATAGTGAGCCACAAAATAAGCCTGAATAAGAATTGTATTGGTCCAAAGGTGCCTCCCGTCACAAAACAAATAGAAATACACACACTGGCTCTTGATACTTAATAAGACATGCAAGAGATGCTAGGATTGTTGTGTATATTCCCAAGGGGATTATTTCAAAAGGGGATGAGTCCCAAATTTAAGATATGAAATAAGTTACTAACTTGTGTAATGGTGTATTTTTAGTTTAGTCTGCAAATTTTCCATTATCACCTTGTATTAGTAAATTTCTCAAAATTTATGCAGATGATTTTATGTCTTGTCTTCAGTGATAAGAGGGAAATAAGGTAGTGGATGAAATATTTAATTGAGGAAAGGTAGTGGATGAACTATTTCAGCAAAGAATCTTTGCTTTCATCAGTTGCAAAATAACCCTGAGTATCAATTGTATGACAAGATAAAAAATTAAAAATTGAATAAGCATTTTTAGATTGGCTAAATTCTGAATAAATTTCATAAAGTTTTCTCAGTAACTTCAATAAAAATCTGGTTTAACTTTATTAATTAATTATTAATACAGTTTTCTAATATTTCCGTCTTTAAAAATCTGTTTAAACGAACAAAGACTTTATTTTTAGTTTTGACTTCAGCCAAGATCACCAAGTCGCACACCACAGTTAATTCTGAATTCTATAATCTTATCAATGGCTGTATAGTATGTACCTCTCCAGGGTTACATATGATTTTAACTCAGAGATGTCCTTCTTCTAGACTGGTTGTCAAGCACCATTAGAGAACCCGTTCTGTTCTTCCATTTAACCCATCATGGGTGGTGAGGAAAAGGCAAACATGCAAAATTGAAGGTAATCAAATTGAATTTTAACCTTGCTACTTAGTTTCTGTATCTAGTCTGTTACCAAAACACTAACTACAATTGTTAGAAATTGTTTGAATTTTGGAAGAGGAATAAAAAAAAAAAAATTTTGGACTAATTCTCTTAATCTTCCTGAAACTATTTATTACAGCTGTTGAGATTGACCCACATCTTGACCCATTTCTTTAATGTCATGTTTTTAACTGATCTTGATTCTCTGGTGATGTTCTCATCTCATAGTCTAAAATATGATAACATCAATTATCCAGGACAATTTAGATAGATCATGTCAAATGGTTTGGTAACTTTCAGTATAAGTGATCTTGTAATAAATTAATTGCAGAGGAAAAAAGAAAATCGAGTCCTTGTATTAAAGATCCTTATATCAGATAAATTGACAGTTGTGATTCCAGCGAGAAGAGGAAACTGATGTTATCTTCCTAATTCCATAGTTTCTTGGATGGTTAACTGCAAATAGGAAAAGGAACTTTTGAATATTTAATGCGATTACTGTGTGTGTCGAAAATGTATTAAGAATTTAAAGTTAAATCTTGTGTTCATACACACAAGATTTAATTTACAAGAACAAAACCAATGATGAGAGAGAAATTAATTTTCTTCTCTTTTCTAGAACTTAGATTGTTTAGTTTTTAAAATAGGTCTTTGCAATAATTTAACTAAATAGGTACTCAGTTTCAAGCCATTATCGTTGTGACCTTCGAGCCCCTTCTCTCCAACAGGGATACAGCTAAACCCATTTTTATAATGTCTTCTCAGAACATATTCAATTATTTTGAATATGCCAAGAACCACTTTTTTTTTTTTTTTTCAACTGTTTCACACCAAGCAAGGCGGTACCACCACTGATGTGCAGGGGGCTACATAAGAGAGTATAAGTTTAAGCAGGAGAGTGAAGAGAAAGATGAACCAGTTACAGGGAATGTCAGAGAAAGGGCAAGAGAAGGATGGGAACACAGGTGTGAAGACAGTTGCGAAGGTAGAGAGAAAGAAAAAAAACAAGATGCATGGGGTGATGTAGAAAGGACTGGAGTTAAGTAGATAAGAGATTAGAATTGATATTGCATTAAAAATTCCTGGAGGTTGTAGCCATCAGAAAAGCAAGTATATGGAAGGGAGTTTCACAAGCGAGAAGTGCAAGAAATGAAGCTGCTAGAGTAGAATTGTTGGCTGCATTTGGTTGATTTAACTGAAAAGAGTGGGACCTTGTTGCACGAGTAAATTCTTGTGGAGAGGGGACCAGTGACCTAAGCTAGTCATATCAGAAGCCATGAAAATATTTGTAGAAGAGAAAGAGAGGGAAGCCACATCCTGCCAGTGAGAAAATGGCTGGAGCCCAGTTGCCATGTTGGGACCAAAAACATTACAGATTCTCATTTGAAGCCTGTCAAAAACCCTGAGATGAACAGCAGGGGTGCCTGAATAGATCTGACAACAGTAATCTATACACGGTCAGATGGTTGATTTGTATATGTGCAAGATGGGTTCAGACAGAAAAAAAACTTCCTGACCGGACACGATAACCCAACCTTTCTAGCAGTGGATTTAGCTATTGACTCAATGTAATGATTCCACTTGAGGTCCGAAGATAGGGTAAGGCCGAGGAGGTGCAGTATACTGCTTTCAGGGAGACTTGCTTGGTTCATGTTTATGGGTGGGGCAGGAGATATTGTCTGCGATGGATGACAGCAGCTTTGTTTTAGAAGCATTGACATTTACAAACCACTTCTTATTCCAGTCCACCACTGAGTGAAGGTTCTTCTCAAAAACAGCAGTAAGGTTATGTTTGTCTACTTCACCAGATTTCTTACTGATGTGGAAGTAAATGGTGGTGTCATCTGCATAGATGTTTAATTTGGAAGTGATCACGCCTGAGAGATCATTTATGAGGATCAGAAAGAGCATCAGGCCTAGGATAGAGCCCTGGAGGACACCAGCATTTGTGCGGTAGGATGTGGAGACATGCCCATTCAAGACAACCTTCATTATGCAGTTAGATAGAAAAAGATTGGATCAGATCAAGCAAGTGTCCAGTGATGCCAAAACCCTGTAGTTTGCACAGAAAGCCAGTGTGCCAAACTATATCAAAAGCCTTGAAGATATCCAGAGCAACAGCACGAGCCTCGCTGGACTTACTGAGGGCGTGGTATATGTACTCCATGATGGTTGTTAGCATATTGGTCATAGACCTGGCAAAGTGGAAGCTCTACTGCTGTCTGAGAATAGTTTAAGAGCAGTACTTATATAGGTTTGATGTAACTTAGCAACATTACTATGCCTATATGAACAGACACTCTTCTATAGGGATATTCAGTTTGCAGTGAGAGTTAGTTTACTGTGTTATTGTTGCATTCACAATGACTGAAATATTATTTTTGAACAGTAGCTTCCCATGTGTTGCTGCTTTGTATAACCAACCCCCATGAAAATGTTTTAAGTCTTTGGTTAGCCATAAGCTGTTTTTTTTACTCTGTAAGCCTATACTTTGAGTGGCTTTTAGGCCATGTACAGGGTGAAAATGATTTTTTTTTCTTTTAAAAAATAAACACTAATGCAGGGTTATTTTGTCCAAAAAATTGTATCACCCAAATTTTTAAGTCTCTCTATAGTCCAGGTTCAGGTCTTTGTAACTTCTGATTTTTGTTTTTTTCCAAAACTAAAATTACCAGTTAAACTCTATAATCATGCTGAAAGATCCCATGATAACTTGGAAGGTAAGATGCCATTTCAATAGGTTGGCTATTTATTCATGAATGTTAAATGACTGGATCATTTTTGAACAGATGTAAATTATTATCTTGTAATTCTGCTTTTCTCACCCTTAGTTAGCACAACCCTATTAATATCTCATATAGAATAGACTATTCTATTTTGATCATGGTGAAGGAAAAGAGGTGCTACTTGGTTTCAGTGAGAAAATGAAAGAAATGTCCTGAAGGTCTGTTTCAGTGAAATGGAAAAAGTTGTCAATTTGAGATACTTCATTTGTGTCCCAGTATTTCTTTAAATAATGGCCAATATTCATATTATAATCATTATTGTAATATTTTATTTAAGCTCAAATATTTAACAATGTATTAGGAAAATTTTAACATATGGTATTGTTCTAGAATTGACCATGAATTTATTCAGTCATGAACTGAAGAATTAAGATTAAAAAAGGAAAACCATCAAATTTTCACAGTTATTTCTATGAACCAGTAACAAGGAAATAGCAAGATATTTTGTTAATGATGTGAAAGCACGTCAATACTTTCAGTGTTTGTATCAATGGCCGAGAAGTGGAAGTAGAATATTAGATTTCACAGTCTGTAACCACTGATCTAGTTCAGTAGATTAATACCTGAAGATTCTTCTGATGCCACAATATAAAGTAATATTTATTTTTTATCACCTGGAAATAAGCTTGGATTAATTTCTATTTGAATTTCCAGATAACATATTTGAAACATGGTGATAAAAGCCAAGAGAGATAAAGATACTTGCCTTATAAAAGAATTAAATTGTAACAAATGGACAAATTATGAGCAATTCAGTAAATGTTTTAAGATTTTGGAAATTTTGTATCAGTTAAAATGACAAAGGATTTGAGTTTTACTTGAAAAGCATTTGTTTCTGGTGTCTTATAAAATTGTCAAACTTGTAATATTACTTCAAATTCCAATTTGTCTTCTTTTCAAATGAAGTGACCCTCAAAAGATTTCTCTATGGAAATTCTAAAAAATGGATTTAGCATGTGGCCAGTATTTATTTTGAGTTTGATATAATTAAAATTTCATTTTCTCCTTCATCAGCCTTTATTATCTCTTCTATACTCCAGAGCCTTGCAATTAAAGAGACCATTACTTGAGAGGAATATTTTTTAGAAGTTTACAATGGATAAAAATGCAGGAAACTAACGTCTTTCAATATCCGTTAATAATCTTTGCTTTCTGAATATCGACTGCTGTGTATCATGAAGTCATCACCACCAAGAAGTGACCAATTTCATTGATCTGATTACAAAATCTTTCCATATTCTGCAGTACAGATATTTGTAAAGCTATTAAGCATTTTCTCAAATTCCATGATAAAGCCATGTTGTTATTCTCTGCAGTATTCAGATTAGTATCCTCATATTTGTTATATCTAAATTTCACTGCCAGGTGCTTTTCAGCTTCCTCATTATTATGATTATTCTATGAATGAGAAGGAAAAAAAAGTATCATAATCATTTTGTTTCAACCAGCAATACATTTTGGAATGAAAATAAAATATTACCAGAAATGTGGTGGTGTTTTTTGTTTTTTTTTGGAGGGGGGTGTATACATACCAGCACTACAGCTGAGTCTCAACAAAAAGACGTCAAAGAAAGCTGATCTACAACCATATTTTTTTACATTAAAATTAAAATTCAATTCTATTTAATTGAAGTTGATGTTCTGCAGTTCAAATTTGCCAAAATTAAAAAAGACTGCATTACATAAAAAAAATGTTATACCAAGTTGGTGACCCTAACACCTGAGATGGTCATGCATTAAGTTTAGTTTCCTTTTTACTAAGGTATTTACAAATTTGATAAATTCGACTATTCTCTGACACTGACTGGATTGTAAAAATGTATTGCCTACAAGTATGTTTGTTAGTGCCATTTTCATTCACTATTAACATTTATATTTGTAGATGCCCTTAAAAACAGAAGTGTTGAAATGTGGGAATGAATGCAGTACATGTCAATACTGGAAATAGTGACAACAGCTTGACAAGGACTTGAGAAAACTATTTTTCTGAAAAATAATTTCAATTGAAAGATTTTACAAATTTCACTCAGCAGAGGTATTGACTTCTAGGTTATTAAATTCTAAATGTTCCCTTGTAGGAACATGGCTCATTTTACCATTGCCATTTATTGTAACCTCAAAGGTTACTGATATGTTGTGGTATCACACAGTTGTATTGTTTTGGGTCTTGATCTATTACTTCAGTTACTCATGGATTTGTTGTAATAGTTATTATTATGAGATGATGATCTGGTATCTTGCTATTTGCAAGATAGTTATTCACATATCTCGTGAACAGTTCTGTATTAAGAGGTTCTGCCTGATAATATGTAGTAACCTCTCTTGAGAGTCCTCCTGTATAATCTACTCAAGGACTAAATAGTCACATTACACTGTGAACACTGAACTCTGCTGTAACTAATACGACTGCTGCTGCTACTCATAATCTTGTTGATCCTTGGTTGATTCACTCAGACTTCTGTCTGGTGCTTAATATAGGTTATTATCATGGTCATGTGATCCCCAGTGGAATAATCCATTCTTATAGTTTTATTCGTTATCTGGTGATCAGCATTCAAACACATGTGTTGGTGTCAACACTTCTTTCTACATGACACCATTCATATTAGTTTATTTCAATCAAATGTTAGTGAAAGAAACAGACTATAACAATCTTATATGTTTTATATGAAGTTAAAGAAACAATGATAATAGAAACAAAAAGAACTTTTAAAATATCTGTGAACTTCTATAAGTTTTTTAAATGTCTGTCATGTGGGTAGTGTTGCAGATGCTGGTCCAACCAAAATCAGTGACAACCACAATATATACTTATAAAGAACTGGTTGTCATCATTTCTAAAGGTAAAAAGAAATTGAACATATGTAGAATGTGCAAAATGAATAAACTTCAACATGGAGATATTTTCCTGTATTTTCATATAACTAATAATTAATTTATAAGAATGAGAGAAAATAGACGATTGTGTATTCAGCTGAAAAGGAAAGGAAATGCATTAAATGTTTGGAACTGTGGGTGTTTGTGTAAGTTCAGTTTTATGATGCAGTGATATAATCTCCAGTGAGGACAAAGATTATGTTAATCCTGCTACCTACTACATGTTAGGAGAAAAGAAGATAGGGATTGACTTTTTATAGTCCTCGAAAACCACCATCTTACAACATCTTGGTAGACTAAGTGGAGGTAATACCCACAGTGGTAACACTGGTATGACTCACAATTGTTAATTTGAATCCCTGGCAAGATGTGCATAATAGCAGTTTCACTAAGGCTGTGTATTCTTTGCTGCCTATTTACATGGTGGATGGAAAAAAATAGATGTTTATATTTCCTGCTTTATATTTGCCAGCAGCATGACATCACCTTAATTTTGGCCAATGAACACATTTTTTTATATGTATTGCTGATTACAACCTCAAAATAGTGATGTTTATCCCTGTTATTTTTAGCATTGCTTCACTTCAATTGCACATTATTTAACCCTTTTGCATAATATATTTTAATTTCAATAGAAATTGTTTACATAAAACTAAATGTTACACTTGCATTAATTTTAATTGTCTCTGAAGTTGCAGCTTTTAAAGAATATAAAACACAAGCAAAAATAGGAATACGTCACTTACCTTCAAAGACAAAGCGTTCATTCCAGTGAGGATTGAGATTTCTTTTTCGCACTTTGGTCAATAACTTGTGTTTCTTGTCAGGCAGAAGCAGAACTTTGACGTAAGGGTCACTTGTTCCTGTGAAATCCTTTGCCGGAAGTGCGCAGGCTCGGAATATGGTTACAGTTAGGGTAAGAGTCCGGAAGTCATATGCGATGGCATATTGTAACTTGCCCAATTTGTAATCTACCCCTTCAACCTCGGGGGCCGGTTCTTCATCGTTGGCAGAATCAATGAGTTTAGTGGCCAAACTTCGCACACCTTTCCACATGCTCCCATCTTCTTCTGCTTGGCTTTGGTTGCTGGCTCTTGTTGGTGGAAGGGTTTCGGTCTGGAGTTTAAAAAAACAATAAAAAAAACAATTAAAATTGTGATATGTAACAGAAGAATTTTGTGCAATATAGACAACCAAGGAAAACCTTTTTAATATCTATTGAAATTTCTATTGTTAAATCTCGGGAATCCTGACAGAAAAAATTTGATGATATGTCGTTAGTGCAATTAAATTGATACATCTCAAACACCACTGAAAATCAAGTATTACAATTTCGTTTTAAGTAAATTGATTTCTGTTTCAAATGATAACAAATTTAAACCTCTACTTATCTGCCATATTTTCTTTCTTTCTTGAAGTCAAAACATTGCAATCAAACTGTAAATCCCTTTTGTATATCAACATGATTTTTACTTTGTGAAATTTTTGCATTAAACTGTTGCTTTGTCTAGTTTAGTCTTGCATTTATATTTGTTTGCTTAATATTATTTTTTGTCTTGCTTTTTCTTTGTTTTGTTATTGTTTATTGAAAATTTGTCAATTCCATTTGTTGAGCATTCTGCTGATAACTAGGTACCTTCACTCATTTTCAATTACTAACTTTTAATTTGAAATTTTTAAAATAAATCTGTTTTCTTGAAGTTTTCATTGAAAGTTAAATGATTAACTTTATTATTTCCAGTAAGCAAAATACTCTGGTGTATTTCAAACAGAAATTATATTGATTGGAATCTAAAATTTTAAAATGTTTTTCAATCTTTTAATTTTTCAGCCATTTTTGAGCAATTGATACATTTGTAAACAAAAGTTAATTCTCAGTGTTAAAAATCTTGCAAAAATAAAATATACACTTGTGACACATTATTTTTAGAAAATTAGCAAATTTAATGTTAAATTAATTTGATTTGCTCAAGTATTACTTATCTCCAGCATGAAATTTAAAAAAATATTTCTTAATCACAGACTTTAACTTTTTGACCTGTCTGCCATGTTTGAAATGTGTTGACAGCCCATAGATGCGAGATAAGATAAGTGTATGGTAATCACAAGTGACATTTTAGTAAAGGTAAGAAACCCTGAAACACATGATCTTTTAACTTACACATACAAATTAGCATACAAAAAAAAAAACTTCAAATACATTGAAAAAACATTTTTTAATTATTTTAAAAATACAAAGGCATGACAATTTGTATTAAACTTTTAAATTTTCAATTAATAAATGTAATCTTCACTTAATAAGTTTATAAACTAACCCCAGCAAATTTCTGAAGTATTTTAAAAATATTTTTGAAACTTTATAAATTATTATAATTGAAAAAAACAAGAACAAAATGAAGACAATTCTTTTAAAATTTCATTATTAATTGACAATTTTTTTCTTCAGACTATAATGTCCTTAATTTATATCATTTATTAAAAGCAGTAAAAGCTTCTCAAATTAAATAATGTCAAACTTATATTGCATTTTCTATTTTACTATTCAGAGTAGATTTTCAGAAATAAAGGTAAAATGTTTAAAAAAAAAATATGGTTTACATTCCCAATGAGTTCTGCGTTTAACTAATAAAACATCAAAATTTAATTTCTTAAAATTTCACGAATTTACATGGAAGGCTGTAACAAATGTAAAAAAAAAAATTTTTGCCAATATTTTTTTTTAAATAAATTTTTTTTTAATTTTTGAATAAGTCCTGAAAGTTTCATTAAAATTCAACGATTATTGGATTTTTGCAAGGATTTTCAAATTAATGTGTTTGTCTGGAAAAATCTGAGTTATATAATATTACGTTTTCAATTGTAAACTCTGGTAATGATTTGTTTTCCTGCTAACTAAAATCCAAACAAAATTTTTTATCAAAATTTCAAACTTGTTAAAAGGGATTAAAAAAATTTTTTAAATAATTAAAAAGTACTTTGATCTTTACTCTTAATAATAACATGAACATTTTGATGAAAGACATTTGTTTTTATTAAGTTTGAGGCCTTTTTTATTCATACTATGCTGTTTGTCAGTGATTTAGTGGAGGTATGTACTCTTAACCATCTCCAATAACTCAACATCCTCCAAGAAAAGAAAATACCTGGAGTTTTATGTTTTATGATGGAGACCAATCTGGCAAGATTTTCAACACATAAATGGAATATCGCAATTTTCAAACATGTCTTCTCAGTTGAAAATTTCAGTAATTACTATGCTTCCAAATATTTGGTAGAAATTGGCTCTCTTTATCGGGGTTAAGTGTTAGTTTGCTTGGAAAAATTTAAGACAGTCATTGATAATCCAAATAAATATATGTCTTCAAGGGCCACAATTTTGATTCCATTAATAAGAATAAGTTTAATCTGGATCTCAGATTTTTTGATGTTGAATCAAAATGATTGAAATCAGTTTATTCTAGGCAACAATAAATGGAATGATTCTTTTCAGTCACATGATAGTGAAAACTGAGCTGAAGGGGAAATCAACTGTTAATGATAATTTTCAGTTCATTTCAACATTGAAAGTCACAAAGAAGAAATATTTTTCAATCTGTTGAAATCAGCTAAACGCTTCAAAGTAGAATGTGTAGGTTAACTACAATGCATCAGGTTTTTTTTTGTTTTTTTTTTGGCTGAATTTGATGAAAATATCTACATTAAAAATATGATAGAAGAATCCAGTCAATGATTTTGATTTGTAATTATTCAATTTGTTCTTTGATTTCAGTCATGAACAAGACAGGAAATGATCAATAACACTGGATCAGTCCAATGGTATTTTATGATGTATGAAAATATTTGGGGCACTTAATATGTGGAATAAGCCTTTTGATCAATATTCACTTGAGGCAACATTTTAATGGGAATATTTGAACAAGAACATTTCTACCTTTTGAAATGAAGCATTGTTATTACAATCATTCTGATCAAAATATTTTGGTCAGTGGACTCTGAGGCTTTCCTCAATTGTCTGTCATCTATTCGTGGAACCCCCGGGAATGCTAAATGAAAGAAGTGATTTCATTAAAGGGATAATATAGACTTTGTTGCTTGACTTTCTGTCATGTCACTGCATTTTGTTACTCCCATTCGGGTGTGTTACCACATGGCAATCTTTTTTGAGAGAATAATTGATTTCAGTATTGCTTGACCCATATGTTGAACATGTGAATTCCAAGAAACGAGATCATGCTTCTTACCATTAATCTATTTCCAGCTAAATATGCTGGTAGTAGGCATTTAAATATCCCTAGGAAAGTCAAGATAGAGAACAATATACATTCTTGGCAGATATAAAGAAGTACAGTCTAAAATTCCATGAAAATTATTACCATGCATAAAAGATATCTGAGAGAGACCTGCAAGTCCAGCAGTCTATAGGTTGGAATAAAAAACAAAATTATGATGCAAGTCCAAAATCATCCTCAGAAAACAATTAAATTTTGAAAATATGTTTCTTTCATGATTACTTTTACACTTATTCTTGTCTTTGAAATTCCTAAAATTATCTATTCCATTTATTTTTATGGTTATAAATTTTGATTTTGATGCCTAAATATGAAGACTTGTGAAGCAAAGACAGAAATAAACAAAACAGTCAAACATCAAATGACAAAAAAATGGTTTCTAAGTCAGAAGATTGTGCATAATTTTGATAATTTTGTGTTTCTTGGATAGAGGTTGGTGTATCTAGGAATTTCCATGGATTCTTGAGAAACTAGTGGTTTCCTGTTGCTCTAGCCTTAGACTGGTTACCACCTAAGGCTAGAGATTGTAGTCTCCTCTACTATTTAACCAAAAGCTTGAGAAGTAGAAGAGATTAATGCTTTTTCCAATGCAGTAGATGAGGTTGAGATATGAACCTGGCTTGCCAATTTGACTTTCCATGCTGGTAACCATTACACTACTACTACTATTACTACTTGTTTGATCTCATCCAATCAATCCTGTCAAATCATGTAGTGAAGGTCATATTGAGCAGGTATGCTTCCAGAATTCAGGTGTCTCTCAAGGCTCTATCCTAGGTCCTACACATTTCCTAATCTTCATTAATGATCTTCCTGATATAATAAGTTCACAAGTAGGCATCTATGCCAACAACACCACCCTTTATTCATGCCTCAATAATAAATCTGTCAAGGCTGATAAAGTAAAACTTGCTATTGTTATTGATAAGGACCTCTATGTTGTGGTGTACTGGGTTAAGAAATGACCAGTAACTTTTGACACTTCCAAAACAAACCTGCTTTCATTTAATCACCATAGACCAACTCTCCTTCCTCCCATCAGTATGGGTGATGCTAATCTTCCAGAAAGCAATACACTGTGTCTCCTTAGCCTCACTGTCACAGCTGACCTCAAGTGAAATGACTACATTGAATCAACAGTTACAGCTACTGATAGAAAAATCAGATCACTGCATTGGACCAGGAAGTTTTTCTAGTCAGAATACATCCTGCACACATGCAAATCTACCATTTGTCCATACATTAAATATTGTTGCCATATCTGCTCAAAAACTGTTGCTATTCACGTCAGGGTGCTGAACAAAATTCAAAAGGAGGATCTGCAATGTAATCAATCCTGATTTGCGAGCTGCTCTTCGGCCACTTTCTTACTGTCAAGATGTAGCTTTCCTTTGTCTTTTCTACAAATATTTTCATGGCTTCTGCTTTGATGAGCTTATATCTCTAGTGCCTCCTCTACACAAAATTTCTCATGCTCAGCAACTGGCAACAAGGTCCCACCCCTTTCACAGTGAAAATGTTTGAATGTAACTGCCTCTTCTAACCTAACCCTGTCTTGCTTGGGATGAATCAATTTTTAAAAAAATTAAAATATAAAAGCATGCCAGTGATCTGTCTATTGGTTTCCTTCTCTTTCAAATGCATATATATATATATATATATATATATATATACACTATACTCATCTGCAGACTGATCTGTTTCGCTGTATCACAGCTCATCAGTACGGTTAGACTCCGATTGCTTTCCAACCCAGGATAGAAACCTGACCGAATCGACGTCAGTCAGCGATTCTACCTCTGGGCCACAAGCGTTTTTAGCATGTATATCATTATACACACCCAATAGCTAGAGTGCTCTAATTCATTATTGAATGAGCGATGCGTATATGCCAGAGTAGCTACTGTTTTCAAAGTCTCCTATTCTTCCAGAGTGCTCAATCAGGGTGTGAGGGCGTAAATACTATATATATATATATATAGGCAGCATGTCTTCATTCAAACATGTTTCATTAAACAATCTAGACATCTTGTGTCCACTTATTTTTATACTGATCCTTTCTAGTTATCTAATTAGTTTATTAAATTTATTTTAACATCTTAAACAGTCTGTTTCATCTTTCAATGCAATGTTCTGGCTATGCCTGAAGTGAGTTTTATGAAATAAAATACCTGTAGAAACTCCTTTATCATATCTGAGCTTAACAATTTTAAGAAAATATTTCAATGACAGTTATCAATATGAATGCTGGTCATTATTTTAAGAAATGGATACAAGTGAGATGATTTGAAATTGACAACTTTTTTCTATTTTGCTGAAACACCTTTATCTTCCCTTCTTTCAATCATTTGATTTTCTCATTGAAACCAACTAGTGTCTTTTCTCCTCTTTTCACCTAATCAAAATAAAGTAGTCCATTATTGAAGAGGTATTAGCAGGCTATGGTCATGTGAACTAACAAAGGGAGAAACAAGCACAAAAATAATAAGATGCTGAAAAGAAAATAAGTGTTTCTTTTCAATGAATTAAGTTAATAATTTGAAAAGAAATCTTTCTATCTTATTTTTAAATGAAAATGACAAGATTATTAGTTTAATGAATTTCTAAGTTAATCTTAATTGCTGAAGAAAGAAAATTTTAGTTTTGGTCATCTTATTGTCTGAAAAGGATAATACATTCATAATTGTTTTTTCTGTGTCTTCAGCTATGCCTGAGGCCCATCTGTGGAATTCACTTTCTTAACTCTATTTGGGTTATAATGAGTTGATGAGATATGGAGCTCAAGCAATTGTTTCTCTTCCTAGAAAATTTTTCTTTAAAAAATAATCTCTCATAAAAGTGTCTCCATTTCTGTCTGTTAACAGTTTTGACAATAAAACAGTGGCTTAAATAATTCATAGAGGCAAACAAAAGATGAAGTCCTCAGTAAAGAATAACTTTAATGACTATCAGTTTTTGTCTAACTAAATTACATAATAATGTTTTAGATGCTGCTTTTAATATTTAACTGAATTTTTTTGTGATAATGAGAAATATGAATTGTTTTTAAAATAGGAAATGTTGTATGTCTATACTTCTGAGACAAGATAGTATTTACATGATTTCGGCTGTTTACACTGTTGTCCTCATCTTTATTGCCATGTTTACAATGTTTTGTACACTAAAATAGCATCTGGAAGTAGCATCAGACAAGGAATGAGAATGACATACCCTAGTGATCAAAAGAAAGAGTTTGGTTCCAAATTCCTAGCACCTGAAGAAGGCCTAACCATATAATGGTTGAAACGTAAACATGGCAATAACAATGAAGACAACAGTCTAAACAGTATAAATAAAGAAAATGGTGTGTTTGGTTCATCATACTCACAGATGAGGAAAAAAAAAAAAAAAATATATATATATATATATATATATATATATATATATATGAGAAATTTGTGATAATGTGCCAAAATATTTTGTGTAACATGTTTCATTCTTCAGGATTTCATTGTCCTAAAAGGGATTTTTATGTTAATGTAACTATCAGCAGATATACAAAGATAAAAAGAGGCATTAGATAAGGATGTGTCTTTTCACCAGATCTGTTCAACTAGTACAGCGAGAATATTTTGAGGACCCTAGAAGTTATGCCTGGATTTGTCATTGGAGGCCACAATTTAAACAACAGGAAGAGACAGCTAAAGTTCCTGGAACATGCAATTAGGAAAGAGGACTTGGAGAACCTGATACTAACAGGCCAGATAGAGAGAAAAAGAGACCGGAGAAAGCAGTGGATAACATATTTGAAGGACCTAATCAGGTGGATGATGGAACGAGGGCTGCATGGTGCAACAGGAGAAGGCATTCTAAGAATCACTAAGGATAGGGAGATGTGGAAAGCCATGATCGCCTACATCCTAAAGGAACAGGGCACATAAAAGAAGAAGAACTATACACATGCATGAAGGAGAGGGGATGCCAAACTTAACAAACTTTTAAAAAATATGTTTGAGAGTAAATAGTCTAGACAGTTTCATTTAGTTTCTTTTTCTTGATATTTTGTCACTTTTGTTATAAAGTATGCCATAGAAGAACACGTTTTTAATTCCTGTAAAACAGCTCTTGTCAATGAAAAACATACCTGGAGACACAATAGTGTTTTGGATGAGCTGGTCAAAATTATAAAGAAATATATGAAATCTGAGTCATCTAATTCAAACCAGAAATTTGTTGCAGAGGGAAAAATATGTGTTGCTTCAAAGCAAACAATCAAATATCTAGCTAAACCAACACAAAGTTTTATCTCTGGTAGCATTTGGGAGAAATTGGCAGATCTTCCTGGTTGGCATAATGTTATTCCCAAATAATATCAAGTAAGGGTCTGCCACCAGATATTGTTCTTTTATCAAGGGCAAACTATAGAATCATCCTGGTAGAATTAACAGTACCATATGGAAGAAAGCCACAAATATAAAATGAATAGATATGAAAATCTAAAATCAGAGCTGGTAAAGGAAGGGTATAATGTAATTATTAGAACAGTGGAAATTGAAGAAATGGAGTTTCATTGCAGGCTTTCTGTACTAATTTCTGGACCAAATTGAAATCAAAGAGCATAACAGGGCCAAAAGTATAAAACACCTAGTAAAAGTAACGGAAAATAGTTCTATATAGATATGAAAAAAAAGAAATATTCCATAGAGCATTTCAGTGAACATGACAACATGACATGACTGATTGTGAATACATAATGAGGTTCACGTTTATTCTCAGAATGCAAGATTTGCTATTTTTTCATAAATCTCATTTTGCTGTTGGATATTTGAACAAGTATATCTATGATACACTAGAAATACTAGTAGATCATTATGATGGGGCTTCACATCAGTCAGAGGGGCTGGTGTGCAAGTGAAACTGTTGAGAAGCAGATTCCGAAGTGATGCACATTCTCTCCTGATGATCCAAATTTAAATATGAATTTGAGAGGAATGCATTCAAGAGAAATTCAATGCCATAGAGAAGCTCAGTGGAAGTGTCATTGGCATGAGGAGCATTACATATTCAGCTCATTTCAGGTGAGTTTGAATTACTTTGCAAGTAATTTCCTTCTTCTGTGTGATGATAGAAGATTTGCCAAGAAAAATGACATGTTATAATAAACAAATTTACTGTGGATGATCTGGTGATTACAGCACTCTCTATAATTTATATAGTTTTCTCGCAGATATATAGTGAATACTTCAGCAGGATGAATTCATTCATAAAAATTGAAAAATTATTATTGGTTTAAAATTATGAGGTTAGAGCAAATAATGTTTATATACAGTTTGCATCATTATGTTGATAGTTTCTTTGACAAGGATATTAATAAAGAGAAATTTATTAGTTGTGATGAATTCACTCCAGTACACTTGGAGAACAATGTAGACATAGTGACAGTTTTTCCAAAAATATGTGTTGTACATCTACCTATATACAGGAATGGTATGGTTCTATCCTCTTAAATATGTGGACACTAGTGGGCGTAGAGGAGAGTTATTATAGTGACTAGCAGTTCACTAGCAGCATATCTACTTCATGCAACATGCAGGTCTTGGTACTTTTTATACTATTATTCCCAATCTTCGTTTTGGTGATTACTTATGCAGTAACATTTTATGGTTACAATATGTGGCTATGATAGATGACCAGAAATTCAGCACCAGAGAAAAAGAGGACTGTGATACAGCTGTAAACATTTATTTTAGAATCTTTCTCATTGTGGCCAGAGATGATTGTGTAGCCTACTAAAGTCTGGTTTGCTTTTGCAAGTCTGTTGTCAACCTACTTATCAAGCTTGATGTTTGTGAATATGACACACATCCCAGATAAGTAAAGT
The DNA here is from genome assembly GCA_037127315.1 of Ascarosepion bandense. Taxonomy (NCBI): domain Eukaryota; kingdom Metazoa; phylum Mollusca; class Cephalopoda; order Sepiida; family Sepiidae; genus Ascarosepion; species Ascarosepion bandense. Next base: position 4,809,136 of record JBBBDQ010001308.1, read on the forward strand.
TCTGAATAGTATTCAGCACTGAGAAACCAACACACAGAAAGGGGATGGTACTTTTTATGTCGAGAAGATTGATGGGAGATGACAGTTTTCTTCAAACTGAAACTGATTTCTAAACTAAAGAATTCAGTAGTCTTTCTCAAGGAGGATGTGTAGGTGTTAAAATGTATAGACTGACTCAAAATTGTAAACTACTGATCAGAAAGTTGACAACCTGAACAATAGGGATGATTTGAAGAATCATCCCTATTGTTCAGGTTGTCAACTTTCAGGTTATTGTTCAGGTTGTCAACTAGCATCTGTGTTTCCAGATCTGTGGAGTTATTGCACTGGTGTTTGCAGTTTTGCCAAGCTAAATTTTAGTTTCTTGATTTATTTTGCAATTTTTTTATTATTGTCATGTCTTGTGTAATTCAGGGGTTGCATGAAAATAATGAGGTGAAACAAAGGCGGTTAGCAGGTTTGAAAGAAATATTGGGTACCAGTTTTTATGTGAATTACTTTTTTTATAGTCATACTTAATTTCTCTCTCTCTCTCTCTCTCTCTATATATATATATATATATATATATATAGTAATGGACTTTTATTTTTCACCCTAACTTTATCACTTTAAAATTCACAAAAAATAATGTTTAAACATAGATTAATAGTGTTAAATTGTAGTGATTCAGCATGTTAAAAGGAGGTCAGCACAATATTAAGCAGGCATATATATAAGCATATTTAAAAGGGGTCACTATAAAAAGCAATTAATCACCAATAAATACTACACCACTTAAGAAACAGCAAAAAAAGATAAATAATACAACAATTATCATGCAAAACAATCACTCACACATAAAGATATCAAAACACATCAAACTTCATATGACAACAAAAAATTTAAGAAACACTAGCAGGAAAACAAAGGACCCTGAAAAGTTAAGACCTTACAATAATGCCCTCATGAAGCTTTGATGTTATATGACTGAAATAACACTGCTCAGCTATGTGACAAGCTTATATACATTAATTTTATATATATATAGTAATATTTTTATTATAAGTGTTTATAACAAACATACTTTACTGCAAAACAAGAGCTGTTCTGTTTCAGTACTACTTGTTAGTTTCTCATCAGGTAGTGAAATATTGCTCTACTAAGTATTGAACACTCTTCAAAAAAAGTAAATTACTATGAATAGCACACTGTTAACCGATTTGTTTGTACTAATCTTAAGATATATATATATGAGAGAGATACATGCATATATGCAAAATTATTGAGACAGATTATATTGGAAAAAATAAGTTCTATTATTAGTGTTAAAATAAAATTTAGATAATTCTTCCAAATATTTATATAATGTGAAGAATGAAATGTTTGGTTAGACATAAATTTATTGACAAATAAAACAGTAACATGTAAATCATTTGGACACATTATGAAAATAAATTACAATAAAATTTATAGTTTGTGATTGACTTCTATTCAAGTTAATAATTTCTGCCAATCACACATCATGACCAACAACTTAGAACATTTATGTGTACTTTGTATGGTCAATGAATACTGGCAAAGACAAAGGAACTCTCTCAAGAGTTTTGTGAGGATAAAACTGACCATCATTGTCATAGAATGGGATATTGAACTATCTTGAATAAGGTAAAAATCCTGATCGGTAACAACAAGAACCATCATTCAAAAATGAAAGTAACATAGCTTGCTTTGAAAAAAGCGTCCTCATAAAGAATAGGAATGATCAATTCATTTGCTGGAAAGTGATGCGAAAGGCATTCACAACTGAAAGCAAATAGTTGCCACAGAAATGAACACAGCTTCAATTATTCATACATTTCATCTGGTAGGACTACATTCTTAGATGCTGTGAAAGAAACCTTGGCCAAAGTCTAGCCATGTGAAGGTTCATCATTTCAAGAAACCTGCCCTAAAAAAAACAGATTTTTCTAGTAAAAATACCAGCAATATATTGTTTTAAAAAAAATATTACCAACAATACATTTGACTCTCAACAAAAACTTTATATACATAAATAAAATCAATGAAACTGATATCTTACAAAGAATACATATTTTCATATGAACCTATCCTAAAAATCTTGACAGCATTAAATAACCCATAGAAGTGTTGATATGCTGTAAAACAAAATAAACCAAGCAGTCAAGGAACGATGATGATTTGAATTGTTTTCCTTCAGACATGCAGGTACACAACCTATAATTGAAAGAACTGTGAAATACTGGAGAAAAACTGGTTTCTGTCTGGAAATTTAAGTCATATAAAGATGCCAATCATACTGAATTGGTTCAAGGTGAAGAAAATAAGCTTTTTCATGCGATCAAGTAAATTATTTAACCAAAATCCTATATATTAAAAAAAGGAATAGTGTAGAGGGAGGCCAAAATTTGAGTACATTGGCAGAATCCCCAAAACTCATCTTCAGGAAATTTGTCAAAAGGAGGACAAAATTACTGTTGATTTCTGAAAGAAGCTTACCTCAAATTATTCCAAAGTTTTGAGAGCCATCATATCAAATAATCAATATATCTCTAAATATTGAAAGCTGCTCATTGATACAATTCCAAAACTTTGTTGGTTGTCAATAAATTCATATGAAATCAATTTTTTTTTTTAATTTCTCCTGATACACAGTGTAACTTACGAATTTATTATATTCAACTCAAGGTTGAGTTTAGGAGTAATAAGAGAAATTAATTTAAAAAACAACCTGTGTCTAATACTTTTGCCTATCACTGTATATATATTAACAGACCCATACAAATCAGTTTGGACATGTCTAAAACTTTTATTTGCAAGTAAGAGAAATATTTTATCTCAAGATGCAAACAGATTTATGAGGAGATTGATTCAAATTAAATATTTATAACTTACACTTGCTTAACCTGTGAAATTGTTCTCAGAATAGACTTCTGCCCCCAGGGGATATGCAAGTGTTAACTATGTGAACCACATGTCATGAGAGAGTAATAAAAAGTAATTGTTTTTTGGCACTATATCACATTGTGGCATATATTGTCTTCGATTCATTCTATTTTTCTCTCTTTTGATTGTGCTGGTAGGGGGAATAGGGAAAAGAAGTGGTATTTTTGGGGAGAATGTTGCCAATATTCTCAGATATCACAGCATATCTTGTGGCAATCTGTAAAGGATCTTGTGTATGGGTCACCTTTACCATGTTTGGATAATGATAGCAAGAGATTTGCATTCTGGCAGCACCCTGTATTCCACCTTTGAGGATCTGACTATCACCGATGCATTAAAAAAAAATCCCTCAAATTTGTCAACATTCAGATTTTAAAGGCAAAACGTGCATTTCATAAAGTAAGAACTTTTTGCAAAAAAACGAACAAAATATTATGTTAAAAATAAAATTTTTTTTAATCATTTTACTCCAAGAAAGTTTATAATACCTCTAAGACACAAGGAATTACTGGGAGTGAAAGAGAATGAGAAGATTTGAGAAGTCAGAAAAAAGACAATAAAAGAGCAGGATTAAGGAAAATAGAAAATGGTAATTGATGTATTTAGAATTTTAATGGTCATAGTTGTCAGAGAAGCAAGAAACCAGAAAAGAGTTCCACAGTCAAAAAGCCACTATTAGAATAGAACTTCTGATTGAATCTAATTAGTTTAATAGTAACTTTTCAACTTCATAGTATGCTTAAATACATTCAGTCAGAGTATCAAGGAAAAAAGCTCATCAGAACAATTGCCATGAAAATATTCATAGAAGAGACAAGGAGGCTCATGGTGACAGGAAAGTGATTGTAATCAAGACATGAGGTTAAGACTAATTGCATAAGAGAACTTCTTTGGATTTTGTCAAGAATCTCATGATATATAATAGGAGCACCATAACAGATATGTCAGTACTATTCAATGATAAATAGTAGGTTTATAACTGTACAAGGTAGATTCTGGTGAGAAAAATTGTCTTGCATGAAACACTGAAGTAACTTTCCTATCAGTTTACATAGCAATTCATTCAATATAATCACTCAACTTCAAGTAAGTTGAAGATGTGCAATGAGTTGCTCTCCTGGAGGTTAGCATTAGCTATGGTAAGGGAAAGCAGAAAACGTCCTCCAAAGTCAATAAATGATATCAGTTTTGTTTTGAAAGTATTCAAATTTACGAACCATTTCTTCTCTAATTAATCATTGATTGACCTGACCCATTTCTCCAAATAGGTTCAAATGTTCAAATATTAGATTGTTTTTAATCTCATCTTATTTGGACAGAGAACTTCTCATGCAAAACCTGTATTTTCAACCCACACTATCACCTCATAACAACAGTTCTATATAAACTTACTCTAACTTGTTGAACACAAATACATCTATAACACATCACTCAGTAAATCCAAGGTCTAACTAATAAAACAACTTTTAGGCAAAATCCGACTTAATTCATCAACATAGTGTATCCCCCTAGAAGGAGACTGATTCCAATGGTTCTCTAACAATTTGATGCCTTTTTTTGTAGAATGATTTGTCTTTGGCCTCAAAATATGCCTCCGTTTTCAATATCACTTCTTCACTAGAGACAAATCTCTTTCCCTAAAGCATTCTTCTGAGGTCTGCAAACAGCCAATATTTGCTGGGGGGGATCTGGTGAAGAGGGTGAGTGCAGAGTGCAGAAGCCATTCAAGGTGCAATTCATGTAGTTTTACCATCATTGCGATCAACTTGGGAAACAGTGCATTGTCTTGGTGAAAAATCACTTTTTCTTCTTCATTTGTGGCTGATTTTTGGCGATTTCTTCCTTCAAATGCACCAATAATACTATATAATAATCACTATTGATGATTCTTCCTTTCTCAAGGTAATCCATTAACAAAATACCTTGCACATCCCAAAATACCAAGGTCAAAACCTTGTTTTCTTGGTAGCTTTCGACGGCTTTCACCTGCTGCCATCCACTCAGTTGACTGCCAATTTGACTCTGGAGTGAAGTGGTGGATCCATGTTTCATCCATTATACAAAAAACCCTTGTTATTGCATTGAAACAGTTCAAACAATGCTCTGAATCATTGACACATTGTTGTTTTTGATTGGCTGTGAACTAATGCAGCATCCACTTTGAACACAGCTTTCTCATTGACAATTGTTCATGCAAAATGGTGAATACAGACTCCAAACAACACTTATCAAGCCATTGCTTTGCTTGAACAGTATTTTTTACCATCAGAAAGCAATGCTTTATCAACACGTGAAATTCAGATTTTTATATTGTTTTGAAAATTTGCAACAATAGCTTCACTTAAATAACTGTAATTTGTAAACTAGCAATCCGACTGTCATGTGCCATTTGAAGAAGGTTAGTACTTCGTAAAAATCATACAGATTTTTTATTAGTGGTGCCATCTATATATCAGGTTCCGGACTTATTGAATGATGTGTTATGATCATAATGGTAACATTTACATTTATACTGATGGCATAGCTATGGGCTCACCTCTTGCTTCTACTTTATCTAATTTTGACATAAGCCATACAGATAAAGTCTCTGATAATTTCACCAACCTCTTCAAATATGTTATATATACTGACAACATTTTCATATTAACTGAAAAACCTAGACAAAATAAAAAAGAACTTTTAAGAATAAAACTGTCCTATATTTTACTGATAAACTCAGCATTAATAATAAATACCTTGTCTTGACATTTTAGGAGATGCTAAGAGTGATGATTTTTATCAATTCACTATATAAAAACCCACAAGCAAAAATGTGTCCCTGCTTAATGTGTCCTCACAGATATAAAACAGGTGTCATAACAAAACATGATTAAACATGCAAAAATGATTTCTTCTTTTGGACACATTATTTATAAAGAATGAAGCAACATAAAGTAAACACTAACCATCAAGAATTTCCCAAGCCCTGTTGTTGATAACGAAAGAAAATTGGCTTTAAAGAAATTTAGAGAAAAAGTAACAGAAGCAATCATCTTGATAGAAACAATCATTAAGATACTATTAGATTGTTTTATTGCAACTAAAAACTTCATAATTATAAACTGGATAAAAAAAATCAATTAAAAAAATAATGACTGACCACTAACAGTTAAAAATCCTAAAAAATACTCTAAAATTAAAACCGTATAATCGCATTAACAACAATAACTCAGTAACTTTAAAATACATTCTATATAAAAATAATGTTGTTTATGAATTATCACATCCTTTGGAAGAGTGTATTTTCAATTCAAATACAATGTCAGTTGTTATCTACTGCCCATTTGATTACTCTTCTGTTGTTCTCACTTCTTCATAACGATTCTTTTTTCTTATTCTTTCACAGCCCCTTTGTATCTTAGTGGCTTTACTCCCTTGAATAGGGTGGTAAAACTAAAATGTATATGCATCAATGATAACGCAAAGTTAAATCATGCCTTTCTCAGACTCTTGAAAGATTCCTATCTGCTTAGTTTTGTATCCTAACGTAAACAAAATAATTTCTGAAGAAGTGATGGTTTTTATTTATTAGTCTGACAGATTTTATTGCTTAAACATTTTTTTTAATGGATACCCATATTTAAATAGACACTCTCTTTATTCATGCTAAAAAGTGCATATTTTTCTTTAATAAGATTTTACTCAAATATGGGTATTCACTAAAACTAGCATGTAAGTAATAAAATCTGTCAGATTAATAAATAAAAATCCATCACTTTATTAGAAATTGCTTTGTTTACATTACAATATGAAGATATAAAACTGAGAAGATACAACTATTTTGAGAGTCTGAGAAAGAATTACATTTATAAGGCACTATTCAACTTTGCTTCATCATTAACACACTGTTTGTAAGCTTGGTTGGTCTAACAAGTGGATGCTGGAGATATATATATAAATATATAGTGTATCAAGGCAGCAGATCATTTTCTAAACATATTTCATTAAATATAACAGATGATGAATGTCGATTATGTTTAATTATGTGCCGTTCTAAACATCTTATTTTGGCTTTAATTTCAGGTGAAAATAAAAACAAAAATTGTCTAACATTTGGATATTTTTTTATTATGCTAGTTCTAAGCTTTCGGCTCATATGAGCCAACTTCAGAGAAGTTACAGGGACATTAACATAAAGACATCCACCATCAAAGATGATTTTATCTTGTGTTCACATAAAACATTGCTAAGCAACAATAACAGTCACCGAATAGCAGACACAATTCGTAAATTTGTAATGCGGTTCTATGACATCACACCTCATGAGAGGCCAAAATGTTGACAGAACCATATGTCTAAATGCAGTGTAATGTGTTATGACCAGAATGAAATGTGATTTTATTCAGTGTGGGTTTGTTTTGATTTAATGTAGATGGCCTCCAATATTTGAATGTTCTTTTTACAGTGTGTATGAGTATTATTGTGCTATATATATATATATATAAAATAAATTCAAAATATTGGTGTGATCGACAGACTATCATTGCCAAAAGAACTCAAACAAAAATTTTAAAAATGCAGTGTGGGTGGGGGGAGTACTAAGAACTAAAAAAGCAAAAACCAAGAAAAACCCTACTTGACTAAAAACAAGCTATGAAAGAAGAAAAAAACCAAAGAGCAAACATTTCCCTAAACAGTAAATAACAGTGTTCAGTGCTGAGGCTATCCAGGCAGAGCAAAAAACACTTTGCAGTATTAACAAATTCAAATCACAGTGAGACACAGCTCAAGTTGCTCCTTAATTTCTCACTCTTCAAACAGTCTATATGCTGACTATATCTATACTGTCATATATATTTTCACACACACATATATATATATATATCAAACACCCTATTTACTCTAAATCATTATCTGTATGGAAGTTGAAGGATGAGCATAAAAAAAAAAGGTTGTAGAGTAAAATGATTGTTGTTACCTCCTAACACTTATTTACTTTTACAAAAACTGATTCTGTTATTCGTTTTGCTTCCAGAGTGTTAGAAACACATTATCACTTTCTGATTTTTATCTTTTTTCTTTTGTGGAAGGAGAAGATTTTTTTCCATTTGCCCATTACTGCTTTTAGCAATAGAACAGTCAGATTGCATGAGACCATCTAAACCTCTAGATGGTTAGACAAAAAGGGTTTCCTTAGAGAAATGATTACACTTTCAAATAGGAAAGGACACAAAAACAGAATGAGTTTGAATGAAGCATGAGGAGATGTTCTAAACCAAATTTAGGAAATTGATTTATTTTTATTTAACAAATTATAAAGAGCTACATCATAGGGGAAAAAGGATTATTATTAAATCAATAAAAATTGCAAACAAACTGTTTTAGACTTTTAAACTGAACAAAGCCAATCATTATGATGGATGTTTAAAAATATGAATGACTGCAGTTCTCAAAAATGTCACCAAATAAACTGATTCTTGATCATATTTAAGAAATACCATGCTTAATAGTTACTAAATAATCAATGACTAATAGTAGTCATTTTTCACTTGTATTTCTTTTGCTTAAACTTCAATTGTATTGCACCACAACTTAGATTGTCAATGGATAATTTTACAGATTACGAACAGAGAATAAGATGTGAGTAAAGCTTGAACTCATCACTTTTTTCCCTTGAGAAGTTTTCCTCATAAGCTCATTCCTTATGCTTCCTTAATTGTTTTGTACTGACATATTTGATAGTTATTCTCATAGGTGAAACTGTTAGAGCAACTGTTTTGGAAAAACAGACCTCCTCAGATGAAAAGCATGAATGTGAATCTTGCTCAGAGTTTAATTTTTATTTCTGATCCCCACTATAAATATCATAGTTGTGGCTTTATTTATTAATGATTTCTATGATTGATATTGTAATGATGGCCATAGAATGACGTTCTGTGTTATGTGATGAACAGCAACTAAAATTTACATGACAAATCTCATCAAGGAAGAGAATTACTTCATCTGATAATTCAAGATAATCAATTGAAATATTTTCAAATAATATTAATATGCTTACAACAAACAAAGCATAAAAAATATTATTTTAAGATGCAAATTCATGAATAATTATATGTATTATATTATATATTCTACTTTTGATTCCAATTTTGAAGTGGGTGTTTAATCAGAGCAGGGAAAATATTGCTGAATATTTGCATTGTAAGACCTTGAAGCTTGTAGAATTAGCAGGACATGCATTTTTCAGGATCTAAATCAGATGACTTTGCAACACTTCTGGATGGCTTCCTTGTTTAAACTGGTAAATGCTGCCATAATCCTTCTCTTAAGTTCATCTTTGGTGTTACTAGTAGTATAGCCCGGCATTGCTCGGGTGTAATGAAAGCTTTAAAAAATCCATGGTCTTGGAGCTCAGACACAGCCTAAAGAATATTTGTGTGAAGTTTGGTGAGAATCGGATAAAAATTGTGGATTTGTATAAAGGACATACAGACAGATAAACACACACACAAACATCTTGCCTTATATATATATATATATTATCGATTTCCTGCACTATTGTAAGAACTGCAACCTTGAAACTTCTGAATATCATTTCTTATGTCTTTGTCTATGAGTGTATCAAATTTGATTAAAATCGAACCACTCCTTCTATAACCCGGTTTTTTCGATTATCGATTTTCTATATTTATCAGGGTTACCTCGACACAAAATCTAGCTAAAAACACTCGAAGACGCTTATAGTACAACTGTGTAAATTTTCAAGAAAATCGGTTCAGCCGTTTTAGAGTCTATAGGTAACGGATACACAGGCACAGTTCCATTTATAAATAAGTATAGATAAAGAGTTTTGTTGATCTCTTGCTCAACTGCACCCAACTTATAATAATCAAGGAAGTTGCTGTCTGGGGAGTTAGGTGGCCAAATGTAAGAGTGATGTGGTCACAGAAATTGTCTAAAAGCCATGAGTCGGTTCTTCTGCTTCTAGTGATAAATCTTGTTGCTAGATATGGGATTTTCCAGCAGCCACCCTCTTGATCCAGGGCAACACTACCTTTTCAAGGCACTTAATATTGGCCTCTGTTTTGAGTCTGAAATCCTGTGGGAAGATGAATTGAGGTATAACATCTCCATCACTAGTGATTCATGATGTTGACTGGATATATCATCCAACTTTTTCAGAATCCTCTGCACTGTCCTCAGATTGATACCCAAACATTGTGAAATATTTGTATTTGAGTATGCAGTGTGAATGTAAAGTAGTACAGCAGGTCATTTTCAAATTTCTGGCAGAATAAACTGCATTTATAGTACTCATTTTCTAACTGACCCTCCTATAATGTGCAGTCAACAAAAAATCGAAAACAATGTGCATATGCAAAATTAAAAAAAATAAAATTGCAACAATACAATCATTGCACACTGTAATTCAATTTGTTTATTAGTTGATCCTTGACTTTTGACCAAGAACCCATTGTGTAAAAGCTGACCTCATTCTTTGAAACCATTGTGTAAATGCTGGTTCTAGTCTTTGAAACAATTGTGTAAATGCTGACCCCAGTTTTTAACAGTAAATAGATAACAAATTAGGACAACTAAATTCATATATTTTGTATCATATGAAATGCATATAACGAAACACTAAATAAAATCCTCAACATTCAATAAATGAAGAAACAGTAAAACATGCAACAGAGAGGAGACATTAACCATAAATAAAAAGGCATTAGGAGTAACACTTTTTTGAAGGAAGCACGGTCAATAATGATTTTTTTTAACTAGTAATTATTTTTGTGAAAAGACTAATACAGTGACAAAATTAACAATAATCAACTGATGCTAGATATTATCTATCCGTTAAAATAATGAGGACATACAGTGGATATTGGTTCGAAACAAGAAATTAGAGAGTTGAGATGGAGTTCCAGTTGAGTTTGTTGCATTCACTTATGCACAAATATCCTTCAGAAAAGTATTATGGTATTAATCCATCTCTTCTCCCTCCAGGTATGGGTTAAATAGCAGTACAGATTAAGATTCTATAGCTTTGGTTGACAACCAGTCTCCAGCAAAATGTAATAGTAATCTATTGTGGGAAAATATTCTATTCAGTCATGTCTGTTTCGAAAAAAAATGTGCATCACGTATGGTACTTAACTGACTAAAAATTAATGGGCACCTGAAGATAGTCAGATGTTACTTCATTGAAACATTGTGTTCATAATAAGATCTGTAACAATCAAACATGGAAACAATAGTTTGAATAACTCCCATATATTATTTCCTGTTATAATAATATGTTTTGTACTAATTTCTAATAGATTTTATCACACAGTCATTAGTAAACAGTGTTGATTCAGAAGAAAGGAAGGAAAAACATCTCTACAGATTTGGCTGAAACCTGTATTAGATAGAGATGGTGGTGTATCAAATGTTTGTGAGAAAATAAAGAAGTGAATCGTGGAATAAGGTTTGTGAGAGATACCAAGAGAAAAATGTTAAAGTGACAAGGGATAGGGGTGAGTAGAAATCCATGATCGCTCATGTCTTGAAAGAACACAGCACATAAAGAAGAAAGTATGTTTAGATTTCAGTAACTGCAGCTACTGGTCACGTAATTGGTAAAGTAGCTGTTAGCAGAGATTATGGGGATAATGAGAGTTTGAGTTTTGTTAAACAGCATATGAACACCTCTGTGGGTTATTTAATGCCAAAAAGGTGGGGTTTTAAGATATTTTTTATTAATGTTCAGTGAGAAGGTTGATTTGGTCAGATTTTGATGAAAAATGTTTTTTATCTTTTCCGTCTATTTTATAAAACTGAAGATGTCTTCTAGTTTTTTATTCAAAAATATGGTAATAATTTTATTCCTTCAAAAATGTATATTTTTCCACAAAAGTTTATCTTTATGTATATAGCCTATTTTTATACTTTCATAGTGTTTTAACCTTAATTTGGAAGTTACTATTTGCCCATAGCTGAAACCCTAACAGGTGCTACCACTCCGGGTAAGAGTGAACCTGGAACAACAGCAATTAAGAGGTGGTTCAATGCTCCTCACAACTTCCCAATCAGAGGCCTTGCTGCCGGATGCAGTTTACCATCATACCAAGGACCCGATAATGAGAGAAATTTATTCTCACTTCAGGATTATTCTTATATTATTAATCTGTGATGTTTATGAATGATCATGAAATGAAGATATAGAAATTGAGATAAAAAGCAACTGAAATTATTGGTTCTGACCTGGCATATTGATTTCACTTGCATTCCTGCAGCTATGACAGTTCTAATGAGCTCTCCTTCTTTGTACTTTGACTGCAAGAATTTAAGCATACAGCAAGATTGGCAACAAGGTTTTACTGTTGAAATGGCTAGATATGACCTTGTTCTATGCTAACAATTTCTTTTCACATGTCTCTTCTGATCTGTTTTGCTTCCCTGCTACCTGTAATCTTCAAAAATGTAAATGCAATACCAGTTGTAATCATCTGTCTTCATGAATCCTGTTCTTTTGTTGTTCTTTCTCCTCACTCAAGTTTTCACATTCTCTTCCATTCTTAGAAACTAGGATTTATCTTAATGGCATTATTATTTTACTTTGAGGGAAAATGATAAAAAAGAAATACAAAATGATATAGTCTATATTTTTATGAAATTTATTATTCAAGTCTATTAAGTGACACTATCATGATAGTAGGTCAGGCTTTTTTCTTTTTAGAACTGTTAAATATTTTCATGTTTCAAACTAAGAGGCAGCTCCTAATATCTGCCATGTTGCTGGGATTTCAATTTAAGAAAAATTATTGCTTATGAATATATAAACTCACAGCCTCAAAGTTTCATGTTCACGTTCTTTTCTTCCTGTGGTGAAGGTTAGCTGATCACTTTGATCAAACTAATACTGAAACAATTGTTCTCTTCGATTATTTAACAACCTTGGCCAAACATATTGTGTGCAGTCAGCATGTGAGCTCTCCCTAACTTATAAACCACTCAAAAGTCATAGCAACTGCCACTCATTGAGTCATTGATCAGATAATATCCACCATATCTTAAGAGACAACTTGCATGGAACACTGGCGATGTACTAGCTTTATTATAGTCATTAAACATTCATCAATAGATGTAGTGTTGGTGATGTATTAGAAGAAGATTAAAACCTTCTAAGTAGATAATTCTGCTGAAATCTTGGGACTGCATCAGTTGAGCATTTTGTTCTGGTTAGTTCCATCCCATTAAGCAGTTTTCTATGTCTCTCCTGCATCTTTACAAGAGATGCATCATCAAAAACTGATGGCTATTAAATATTTGCTTAAGATACCAAGTATAAAAAATAAATTTAAAAGAAAATCTCATATCAGAACTCAGAATACATGCAAAAGCAACCAGTTTAGTAGTAATGGTGACACCAAATGCTAAATGTCCAAAAATGTTCTCAATTCCAGTTGAATTCCTTGCATTCACTTCTGCACAAATACCCTTGGGAAAAGTATTAATCAGTCTCGTTCCTCCAGTTATGGGTTAAATAATAAGATGGATTGGGTTCTATAGCCTTGGCTAGTAACCAGTCTACTGCAGAAAGCAATGGCAACCTACTGCAGGATAATCTTCTACCCAGTCAGTCACGTCTATTTCAAGACATGATCGCCCAAAGTGTGTGTCATGTATGGCACTTAACTGAGTGATCTTGAAAAGAAAGTTTTGAATCAAAAACTTCACATGATGACAAGTGGAGTGCCAAAACATATTTAAGCTCCTCAAAATAAGGATATGACATATCATGAAATAGTAAAATCAGAAATCAAAGTTACTATTCTGTCCTGATAAACAAACAAAATATTCTTTCTTTCATTTAACTTAAAGTTATTGATAAGAAACTCATGAGATGTCACAGCTGAAATACTTCTTAAATGATTATAGAAAATATCTTTTTCCATAAGAGAATATCAGTCTAATCAGTGGCATAGCTACAGTTTGACTCCTCTTCTCTGGACCCAACAAAAACCTAAAAAAAAAACATATTGCATATTAACGCACTCATATATATATATATATATATATATATAAAACAGACCCAAAAGATGAAAAATAGAGCAACAGACGCTCTCAAATGAACTTCTGTAAATGAATGTCAAGGAAAATAACTGAAATTTATATAACAAACAAGATGTGTCTCCCAGTGGTGCAACATTAAAAGAACGCATCCTGGGTGTGTTCATATTTTCAACAAGGTACCAATCAGTTAACTTAATCATTTATACTTTAATTCATTCTAAATCAAAAAGTTCAAATCAGCTGAGTAGTGTCTTGACATGAAAACCACTTTTATTTCAATTCAGCCTATACATACTTATTTAGCAGACTCAAAAGTTCTGCCTGGAGCAGATCACTCCCTTTCTGGCTACACTGCAGAGTTTATTAGAAAAATAACAATTTTGTTTGTAAAAATCAGACCTGTGATTACAAAACCCTTAAAGAGCAAATCATATAAATGAATGACGATACGTTCATAAAACGCAATGAAAATAAATTTCAGAAAGAAATAAAATTCATAATTCTATATTAGAAGAAGAAAGAAAATAATAAATTTATGAAGTAAAATGACAGATAGTCATGTGTTTATTGGAAAATCAAGAGAAAAAACAATATTTTGGGCTGCACTAAAATCAATAAGTATTTTTTCTTTTTTTTTAAGATATACAAATAGACAGGAGTATAACTTTATTATTTTGTCACTCTAAGCACTGCAAAACTTGCCAAGTGTTTAGATGTTGTTACATTGTGAAATGATTTATTTTTACATTTTTGTTCTCATTCTGAAACTTCATATTTAATGCAAAACTAGAGAAATGACAGTTTCTTGTTAGGGAAACCACCTACTTTTAAATAATGCGGACATTTTTTATCAATAACATTTATTACCATATTATATTAGAAGATGTTTTTTGTAATTTTTTTGGAAATAGAATTTTCACTAAATAACTATTCAGTACTTATTTTTCATTAAGATTTCCTGATGAATTTTACACAATATTATTACTTTTCAATCACTCAGTCTCTCACACAAGTGGTGAAATTTTTCCACATGTTTCCCCAGTACTCTTCTATCGCTGACTTCTGCTGTGTAATGCAGCTCTGCCCTCTTGGCAACTCTGATCATGCTGTAGTATCTATAAAAGTCTCTTTCTGCTTCCTCTTTACCCAGGAATCTCCTATCAGTAGAATATCTTATCAACAAGCAGACTGGGACTTGTTCTGTGATTTGCGATGTACCTTGAAACAAAGTTGTTAGTCGCCCTGTTCAAGACTGCACCTCAAAAGTCTCCTCCTGGCTAAAAGCTGGCATTGATGTTTTCATCCCAGCTTGGATATTCCAAATTAAACCTTGTTCATCTCCTTGGTTCCCTCCTGCTTGCTCAGCTGCCATTAACCGCAGGAATTACTTCTTTTGGCTATACCGGAGTGACATGCCTGATTACAATAGGCACCTTTTTGTCTCTGCTCGTAATGAATATAAGCGTACCCTAAATGATGCTAAGCTGCTGTTTGCTAATAGAATGAAGCATCTCATAAATTTGGTTTGAAAGATTACAGGCAGCTTTGCAAGAGTGTACTAAACAACAGAAAACCCTCAATCTCTTGTCTATTCAATCAATTTGAAATCCCCACATCCACAGCAGACAACGTGAAGTGATTTACTCACAAATTCTCATCCAACTTCACACTTGGCTTGTCTGGAGTACCCACACCCAGTTTGCAACCTAGAACTGAGGTTAACTGGACACCAACAAAAAGATAGGGTCTTAGAAAGAAAAAAGACAAAAAAATATCACAGCCCAGAATTGGGGAGGCCAGTTAAGTGAAAATGATGATCCATTTCCAAGGACAAGTTCACTTTTATTTGACAAAAATCTAATCAAGCAGAATGATTAAATTTATTTCTAACTAACCTATGAATGCCACACTGGAATCCCATCTCTGGTGTAACATAATTTCTAAATTTGACTCTCAGAAAGGAAGTGGAGGTGATGGAATTTTGGTTATCATCTTAAAATAAATGTGTCCCTGAGCTGGTTCCAGTCCTCTCCAAACTTTACAACTATTGCCTCACTGCTTCCTGCTTGTTGGAAGTCCTTTTCTGACATTCCTGTTTTTTAAGAACCATCACTGAATATATATATTCCAGGATCTTGATATCTTTAAAGGTTTTGACAGGGTTTGGCATACTGGCCTTTTGTCCAAGCTGCTATCAAATCATGAAATGAAGGTTGTTAAGAACAAGCAAACTTTCAGTGCATTTCATATGAATGCAGGTGTTCTTCAAGGTTCTATCTTAGGTCCTACACCTTTTCTGATTTTCATCAATGAGCTTCCTGATGTAATCAGTTCCCATATAGGCATATATGCAGATGACACCACCATTTACACCCGTCTCAATAAAAAAAATCTGCCAACGCTGACAAAGTAAACCTGGCTGCTGCTCTTTAAAAGGACTTCTAATCTGTGATTTAATGGAGTAGGAAATGGCTCGTAAATTTTAATGCCTCCAAAATGTAAGCTGCTATTCCTTAAATACCATAGAAAAACTTTCTTTCCTACCATTAGAATGAATGAGGCTAATCTCCCAGAAAGCAACACACTGATCTCAAATAGAATAACTTCACTGAATCCATAGTTTCATCTACTGCTAGGAAGGTCTGGTCACTGTGTTAATCAAGAAAATTTTTCTTGTCAGGATCCATTTTGCACATTGATAAATCTACCATTCATCTGTGCATTGAATACCATTGCCATATCTGTTCAGGTGCTCCTGCTATTCATCTTGAGGTTCTTGACAAAATCCAAAGGAGGATCTGCAATATAATCAATCTGGACTTAGTAGCCCCTATTTCAATCACTTTCTCAATGATGTGATTATGGCTTCTCTTTGTCTTTTCTACAATTATTTTCAAGGCAACTGCTTTGACAAGCTTTTTTCTCTGGTTCCTCAAACATATGTATGTAATGCTACTAGATTGGCATCAAGGTCCCACTCTTTTACTGTTGGAATAGTTAAATGTAATCACTTTTTCTACTCTAACAGTTTGTTTTCTTGTACTTCCCGTTTGAGAAACTCTTCTGTTTGATTGCTTCCCTGACAACAACAATCTCCAAAAGTTTAAATGCAACATCAATTACCATTTTGTATCTCCTTGATTCCCATCCATCTCTTATCCTTTCTTTGACACATCCTGAACCTTCTTTTTTCTTTGACTGTAACCCCCCTGTACACCAGTGGTGGTCCTGTCTTGCTTGGTGTGAAAGGATTAGAAAAAAATTCCTGCTTTTTAAAATAACACTCTGGACCTACAAATTCTTTGACTGTGAAGCAAAAGAAAATCAGTCAAGTTCTATAAATACATACTTGTTAACATTTTTAACTTTTCAGTAGAAATATATGTGGTATGCATAGATGACAAAGAGATAATGTTTAACATGATATCAAAACTGCAATAATTGAGAAAGTAATGTTTCTTTAAAAGAAAATATTGATTAAAAATATTTGATGGTAATGCTTCTTTTGTTTTGTTTTATATTCTTTAAGTAACTTCATATAAAAATTTATAAAAAAAAAGATTTTAGTTCTTTCTTTTGCTTTTTTATAATAAATCAAAATGGTGAATAGTCAGGATAAGTCCATTTTGATTTGAATAATCAAATTTCTTCAGACCAAAATTTCTTCAGAATCAGGTTCAAGTTTTTTGACTGTTTCTCACAGTTACAAAAGAAATTCAAAATTGCAAGTAGATTGAAAAATATTTCTATTTCTGATTATTTCTTAACAGAAATAATCAAAGAATCTATCTTAGATAAGAAATGCACATTTTGTGAGTTCAAATTACTAGTGCAGCCAAAAGTATTATTTTTTTGTTTTACAGGTTATACACTTTAAAGAAAAACAAATGACTACAAATTTCAAAATTCCAATTAACTGCAAAATCCAAGTTTTAAAAGATTGTTGGAGATTTTACTTGGTAAGTTATTTTTTATGTTCTTCCATTTTTATTTTTTTTATTTTTGTTTGGATGATGGGAGAAAAGAGAAAATGAGAGAGAGCAAGAAATGTGTCCAGCCACAATGTGCAACTCTTTCAGTCTTTTCTCTCCTTCATTATATTTCCCTATAGCGCTTTCTTTTATATCCAGACTTTTAAGCAGGAGAACACTTCCGCTTCCTGCTTGTGATTCATCCAGAAACATCTAAGAAAGTCGAGATTCCTCCTGAAACATCCTGAACCAGAAATTATTTATTTATTTATTTATTCATATATACTATTTCTTTTTTTTCTTCTCTTTCTCTATTCTCTTATTTAATAATTTTCTTTTTCCTATGTTACCCATTGTATAACAACAAGAGGAAATGTGCTGCAACTATCTAAATACATGGAGAAAGATGTCTTCCAGAACTTGTTTTTCCCTTTTTTCTTTGCTTTTCCTTAAATTTTTCTATTGCAGAAAAAATGTTCTTATCTTTGATAGTTCTTGTTTAAATGTGCAAATATTTTACAATTTGACTATTTCACCATATTTAATTCTCCCATGACCACAAAATTTTTCATCCACCCACTTCTGTGGTGACCAAAACTCTGACTTGTGTCTTGTAAATATAGCCTTCTCTCCACCTTAGTTAGTTGCTGATATGACTTGCCAATGAGAGGAAAAATGGTAAATTTTTTTAGTTTTCCAATGTTTTTGTAAAACAACTTGTAAATCTCAAGGAACATTAGCACTAAAGTATCTATTTATCCAACTGGAAAGGCACAAAACTAACCTCGGTTGGGGTTTTTGCTCTCTCTTCATTTATTCGAATGTGACTAGACACTTTGTTAATTTTCACGCAGGTGCTTTTACTTTGTTGCTTGTTTTTTTTGCCTCTGTTTTTCCTTAAATCTTTCTCTTTCAAAAAATTGTTATCTTTGATTTTCTATTTTGGTTCTTTTACCATGTTTAATTCTCCTTTGACCACAAAATTATTTTAAAGAGGAATTAGTTGAACTTATACTAAGTAATTACTTAATATTCATATCTTCTCTCCCATTACCCTATCTATCTTGTCTACAATTCACTATTATCATACCAGGACTAGCAATTTCTGATCCTGACCTCTTCACTAATTCAAAACTTAATGTACAAAGTTTTTCCACCCATAGCCTTTATTTTATTTTATATTTTATTTTTTTAAATTGGAGTAGATCGACCCTACTCTCGCCCAGTTCATACTCCATTCCCTTCTGTTGATCAGGAGTAGAGGCGTTTCCCTTGTTTCCTGTTCACATAGGGGTTCCAAACTCACTCTCTTTTTCTCTACTTAGGCCTCAATGGTAGAGTTTTCACAACTTTTCTACAATGTTGGTGGATGATGGCAACCACTCTCCATACTGAGGGTACTGGGTTAGCAGTTTTCTGGTTACTGCTTTTGACTCATAGTCAGGAGCCCTTACTCTTGTGTAACCTCTTCAACAGCTGTTCTGATCAACAGCTGCATAATATCAGGGTTCTTGTAGTGCCATGATGTGCATGAATAGGTTTCCCTGCAAGTTCTTCTGGTGGGCGACCCTGAAGACACACTATGCTGCAGTCTGAGCCAGTTTCTTTCCTACCCATGTCCTAGTTGACGACCATCTTCTACCACTACTCAAAGCCTCTCCTTACCAAAAATAACAATGAATACTCACAACTATAAATACAATGCTAAACCAGCTCACAAAAATCACCCACACCCTTCAATATTTCCTTCACTAACATCTGTTGTATACATACCAACTTTTGCAGTGTGGAGTCTTCTCTCCATGAAAGGTTTTCAGACGTCCTAGCTTTCTGTGAAAACCTCACAATCCCCTTCTCTGATTTCTTGATCCCAGATCACCTTCCCTACTTTAGGAAGGACTCCATTATCCATATGCATGGCCTGGGAGTCTATGTCAGCAAACATCCCCCTCTGGCTAGGAAGTTATATCTTGAATCTTCTGATCATCCATACATGTTTTCATCTTGCTCTATTAAACTTAGAGAAAGAAAAGATAGCTAACTATCACTCCCCTTCCTCTCCTGACTGTTTCTTGCTCGACAGTAACTCTGATAATATAGATAAGGCCATTGCCTCTCACCCATTGTGCCAATATATTTGTGTTTGGTGACTTTAATGCTCACCATGCCAAGTAGCTGACAAACTCTGTTACTGATCTTGCTGGCATCCACACTCTGAACTTCATACCCATTCTTTCACGCAAGTGGTGGACTTCCCCACGTTTCCCAAGTTTTGCCCTCTTGGCAACTTTGATTATGCTGTGGTTTCTGTTAATATGTCTATCCCCTCCCCTTCTCCAGGAACCTCCAACCAGCAGAATCTTTTTCTGCTACCAAAGGGTGGACTGGGAGACATTCTGAGATTTTCTGTGCAACGTCCCTTGGAAAAAAGTGTTTAGTCTCCCTGTTGAAGACTGTGCTTCTGAGGCCGGCTTTCATCCCAGCCAGGTTGTTCCACCTTAAACCCCATCTGCCCCTATCCCCAGTTTTCCCTTGCTTACTCGGCCACCATAGTCTCCGGCTTTATTGGAGCCACATGTCTGACTATAATAAGTGTACTTTTTTTGCCTCTGCTCGTAATGAGTGTTAGAGGATCCTCAATGACATTAAGCTGTTGTTTGCTGACAGAATGAAGCAGCATATAGCAGCCTGCAAGTTCAGCTTAAAGACTATTGGCATCTCTGCAAAAGTGTGCTAGACAATCTCTTTATAGATGAAGAGGAGAAATAAGGCCATAAAGATTTGCTTCTGCAAAAGAATGCTGATAATACCATAGATAAGATATGAGCAATTAGGAAGTTTTAAGGAAAATAAGAACTACAAGGAATGTTATATTTACAATCAGAAAGAGACAGGTAAATCCTCTAAGCCATTTTTGCTCATTATGTGTTCCAAAGATTTTAACTATCACAAGACATAATGAAGGCAAGAGAATTTGGAGAAAGAAAAAAAATGTTTGCATGAAGGAATGGAAGAACAATGACTAATAGGGATGATAAAGAGTCAAAGGTGATTTAGTATCTCAAAAAGAGAGGATGTTGATTTCCCACATTGTCAGTGGACGTAGTAGGTAATGGATGAATCGTGTGGGTGAAAGAAAGATAGGGTAACTGCTTAATTAAAGAAATGAAAATAAATATTCAGAGAGTAAATGACAGAAATAATAATTTCTTTATTATAGAACTGAAAGGTCCTCATGAAATGAATCAAGTGAAAGAGATGAAGAGGGAGAAAAAAGAAAGAGTGAAAAATTACAAATAGGAGACTAAGAAAGGAGAAAGAAATCAACAGCAGTTCTGAAACAGAAACATCTAATTTTAGCATTATGATAGTTCATTAATTACCAAAGTAGAAATGATGTAATAATCACAAGTAAAGGCAAAAATAAGGAAAGATAAGCACAATTTATTTTTGTGCATATTACAACTATATGAGCAAGAGAGTAATGCATGATAGAATTCTATACATTGCATTATATGATATGATATTTATACAATATATTGTGCTTCACATATATGATAGTGGCAAACAGTCATTGTAATTTTTTGTGTTATTACAAAAGATGGATATCACAATTACATAGAAAATGATGTGTGTGCCTATATACATCACTCAATCAGTTAAGTGCTGCATGAGATACACACTTGGGCTATCATGTCTCTTTTGATGCATGGCTGACTAGTCAGTAGATTTTTCACAGTAGGTTGCCATTTCTGTTTGTGGTAGACTGGTTGCCAACCAAGGTTATAGAACCCAATCTGTACTGCAATTTAACTCTTAGCTGGAGGGAGAAGAGATGGATTCATACCTTTTCCCATGGATATTTGCACAGAAGTGAATGCAATAAATTCAACTGGAATTTGAACTCAGCTCTTCGGTTTCTCATTCTGAGCCGGTATCCATTGCACCACAACATACATCTATATATAAATAGCAATCTATAAACATCTATGCAGATATTTTTAGCTGTTGTTATATGATATAGTAATTATTCTATCATAACTCATGTGATGAATGTATTTTGATTTTGTATATGACATGTCCTTCCCTTACAAGCTGCAGGTTGATTAAAATCAAAGATAACAAAATGATTTTTAACTACCTAAAATGTACCAAAAATTTGTAAACCCACAAAACTTGATTTAGCAAAAATATTGTTTAATTCTATTTTCAGAATAAAACAATAGACTTTTTTATCAACATTTTTGTGTGAATTAAGGAGAAAAAACATTCTAGGATAATATTCAACTGTCAACTCACTAATTACTCTCTTCCATTTTATAATTTAAGTCTAGAATTATGAATTATTGGCAAAAGTAGGACAAAAACAAAGGGACACTTTTAATGATGCACTTTCGATAGTTTCATGAATAGTTCATAAATTAGATCACTTAACAATAAAACATAAGGGTTGATTAGTGATTGCTAAGCCAAGTTTGCAAATCATTACAACTGTTGTGATTTGATCAATGCATTTGTATGCAAGATTAGATTCAGCTTAGCCAGTACCAATAACTAAAATGGAGAAATATTGATAGAAGAATAGAAAGATGGTGAATTAAAACTTTTGACCATAACAGGGATAAAAAGTTAAAGTTTTTAAAAGACTTAATATTGTTTCTGAGAGATAACGAGTAATGAAACCAAGTGAAGATAATTATACATATAATAATGCTATTGTCAGTAATACTTTCATTTATTTGTGACCACTGACAATACCTTTCTTTTTGTTTCCAATGAATTTCTAGAGCAAAATCATAAGCAATGCATTAACATTATTTTAAGCATTTCACCTAACTCACTGACAGCATGTAAAATCCTAGTTTCAAGGGTGCAGTCTGTAATGTACATGCTGTTCTAGAGGGGGCCCCAATTTTGCTATATTCTCCTAGTAATTATTTACATTTTGACTAATATCTACATCTTTGTTGTATAACATCACATTATTTTGATTGTTCTGCCTCTCAAACTTGTTCAGGTATATTGCCTAGGGGTTCATAAATTTAGTGTCATAATAATTGTGAGTTCAATCCTTGGACTGGGTAGCGCAGACTTAGATTTGGTGGAAAGAGTTTGAGTAATAACTGAGTAGTACTAAATAAGAACAAGACAACATCCACACATATATAGTGGAATGAGAACAATCTACCTCTGTAGATTCAATAAAGTTTTCAGTTTAAAATTCTCTGAAGGTTATCCAAACCAACAGAATCCTGAAGGAGGCCAGAGAGTATAACAGCTAAAATGTTGTGATAACAACAAAGATATTAGTTTAAATGCAAATAATGACAGCTTCTCATCTCATGAATTCAGGCAGATATACTAAATTTAAATGTAGTTTATAGTGAAGCACAAAAATGATTATAACTATTGATCCATTCCCTCACCTCTGACCCTGCCAAAATTTGGGATTTCACTAGATTTGAATGATTAAGAAGATTAAAATTTTGACCATATTTCTTTTTTTCTTTCTAAGATGAAATTGGTTATATAAACATTCTCATGGCAATAATGGGCTGCTAAAAAATTACTGATGTTGGCTCTCTGATTTTTGAGGAAGAAAAATTGATGGCAGAAAAACCTTCATGCCAGCAAAAATGATAATAATTAACAGTTGTACTGAAGAAACAGAAACGTTTGCTCAAAAACAAACAAAAAAAACCAGTGCTGAATTGTATGAAAGTGAGTGCTGGACAATCTCCTCAAAGACTAAAAAGAGACTTGAAGCAACAGAAATGTATTTCTACAGAAGGATGCTGAGAATAGTATGGACCAAACATGCAAACAACAACAAAGTTTTAGAGAAAATTGAAACAAAATAGACACTTATACTGAATGTCAGAAAGAGAAAATTGAAATTTCTAGGGCATAGAATGAGGAAACATGGCTTGGAAAATTTGATACTGACAGGAAAGATTGAAATCAAGGGGAATAGAGGAAAACAACACATAACCTACCAAGTGAGCTTGAGTAAATTGATGACAGAGAAAGGTTTAGGAGAGATAACAAAGACACAAAATTTATTAGACATTTATAAGGACAGGAAACTTAAGAACCATGAGCCAACATAATGAAGAGACATTGCACATAGAAAAGAATTAAAATTGGAAACTGTCAGGTAAATTAAAAGTATTTTTTTAAATATTATTCTCACAGTCATTGTTGCAATCATCATTAATTTTTTTCCTCAATGCAGAAGACTTTTGATGGCTGAGCAGTTGTAATTGAGTCACTTTTTTGCTCATTATTTTTTTGATGCTTGAAGCAATTTTTAAATTATCACTTTCTTCCAAAAATAGCTTTAGTCTGAGCATAAAAATTATTAACTGTTCTGAAAGTAGTTACATTTTCTACATGCACACTATTGTCATCATCTTTCATATTATTGCTATTACAATTTTTTGGCTGTAGCTTTCATCAAATGTATGTCAATTCAAGTAACTTCCAAGGAACCCTTCATCTAATCTAGGGCATGGAGAGTAAATTATTCTCATTTCCCTACCCATGTCTAGGTATATTATTTTTAGTTCTCTTCAGTTATTGCTCACACTGTTTCCACTAAGTCCAAGTACACACTTCCTGTCCCAGTGATTGAAATCACAATTACTATGTCACCAAATTTACAAAACAATGTTTTCATCTATTATGCTATTGTCCTATGGAGCAATAGCTTAGAACGTTATAAAAAAATATTTTGTAAAAAAATATCTGAAATATTTGTGTTAGTCTTAATTGAAACTTAAATGAGCATGAAATTGTGCAGGACATAAAGTAATCTTTCCTTGAAAATGCCCTACTTTAGATTGCTTGACTTGAGAAACTCACAAGAATTTCCTGAAAGGATCAACAATGTTTTCAAAAGAATTATGATAAAGCCTAAAAAAAATCTTGCAATGTAAAGTTAGTGATTAGCTGACTGATTTTAGTTTTGGTTTAGCCTTCTCAAACAATGGTCTATTTATTTTCAGTTCTAAGGTAGCATAAAGAAAATTCTTATATTTGGTTTGATTCAGATGCAAACAAGTTACCAATATGTATTTTGATTCTTTTTATCATATTTTGACATTTCTAAATTGGTTTTGATCAGAATATTATTCTGAATAATGTGGAGAAACATGAAATAAATTAGATGTTTGAGTTCAATAATGGCACAAGACAGGCTTTTGTTTAAACAAATTAAATAAAAGATACTCTTCAAAAAATAATATTTTACAATTAAAAAGTTTTGTTGTCTTCAGATATTTTATATATAAATTTCTCTTTTAGATTAATAACAATCACCAGTGTTCAGGGGGGAAGTATAGAAGAAAATTTTAGTAGAAAAAAGAGAGTACTGGATTGTTCTGTGATGTCTATCCATCAATATAGCAGCAAATGCTGGACATTCTCATCAAAGATGAAGGAAAGACTGGAAACAACTTAAATGTTGTTCTTCAAAAGGTTGCAGAGGATACCATGAACCAAACATGTTATCAATGACAAGGCTTTGGGAAGGATGGAAACAAAAAGGAAACTGATACTTAACATCAAGAAAAGACAGCTGAAATTTCTGTAATATGTAATGAGGAAAGATGGCTTGGAGAATCTGATACTCACAAGACAGAATAGAAAAAGAGACAGGCAAAGATGTAATGAGGAAGGAGGGCTTGGAGAATCTGATACTCACAAGACAGAATAGAAAGAGAGACAGGCAAAGGCAATGCGTGACATACTTGATAGACTTGAGCAGATGGCTAGTGGAGCAGGGTTTCAGGGGTTGTAACATTAAAAGGGATTTTAAGAACTACAGGGGATAGGAATATGTGGAAGGCTATGATCACCAACATTTTGAAGTAACATGGTACATAGAAGAAGAGAGACGAAAATTGTGAAAATGGTTGCCTAATAAGTAACATGACAATGATTGTTTATGGTTATGTTTGCAGAATAAGGTAGATAGCTGCTAAAGACACCATGTTTGGCAAAGACAGTCCAGTAATTAATAAATCTGAAGCTGAGAAAGAGCAAGCAAATGGAAGTGGCCAAGAATTTAGTGACCAACGTTTAAAAATTAGTTTAGTTTCCTTTTTCTTTTTCTTGAATATTTAAAAATTTCAAAGGCAATATTGAGGTTAATTTTTTTGTGATTAAAGTAATGACAAATAAAAAGTGTCTTTTTTTTTTTAATCATGTCACCCCAAGCAAGGCATTCCACTGCCACTATAGCGCAGGGGGTTACATAGAGGGATTGAGTATAGGAAATGTCAGAAGGAGGGTGATAGACGAGTAAGGAGGTACATAAGGAGAGAGTTGGAGAGAGTGGGTGTGAGTTAGTGTGTTAGGAGGTGTCTATTGACCTTACATTTAAACTCCTGGAGGCTGTAGCCATCGAGGAAGCAGGCATGTGGTAGGGAATTCCACAAGCGGGAAGTGCGAGGAAAGAAGCTGTTGGAGTAGAAATTGCGGTGACATTTCATCGGTTTCACTGAAAAAGGGTGGGACTTAGTTGCCAATCTAGTATCTCGTGCAAATTCACATCTAGGGGGCACAAGTGATTTAAGTTCATCAGAGCAGAAGCCATGAAAATATTTATAGAAGAAGCACAGGGAAGCCACATCATGCCAGTGAGAGAGATACTGCAGGCGGTCAGCCAAGTCAGTATCAATCACATTACAGATTCTTCGCTGTATTTTGTCAAGAACCCCCAGGAGAATAGAAGGGGCACCCGACCAGATGTGGCAGCAGTACTCAATACACGGGCGGATGGTAGATTTATATAATTGCAGGATAGATTCAGGCAGAAAGAATTTCCGGGCTCTGCACAGAGAGCCGACTTTCATAGCTGCAGATTTAGCAATGGATTCGACGTAGTCATTCCACTTGAGGTCCGCTGAGAGTGTCAGGCCAAGCAGGCGTAGTGATTTACTCTCTGGGAGGCAAGCCTGTTCCATGCTAATGGGAGGGAGGTGTGGTTGTCTGTGGTGGTTAATTGACAGCAGCTTCATTTTGGAAGAATTGAATTTTACGAGCCATTTCTTACCACAATCCACCACGGATTGGAGGTTCTTCTCAATCTCGGCAGCGAGGTTTGCCTTGTCACCTACACCAGATTTTTGATAGAGGCTAGAGTAAACTGTGGTATCATCAGCGTACATGCTTACTTGTGATCTTATGGTATCGGGGAGATCATTGATATAGATTAGAAAGAGCGTAGGACCTAGGATAGAGCCTTGGGGTACACCTGTGTTTGTAGGGTCATTCTGGGAGGCATGTCCATTTAATACCACCTTCAGTGTGCGGTTAGAGAGGAATGACCGGATAAAGTCCAACAAAAGTCCAGTTATGCCATAGCTTCGCAGTTTCCGTAGAAGGCCAGCATGCCATACTCTGTCGAATGCTTTAGGGATATCCAAGGCAACAGTTCGGGCTTCACCATTCTTGTCGAGAGCCTGGTATATATACTCAGTGATGGTCGTTAGCATGTCAGCAGTGGACCTGGTGAAGCGGAAGCCATACTGTTTGTCCGAGAGGAGCCCGTGGGCTGAACAACCTCGGCATTGATAATGGTTTCGAATACTTTGCGGGGTCCAATGGTTCACCAGTGTTCTTGAATACTGGAACAACAGAAGAAGACTTCCAACAGGCAGGAAAGCAGGAGGAAGATAGGCAGAGGTTGTAGAGCTGAGAAAGGATAGAGGAGAGTTCAGGGGCACAATTCTTCAAAACTATGACTCGGATTCCATCCCCACCACTCACTTTGTGAGGGTCCAAGTTTTGAGATTATGCTAGAAATCAGTGAGGGCGTGATGTAGACGTCATTCAATTGGGCCTCAGTTCTAGATGGGAAATCGGGTGTATGGATTCCAGACGAATCCAGAGTCAAATTGGTCGAGAATCTATGGGCAAAGCTGAGGAGGTGAGGACCTCAAACTCGTTTGTTAGTGGGATATTGAGGACTTACTCTTGCTAAGCACACGTTTGCAGAGGTGCCAGTAGTCTTTGGTACCAAACTTGGAGGATGCTATATGCTGCTTCATCCTGGCAGCAAACAGCATCTTAGCTTCGTTAAGTATCTTTTTATACTTATTATGAGCTGAGGTGAAAAGGCGCCTGCTTTGGTCCGACACATGGCTACGATAAAGCCAGAAGAAGTGATTCCGGAGGGCAATGGCGGCCGAGCAAGTGGGCATGAACCAGGGAAACGAATGGGATTTAAGCTGAAATTTCCTGGCAGGGATGAATGCATCAATGCCAGCCTTAACACAGGAGGAGACCTCTGATGCACAATCTTCGATGCGAAGACTAAAAACATTGTTCCAAGGGATGTCGCAGAGGAAGTCACGGAACGAATCCCAGTCTGCTCTTTGATAGCAGTAGGATATTCTGTTGGTCTGAGTTGCTTGGGTAGGGGTGGAGTGGAATGAGATGTTGACAGAAACTATGGCATGGTCAGAATTTCCGAGAGGGCAGAGCTGTCTGGTGGAGTAAGAATTTGGGGTGGAAGAGAAGCAGAGGTCTAGTAGCGAGTCCCTTCCATTAGGACTATTGGAAAAACGCATGAGGAAGTCCACCACGTCAGTAAGGGATTGGGAGATCGAAATATTAAAGGTGTGGATACCAGCAGGGTCAGTTACAGAGTTTTCCAGCCACTTAGTGTGGTGGGCATTAAAGTCGCCAAACATGAAAATATGGGCAGATGGGTGTGAAGAAATGGCCTTGTCGATATTGTCAGAGATGCTGTCAAGCACCAAACAGTCAGAGGAGGAGGGGGTGGAGCGGTAGAGGAAGAAGAGATAGCTAACAGAGCTTAGAAGTGAGAGACAGAAGCACATGAAAGACTGGTCCAGGGATTCAAGAGATGTTACTCTAGCTAGGGGGAGGTGTTCACTGACATATACACCAAGCCCATGCATATGGATGTTGGAGTCCTTCCTGAAGAGGGGAAGGTAACCAGGAACATAGAACTCAGAGGAGGGGATAGACGGGTCAAGGTTAGTTTCACATAGGGCTAAGATATCAGGTGAGTTAGTTTGGAGGAATGCTTCTACGCTATAAAAGTTAGTGCGGATACCACGTCTGTTAGTGAAAGAGACACAGAGAGGTTTGGGCGTTTTCCGAGTAGCTGGTTTGATTTTGGTATTTTGTTTGTTCTTTTCATGGTGTTTTGGTTGAGGAGAGAGGACTAGGGCAGAATCAGTTGGTTACTATTTGCAGGTCTTTGCTGCAAAATCTATGAATGAAGGATTATGATCATAAAAAATGACTTTTAAAACAAATTTTTGGCTAAACGTGATGTTAAAAATGAATGATATACTTTTTAAAAGATTGATCATAATAAATTTCAGTAGAAAACATGGATATTTTTTTATTGATTGTTTTTTCTAGTACCAGGTTTCTGTTTCAAAATACACTTAGAAAAATGGGTCTTCGTAAAGAATCATTTTTGTTAAATGTTCTTCATCATAACGGAACTGAAATATAATAAATCAAGTTTAAGCAACTGAAGCACACAAGACATGATCGATTAGTCTACTAGTTTCTGTTCTTCTATGAATTGTCCCTTTAGGATGTTTATAATCATGGCTCTTTACAATTTCCTGTCCTTCGTGGTTCTTAATAAATTTTGCCATCTCTCTTAAATCTTGCTCTGCCAGTCTCACTAGGTAAGTTGTGCATAGCTTTCCTCTAGCTCTCTTGCATTCAATCTCTCCTGTGAGTATTTAATTTTCTAAGCCTTCTTTCCTTATTATGTACCCCAGAAATGTCAGTTGTCACTTCCTTATGTTAAGTGTATGTATTCTTCTTTGTTTCCATTGTCTCTAGAACTTCATCCTTGCTCACATGTTCAATCTATAATATTCTTAGCATCCTTCTGTAGAACCACATTTCTCTCTTTCATCTGTGATGAGATTCTTCAGTGCTCACTTAGGAAAACTGATATTACATAACTGTTCAGTACACTTTTCTTTGTTTCTAATGATATTTTTCTATTTTTTAATTCTTTACTTATCTTTTTGAAGGTAAATTTTTTTTATTGAAATTTGCCATCAGATATCAGTGTGGCACGTTTTGTCCACTGTCAAAATTCTTCTCCAGTCAAAGAAGGTTACTGAAGCAGTAATAAATCTGTTGAATATGTTGTATTGTTAGACATGCTATTGTTTGTCTTTTCAATCCTTAAATGTTATGTACAGAAAGTTTGTAATGAGCTCTTCCTAGTATAGACTGGACATCACTTGTTTTTCTATAAATCTGTTTCTATTTGATTGATAATTAAGTAAAAACCATCTGGTTACTCAAAGCATAAAGCCTGTCTTCCACCATATGTCAATTACATGAAGTCCCTTCCTTTATTTGTGATGAGATTGTCCAGTATTCACTGACATACAGGAGGATTGATACGACATTGAAGTGAATTCTAGAATTGTCATCATATATTCGTGATTAATATTCATCACTGAATTAAGTGCATTAACAAAGAAAGAATTCATGTTGAAAGAGATTTACTGTGCAAATGAAATGCTTCTCTGTTCATTTCACTATAGACGTGTTGATGTGCTAATGTATAAATGTTTAAATAAAACGAAAACACTGAAGAGGTTCATTTAAATTGAAGTCAAGTTTTGTTGGGCTGTCAATTTGCTCTTTTAGTATTGACTTTTATTCTTGATTTTAAAGCTGATATTTATCACTTAGATGAAAGTGTAATGCATTTTATAGGTGATTTATAGGTTATTGATCTTTGGTTATTTTTTTTTTATATTCTTTTTTATTCGTTTGTCTGTTTTTATTCTCTTGCTTGTGGCTGTATCCTGCTTTTATTGACGTAATTTTATTGATATGAACAGCTGCAGATTTTCCAGTGACAGAGTGGCGGAAATTAATACACATCTCTTTCCATTACTGAACAGTATTATGCCAATTGCTTCACAGGAACAATCGACCAATCTAGACTCACAGAGTTTTGTGATGAACTCCTTGCAAGTTTTTTTTTTTAAGAAAATAAAGCAATATATGATAAAAAGATTTAGAACTATGAATTTAGGATCATAAAAATAGAAGGATAAAGAATACACTTAAAATCATAAAGATATTAAAATTTGTTGGATATATAATCAGGAAAGAGGGCTTCGGGAATTTGTCACTCACAGGATATTCATTATCTCACACTATTATTGCTAAGTTTCAAATTCAACTTGAAATTACTTTCTTTTACAAATTTGAGCATCTTATTAGTTTTGTGCGAATGAAACTCTCATGATGAGCTTACATTCTTGCTGTTTTTAAACACATTGAAATTGGCATCTCATACAGTAAATGCAAAATAAATAAGGGAGATAACACTCATGATGCAGGAAGAAATATTTATAAAAACATACAAACCTTCCCTCAACCAAACATGAAAAATTAAAGCCACACACAGACACACACTAAATTTAAGCATGCTAAAAAAAAAATTTATGAAACACAGCAAAAAAATAGTACTCCAAAAACAACAAAACGAACTAGATGACCCATAGAATTTAATCAAAATTGCTGAAAACAATTTTGAAGTACAAAGGCAAAATCAAATTTCGCAAGTCAGTGTAAATAGATTTTTCTGGCTAATGAAAAGTGAATATTTCCCAAAATAGAAGAGATTTAATGAGCGAGTATGAAGAAAAAAACCAAACATACATGCATATGAACTTTCTGACCTGCTCATTGACCACTTATCTATATATATATGGTATTTTAGGCTGTCAGAAAGACAAACAGATCTCACTATGTAAAGTTACAAGTTTATTTGCCTGAAGAGAGTCCACTTTGGACTTGAAACATGTGTAGTAACACAATTACCCTTAAGGAAACTTAATATATTATACAAAAAAGCATGTAATATTAGTAATAATAATAATAACAATAAATCTACACTTTGAAGAAAATGTTTTTTACAGCTTCTCACACTTTTTTCTTATATATATATATATATAGAGATATTCTAAAGTTCACTCAATACAAGGTTTGAGACTCACTTACATTTGAAATACAAAGGAAATGATAGTTATTCAGTTGTAATAACATCTATGGATGTCAACTATGGCCATCAAAAGATATCATGGAGAAACCTTGTTGTGCTTTGACTGGATATATTATTTTAAACCAGACAAACTTTTAAAATCTTTGGCACAAAGTTGACAGACATGAGACATACATTTTGCTGCCATTAGGCCTTATTTTTCTGAATGTCATTGTCTCTCTTCAGATCACCAACTGACTTGCACACTTTTTCATAAATGTGATATGAATTGTTAGTAATTAATGTCATTTCATAGTTGGTCAGTAACTCTGCTATGATGACTTCACATATGACTCAGTCTCCTGCTTTAGTCAAGCAAAGCCTACCACAAACAGTGCAGGTGAGGTCATGCCTGTCCCCAATACGGCGACAAGTTCCACATCATAAGCTTTTCAAACACTTCTTTTCAACTTGTCTCTTGCAACACTCACACATTATATCACAGATTTTAATTTGTACATGAGTGTTTACACAATAAAACTGGTAAAATAATTGACATTGGTAATATTAGAATGGATTTGCATTGTGGTGAAGAGGAATTGATTGATAGGAACACAATTTTTTAGAATTGTAGAAAATTTGAACAGAGTCTATAGAATGATAAAAAAAAAAAAGAGATTGGAAACAATGGAAAGATAAGAACAAGAAAAAAAATGGTTTTAATAATTGCACAAAGATTTGAGAACAATTAAAAGAATAACAATCAATAAAAAGTGGATAACCAGCAAAAAGATATTTAAAGAAGCCAATGTTGCATGTGGAAACAGTGAGAAAAGATACAGATTAAGAATATTTATTAAAGGTATGAAAGAAATAATATCAATGCTTTCAAGTAAACATCATAAAGAGAATCCTATAAGTTGTGAAAAGAAGTGAATAAAAATTGATTTCTCAGCAATAATATTAAGTGATGAATGTAGAGCTATATTAGATGGATCTGGGTTAAAGGTAAGATTTTTCACCCAATACCAATTTAGTGGTGGGGGGATGAAGTAATGTTTTAGATTAGTAAAACTATGTCTTTTCAAAACTGATGATGTTATCAAAATAAATGCAAAGAATTTTTAGACTTTCTTGAACAAGATATTTTTGAGTGGTACAATTCACATTCGATAAACTTTATGTGAAAGAATATATTCATGCAACACATGCTCTTTCAGATTCATCAATGTTATTGCGCACTTTACCAATTGTTGTCCCTATAAATAAATGCAACATCAATTTTAATTTCTACATATTAAAAGTTTGTTACATTTTGTTTTCATAAAACTTCACACCATCAAAAAGGTAGGAGAATATTTCTTAATTAGAATAAATATTATAAGCTGAAACTGACATGATGTATATAAATATCTTCTGAAAATTGTACCAACAAAAATGATGTCAAAATATATATTTATATTGATATGCTGTCTAAAATGATGGCAACATATATATTGATGTACCTACTATTGAGTATCTTACATTAAGACATAAGAAAAAAACAAAAACAAAATGATCAAAATGCCCTGAGCATGACAGGAGGGATATATATATTTTCTAATCATCCACAGACAGTCTTCTTTTGCTGTATCACAGCTCATTAGTACGGTTAGACATTCAATTGCTTCCAGCCAGATTGAAACCTGACCGATTTGACACCAGTCAAAGATTCTACCTCTAAGCTACACATAAATCCTTCTCTACTCAATGACATAATTATTGCTAAAAAATAAAATAAAAAGCCTTGTTAAAGAGTAAAGAATGAACTGAGCTGACACTGCCTTGCGATTGTCTCTCTAATGAACTGAGCTGACACTGCCTTGCTATTGTCTCTCTAATGAACTGAGCTAATGTTGCCTTGCTATTGTCTCTCTCTATGAGCGTGACAGGAGGGAAATATATACAAATAAATACACAATAGGTTGGTTAATACTAGTTTTATTGTGAAAACAAAGGCTTCCATAATAAAATTTGATATAGTAAAGTAATTCTAAATGGGATTCATTTTTACATAATAACAGAAAATCCCAATTTTATTGCAGAAATCTGGGATCATTTAATAATTTTGGGTGTGGATCAATTTATTATGTAATAACAATAAAAAACTAATCTGAACATTTTATATCCAATGAAACTTATATTAATATTTAGCATAAATTTATCCTGAAAATTTTTCCGACATCATTTGTTTCAAAACAATTTTATGAAAATATTAACTTGCTTACATATGTATCATTTTTCTTTTTTTAGTCTCTCTCTCTCTCTCTCTCTCTCTATATATATATATATATATATATATATTTCAAGCAAATATGACATTTGACTGTTTTACTTTTGAGACAAATTTTCAAATCAAATGTAGAGCATGTATTTTATTGTGGGTGACAAAATTTGAGAATAATAAATATTTGTTAATTTTTTTCGCTTATATCTGAAAAATTACTTTTCTTTTAACAAACTAAGCATTTTCCTTTTGCAAAGACAAGCCTTAAATTACATATTAATTAGTTCTTTCTGTTGATTCAGAGTTTATGTAATTTGTTCATAGATAAAAAAATTGTAGCCAAATTATTTCACCAAATTTTTCTCATTTGTTTTTAAATTTCAGTTAGGTTAAAAACTCTGGTTTCTTTAAACTTTTTCTCTCAATTTGAAAATTATCATAAATAAGCCATACAAATTCAGTGCAAGACAAAACTAAAAAACTTTTTCCAATTACACATTTTAACTGATTGTCTGTCTATATATATAATATATTTCTCACCTATGACTTGTTTTTTTTCTTGTGGTTAGTTTTCAGGTTCATTTAAAGGTCAGGTTTTGAAAAACGTTTTTTCAAATGCTAACATCCCTACCTACTGCAAGACACAGACCCAGACCCAGTCTGTTTATTTTGTTCTTGAATAAGCTCTCTCTCTCTCTCTCTATATATATATATATATATATATATATATATATGGATGTGTGTTGTGGTACAGTGGATACTAGCTCAGAATGAGAAATGGGAGTGCCAAGTTTGAATTCGTTGCATTCACTTACATGCAAATACCCTTGGGAAAGGTATTAATCTGTCTTTTCCTTTCAGCTATGGATTAAATAACAAGATAGACTGAATTCTATAGCATTGGTTGGCAACCAGTCTACCACAGAAAGCAATAGCAACCTACTGTGCAGAAATCTTCTGCCTTGTCAGTCATAGATTGAAAGAGAGGTGATTACCCAAGCATGTATCACGTATGGCACTTAGCTGACTGATATATTCCATAGCCTTAAAACATAAGTGTAAATTTTTACAGCAATATATAAAAGATTTCTACTCATCAATAACAGAATTAATGCTAGATAAAGCCGTCTCGTTAGCCCAGGAACAGGTAAAAATAGGCATAACAAATTAGAAATAATGAAACTTATTTCATTTGCAGACACTTAGCTAAAGAACAATGGAATGTTCAAAGTTACAATGGGATGTTTTGATGGAGCTGAAACCTCTATGTTTATAGGCATGCATGTAATTCATGAACTAAGCAAAATAGTTGACAAAAATAATATACATCACTTCAGAGATGACGGTTTTATAATCCTATGATAATTTTTAAATCTAGAAATGCTTTATTCCTGATATTCAGCACCTTTAACTATAAGTATAGACTATGTTAAAACTATACTTTTATCATAAGGGTAGATAGGTGATGAGTTAAGAAAGTTGAAAGCTCAGACCATATTTCTTCCAAAATGAACTTTGGACAATTTCTGACATAATTCACTCCTTATCTGAGAAGGATCATTCATATTTGGAAAAGTTGATTAATAAAATTGTCCACCATGAAATGTCTGTTGCCTTTAATAATATCCTAGTAAAAGATGGAATCTCATCATTTTATTGTTAAAATTGCTATATGTAATTATAAGTTCTATGCTCATAGTTTCTTCTTTCACTTACTTGTCAACTTTGATCTTAAAAAATTGAAATGTTAATTCTCATTTTCTGTTTTCTTGAATCCTATTTTTTTTTATTGTTCTCTCTGTTTCTTTGACACTGAGCAACCTTTTGCATTTTAGTGACTCTATCATCTTGCTTAGGGTGAAATGATTAAAAAAGAACATATCTATATATGAACACACATTAAGAGTAGTATCACATAATTTAGTGACAGGATTACTGATTTAGAATTTGATATTAATTCTTTTTAGATAATTGATATATCTTTCAAAGCAAGTACCAACGAAAAGACATACTTCTTTCTTTTATTTGACATGTATTTTTTTACATTAATGTCTAAGCATAGCAACATTAATTTGTTAAAATACTCAAGTCAAATTCTTCACAGTTGTTTGAATTATCTGCTATTTTTATTAAATATCAGTTCCACCGACAAATAAAAGGTGTAAATGAAAAGAAGAAACATTGGTACCTGAAAGGGTTAACTGAAATATTTACAGACATTATTACATCTACGAGGCATTGATACAATTAGATTCCTTGTTGTTGCCAGTGTGATTTCTTCATAACATTCTCCCATATTATGAGAGAGAAAGAGAGAGAGAGTGTCGGATGTGAATTTTGACTTTTTGCCATCGATTCTTGATGGGATTAGTATCTGCCAATTGGTCTGGCAGCAACAGCACCTTGATGTTACTGTCTTCCATTTTGGTGCTGAATTGTCTAACTTTGGGTTTCAGGTTATTATTATAGTGAACAATCCATGACAAACCATTATGCTTTAAGCTGTACTGTAACATAATTTTATTAAATATTTCTAGATAAGAGAATTAAAGATCATAACTTTTAAAGTGATTCATTTCCGAACATGGAACTTTATACCAAGAAACTCTTTCCTATGTATTTAACTATTGTTTCAGATGTGAATGATACAGGTTGGAGAGGATAAAGGGTAGATGGCAACAAAAATGATGATGATATTGGTCATAATAATTCTGTGAATGATGACAATTGATCATCTGGATACTTCATCCAATAGTTATTGGATAGATGACAATTCTGAAGA
This sequence comes from Ascarosepion bandense, assembly GCA_037127315.1. Classification (NCBI taxonomy): domain Eukaryota; kingdom Metazoa; phylum Mollusca; class Cephalopoda; order Sepiida; family Sepiidae; genus Ascarosepion; species Ascarosepion bandense. Next base: position 4,846,152 of record JBBBDQ010001308.1, read on the forward strand.
AGATCCAATCCCTCAAATATCTGTTATTATTCATTTTTGATGCGTACAGTTTTCATCACAATTGAGAGTAATAACTGGATTAGAAATAAAAATTTTACACTGAGATACAATCTCATATTCTTTATCATTCAGAACCTATGATAGCAGCTTTTCTTATTAGGCTATGAAAACCATTGACTGCAAGCTTTCATATATAACCATATACTGTTTTTTACCCTAAAATTTCATGTCAAAGTCTGCTTGCATCCAAAACACTGGTTGGGAATAAAAGGAAAAGCTAATGATTTAAAAAACATAATGTGTTGTTATATCTGGCAGTTGAACAAATCAACTGCAACCTCTTTGTTATTATTAACAAACTGTCTAAGATGAGGTAGGGAGCATTAGAATACCTGGATGCAGCAGGATGATTTTAGTCCAAACTCCTGACCTAACAAAGGAAATGGCAGGTACTTGCTCAGGTGTCCTTGTGGGTGAAGAAATTGTTGGAAACAAATAAGTGACATAAGGATTTGACTGAGTTTGACTTTCATAATGTTGGATTGAATAATAAAATGTCTGATTCCTTTATAAGCAATTGTAAAAGCCATGAGAATTTTTGTAGATTTAAAACCAAATCCCTTTTTTACACTATTATCTTCTTTTTGACATTTTGATATGTCTTCTGATATTGTGCACTTTTGTGCGAAGAATAATATATACTAATTTTTAAAATATTATATTTAATTTTTGTATATTTCATATACAACTGTATCTTTCCCCACTAAATTATAAGAATAAAGTAATAAAGTGTGTCTGATACAATAGTGTGTGTTAAATAATGTTATATTCCCCAAAATAAAAATCCATGCTAAAGTTTGGATAAAGCAAAAATTATAAAATAATGAGAATATTTTGATATTAATACTTAGCACAATACTTGGAAGTCCAGAAAACAAAACACCTGAAAGGAAATGATTAGAGTTATAAAAAAAAAATAAAAAAGATTCTGGACAAATAAATGAAGAAACAATAATAATGCATCATATGAGAACTTTGGAGGATATGAAGAAAGCTGGAGAGCACACTGGCCAAAATAGAATTATTGAAACAACATAAGTGAAAATGCCAATATAAAAACTTGACATTATAAATCAAAAAGACAACATGTCAGAATTGCCAATCTCCATTTAAAAATTTCAAATATAAAAATGCTCACAGCAGCTGCAAAATTAAATTCTTGTGTAATCTGTTTTGTGCAAGTATTAATGCTCTGATAAACAATATTACTCAAGAGGATGCAATATTATTGAATTGTGGAAACGAGCCAGAAAGATCTCAACTGAAAATCTGTTTGCTTTCATACACTGATTGGTAATTATGCCTAAAATAATTAATGATGTCAGTGATTACACATTTTTGTAAATTGGCAAGAGATATTCTGTTGGTCCAGGGAGACTGCAATGAATATCAAACTATACCAAGATTTGTTAGCTTAAAAGTGACTTTGTTTTTATGTTAATAAATTGCATCTCATAAAGAAGCTTACTGCTTCTTTAGGTATTGAGTAAAGGTATTTGTCACTATGTAAACATTATTTAATAATAATCATCTTGCTTACATCTTTTTCTTTCTATATATATATATATATATATATATATATACTAGCAGTATAGCTTGGCATTGCTCGGGTGTAATGAAAGCTTTAAAACTAATCCATGGTCCTGGAGCTCAGACTCTTTGGACGTTGGCACAAAAGACTAAAAAGCAATAGTTGTTTCCAGTTAAAGCAAAACCGTAGACTGAAAGAAAAATGAATGAATGTAAGTCAAATTTTGATTTCCTGGTATCAATATCAAATAAGTTCTTTTCATCGTAAACTGAATTTAGAAGGCTAAATAAGTCCTCTGAGTAAATGATATCATGGCTGAGACTAAAAACTACAATTATACCTACTTAGAGCCAAACCCGAAGCAAAGACTAAAATAAAAGGGCTGAAAAAAATAGACATACAGGCAGATAAACAGACACACACACAAACATTATGCCTTTTATATATATATATATATATATATATATATATATATATATTATCGATTTTCTGCACTATTGTAAGAACTGCAACCTTGAAACTTCTGAATATCGTTTCTTATGTCTTTGTCTATGAGTGTATCAAATTTGATTAAAATCGGACCACTCCTTCTATAACCCGAATTTTTTGAGTATCGATCTTCGATATTTATTGGGGGTATCTCAACACAAAACCTAGCTTAGAACAATCACAGCCACTTATAGTACAACTGTGTAAATTTTCAAGAAAATTGGTTCAGCTGTTTTTGGAGTCTATAGGTAATGGACACACACACACAAAGTTCCATTTATAAATAAGTTTAGATAGATTTAGATTAGATTAGATTAGATATTGTTAAATATAACAGACAATGAATATCTATTATGTTTAATCATGAGCTGTTCTAAACATCATATTTTAGCTTTAATTTCTAATAATTATTTTTAATAAAGACAAAAATTGTCACTTGGATATCTTTTTATTATGCTGGTTTTAAAGTTTCAGCTCACATGGGCCATCATCACAGAGCTTACAGGGATGCTAACATAAAGACTTCCACCATTAAAGATGATATTATCTTGTAATGACATAAAAGAATTGCTATGCGTCAATAACAGTCACCAAATAGCATCCCTGCAACCTCTGTGAAGATGGCTCATGAACCAAAATAGTCTCTAGGGAAATCATTAAAAGAATAACTAAAACTATGATCTGTTCTCCACTCCAATCTCTAAAAAAATAATGATTATGATAGGTGACAAATTGGGGTTAGTTTCACCTGTTGAAGTGACTATGATCTTATGAAATTTGAAATTGTTTTATATGTAATATATATATATTTGAAAATTCAGCTAAATTGAAGGTTTGCTCCTTTATCTTCCTGAAAGTTATTATCAGACAATAATGAATAAATAATAATGATGAAATTAATACATTACTGTATAACATTACCTTAAAATTTTAGCTCCTTTTGCTTAATCTGCCCATGGGGATAAAGATACTCAAAAGGTTGGCAGATTATAAATTATAGGTACCCACTCCGACTCTGTAAAAAATTGGATGCCAAGCTTTAATGGGTTAAATAGTTTCAGCCTCATAGCAAAGTAATAAGTGAAGAAGATAAAAAACTTGTTATTAAACCCAGATAATGGGCCCAAACTGTTGTCCTATTGATGTGCATGTGTGTATATATATATATATATATATATATATATATATATATATAACAATAATAATAATAACATTAATAATTGTTATAATATATTTCAATCTGTCTCGAAAAACCCACCGAGTATAAATGCAGAGGGGAAATAAAAAAAGAAACAAACTAAGTCCTTGAACATACGTCAAAATACTCGCTGAAAAGAAAAAACCCAAAGACGAGAACCCTAACACTAAAGCGCTCAATACAAAAGTAGAGCAAACAAAAATGCTGATGATACTGGTCATAATAATTCTGTGAATGTTGATAGATCATCTGGATACTTCAGACTTGCCGAACTTGCCGACTTGCCCTGACAATCTGTTAGGTGAAACCTAGGTAGGTCTGTTGGCTCTAAGTTAGGTTTGTTTATATATATATATATATATATATATATATATATATATATATATATATATATATCCACACATGCACAGTGTGCGATAGATAAATTGTCATCTAATTTCTGCAAAAATGAAAATACCACTGACATCTCATTTTAACAGATATATTTACCATAATTACACAAAAATATCTTGAAATAGAGTAAATTTATTCAATAAAATCACCATTGGCTTCAACCCCGGCCTGCAGATGACCTCAGAGTCTTCTGTAATTCTTCTGGATGGTCTTCTTGTTTAAATTGGTGAATGCTGCCATAATCTTTGCCTTCAGTTCATCTTCATTTTTGTTGGTCACTTGCTCAGCTGCAACCCACACATAATAATCAAGGGAGTTGCAGTCAGAAGTGTCAGGTGGCAAGACATAAGGGGTAATTTGGTGCAGAAATTGTCTGACAGACATGACTAGGTTCTCATGCTTATATGGAATGGTTCAGTCCTGTTGCCAGACAGTCTTTCAGCAGCCACCCTCACAGCCATACAAAAGGACTGATATTACATAACAGTTCAGCACAATGATATATATTCAGCACCGTTCTATTGATATTTTCTATTTCTTAATACTTTACTTAGCTTTTCAAAGACAACTTTCACTGTCCCAATTCATCTTCAGATATTAGTGTGGTACTTTCCATCCACTGTCAAAATACTTCCGAGGTTACTGAAGCAGTAATAAATCTGTTGGTAATGTATTGTTAGACATGCTACGGTTTGTCTTTTTAATCCTTAAATGTTAGGTAGGGAAAGTTTGTAATGATGTATTCCCACTATGGACATCACTTGTTTCCCTATAAATGTGCTTCCATTTGACTGATAATTAAGTAAAAACATCTGATTACTTGAAACTGTACATTCTGTCTTCCACTATATATCACTCACAATGAACTGGCTCACTAAACTGAGCTCTCCGACTCACTCCCCATTAAATAATCACCACTTATTGACCTTTTCAACCAAATAGTAAACTGTCATAGTGAAAATATTTTTTGAAGCTCTCTAACATATATATTCATCTATATGAAACATAGGAGAATTCATCCTTCTTAACAAAGTTTAAATTTTGGTGATAAAAAATTGACAACTTATTTACTGACGAGTAAATGACGTTTGTATTAATATCCTCATCTTTGTTGTTATCAGAACATTTTGGCTGTTATACCCTCCAGCCTTGTTCAGATATCTCGCAATCTAGCTAACTTTAAGGGAATTTTGAATAGAACTTTTTATTTAACTTATATGGTATATTATTCCCATTCCATTGTGCACATCTAGAGATATCTCGTAGTGTTATTTTTACTACTGTCCAATTATTACTTACCATGATTTTACTAATGTCCAGTTATTACTTACCATAATTAATAGCTGGACAGTAGTAAAAAGTACTGTACTATTCAGTCTGGAGGCTGAACTAACAATTACTATTCTACCAAATTCACAAACTAATACTTTAATTCACTAGCCTAGAACATAAATTGAATAAAGAGTTCAGTTCAAAATTGCCTAAAGAATATGACAGAAACCTGAAGAAGGTTAGAATATACAATGGCTGAAATGTTGTGATAATAATAACAAAGGTGAGAAAATTGGTCTTGATGTAACTAGAGATTTATGAAATTCAGATAGCAATGGTCATGGCATGGCCTCCATGGATGACCAAAAAAAATTTTATTTCCTGAGAGCAGACAATAGACACCAAATGTGTTTGGCTTGGAGAGTATCAGTTTTTATCTTCAATGTTAATAATTTTATCAATATGTACTTTTCAGAAATTCATAGACATACTGTCTCCAGTATAGAAGAGTTAAAATCTGCCCGTGTATCGTGCAGACATTGTTAATGTATCAAGGATGGAGTTTGACTTTGATCAGTTAAAACCATTTTAACAACAGATGTGAGAGCATATGTTGTTGATGTCATCTCCCCTTGAGAGTATATCAGTCTAGTTTCTGCTGCTTTTTCTCATAGGAGATTTTTGTATAAATATTACTGAAGAGGCATGAATTATTAAGTGAATAATTCACTGTGATTTGCATCGGTTGAGGAGATGGCAAAGTTGATGAAAATATAATTTCAAATGTCATTCAGACAAGTATTTGTATCTTGTCGACTGTATGACGATGTATTAATTAATTATTTATCCTTTTCATGTTAAAAAAATCTTGTTTTTTTTATTTCTTATTGTTTTCTTTGCATCTAAGATCCATGAGTCAATTAGAGAAATCCAGCTCCATGTAGATCAACACTTGCTAATTTTCTTGGCATATAAAAGGTGTTACTCCAGAGATTACACTAGTCAACAAAAAAAAAAAAAAAAAAAATTAAAATGGCGTCAAGACACCAAACATCTTTTTAGCTAATTTAAGAGCTCTGAATCTGAAAATGTTTTTTTTTCTTGGTTAGCTACCATTTTTGCTGTGCAGAAATGCCTCATTTTTTGAAAAAGAAAACATTTTTTTCATTTGTTTTCTGTATATATGATATTGACTGATGGCATTATTTCTCAAAGTAAAATCATAGAAACCTCTCAATCTGTATTTAAACCAACAAATATTGGTCTGCTTATTGAGAAATACTATTTTTTTCAATAACAATCAGAACCTAAATCTTTAAGAATAACCTAATTGAATATCAGTCAGTTAGTTAAGTGCCATATGTGATACACGCTTGGGCGATCATGTCTCGAAAGAGACATGACTGACTGGGCAGAAGATTATCCCGCAGTAGGTTGCCATTGCTTTCTGTGGTAGACTGGTTGCTGACCAAGGCTATAGAACCCAATCTGTCCTGCTATTTAACCCATAACTGGAAGGAAGAGATGGATAAATACCTTTCCCAAGGGTATTTGCGCGTAAGTGAATACAATGGATTCAGCTGGAATTCGAACTCAGCTCCCCGGTTTCTCGTTCCAAGCCGATATCCACTGTACCACAACGCAAAGTATTTTTATCAAATCATTTAATAAATAAACTGCAGGAATAAAACCTTTGGTAAAAATTTTCTCTTTCTGAATTGTCTGCCATGTTCCCCTGAATATTCTAGCAATAGTCAGTCATCATTCGTTTGTCCCACTCTCCCTAGCAGCACTCTTCTATTGTTTTGACAGCCTGATGGAATCATTCTCACATCACAATTATCTGGAAATTTATGCAGATGGCTATGTAAAAAATAAACCTTAATATTTATATTAGCATATTACTTATAAAGTGTATTACTGATAAAATTAATCAGTTAATTTTGGCAATAAACTGGAAAAATTCAGTACATCTATTTTAAAATTTCTGATAAAAACACTTTTTTGTTATTAAAATAATTTATTTTGGGTGGCTGACATAAATTGCTCACCCTATCTGAATCTACAACCTTTATTAACTAAAAGTTGCATTCAGCCAAAATCATAAATTGATCTTTTTTCCAAAAATGATCAATTTCAGTACAACAAAAATTGTAGCTAACAATGAAAATCTAAGATCATTTTCATAATCAGCACTATCAAATTAGCTGAAAAACGTGTTTTGTTTCTTGGCACTAAATATTGTGTTGACTAGTGTTATTGAACTTATTACTTAGCTAAGAAGAAAGAACTGACTATTAACAGAATAAATGAGAAGGATTTGACAATGAAAATAGCACAATGTGTCCTCCTTTCTAAACACCTGAACACGAGCAATACAAGACTGATCAATAACATATATTTTATTCCTGAAGAAATTTTGATCTTATTAAAGAGATCCTGTATTTTATGAATGTTTGTTCTGAGTAAAAAAACTAATACTTAGTAAATTATGATTTTTGAAATTTTACATTAAGTGATCCTGAAAATAATTCCCAATCAGTTGTTAACTGGGACAATAAATGGCTTGTAAATGTTAATATCTTTAAAGTGAAACTGCCATTTTTTCTTATCATAGAGGATGATTTTGCCTTCCAACAGCATGGCTGATGCTAACCTCCAGAAGAGCAACTTATTGTATGTTCTTGGGCTCACATTACCCACAAACATGAAGTGGAATAATTATATTGAAATATAATTTCTCTGATTAGCTTTTGTTATTGGTACCTAGACTTACTTAATTTAAGTGCAGTACTAGATTGGCAGTCATGGCAGATTATTTTACAGTTGAAATAATTAGATGTAGCTAGTGAAACTCTCCTTCAGCTCCATGCTTTCCAGCCAACATTGATTTGACTTACTGAAGATAAATGTCAATTGTTAATACTGTTTTCTTGATTATTCTTCTATTGTTCTAACTCCTTAATAATGTTTTATTTCTTATTTCTTCACACTCAGTAACTTCCTGGGTCTTACTAGCTTTACTGCTTTGCATGGTGTGAAATTATTAAAAAAACGTTGAGCCTAATCATACCTCCACTCCACAGATTTTTCTGCACATATGACATTTATTAAATTTTTTAAATATTCAAAACCTTTCTGATCTTAAAAAACTTTTTTTTGTTTTTTTTTGTTTTATGGCATATCAACCTCAGCAGGTCATTTATTGCCAACTAAATTTTATTTATTTATTGCTGGTAATACCTTTTTCTTTCAACAATTTATTGTTGTTTTTATATAAGTTTTGTGTCTAGTAATACTTTTTTCTTTTTGAGTACCAAGATTCATTGGGATTTTGTTTTTTATTTTTAGGGAAGGGTCTCAAAGTCCTACCCTGTTATTTAACCCATAACTGGAGGGAAGGGATGGATTAATACCTTTCCCAAGGGTACCAGTGCTTAAGTGAACACAGGGTATTCAACTGGAATTCGAACTCGGCTTACCGATTTCTCTTTCCAAGCCGATATCCACTGCACCACAACACACATCTGTCACTAAACATTTACAGCACCTGGTATTCCCAAGTGGTCACTCATCTAAGTACTGACCAGGCTCAACGTTGCTTAACTTTGGTGATCGAGTGAGAACCAGTGTATTCAATGTGATATGACTGTAAGCCTCTTAAAAACCTGAGAGTAAAAGAAAATATAATCATCAACAACAGTAAGAGAGTAGGCCAGTGGTTAGATGCAAGTGAATAACAAAAACAAAATCCAAAACTTCCCCTACACCCTAAAGAGTTAATGCCTAGTGTATGGTGGTCTTTCAAAGGTGATATTCATTATTCATCCTTGCCTCGTGTTGTGGAGTATCAGAGTGTATGCATGAAGAATTGAAAAAAAAAAAAAAACAGCAAACACTTGTGAATAGGGATAGTCAAATTTTGCTGCATGCTTCTCAATCAATTGTCCAAAAGCTGCAGAGCCTGAATTATGAAGTTTTGTCTCAGCCTCCATATTAACTTTTCTTGCACTTCCCACCTGTGGAATTCCCTTCCATTTACTTGCTTTCCCGACAGCTACAATCTCCAAGATTTCAAATGTAAAAACAATAGTCATCTCCTATCTCACTAACCTGCATCCTCTCCCTCATGCTCCTTTCTCCATCCACTCTAATTTCATCATTATTCTCATCCTTCTCTCACCCACTTCCTGACACCCCCTATAACCTGTCACTCTTTCTCATAACTTTCCTCCTTATGTAACCCCCTGCAAAACAGTGGCAATAAAATGCCTTGCTTGGGGTGACATGATTATGAAAAATATCTCTCCTACTGATCAATAATTTAAGCATTTTGAGCTTTTCATTCACAATAAAACAAGCTCCATGAAGGAAGAAGTAATTGAAGTGTTTGAACTGTTCATGATATCAAAGTATGAGAATTTATTTAAAGATGAGATCAAGGATTTAGAGGTACATTGGAGAACAGCCAATCATCAACATGGTATCTATTTTTAACTTAATAAATTAGTCATTTAACATTTCAGGAGTGTCTTATTCATTTCTTATTGTCCTTATCAGGTGTAGTCATTGGATCATTGCACAATTGAGTACCTGGCCAGCTCCTTCTTTGTCTTGTTAGCAGGACAATGTCTGAGTCTTATTCAATGGCTGTTAGTGATGTTGTCAGTATATATTTTTCTCTGTTTGCCTAATTTTTTACCTATGGTGGTATCTTGTAAGATAGTTGTGGAAAGACTGTTAGCTTTTATGAGGTGCCCATTACATCTCTTTTTGATGGTGGATATGAGGACTTCTAACAGTCTTATTTCTTGTTTGATTGTCACTCACAGTATCATTTGTGATGCAGTCTACACAGAAAATGCCTACAATGATTCTGTAGCATCTCACTTGTAATACCAGGATTACTTTAAACACATTGTTCGAATTATCTGAACTTTTGAGCAGTATCTTGGAAACACTGAGTAATTATTGTTCAATGATATTAAGTTGTCATAATTATTTTCACTCTGTTGAATAAAAGCATCCACTGAGTATTAGATTCTGCACTGATTTTGCTTATGCAAATTTCTGTAAAGCTTTCTACCAAGGTAGTCACATGAACATATTTGAATATTCAGCATTTGCTGAACATTTACAAAAATTGATTTGCATGTTATTGTCTGATTTAGAAAAACAAAAAAAAACTAAAAAATAATTTTATGTGCATAATTGTAGTCTAGAGCAATTTTTAATTTTTTATGAAATAAAATAAATTTTACAAGTATATAATTATCCATTAGAAGAAAACAATCTGTGGAGGACACAAAATTTTATTATGGCTTTAAAAGAATACAATTAAAATGTACATATACACAAAAAATATTTGTTTAAAAAGTGTGATAAATGGTGGTGTTCAATCGAAAAAAAAAAGGTATAAATTTTGTCCTCAAGTTTGTCATACTTTTCATTATCCTTTTTCTTCTACTATAGTTGTGTATAGACTTAGATATACTTTTTTTTAAAATGATCATTATTAGAAGTTTTTTTTTTATCTTTAGTGAAGTGATAGATTTTCTGTTAGAATCTGTTGTAAAGAAATTCACTTTTTCATAGAGTTTATTAAACACTGATAGCAAAATTATTTGCTATTAATTTCAAAGAAAGTTAATTCAACCAATCAGATTTCAGTTAATACAGAAATTAAAGATGGCAACTTTTAGATGCTGACTAATTCAAATACAGAGAATGTTGTATGTAAAAGCCATAGAAGTAGTAAAATAAATTTACTTATGAATAACTTGCCATTGGATGAACCAAAGTCAACTTATTTATCAATAAATCAAATAATAATTACTATTCAGTCCTTGGAGCCAATAATTCTCAAGAGATCTTTCAATTTGTGGAGTGGTTGCAGCTAGTAGGTAGGGTGAAATGAAAGTTTTCTGAGAAGAGTTGTCCTTAGGATATCATTCAAAGAAAGTATCACCTTACTTTGACATTACAAGTCAGACATGAAACTCAGCAATTCTTATTAATATAAAGTAAATATTTTAGAGGCTAGATTCAAGAAAAAGGGAATACAATGGCTTAGTATATATTGGATAAAACTGTGGAAATAAAAGAAGGAATAAAACAGAATAAGAAAGGAAGTTATCAATTTTTGTTATGTAATAGGATTTTGAGAAGATAAAGTATAAAATGAGATAAAAATTTATTTAAAGGTGAATATTAATAACAATCTTGATAGTTATTCTGACATCAAGTTTTATAAGAAATATCTTTAATATTAAGAGTTCAAATGAAAGATAAAAACAAATAATATTTGGCTGGTATTCAAGTAAAAGATTTTTATAAAATGTTGAATATTTAAATAGTTTTTATCATAAACCAATGACTGACTTTGGAAATAATAAAACATAAAATGAAATTCTTTCACCAAAAAAAATGGCTACCACTTTTGAGATGTATTCACATATGATGACCATTCTGCAAATGGCAGCCATTTTCTTCTTTAGAGATTTTTAAAAAAATATGCTAAGTTTATACATTTAAAGGAAATTTAAAAACCAGTTAATTTTCACCTGAGGCATACAAGATTATTCAGTTGAATGTGATATTTCACATAGTCTTTTTTTATTATTAAAACTCTGAATTTGTATTTTTGTTTTGGTTTGATCAAAAATTAAGACACAGTAGCTTAGCTCAAGAAATAAAGAAAAGTTATATTCATTTCTTCACAAAAGATCTGTCCAGCTAAATTTTCTTCGACAACAAAATCCCTCACCAAATATAAAGACATGTCTCCAGTTCAATCAAAATAGCTATAAAATGTTTAAACATTACAAAAAAAACAAATTACAATATTTCTCAATATTCAACAGTATGACACTAAAGTTCAAAAGTAATCTGAAAAGATGTTTTAGAATGAATAATTTTCAATCAAATTTGTCATGGTTGTCAATGAGGGTAGCAAATTTTTACCATTGCATCCCAGGAAGTTAAGATCATTTGTCTAAATTCTTACTCAGCCACTTTCTTTCATATGACAAGATAATTTGTGTTGATATCTGGCAGTGGGATAGAGAACAGGGAAAAGTGGGTACATGCCATTCATTGAATTCTATTCATTACTTCAGTGTAAACATAGCAATTTAGACCTGATCAAAGATTTTTCAGATAAAAGAAGAAACTGAAGTCATTGCAACAGATAAACTCATTATTGATTCATTAAACATAAAATTGAAAGTTCATTACAATGGAATAAGCATTAGATCTCCCTAATTGAGTTTTACTTCCACTGATGTGTCAGAGATCTGATAAGGAATTTAAGCAATCTGATCATCGGAAAATATTTTCTCTTAAAAAAAAAAACAAAGTTGTCAAGTTGGTTGAGAGAGAAAAGGTTGCTTTTGATATAAACAAATAACAGAATACAACATAATCATCATTTGATCAGTAAATGTTATTTGCTGTTAATGGATTATGATAGCTGTTAGTGTTTAACAAAAGACATTAGCAGAAAGAGAAATAATTGAATTTAGATTTGAATGTCTTACAATATCATAACCTGTGGCTTAAAGATAAAATAATGGTGGTTGAGTAAAGACAAAGAAACAAGAAGAAAAACTTGCATTGAATCTGTTATCAAAGGAAGTGGTTAAAATGAAGGAAATCATCAGGAGACTTACACCTGTAATCAACTGTATACTTGATATAATAACAGTGAAGGTAAATACCAAAACATATATTTAGCTGAAAAAAGGAACAAGTTTCTAATTCTTTAGTAAAGTTTATGAAAACAGTTTTAAAATAAAACAAACTTTTGCCTGAAATTTAACAAGACTACTCTTCCCAACCTATTAAATACGACTGATAAAATAAGCCATTTGTATACAGGAAACATTTGGCATTCATGAAGTGAAAAGTCAGTGTCGGTTGAAATTTATTAAAATGGTTTAGCAGGAAATTAAACTTCTCAAGTGACATTGCTTTTATCATTTGGTAAAGCTCTTTGTGGTTGAGTCTAAAGAGTCTAATAAACAATTCTGTTCTTTAAAGCCTAAAGAATTCATTTGCTTCAAACCATTTTTCATCATTGAGCTGAAAAAAAAGAGCTGATAGCTGACCTAATCATCATAATGAATGCAACAAAAAGGAAAGAAAACTATGAAAAAAATTGATGATAGATTGAAATAATCTAACAGCATTAAACTTTTACTTCTATGTGCCATATCTCATCAAAATCTTGGTGATCATGGTCCACCATGATTTCCTGTCCTTTGTAGCTCTTAAGAAATTTTGTCTTTTTGCCATTTTTCTTCAACATTCTTCTGCCATCCATTTGCTGAAACTTGCTAGGTAGATTATATATAGTTTTCCTTTCTTCCTTCAATCTGTCCTGTCAGTTTAAATTTTCAAAGCCCTCTTTCCTCATTATGTGCCCTAGAAATTCCAACTTTCTCTCTCTCTTTGATGTTAAGTGTAAGTGTCCTTTTTGTTTCCATTTTCTCTAAAACTTTGTTGTTGCTCACATGTTTGGTCCATGATATTGTCAGTATCAAATTTTCAAAGCCCTCTTTCCTCATTATGTGCCCCAGAAATTCCAACTCTTTTTGATGTTAAGTGTAAGTGTCTTTTTGGTTTCAATTTTCTTTAAAACTTTGTTGTTGCTCACATGTTTGGTCCATGATATCGTCAGTATCAAATTTTCAAAGCCCTCTTTCCTCATTATGTGCCCCAGAAATTCCAACTCTTTTTGATGTTAAGTGTAAGTGTCTTTTTGGTTTCCATTTTCTCTAAAACTTTGTTGTTGCTCACATATTTGGTCCATGATATTGTCAGTATCAAACTTTCAAAGCCCTCTTTCCTCATTATGTGCCCCAGAAATTCCAACTCTTTTTGATGTTAAGTGTAAGTGTCTTTTTGGTTTCAATTTTCTTTAAAACTTTGTTGTTGCTCACATGTTTGGTCCATGATATTGTCAGTATCAAATTTTCAAAGCCCTCTTTCCTCATTATGTGCCCCAGAAATTCCAACTCTTTTTGATGTTAAGTGTAAGTGTCTTTTTGGTTTCAATTTTCTTTAAAACTTTGTTGTTGCTCACATGTTTGGTCCATGATATTGTCAGTATCAAATTTTCAAAGCCCTCTTTCCTCATTATGTGCCCCAGAAATTCCAACTCTTTTTGATGTTAAGTGTAAGTGTCTTTTTGGTTTCAATTTTCTCTAAAACTTTGTTGTTGCTCACATGTTTGGTCCATGATATTCTGAGCATCTTTTTGTAGAACCACATTTCTGTTGCCTCGGGCCTGTTTTTAATTTGTGAGGCGATTGTCCAGCATTTACTGCCCAACATATAGGAGGACTGATGTTACATAACAGTTCAATATCCCTTTTTTTTTATTTTGGATAAAATTTTTTGTTTCTTAATATTTTAATTAGTTTTTGGAACATGTCTTTTGCTATTCCAATGCATCTTTGAATTTAGTGTTGCACTCTACATCTAATGCTAAATTACTTCCCAGATATTTAAATTGTTGTCCTTGTTTGTTTTTAATAATTGCAATTTCTATGTTGGAGTGTCTCTTTTGCTGACAATCATGCATTCTATCTTCTTGCAATTTACTTTTTTCCTTTCTTCTCGCTTTCCTTCACTATCTTCTGTCAAAGTTCTTGTATTTTTCATTCTGGTTCTTCTATCAAAACTGTGCCATCTGCATATCCTATATTGTTGAAGTTGTGGTCACTAATAATTAATCATTGTAAAATATCTAATTTTCCCAGAATTTCCTAAAAATCTATATATCAAATTTTGTGACTTCTGTTGGCGTGTCCATCCACCAAACTTTTTAAAATAGCCATACATTGACTGATTGAAACCAAAATTTAATGAGAAGTGCAAACAGGTAACAGTTGGGGTACAAAGTATACTTGATTCTATTAGGATGTGTAAAAACGACAGAGTAGGGTTTTTGTTAAAGTATTTTTAAAACAAATCTGCTTACTCAAATTTCAGTGATTAGTTTGCAAAATTGAGCGAGACGTAGAGTTTGTAAATCTTGACAAAAATGATACCACTAACTTCAGCAATATTAAATACCATGAGGATTTTAATATGCATCAGAATATTGAAAAGAAATGCTAGTCAAATAATACCATGCTATATCATTATCAGAAAGTAAAAAAATTGTCATATTTCTGTCCATTTTCAAAAAGTAAGATATATACTCTAGTCTTTTTATCAAAATTCTAGAAAAACTGAATAATATTGAAACTTCTGAATTATACTTTCTCTTTTTTATGGCGCTTACTTCAAAGTCATCAGTCACATGACAGATTATGTGAAACATTTTACTTTTAAGTACATAATGCCATTTCTGCTTAAAAGAATTTCAAACATCAGATATTCTGGTTGTTATGTTGGCAATAATCTCTGTTCAAAACAAGATCAAGTGTTGCAGATAATGTCAAGAAAGTAAAATCAACTTCAGTGATTACTCAAATTATGAATATTTATTTTCTCTCTCTAATCTCTGCTAAAGACAATATTCACATTATGTTGTAAATTATATCAAAGATGTAATTTCTTTAAGCCATAAATCAATAAGTATCTGTTCAATTAAACAATTAGTCCACACAGTGAATCATATTTTCATTTTTGTTAGAAGACACGGCAGTGTTAAACCTAAATTAAATATAAATCAATCATCTCACCTAAAATCTTTCAACCAAATAAACTTTCTCTGGACATAAAGTACTCTTTTCAGATAAACAGATTATATAATTCCAGAGGTGTGTACAACTTGAACTATTTAATGGAGTCAAATGATGAACATTTTTGGGGACCAATCCTAATGACAAGTGTATCATCTTAACTACTTATCATACATGGCAGTTAATAAATTTTGAAGTCCTCTAATATTCAGCAAAAATTCAAAGCAAAAGGCAATGTATTGACAGGGATAAATCTCTACAATGAGCACAAAAGACTGAGTTGCAGATAAGAAAGTTAATAATTAAATCATATACAGCAGTGAACATGGGAACATTTCATAAAGATAAAAAAAACCCAGAAATGTGGCTCTACAGAAAGATGCTGGGAATACTGTAAACTGAGCACATGAAGATTGACAAAGTTGTAGAGAAAATGAAAACAAAAAGAACCCTTGAAGAAGAAGTTACTATTTCTAGAACAGAATAATAAGGAAAGTGGATTTGAAAAATTTCATACTGATAGGACATTAAAGGCAAGAGGTGTAGAAGAAAACAATGCATAACCTACCTAACAATCTAATCTAAATGGTTGGCAGAACAAGGATTATGAGATATAGCAAAAAGACAAAATTTACTAAGAGTTACAAAGGACAAGAAGTAGTGGAGAGCCATGATCGCTCACTTCCTGAAAGATCATGGCACAAAGAAGAATATTTTGTTGGGGCATTTTCTTAACTGTCAGAAATGATTAGTAATAATTTATAATTTATGCAAATAGATTTAAACAACAATGTACCTAGTAATTATTAGTTTGATAATTTTGATTTTGAGAAACCATTCTCAAGACAAAAATAACATTGTAATTAAACAATCATTAAATATATAACAAGTGATGAAAAATAGGTTGCTTAAAATAATGTTCCATGCAAAAGACAGTCAACTAAAAAGGATAAATCTTCACAACTAATTCCAAAAGCTGAGCTCCATTGAAGAAAGGTAACATGCATGTGATGGGATCTTCAGGTATTACTCATTTAGTGTTTTTAAAATACAGAGAAACATAAAATGCATATTTAGATATCAAGCAGCTGCAACTTGTTCATAAAATATTGGTTGAAAATTGGTGTGTGTTTAGCAATAGGAAAAATGTTGTTCCTCTTCATAACGAGGCAGGGCCATATGCAGCAAGAATAACACAGTAAAAAGAATGTTGTTTGGCTCCATCCTCCATATTCTCCTGACCTTGCACCAGCCATTACCTTTTTTTTTTTTTAAATCACTGAAAATTACCTTGATGAGATGAACATGCTATAAAAATAACATATTGAAACCTATGGAATTTTATTCAAAAGGTATTAATGAATTGCCTAATAAGTTGTAACAAGTCACAGCAAATAATGGTGGATGTACAATTGAATATAATAGACTTTATTATCTTCATTCTTTTAGAAATTATTTATGACTCAACCTAATGAAATGGTCATCAACTTTTGAATTGACTGATGATCTTATGAACAAATCAAGGAAATGACAATTAAAACACTTTTTTTTAAAAAAAATTCTTGATTGAATTTTTCATGCTACTTGCCTTCAATTTCAACCTATTTGATCTCTATCTTATGGCCTATTTCATTTTAATTAACGACATTCTCTCACACATATTGCAATTTCTGGGATCATTTAGTCTCTAAAGTATCAGTTGTAGTTTCAATCTCACCGCATCCCTCAATGTTTCAAGTGTCCAGCAAAGAAAAAGAAGTTGTGATTAATTCTTAAATCATCGAACAACAAAAATATTGCAGATCATGCTTTTCTTTTACTGAAAAAAATATAAACAAATCTACAGTATTTTCAATTCATTTTAAAGAATGTAAAGCTTTCCCAGTTTTGTAAAATTTATATAGATTAGTTAATAAATTTATCCTTTTTTCAATGATTTGTTTTAAGAGAGCTATTTTATTTTTCACTTCTGTTGTCTCTGTGTCGCAAAAAAAAATTAGCCTTTAAATTTTATTCTCTTTTATCATGGTATCGGCCATGTTTTCTTCCTGCTTTCATAAAAAACAAAGAGGATAAAAGCATCACTTCAACAGAATTTACTGATAACACTCTTTATCAAGGCTATTATCTTGACATACGTGCACATATGTCAGTGCAATGATTTGCAAAATAAAGAACAAAGTCTGAATATCTTGATGAAAATTTGCATGCAAAGTTATATTTGTGCATCATATATATATATATATATATATATATGATTATATTAAATTTGTCTTGATTGCATTAATATATATATATATATATATATATATATATATATATATATACACACAATCAAGGCAAATTTAAAATAATGGCATTATATCAGACAGACAATTATTCTTACCTACAAATACAAGAAAAAATCTTCATAAACAAATTTAAACCAGCACTTAATAGATCATAACCCCCACTCCATGCACACACAACATGTGCACAGAATGACCAGATATTTATCAGACCATATGAACTTACACATGTATGTACACACAACTAGCAAGAATGAATACAGTGACAGACACATGAAATCTTACAAGACATAGGAAGTGTGTGTGTGTGTGTGTATATATATATATATATATATATGTGTGTGTGTGTGTGTCTATGTATATACAAATTAAAAAAAACAAAACCTTCCTCTGCCTAATTGACTCATCGTGTATTATTTTATTACCCCTTAAGGTGGAAAGAGATTCCCTCACAAGTATAAGATGTGAACTACTACCACACACAAAACAATGACTGACAAGCACTGTCTGTCTGAAGAAGGTAGCAAGACTAGAAACATGTGTAGCAGAATATAAAATAAAAAAAAAATATACACTTTTCACTCATAGGAACCACTGTGACATTCCCATGAGATATATATATACGTCATCCACAGACAGATCTGTTTTGCTGTATCACAGCCCATTAGTATAGTTAGACTCCAGTTGCTTTTTAACCCAGGATTGAAACCCGACCGAATTGGTGTCAGTCGGCGATTCTCCCTCTGAGCTATGGGCGCTTGGTAGAAGGAGGCAAACTTTTTAGCATATATATTATCATTATACTATCATTATACACACCCAATAGCTGAGAGTGTTCTAATTCATTGCTGAATGAACGATGCGTAGATGCTAGAGTAGCTACTGTTTTTCAAAGTTTACCATTCTTCCAGAGTGCTCAATCTCCAACTCCCCACCACCACCATTCTGTAGACTATCAACTGTTAACATTGGGAAGATCTCACTTAAATTAATGAATAAACTTAACCTCCTGAGTTTAAATATTTAATTGGAAAATGATTAAGATTAGTTATTCTTGTACTAATAATATGTACAGCATTATCAGCTCCCACAATAACCAAATTTTGAAGAAGTTCAGGGAATCCAATACAGAAAATAAAATTATACCCTGCTGTAATTGCAGATCCAGAGAAAACTACAGTTGAAGGTAAATATAGAGCTACAAATGTGATCTATCAAGCTACCATCTACCCCCCAACCAAAAAAAAACAAGGGAAAATATAACGTTTGCATCGAAATTTTGACGGGAATTTAGAAATAAAGATTTTATACACACAGGCACTTCTTTATTAACCCTAGTTTAAGGTATCAGACAACCCTCTCCCAAAAATACTGGGAACTGAAGGAGAATTGCCTAAACCCACAGACAAAGTAGAAGCTGTTAGAGACAGCACGTACTTCTAATAGTCTAGGTAATGGATCTAATCTATGTTTAACAAAAAAAAATTAAGATTTTAAAATTTCAATATCAGAATATACTTCTGAATAAACGTAAAAAAATCATTAGTATGTGTTGTCACCATAATAAATTTAAATTCTTATAATTATCTCCTCCTTCCATTTATTCATAATAGAATTTGCCTTTCACATAAATTTGATTTTAAAATTTGGTAAATCCATAACCTTTTCTCTCTTAGCTACCACTATTAACTCAATGATCAAAGCGCATACCTCCCAATACCAAAAGGGAATTTACCACTATGATTCTCCTTGGCTTAACCCTACAGTAACCAACATTTTCCACTTCTTCCTTTACTAGCCCCAACTTCCGGCATAAGAATTTTTCTCTATTCTTTGATTGAATGGGTTGACAATCTATGTCTTGAATTGACATGTTGAAATAGCTATCCCCACTAAATATGATCTGAATTTAAAGATAAATAAATAAATATCTGCTCTGTAAATTAAATTTGCATTGAGCTCTCTGTTGGATCAGTTTTAATATTTAAACAATTTTACAAATGAAGTCAA
Organism: Ascarosepion bandense; assembly: GCA_037127315.1. Classification (NCBI taxonomy): domain Eukaryota; kingdom Metazoa; phylum Mollusca; class Cephalopoda; order Sepiida; family Sepiidae; genus Ascarosepion; species Ascarosepion bandense. The sequence continues at coordinate 4,866,087 of JBBBDQ010001308.1, forward strand.
TCCTCTCAGATTATTTACCAATCTTATCCTAGGTTTTTTACCAGTGTGTGTGTGTGATTCACTTATTTTATGTCTGTCTACTTTAATTAGCATTATAAATAACTCCTTCACATTTAAATATGTTGGAGAACATTTTTGTATAAAGTAAATATCCATAAGCACTTTTAAACACACGGAACAAGAAAATATAAGCACCTACTTAATATGAAGTCAATTGAGTTAATATAGTCTTTCACTCCCTTGGATATTTAGTTTCATCCAATTTGTATAGAATTTCTCACATCCTGATCTAATGATTCATTGAGAAAAATAAACAAGCTAGCTATATATTTTTTTTTTATTCATTTTTAGATTACACTGTTTTTTCTTCTGACAGTCAACACATTTTTATTTTTACAACAGTTTAAGTTTAATATTTTCATGACTATAAATTTTAACTACTATACTATATATATATATATATATATATATATATATATATATATATATAGTGAGAGAGTGAGAGAGAAATATTGAGCAATTACACATAGATAGTTTTTCTAAGGACAGAATATTTAGTTGGTGGTGAGAATCCAAATTTATAAATAATATAATATTTTCTATAGCATTATTTTGATTGTTATTATAATTTTGAAATTTCATATCATATTAAATATATTTGTAACTTCATTAGGAAACAAGTGTGTTGAAAAAGGTTTAATGAATAACCTAACCATTGGAATATAAGTGTGATTTAAAAGGATATTTTGTTTGGAGACTAAACCTTCATTATAGGGCAGGAAATATATATATATATCTAATATCAGTTATCCTTTGCTTTGTATATGCTGAGGTTTTTTCTTTTGATCTACTGTACTATGCAGTCACTTTATTTTGAGATATTTGTATATGTTGTAAAAAATCATTAGTAACATTTTTACAATGCTATTTGAGAAGCTTAAACATTTTGATAGTCTTTTATTGTATATAAAACATGTTATAATCTCCATTATAATAAAAACCATTGTGTATTTATTTGTGTGTGTATGTATATATATATATATATATATATATATATATATATATATATATATATATATATATATCCCTCCTGTCACACTCATGGAGAGAGAGACAGTAGCAAAGCAGTGTCATTTCAGTTCATTAGAGAGACAATAGTGAGGCAGTGTTGCCTTAGATCATTCGGTTTACTACCAGTTATTCAACTTTACTAGCATTTATGAAAGCTCTTGCCACTTGGTTGCTCTTTAACAGTGCCTTATTATTATAATAATAATGTCTATGAGTAGTGGCAAATATATATATATACATATATCCTCTCTATTATAATAAAGGCAGTGTATATATACACATTGTCTTTTGGATTATTTTTCTTAAGTCTTAATGTAAGATACTCAATAGTAGGTAGATCAATATATATGTTGCCATTGTTTTAGACAGCATATCAATATAAATATTTTGCTGTCATTTTTGACAGCACATAATGGTATAATTTATATTTAATGGATTTTTAAAATATACCATAAAAAGCGTAAATACTGTTATGTCCATTTTATATATATTTTTTTTTAAATCATTTCATCTCAAGCAAGATGATAATGCTACTAAGACACAAGTTGTTACTTGAAGTGAAAGAGATTGAGAAGATTTTAGGCAAGAGAAAACACTTTAAAAGAACAAGCTTCAAGAAAACAGAAAATAGAGGTTAGCATTAAATTAAAATATTTGAAAAATCAGAAAATAGCTTAACAGGTGAGAAAAAATTTTTAGAAGAGAAAATACAGTTGAACAAAGCCAGTTCAACAGTAACATGGTGAGATCTAATTGACAATGTATTAAAATGCTTGAAAATTTAGTTGAGGACCGTGGGGGAAAAGATCATCAGAAAAGTTGCCATGAAAATATTTGTAGAAAAAACAGAAGAAAGACATTGTTGAGATGTCAGGTCAGGATCAGTTACTGTACAGACCATTCTTTGAATTTTGTCAATAATCTCAAGATATATAGTAGAAGCACAAGACCAGATATGGCAGTAATATTCAAGAGTGGTAAGTTTATAAATGTGCAAAATGGATTCTGATGAGAGAAACTGTTTGGCACAACTCAGTGAACCAAATTTCTTAGCAATAAACCTAGCAATTGATTCAATATAATCTCTCTACTTCATGTCAGTAGAAAATGTGAGTCCAAAGTGGGGCAATGAGATGCTCTTCTGGTGGTTAGCATAAGCCATGCTGATGATAAACGGAAAAGTGATTAAATGAAAGCAGTTCTGTTTTGGTGGTGTTAAAGTGGAATCTCATTCTTTGCTCCAATAAACCACTGATTGGAGGTCCTTTTCAAGTTACCAGTTTCACCTTATCAGACGTGCTACTAGGATAGAAAATGGCATTATTTGAATAACCAAGCTATTTGATTAGAAATGATCAATGATAAAACAAAGTTTCCTCTATAAAGATCACAAAAGTTGAGACAAAGAATGAATAACTAAATATTTTTTTTTATTTGATTTTCAAATTTGAGTACAAATATTAGTTATTTCTGCAGATGAAAAATTGCTATGTTAGACAAGATAAATGACATATATATAAAGTTTGTGTGTAAGGTTAATATAAATGATAAAACCATATTTATTTGATATCAAGTTTTATGTAATATTTACAAATACATGCAGGAACAACTGACTTGATATATACTGAATTACTTTCCAGGATTTCAAGTAGACATATATACAAACTTTGAGTATTATATATATATATATATATATATATATATATATATATATATATATATATATATATATATAGTGTATTGAGGCAGCAGATAATTTTCTAAACATATATTATTAAATATAACAGATAATGAATGTCTATTACATTTAATCATGAGCCATTCTAAACATTGTAATTTGGCTTTGATTTCAAATAAAACTACTGAAAATAAAGACAAAAATTGTCCAACATTTGGATATTTTTTTATTATGCTGGTTGTAAACATAATTAAACATAATAGACATTCATTGTCTGTTATATTTAACAATGTTTATATATATATATATATATATATATATATATATATATATATATGTAAGAAATATTTCTACAAAAACCCATATCAGTTACTTTTTAATGTTGCCTAACACTCACATATTTAATAAAATCAGTGGTTGACTGTAAGGTAAAATAGGGATACATTTGAAGTATAGTTTCCCAGTTTTGTGGATTATTCAATTTAATGCTAGAACTTCCCACTGATGGGGAATTTTTATAACTGCTTTGACATAAGGGAAAGTATTTGTAATAGATTTGCTCAGATTCTCTCAATTAATGAGTTGCTGTCATATGTTTTATTATTTGTATCTTTCACTGACAAATATCAGCACTTGTATTTGATATCAAAAAACACAAGATTATCTTTTCCCTATTGTGAGAAATTTCCATGAGATTAACTGCATGAAAAATGGAAATGACAAAGTAATTTCAATTCTAACTTCTTAAGGAAAGGCATTGATAAGACAAGGATGTGTCTTTTCACCAGATCTGTTCAACTTGTACAGTGAAAATATTTTGAGGGCCCTAGAAATTATGCCTGGATTCGTAATTGGAGGCCACAATTTAAACAACCTAAGGTATGCAGATGATACAGTGCTGATAGCAGACACAGAAAGGAAACTACAAGACCTCCTACAGAAGGTAGCAGAAGAAAGTAACAAGAAAGGACTAGAAATAAACAGCACGAAAACTGAATGCATGGTCATCAGTAAAAAGGGCAGCCCAAAATGCCAAATACAGGTTGGGAATACCAGAATCAAGCAGGTACAAAACTTTAAATACCTGGGAAGTGTTATAACAGAAAACGGAAAGTGCAACACAAAGATCCGAAGGTGATTTGGCATGGCGAAGGAAGCATTCCAGAAGTTGAGTAAGGTATTAAGAAACAGGACAATTTCGCTAGAAACTAGGAAGAGTGTACTGGATTGCTACATGTTGTCTGTTTTTCAATATGGCAGTGAATGCTGGACAATATCATCAAAGATGAAGGAAAAACTTGAAGCAACTGAAATGTGGTTCTACAGACGGATGCTGTGAATATCATGGATCAAGCATGTGAGCAATGATGAGGTCTTGGAAATAATAGAAACAAAAAGGAAATTAATACTGAGCATCAGGAAGAGTCAGCTGAAGTTCCTGGTACACGCAATGAGGAAGGAGGGCCTGGAGAATATGATACTAACAGGCCAGATAGAGGGGAAAAAGAGACAGGGGAAAGCAACAGATAACATAAATGATAGATTGAGGATTGCATGGTGTAACAGGAGAAGGCATGCTCAGAGCCACCAGGGATAGGGAAACGTGGAAAGCCATGATCGCCTACGTCCTGAAGGGACAGGGCATATAGAAGAAGAAGAAAACTCCACCAGTTTTTTTTTTTTTGTATTTACTAAAGTTCACAATAAACAGCTCAAGAGTCACTCAAGGTAGATTTTTACTAAATTATCTGTGGAAGAGAAGGAAGTAGGAAGTGAAGCGTATAAGGATATGTATGATAGATAAAAATTGACTCCTGATGTGAAGAGGTTAAGATTATAGGGTATCTCTGAAGATGTCTATTTCAAAAAAGTAGGAATTCTTTGGAAGAAGCTTTCAGTGAAACATCCTTCAACCACGTGGATGTACAAAGGTGAGTTTTGGCTGCAAAGGTCCAAGCTGGTAGGACTAAAGAATGGAGCTTGTCTGACCATTTGCCATAGAAGTAGTGAGAAAGTAAGTATGGAACATTATTTCTGAGATTAGGGGGCAGTTGTGATTTCAAGTTGGCCTGATTCTTGATAGAGCATGGTAGGAAGAGTCAAATAATTTCTAGATTGACAGAATGGGTCAGAACAGCTCCATCCATTTTTGGTCTAAACTGACTCTTGTAAAACAGAACATAGTAATTCAAATAATTTCAGAAGTGGTGTAAGACTAAATATCTAAGTCAGACTCAGAGAAGAAAAACTCAAATCAAAACAAGGATTGAAATCTACTCATCCTTTGAGCTATAGAAAATTGATTACAATCCCACACTGTAATTTTTTTTTACTTGCTAAAAGGTGATAAGAACATAAGCTTAAGGACTGGTCCAATCCAGGATTTTTTTAAAACTTGAGAGAATGGAATTAATCCAAGAGAAAATATTCTCATAAGAGTAAATTAAAATTAATGAAATAAAAAATGTCTGTGTGAATTTCAACATAGATTGAATTTTGTTAACCACATATAATATGAAGCTGATTGGTAGTGAAGCTCGGGATTAAAATTAATTTGTGTTACAGTTAGAAGATCAGTGATGGAAACCTGTCAAAGTTGAATATAGTGTAAATAACTCTTGACTTGGTAGGTAAGGTGTTTGATTTATACAAAGGATAAATATTTTCGGACATCTTATTTATTAAAAAATAAGATATCTAATGCTGGTATTCTTTCTCCAGTATGTGATTCACCTCCAGAAAATATCAACTTGTTTGAATTGAATTTAATGTCTTCCAGGAACTTTTGATTTAAGAAGAGTTGATCTGAGGTAACTCCAATATGTACTGGATTCACTCTGAGGTATCAAAGTAGATTTTGCACTCAGTATCACACCAGAACATCAAAAGAGCTAGTTACATCAGAGAGTTGACCTAGAAGGTGATCAAGTGCAGTATTGGGCCTAACATGATGTTCTGTACTAAGAGAAAGTTAACTAACCTGAACTGAGGAAATATGTACACAAGACAGCAAAAGACAGGGGAATTATGAAAAAGCCCAATTGATAAGTAAGAAGACATATACAAGAAAGAAATTCAATATTCAAGGTCCTTGAAACCACACACCATCCATGGTCAGGGTTAAATTGATAAAGTTCAGAAGTGAACAAACATTTATTTTATGTATAAAAAATTTGGTCTTGTAATTTTATCAGTCAGTCCTAATATAATGTTATGTTTTAATATAATAAAACATTTTGGTTATTTTCATTCCACTCTCTATATTCTGTGTGAGTCTATCATTTCTTTTCAGGGATGCCACTTAAACAGCAAGCTACTAAAACCAGCAATTAACTGTCACAGACATTTTCGTAATGTCAAGTGAACCAATTATCTGAAAATGATTATCATCTGATTAAGGTTCAGAATGTATTCAGTGAAAAATTTCAAAAAAAAAAAAGAAACAAATTAAAATTTATAAAATATTTTAAGAAAAACTCATTGAAAAAACTCAATCTCAAGATAATATAACTTTATTTTAAAAACTGACATTAAAAAAAAATTATAAAATATTAAAAATTACCAAATGATGTGACAGCATTTCCCCTGATTGTCTATCACCAAACTAAAACATGACATTTTGTAAATGGTAATAATTCTTATTTTAATTTTCTCTCCAAATTAATTTCTGAGATGTGTAGTTACCATTATGATATAATTCACATTGCTCATCTTTGTTGTTATTATCACTACATTTCAACCATTGTGCTCTCAAGGCCTTCTTCAGGTGCCTTAAGAATTTGAGTAATCTTCAGGAAATTTTGGACTGAACACTTTATTCATTCGAATAGATTCTTCTCATTCTTCTGTTCATGCCTATGTATATCTTCTCATGCACTAACTTAATATTGCTCAGTTACTGCTTGCTCTGTTTCCACAGAGTCTAAGCATGGGGGGTGGTGAGATGTTCAACTCACTCACAGTTTAATAAAAATTAACTAACTGTAGAAGATTAGATACATTTATATAAAATGAAATATGTGCATATAAATGTCATAAGGCATTTGAATATTTATAGAATTTTTAAAAAATCGAAGCATTTAAACAATAGCACATAGTATTCACATGTAAGTTGGAGAAGATGGTATGTTCACAAATGTCTTAATCATTCATTTTTGAAAACTAACTTAAATGAACACTCTGAATATTTAAAAAAATCTTATAAAGGATATTTTAGGGCTTACAAGGTGCACTTCTTTTCTTTAAAAAATACTCTGAAAAATACATGTGTGTCTTCCAAGAAAAATGTATTAGTTACCACCATCATATGGATGGTAGTGAGGATCATTTTGTACATGACTGACAGCAGTGATGATTCTGCAGATGATAGTTTAGGGTTTTTCCATGAATCCAGCAATGATAAGGTTTTGGGATCTGAGTAGAAATAAAATTTTGTTGATTGTTTTGTATTTTTATATGCATATTTTTAAAATTTCTAATTCATTTTTATGAAAATAAAATCACCTTTGGACAATGAAAGATGTATACTTACTAACTGCCAACTGGTATGTCATTGCCACACAAATAAAATTGGACAAGTGATTAATGCAATGCATAGGATGTGCATTGTGGTACAGTGGATATTGGCTCGGAACGAGAAACCGGGGAGCCGAGTTCAAATTCCAGTTGAATCCATTGTATTCACTTACACGCGAATACCCTTGGGAAAGGTATTAATCCATCTCTTCCTTCAAGTTATGGGTTAAATAGCAGGACAGATTGGGTTCTATAGCCTTGGTCGGTAACCAGTCTACCGCAGAAAGCAATGGCAACCTACTGCGGAATAATCTTCTGCCCAGTCAGTCATGTCTCTTTCGAGACATGATCGCCCAAGTGTGTATCACGTATAGCACTTAACTGACTGACTGATTAATGCAAACAATACATGGCACAAGTATGTGGGGGACACATGGTGAATGCGTTGTTATATGAGAATGACTTTTTCCTTAGAAAGTTATTTCCAATATTATGGTGCATCTTCCAAGCTAAAAAATATGGTAATTTATCACTTCTTTAGAAAATACAGTGTGATATAGAATAGCTCTTTGTTTGCTTCTGACTATGCCTAGGGAAACTGGCTATTGCTTGTTGCAGATATGTGTTCAGGCACATCTGCGTTTGTTCAACATCCACAAAACCAACATATGGTTTATTTGGCTCTCAGTGTTCCACTTGCCATAATATATGATGACATCACTGCAAATAATGCTGGCCATTATGAAAACACTGAAACTTTGACCACATGGTACTTCCACTATTTATTCTTTGTTTGATTTGCAAAGAACTACTAGTTTTACAATCTTTTTCCATCTTTTCTTTGCCAATAACAAGTCAAGCATTACAACAAAATGAGTCAGGTTATTCAAAGTGCTCGTTTGATGGATATAGAATCCAGATTATTCTAGAATCTGAATAGAAAAGGAAAAAACTGAAAGAAATGCAAGATGAATCAGATATTGACATTTCTGACATTAATAGTGACAGTCTGACTAATTCAGATGAGAATAAAAATGTTGACATACGTGTCAGATCTTGAGTGGACATATGATCACTAATTGATGTCAATTTGGCAGCATTTTTGGAAATGAATGGACATATACACTCATTGCCAAAGGATGCCAGGCAAGTCAACTATTCATCTTTGTTTTGTTTTCTTGTAATTCATTCATTTTATGGAAATAAATGGGATATATATATTATATAATATTATATATATATATATATATATATATGAATGAGATATAGAGAAATATGTGTAATGTGAATGAAAAAGAGTTAAACAAGGTCAGTATGTTCAAAAACTCAGCCATGTTGACTTGCGAAGTTGTGCTAACACAACCATTAACATTAATGGCTTTTAAAAAGTTTCATAAACCAAATTTCACTCACAATGTTTCGTTCAGCTGATGGTATGGTTTTCAAGAACTTCCAAATGATGCCAAATGCCAGATTTATCTAACCAGGTTAGTATTATCAAGACAAGCTTCTTGATAAATTAACTAGTGTAAGATTGAAACCTGGATCTCATGGTCCAAATAGTAATGTTCTAATTACTTGGCCATTATCAAGAAAGAAGATATATTATTTACATTATTTATTTAGCAGAAGCTTCAAACCATGAATATTCAGCTTTCCTGCCAATATTGATACATGGCCAAGCTTACCTCATAATTTTTTATGTTTAGAGTTACTGTAGTGTATCCACTTTTCATCAGCAGTCATCATATGATGCAAAAAAAAAACTTTCTTTTTCTGCTGATTGTAGAAGTCAAGGTAACTTACTGGGAACATCATGGCTGCCTTGTAAACTATCATAGCCTCCTTGCAATGGTGGGTGTCATGGCCTCTTCATGTTGGTAAAAGTTAGACCTGGATAACCTTTTTTATCAAACATCTAGCCAATGGCAGGCTAGAAAATTTAGCCAATGGCAGGCCAGCAAATGGATTGCCCCACTCTGGGTAATGGACTGGCCTATTCTGCAATAAATAAGCTCAAGTCTCTTTCCGGGGTATCTGGACATTTGTCGCTGACATTGTTGAACTACCTATTTGTCACTGATGAAGCAGCTGTTTATATGTGATAAGATGTCGCTTGACGTTTTTCAGCTCAACTTGTATGGTACTCAATGAATCCTTCCTAATGCTTTCAAACATTTTGAAACTTATAATGATTCTGCAAGTTCAGCTTGTGTCTAACAGGAGTCTTCAGGAAGTAATGCTTCCAATTCTTTATCTCCAAAGGTTTTGTTGTGCCAGGGTATTCTTTATCTTCAACATCAAAATCATTATTTCTTAAGCAGCTAAACCAATCTCTGCATATTGTCTCAGACAGAGTATGGTCACTGTAAGTCTCAACAAGTATTCTGTGTGCTTCAGCTGCAGATTTCTTTTGAATAAACTAGTGTAGTAAAATTCTCCACAAATACACTTTCTTTGGCATGAAATCTAATGCTATGTAAAGTGAAGTTGTTTAAACTTCAGTGAAACGACATACACTGAATTTCAAGCTTGCTTATTGTACTTCTTTATAGAAGCATTGCCATCTGAAACTACACACATTTGATCTGTTGGAAAACAATGAGAACTTATTCATGGTCCTAATATATCTAAGGGGTGCTGAAAAATTCTCAATTTGTCTTATTTTCTAAAATGACAAAGCATCAAATTTTTTTAGATGTTGTTGGTTAGGTCAAGATCTTTTCAGCACTTCATGTGTGTCTGTCTATTATTTCTTCAAGTCAAGGGTCAATCATTATGTATCCCCCTTATTTTCATTTCCTCTCTACCTTCTCTTTCATTCATATCACATACCTTTTTCAGTAACCTGCTGCCTTGAGTGAATCTTGAGACTTTTATTGGACTAAGTTTTCGTATTAAAACAATTTAAAACATGAATATTTATATCTCCCTCTCTCACTATATATATATATATATATATATTTGCATATAAAAGGAAAAGTATGACTGCCTAATGACTTGACACATCTCTACTTGTTATTTCATATTTATGCATATAGATAAATTGCTATAATTTGTTCTCACCATTGCATGTATCATGAAGATTTTGGTCTTTGGTGTAATGTAGTCTTTAGCCAACCCTGCCAGAAATCTTTGATCAAAAGAGTAAACTGTATTTTTGGCATACATCCCAAAGAGAGAAGACGTTTCTCTCCTCTGATTCCCTCTGACATTCAGAGCTGGAATAACAAATTTCTAGCATATAGGATATGTCGATTATATTTACGAATATATATTTTCTTGTTGGTGTATTTGTTCTTGCAATTTGCTTAAAGGAAAAAGGAACTATCAACATTTTGTGTTCTTCTTAATGTTTGGAGAGTTTAACTGAACTTTTTTTTTCATTGGCAAGATAAAAAGATACTCCACATGCAAGTCTGATTTTGAAATTGGGTGTTTATGCTGTCACATGAATATTTAGTATTTTTTGAGCTTTGAAAGTCTGTAGTGTCACATGACATGATATTTTATAACTTTTATAACATTCGTTTTTTGTATTGTTATTCGGAAAGAAACTTTTTGCTAACTCGCTATCTTTGCATAAAGTCAATATACTAAAAAAATATTTGGTATCTTCAATATAATAATAATAATATACTAAGAATATACTAATATATATATAATAGTCAATATACTAAACAAATCTTTGGTATTTTTGGTATCTTGAGTAAAGTCAATATACTAAACAAATCCTTCGAATAATACGCGATAATGCTTTCAGAATAATTCTCTTGAGTAATCCACAAGAGAAACAATCTCTTCAGTGACGCACAACACCAAAATGATGCACAACACAGAATACACCCAGACTTCTGTCTGAGTGCTTTATATACTAAAAATTTATGGTCATGTGATCTTAGTAGCACAATTCATTTAACAATTACATTTGTTACCTGGAGATCCATGTTTGACCACATGTGTTGGTATTGACACTTTCTTCTGACATAACAATAACCGAATCACAAGTAACTTTATTCACTGTTGAGAGTTTGGCTTAATGCAGATAGCTTCTAAAATTTGTAATCATTGTTTGCACTTTGATTTGCTGATTATTATTGTTATTCAAAAAGAGTTGTCATATGTTGTTGTTTTTATATTTCAATATATAAATGTATATATTGTTGTATATCAAGGACACATAGTCCAGTGGATAAAGTTCAAATTTTTTTGAGTTCAATACCTGGCTACAACAATGGTGAACAAAAACTTAGAGAATTGAATTAAATGGAGATTACTGAAACATCTTGAAGCGGCATGACTCATGGAACAAGAACAATCTACCCCAGTGAATGATATAAAGGGTTCAGTTTGAAATTTCAATCACCTGAAGAAAATCAGAGCACACAACAGCCAAAATGTCATGAATGTGATAACAAAGATGAGGACATCTATCCAAACAGTATAAATAATGCTGTACATCACTTTGTTAGTGATGACACATCTAAACTTATTTATAAATGGAACTGTGTGTGTGTGTGTGTGTGTGTGTGTGTGTGTGTATCCATTACCTATAGACTCCGAAATGGCTGAACCGATTTTCTTGAAAATTTACACAGTTGTACTATAAGCATCTGCGAGTGTTCTTAGCTAGGTTTTGTGTCCAGGTACCCCCGATAAATATCAATAATCGATAATTGAAAAAATTGCGTTATAGAAGGAGTGGTCCAATTTTAATCAAATTTGATACACTCATAGACAAAGACATAAGAAATGATATTCAGAAGTTTCAAGGTTGCAGTTCTTACAGAAAATTGATAATATATATATATAATAATAATAATAATAATAATATTTATTAATAAATTATAACATTGATATGTTATAATACCACTACAAAAGTAGCTATTTTGTTTCGACACTTGTTGCTATTTCGAAATGAATGGCTTTAAAAGGTTAAGAACAAGCAAGACCTCTTTCATCAGGGAGGCATTATTGTATGTATTGTATTATTAAAAATAGTGTTTCTTTGGATGGGGAATATTATTCCACCCGTACTTGGATATATATATATATATATATATATATATATATATATCTGAGTGAATACAGAACGAAGAATTCTTTCCACGTCCAAAACATTAATTTAAAACAGACGCGATTATATATAGAGAAGTTATGTACATGTTCTAAAATATAATTGTTATATATATATATATATATATATATATATATATATATATATATAAAATCAAGATATTTGTGTGTGTGTGTGTGTCTGTTTATCTGTCTGTATATCCTTTATACAAATCCACAATTTTTATTCGATTCTCACCAAACTTCACACAAATATTCTTTAGGCTGAGTCTGAGCTCCAGGACCATGGATTAGTTTTAAACCTTTCATTATACCTGAGCAACACCGGGCTATACTGCTAGTAAGACTATGTGAGAAAGGTTTTGCCACATATCCTAAATCAAATGTTAGCTTTTGTTATTTTCAGAGACACACTTACCAATTAGGAAGAGTGAATTTGAAAACAGATTTGTTCTTATGTAAGGAATTTGATTTTAATATTGCCTTATTAATGCCTATGAAGTTTAAAAGATTTTGTTATAGATAATGAATTGTAAACATGCTGTATCGCCGAGGTGGATACGATACACAGAAAAAGTGTGCTGTGATATTATTTAGCACAAAATACAATGCTAACAAATATATACAGAACAGTAAAATAGTTACACTAACAAACTACAACACAGAGAGGAGGGGTTTAGATCCCAATAGTTGCCAAAGTAATCAGTTTGAATATTATGCCTCGAATGCTACGATTGTTTACTTGAATAGACAATTGACCATTCCCTCATTGAGAGTGATGCAGGGATGTCAGCCACTCTACAATAAAATGTTTATTATTGTGTAAATTACGTATCTGATGGTTATATTTTCATGTTTATTTTATCTTGTTTTGTAATTTGAGTGTCTCTTATAAATTGAAGGTGGAGCTATTTTTTCTGTGATTGGCACTTGTATAAATGTTATTAATCTTTCTTAAAACTTTATTTGTTCACTAATGATACAATTTGAAGAAACCATTATTCATAAGGATTTGTTTATGTTACTTAGTTCTTTGTAGAAAATATTAATTTGGCTCTATTAATTAATTTTTTATAAGATATATTTGTATCAGTGAAGGCATTCTCTTTTGAAGTTAAATTAATATTTAGTTTGCATATAAAGTTAAAAAAAGTGTTGTATTTGAATATTTCTTTTAGTTTTTTAACATCATTTATACTTAAAATAAAGTTAAAAATTTAAAGTTAGAATAAAAATGTTCAATGTATTGCATGAATATAGTTGGTTCGGTTATGTGAGTCACACAGAAATTTGAGAATGAAGAACCTGGATGTCTGTGAGTAAATGTTGCCAAATTGTTATTAAATGGAACTTGTGTAGTACCTGAAAACAGCATAATTTATATATATATATATATATATATATATAAAAGTTTAATTTTAATATTTGAAAATGAAGAATGGTTGTAAATATTATTTAAGAGGTCTGTACTATCATTAGATTTGTGCTTAGGTTTGTTACCTATTGGAGATACAACCCCAAGTGTCTTGCATAGATTAATGTCTTATAATTCTCAACAAAGTAATCTGTGACAATATCATACAGAAATATAAAAATTACAATAATAATCAATAAAATTCAAGTAAAGTGATTACAAATTTTAGAAGCTTTCCATATCAAGACAACTAAATCTTCATACAAACTTCCCTATGAATCCAGAATAAGAAGTCTAAAAATCCATTTTGTGTCATGCCATATAACACTACAGAATTTCCAAACTGAGAAAATACCAGTCACTCTCATAAATACGAAAAACACAAAATGATACCAAAGATGCAAACTACAACACAGACTTTTTTATCATTTATTTTCATACATTCTTCCTGCAAAATGACTGAAACCTGTCAAAAGTACTCAAAAATTTATTAAAAAAACTGTGTACATATAACTTGTCTGTTGTTATAAAAAAATTGTTTGAATTAAGATTTTCTGGCAAAACCATATGTTTATATATATATATATATATATATATATATATATATATATAATTCTCCTATCATCCAGTTCATACTAAGATTTTAAACAGGAGTAGAAGCTTATTCCTTGTTTTTTGTTTAGGATTGAGTTTTCAGCTCCTAAGTTTTCTCATTCTCTAAACTCTCAGTACTCCCCTTGAGTATTAACATGTTGCTTGAAGTGAACTAATTATATATATATATATATATATATATATATATATATATATATATACACACACACACACAGATAATTCCAACAGTCATAAGAGAGGTATTTATGGATAAATAATAAAACAACTTTATTTTAACATGAATTGTGTGATAAGATATTAAAATATTTGTATTTGATCCAAGGCTAACCAACGCGGTTCTTAAAATGATTATTCATCCAACAGACAACCCGAAGCATAAGTCCTTACTGTAAGTGTCTCATCTGTTTAGGTTATGACAGTAAAATCCTTGATGTAAAGGGTGTGTCATCAGTAATGCATGTGCTCCACTCTACCTTAAACATTGTTGGTTGATCATGCATACTTGAGGCCAGTTCTACTTGTTCCTTCCTAACTATGAGGTATGCATGTAAAACTCATGGAAAATTCTCCTAAATCTCCATTTGTGAAGCCATGATTATATAAGCACTTTGACATGATCTAATAGTTAATGAAGTTGTCTCATTAGAACAATTATGACTGAATAGTGAATTTGATCTTCATTGGGTGCCTCATACTTTCAGCCTTGTGCTACATGTAAGCTACACTTAGAAAATTATCATGATTTTGTGTGTGTGTGTTGTAGAGTGGCTGACACTCCCGCAGTACTCTTAATGATGGAATGACCCATGGCCTGAAATAGTTTAAAAATTCGGACTGATTACTTCAGTAATTATTGCAATCTAAACCTCTCCTCTCTGTGTTATAAGTTTGGCTTTTTCTGACATTGTAACTATTGTACTGTTCTGTGTATATCGGTTTAGCAATAAATATAGTACTGAATAATACTGCAGCACAATTTCTGTGTGTATTGTATCCACTGTGGCAATACAACAGTATGTCAAATCACTATGCTATATATATATATATATATATAAAGTAAGAGAGTTATAATTGATATACTTCAAAATGAGTATTTATCTATGGCTGGATCTTTACTTATGTCATGTCTCCATGATTCTCTGTCTATAATGTATATATGTATGTCGTTCAACTTCACAATGCAGAATTGAATTAACATAAAACATGAGGTAATATTATTTATCATTTCCATACAAATACAGACAATAAAACAGTATGTTTTCCATCATTGTGGCCACATGGCAAAGATGGCTGATAGTTTGCATGAATCTCAATACAAATCTAATAAAACCAGAATTTAAAAAAAAATAATAATGAACTATTTTGCTTCCTAACTTGAAAGATATCAGAGTTTAAAAATCAAAATAAATTTTAAATAATGAAATTAAAACAAAGATAAGAGAAAAAAGAGAATGGTGCATTATTTTTTTTCTTCAAATATTTTTTACTTTTTTGTGTGAATAACCATTATCAAAGCAACACATTTTATCACAAAACTTTTTAATAATCATTCATTCCTTTTTCAATGATCCACACTCCACAGGTAGCACTACATTATTCTTAATTCAGAAATGCTATCCACTTTCTATCAGATTATTTTTCATATTTTATAATTCACCATTTTTTTCTTTTGTAAAATGTACATGAAAATTTAAAACTTGATTGCGCTATTCATTGATCAAGTGACACAACATTAACAACATTTCATATATTTCTATAAATCACTTGAGAAAATTTTGGAGCATTTTAAATTCCCAAAACTTTTGATAATTTCAGATACATATTCATCAAAGCTCTGTTTTATTATTGGTCTAATTCTGATAAAAATCAATAAGCAAGGTTTTTCTCTATCTTGACCAATTTAAGAGAAGAATCTTAATTAGCAATCAGTCAGGCTGTGTAGCCTCCAAGCAGTGCAATTGTAAACCAGATGTTTTTAAATGTTGCTAATGAAAGCATTTTCTGTTCTCCAACAGCAATTAGGCTATTAGCATGAATTTTAATTGAATGTATAATTTCAATTAGTGATGCTTTCTCTTCTGTTAATTGCCATGATTAAGTCAAGGATCCTTTGAATTGTTGTGGATATATTTGCATATGAATTAAATTTATTTCATTTAAACATGACAGTTGTGCAAAAGAATCATACACTGATGGTATGTTGACAAATACACTGATATAAGATTTTGTCAGGTGCCAGAATAATTCGGTATTACAGACAGACACATGAATGATGGATGCAACTATATAAGAAAAAATGTGGTGAAGTAAATTCATGTTAATGTATATTTTTTTGAAAACAGTTTGATACATGATGCCACTTATATGTGTATATTTGAATTACATTTGAATTGTAGCATTTGAAAAAAAAAAGACAAGATGTAACCAACAAATCATGACTGAAGCAATTGGAAATAATTGAATAAAAACGTTAAATTTAGATCATTTTTCCACAAATTTAATTTGAATGTATAACAACATTCAAAATTGCAAAAATACAAGAAAACAGAGAGACCTTGTATAAATTAATTCTACAAGTCTAATTCTTTACACACACATACACACTATATAGATAGATGATGATGCCAAGTCCATAAAATAAGAGAAACGGTGACTACAAATGACAAGGATTATTGTGTTCATTTTTATGTAGTTTTTCTCATTTTCATAATAAAGAATGAATGGTTAGTTCAAGAGTATGCAGAAACTGTCCATCATTCTTATCACCAATTCAAGTCCTTTCAACGATTATCTATTCATTGTCAGGAAGGAAACAGAGTTGTTTCTATTACAAAACATTACTGTCTGAAGATTTGATATGAGATTTCAAAACTGAAGTCATATATATATATATATATATATATATAGTTTTAAGGTATCATATTTATGTATAAAGTGCTCAATATAAGGGATAGATTGTACGTCAATGTAAAAGTGTATACTGTTTATATATGCTGGTCATTGAGGTATAACATCCGTTTATATTGCAAGGTAGATAATGCCCTGTTTGGTCAAAATTCAGTCCTAATATCTGTCCTCTTATATGACAGCAAATGCTGGACAATCTCTTCAAAGATGAAGGAAAGATTCTAAGCAATAGAAATTTAGTTCTACAGAAGGATGCTGAGGACACCATGGACTGAACATGTGAGCAAAGCTGGGGTTTTGGAGAGAATGGATATTAAACAGAAACTTAAGCTGTCTCTTCCTGATATTAAGTATAAGTTTCTGGGACATTTAATAAGGAAGGAGGAGTTATAGAATCTGATACTCACAGGGCAGATACAGGAAAAGACAGACACTGGAAAATGTTGCATGACATGCTTAATGGGCTTAAGCAAATGGTTTAGGGAAAATATCAAGACAAAAGGTGTTGAGAGCTACAAAGGAAAGTATGATGTGGAGGACCACGAGACCTACATCCTAAAGGGTCATAACACATAAAAGAAGAAGGGGTGACACTGGAGTGATTTCTTCAGGACACAGGCTCAGGTTATGGTATATGGAGGCTGTGTGTGTGTATATATATTTTTTTTGTTTTTTTTCACTGGTAGCATAACTCCATGCATAATATAAAACCCTGAGTTTTTCAATTAGTATCTGGTGTTTGCATCATGCATGAAACTCAGAGTTGCACTACCAGTAAGGAAAAACATATATATAATTATTATTAATACAAATTACAGCACTATTTTATTAGAACCAGCACTCAATGCTTGTTTTATATATATATATGAAAGAGACGTTACCCATGGTAAACCCTGACTGATGGAGGCCTACTACTATGAGAGTGAGAGAAATAAATGAATTGATTTTCTAATCTTGCTTTCATTTAAGAAAATTAACTTTTAATGTTACAAAAATATTTTAATAAAAATAGACTGGATATCTGAAAAAACATAAAAAAGGTAAGAATAGAAAATTGCAAGTGACAAAATAATTATAAATGCAATTTGTCAAAAGTTCAAATCAAATTTTGGTTAACGTTATCAACAATTTGGTAAGTAAAAAATCATTGAATTTAAATGCAGAATTTTATAGACTTAACATAGGATTGATTTTCAATGATTAGAGATTACCAAGATGAATCAGTCAGCTTCTGGTTCATTGTTCTCTCACCTGAAATTATGAATCAGAATGAAAAGTTTATGCCTCTTCATCTCTGTTGAAAAGAAAGAGATTATCCACATCATTTGTGATAACCTTGGATGAATTTCAACAACTAAAGGTAAAAAGTAATGTCCAATGCTTCATTGCACTAGTGGAATAGAGAGAATTATCAATCAATCAATGTAAAAGAACATTGCCAGAAGTTATTTTGAAACAAGATTAGACAAGATATTCGCAAAGAATAACTGATATTGCTTCCAGTCTTTGCTGAATATATGAATATTGAATAAATATGTGTTCTAATGAATCTGGAATTTATACTCTCTATATAAAATTCTCTCAGGAATTACATTTGAAATCATTTCAATTTGTAATTATAACATATTCATTACCAACTATATCTATGAACATGTTGGATTATTCTTACAAAAGATTCATAAAAATTAAAGTCTTCAATACACATTTTAAAAAGAGTTTTATTTTTATAAAGTAATATAAATACAACAGAATATTAAAAAAAATGTAATACGCACACATTAAAAAAATTTTAATAATAAAAATCATTATGAATATGTTAAAACATGGTTGACATAAAATAAAAGTTATAAATTTATTACAAGATGTCTCAGCTGGCCCACAATGGCCAACTACTGGTCAGAACTCTGACAGCACAAACTGCATGGGTGTAGTTTGAACCCAGTGGGCATGGAATTCTGACAGTAATGAATTGCTTTGATTTTAGTTTTGATACAAGAACAAAAATATATGAAGATAATATGTTTGCAAGAATTAGAAGGGTCAACATGCATCCCACACCTAAATTCCTTAGTAAGGCAAACTTGCACATGGCAACAAAAGTTTGGCTGAGTTGACCTTCATTCTCTCAATTATCTCCTCTTTATTTCTGCCTAGAAATAATACTACAACTACTGCCCTTTCTATGAGATAAAGAAAAAAATTGTCCATCATTGATGCAGTCTCTGACATAGCACTGGATCTGAAGAACAGAAGCTGGAGATGACACAAAATGCAACACATTTACTTGCAGTAATATCATCAAAGTAAATATGCAAATCCACACTATTTGCATGAAGAGATGTCTTTTTAGGAGAGGATATTAAACTATTTTAAGAAAAGTTATTTTATCTGTGGTAGTAAACTGCTAAAATTATTTATCTTTTTTGAATAATTTTACCTCAATCAAGGCAATAAAGCCACTAAGATGCAAGAGATTACTGAGTGTTAGAACATAAGAAAAATATACTGTTAAGGATAAAAAAACAATAAAAGAACAAGAATTAAGAAGATAACAATTGGCATTGCATTTAAATTTTTGGAACATCAAAGTTGACTGGGAAGCAAGCAGCCAGAAGAGAGATTCACAAGTGCAAAATATGATTAGCATAAAATTACAGTTATGTAGCCATTTTAACTGTAAAATAATGAGATGTTGCCATCAATCTAGTATTGCAGTTAAAGTCATACAGTCTATGTCCCATAGAAGAAAGGACATCAAAACAATTACCATGAAAGTATTTGTAGAAGCTACATTATGGCAGTGTGAAAGAGACTGAAGCCAAGATGTCAGGTCAGGACCAACAATATTGCAGATACTTCATTAGATTTTATCAAGAAACTCTAAATATATAGCAGAAGGAAGAATTCAAAGCAAAGATGAATGGTAGACTTATAAATATGTAAAATAGACTCTGGAGAGAAACATTATAGATTCTTCATTAGATTTTATAAAAAATCTTTAAATATATAACAGAAGCATCAGGCCATATGTAACAGCAGTAATCAAAGTATAGATGAACGGTAGACTTATAAATATGTAAGATAGATTTTGGAGAGGAGCTTTTTAGATTCTTCTTTGGATTTTATCAAAAATTTTTAGAGATTTTTTTATATATAGCAAAAACATCAGATCATATGTTACAGCAATATTCAAAGCATGACTTATAAATATGTAAGATAGATTCTGTCAAGAAAAAATGTCTAGCTTAACACAATGAACAGGTTAAGGATTAAAACTGAATATTAAACCTCAAATTATTATTTTAACATTATTTTCTTGAAACAGAAAAAATCTGTAAAACTCTTGGCTTAAAATTAAAAAAAAAAGTTCCTTTTTGTGTAAAACAGGTGTTTTGTTTCTCATTTAGTGTCTAATGAAATTAAAAAAAAGAATCTATGAAATGTTTACACTTGCAAAAAAAAAAAAACCCAAACATTTTCCTTTTCTTTGTGAATAAATACATTTCTATTAAAAGAAACTTTAAAATGATGTTTGGTTTTTTGCTTGCAATTAAAACCAGATGCTTGGTCATGTGATGTATATCGACAAGACAAATTTCATATTCAACCATTGTCAGAGCTTGAATATTTCCAAACAAATAAGCTATTCTTTATTGTCAAATCTATTTTATTGAGGTATCCTAGTTTTGAGTAAACCATACATAACAATAGAAATATTTTTTATAACCTTTGAAATAAACCCCTGAAAATAATAAAAATGTATTTTTGCATAAAGTGTTTCTAGTTTTATTTATTTTATCATGAAAAAAATGTACTTAAGATTGTACAGTAGCGTTAGTTGGACACCACCTGTAAGAAAAAGTGCACCATGATGCAATTCATTCCACAAGAAATATGGGAACGGTATACTGTACTGCTTGGCATTCACTCCAGAAACTCCAATACAAACATTTCAAAGTGTTTAGGTATCAATCTATGGACAGTGCAGAAGATTCATAAAGAGTTGGATGAGTCTAATAGTGATTACAAAGGTATTGCAGCTTAGAAAACTCCCTCTGATCATTCTGATAAAAAAGAACTGCCAAATTTGTTGGTGATGCCTATATTAAGTGTCTTGAGGAAGTAGTGTTACCATAGTCAAGAGGGTGGCTCCTGGAAGACTATGACTGGCAACAGGACTCTGAATCATGGCACACAAGAAGGAGAACCCAGTTATAGCTGTTAGACAATTTTTGTAACCTCATCACCCATCTGACCACCAAACTTCCCAGATTGCAACCTCGTTGATTATTATATATGAAGCACAGTTGATCGAAAGACCACAAAAACTCTTTGTATCACCAAAGATGAACTGAAGGCAAGGATTATAGCAGCATTCACCAACTTAAACAAGGAGACTATCAAGAATAGTTGCTGGAGATTTCAAAGTCATCTGGGGGCAGTGCTTAAAATCAATGGTGATTACATTGAATAAATTTAGTTTTCAGTATTTCAAGATGTTTTTGTATAATTTTGGTAAATACATCTGTTATTTTGATTTTTGTGTAATTTAGATGACAATTTATCCATCGCACTCAGTATAATGAACCCAACTGGAATTAGAAATCAGAGAGCAGAATTTTAATTCTGAGGTTAATTACACCATTTATACATCCAGGTTTACTTGGCATTTGCAAGTGGTCACTCACCTAGAGTATCTTAAGTATGTTGCTTAACTTTGATGATCATATAAGTACTGCTCTCTCCTCATATAGTCATAAGTAAAAGATTTATGAAGAAAATGAAGCAAAATTGTTTATATTCTAAAGAATAATTTGATTCAGGATCAATTTTTTTCTTTCCTTGTGTGAATATAATTGGCTTTTACTATGTTAGTGATCTATACACTCCAAGGGATGATAATGACTCCTTTCAAGGAATGAGTAGCTGAGTAAGAATTTACCCAGGTTTAAATTCATCCTCTCGTCTTCCTTTCCAGCATCTTGTGAGAAGATACAGTCCAAGACAGCCAGTGGAGGATTAGGTGCAGTGAATGCCTAACCAAGATTTGACAAAATTAATGTTTTTTTATGTTTCACGATTGGCTTGAATTAAAAATTTTTTTTTTCTTGTAGACTGGCTGCCACTTAAGGCTGCTATTTTCTTCTTTATGTGCTGTGTCCTCTCAGGCTGTAGGTAATTATGGCTCTTCACAACTTCCTGTTCCTTGTAGCTTTTAATAAACTTTGACTTTCCATTGTTTCTCCTTTGCCCTATTTCACCATCCATTTACTCAAGCTCACTAAATACGTCATGTGTTGTTTTCCTCTGTCCCTCTCTCTTGTGAGTATTATATTTTCCATGCCCTCCTTCCTCATTATACACACCAGAAATCTCAACTGTCACTTTCTGATGTTAACTATTAATTTACTTTTTGCTTCTATTTTCTTCAAAACTTTCTCATTACTCACATGTTCAGTTCACCATATTCTCAGCATCTTTCTGCAAAAATATGTTTATGTTACTTCAAATCTCCTCTTCACCTTTGAGGAAATCATTTCAGCACTCACTGCCATAGAGGAGGACAGCTACCACATAGCAGTTTAGTAGTATATTCCTTGTTTCTATCAAAATTTTCCTGTTTCTTAGTATGCAGCATAGCTTTTGGAATGCATCTTTGACTATCCCAATACAACTTCAGATTTCAGTGTTGCTCTTACTATCAGTTTAAAGTGCTTTCCATATATTCATTGTTTGATTTTGATATCTCTGATTTGCAATTTGGGTTTATCCTTTTGTTAACAACCATGCATTTTGTCTTTTTGCAGTTAAAGTTTTATCCTTTCTTCTCACTTTTCTTTACTACTTTCTGGAGGAGCTTTTGGAGTTTTCTTTCTGTGTCTGATATCAACACTACATCATCCCTATACCTTATGTTGTTGAGATTGTTGCAGCCAATAATGGATCCTGGTAGGATTTCTAGTTCTCTCAGAATCACCTTGCTGTTTAGGTTGAATATGTCTCGTAAAAAGACACATCCTTGTCTTCTATCTCTTAAACCTAAAGATTCCATTCCATTTTACAGCTTGTGGTAAAATAAAGCAAAGTGGTTAAAAATAAAGAAGTTCTTTAATTCCTTACAGTGGTCATGAGAATTGCCCATAGCAGTGGACTCTTTAAAGAAATGATTCACTGTGACTTACACTATATAAAGTTATAATAATTGCAGACATAACATTATTCTCCTTCTTCTGTGTCCTTCCAGGATATTCTTGATCATGGCTTTCTACAACTTTCAATCCTTTTTTTAGCTCCTTGTTCTGTCATCCATTTACACAACCTTCTTAAGTAGGTTACTCTGTGTTTCTGTCTGCACCTATCACCTTTAGTATATCTTGTGAGTGCCAAATTCTCTAAGCCCTCTTTCCTTATTATGTGTCCTAAAAATTACAACTGTCTCTTTCTGATTCTCAGCACAAACTTTACAATTTTGTTACCATTTTCCTTAAAATCTCTTTGTAGTTCATATTCCATCCATAGTATTCTCAATATTCTTATTTAGAATGCTATCTCTGTTGACTCAAATTTACAGACATCAAAAGCCTTGTCACAAATTTAATCAACATTTTTAATAATTTAAAGTTTATCTTGTGATATATTTCAATTACTGTTTTCAAAAATACCAAAATTATTAGATTTGTCTGAGAAGTTAAAGCAATTATAGATTACTAATGTCTTATCAAATGTCCAATCAGGAAGATTTTTCAATTCTGAAAATGATATTAACATCATCAAGACAAGATTCTCATGGAATGAAGACAAATAGAAGGTGAGCCAATTCTGTAAGTTTTGTGCAATACAATCAGAAAATGAAACATTTTATTCTCCTACTTTTAATAGTCAATGATTAAACAAGAAAATCTGAATTATACAAGTTTCATCATGTTTCCTTATTAAGATCAATTTAGATGCTAAAAATAATGAATTTCATAAAATAATTATTTCTCCCTTTGGACTGTGAGAAAAATATTTTCCAAAATATATCATTCAATATTAACATGCAAAGTGGGTTCTATTTTTCATATATTTGTTTCATATTAAAAAGCATTCTACATCCAGTTTAATCACTAAGTTAATGTTTTCTTCATTGGTGAATATTACAATTTGAATATAAAATTATATACCAGAGAACCACAATCTTTTAATAATGATGTAAAACTGAACCAATTGCAAGCTTTACTCTGACTCAGCAAGTAAAATTTATTAAAAAATAATGCCCATTCAGTTCAAATTAAAATTGTTTATCATTTTCTGATGAAAATATTCCAATCTCATAATTTTTTAAATGAAAACTTGATCATTTTCAAATGAACAATAAAAAATTGTGTAATAATTTTGTATCAACCAAAATGTTTTTAACTAAAAGATAACTGAATTAATGAATGAATTGTACAAAAAAACCTGCATGAGTGTAAAGATTAATAAATGAATTATAAATATGACTTGGGATGTGTGTAAAACAACTGAATTATTGAATGAACTGTGTTGAAATTGGGTGCACAGGGAAATAGACAAATAAGTCTATTAAAAAAAAATGTTATTTTTATCTGTATTGAAAAACATATTGATATTTTAAGCTTTAATAATATTAGGGTTGCTGCTTTTCTAAATGTTGTTTCGTATAAAAATCAAATACAGCAGAATTAATGAGATAATTATGAATGTTAATTATTAAATAGTTTCCAAGATGATCTTATTCACATAATCATTTTTTTTATTAATTTCACCCCAAGCAAGATAAAAGTAACACTAAGACACAAAGGGTTACTGTACAATGTGTTAAGAAACCATGAGAAAAATGCTATTAAGGAGAGAGATCAATAAAAGAACAGGAATTAACTTAGACAGAAGATAACGATTGTTGTTGCATTTAAATTTTTGAAGATCAATGTTGACTGGGAAGTGATGTGTTAGAAGAAACTGTTAACATAGAACTTATGGCTACATCTATCCATTTACATATTTAATATATATATATCACCCTGAGCAAGGCGGTAACGCCACTGATGTACAGGGGGCTACGTAAGAGTGAAAAGATTAGAAGAGAGAAAGCCGGAAACCACATCGTAAACAGGGAACAAACCATTAGAATTGAAACTAGTTACATATGGTGCCATTTTGAACACATTCTAATTTTAATTCCATCTGACTTATAATACTGATAACACCCAGTTCTTGACAGTGACTGTGACAGTTGAAAGTACCTAGATATAGCAAGAAAAAATGAATTTTGGGTATTTATTTATAATTTCAATCCTAATGTATAACACCTCATTTGGAAAGATATAATAACAGTTGAATAGACAGACTTTGTCAGTAGAATTTAATAAAATTGGTTTAGAGATTTAGTACTACCCTTAAATTAGTGTAGTCAAGCTACCAAAGAGAAAAGCTGATCAGAACAATTACCATGAAAATACTCATAGAAAAGGTATAGGGAAACTATGTTACAGTGGTTAGAAAGTGACTAAAGCTGAGATACCAGGTCATGACTAATAACATAGCAGATTCTTTGGATTCTATCAAGAATATCTGATCTATAGCAGAAGCATCATACTGGATGTGGCATCAGTATTCAATGCAAGGATGAATGGTAGATTTATAAATGTGTCCAATAGATTCTGGCAAGGTGCCATGCAACATTACTTTTTTGTAGAGTCAGTCAAATAGGGAATTTCTTATCAAAAACTAGAGACAATATAAAGAACAAATTTAAGCCATCATAACAGTGTTTTATCTGAAAATTGCAGATAGTTATTTTATCGGAGTTGAAATGAAACATTTTCTTTGCTCTGGTGAATTGCAACACCTTGACACCAGAAATAAGGCCAAAGACCCACTGACCTTAGCCTTATGTTCTACCAAATGCTAGAAACTGATGTAAGTGGTGGTGTTGTTTTAGTCTGAACTCTCTGGGAATTGAGGAGGAAAGATTCAAAGATGAATGGACAGTAAAGCCACTGTTGTAAACAACGGCTCATTTGCTGTCAACGCAGAGAAATGCAAAGGTCAAGAATGGTCAAGAAAATGAATGCCTATTCAGGGTTTAAACATAAAAAAAGCAAAGATGATGTAATTTGAGTTCAGCAGGAAGAAGAAAAAATGACTTAGTCAGTTAAGTTGGAGACTTGGGATGAAAAAAAAAAAGGCCAAAAAAGTTAAATAAAATGTGGCTGCCTTTTTAGGGCAGATTTACAGTAGAAGGAAAAAGAAAATGTAATGAATGCGTGGGAGAGACAGAAGATTGTGCAAAGAGAAAGGAAGAGTAGAGAAGTATGAAAATGAAGAGAAAAAAGGTGTCAGAGAAAGAGAGAGAAGATACAATAGAATAGAGACAGAAGGAGTTTAACAGTGAAGAAAAGAGGACAGGGGAGAAAAATAAGAGATTTGAATGCTTGGAGGCTTGAAGCTGAGAGTCCCTGGTATGAAACAAGCAAAGTCATAATAAAATGGAAGCTAAAGTGAAAAAACAAAAAAATACAGATGATTCCCAACACACACTGCAGTGAAAAAATTTCAAACATAAAATGATTTAAGCAATACAAGAAAATCAGTGTTTGATATCAGTATCAGCCTTGTGAGTAAAGTATGTAGATCTACCTCTTCAATGCTCTGTAGATGATTATGGCTCTCCAGAACATCCTATCCTTTGCTGCTCTTAGTAAGGTTTGTCATTTTGATGTCTCTCTTAATTCCTCTTCTGCCAACCATTTACACAAGCTTGTAAGTAGTTTATTTGCTGATTTTGTCTATTTTGAAAATTCAGATATAAATGTAGATATGCAGATGTTTACAACACTGAAACAGAGACAATGAGTTGGTAAGCCTTGAAGATAGATCATCTATTAGTATTCTTATCTAGTATAAATTAAATTCATGAAATACCTCTTCTGAATGCAGTCAAGCAAAGAAAAATTATTTTTAGAAAATGGAAAAAATAACGGATTGTTTATTGACTTTTCTCATGTGTTTGAAAAAGGTATTCCCAGTTTACTTTGGGAGGCAAGATAAAATGGGGCATTCCAAGGGCTGAGTAGAAGATTTCATTAGAAACAAATACAAAGGGTATTGAACTCTTATGTGATATATGTCTTCCTTTATGGCAGCAAATGCTGCACAATCTCATCAAGGATGAAGAATAGACTCAAAACAACAGATATGTGGTTCTATGGAGGGATACTAAAAATACCATGAACTGAATATGTGAGCAACAACAAAGTTTTGAAGAGAATTGATATGAAAAGGAAACATACTTAGCATCAAGAAGAAACAACTGGGGTTTCTGTGGCACGTAATGAGAAAAAAGTGCCTGGAGAATCTAATACTCACAGGATGGATAGAAGGAAAAAAGAAACAGGGGAAAGCAGTGCAGGACATACTTGATGGGCTTAAGCAAGTGGATGGTGGAATGGGGTTTGGGAGAGTATCAAGACAAGAAATGTTAAGATTGACAAGGGATATGGGCAAGTGAAAGTCCATGATCACCTATGTCTTGAATAGACATGGCACACAAAGAAGAAGACTGATTTAAAGACATGCTTATAAATGTACAGTATGTGATGGATTAACTTTTCATCTAAATTATCCAAAAATGAAAATAACGCCAACATTGCATTTTAACAGATATATTTACTAAAATTATACAGAAATATCTTGAAATACTGAAGACCAAATTTATTCAGAAAATATTGACATTGGTATCAAATATAGGCTCCAGATGATTTCAGAATCTCCTGCAACTCTTTTGGGTGGTGTCCTTGTTTAAGTTGCTGAATGCTGCCATTATCCTTTTCTTTGGTTCATCTTTGGTATTATAAGGAATTTTATTTTTGGTCTCTTACTCAACTGAACCACACACATAATAATTAAGAGGAGTTAGGTGGCCATATGTAAGAGACAATGTTGTTGCAGAAATTGTCTTGCAGTCATGACTGGGTTCTCCTGCTTGTGTGGCTTGGTGCAAGACAGTTTTAAGCAGCCATCATCTTGATCAGGGCAGCACTAATTCTGTGTTGAATCTGATGTCCTCATCAACAAATTTGGGATTTCTAATCAGAATGATCAGAGTGAGTTTTCCAAGCTGCTCTACCTTAGTAATCACCATTAGACTCTTTATGAATCTTCTGAACTGTTCTTAGATTCATACTCAAACACTCTGAAATGTTTGTGCTGAAGCTTCCAGTATGGTTTCCAAGACACACAGCATGCACTTCCCAAATTTCTGGTGGAGTGAATTGCATCATAGTGCTCTTTTTCTCACAGCCAGTGCCCAACTAACCCTACTATACTGTGTAGTTGACAAAATCAAAAACACAACACATATGTGTGAAATTAAAAATACAAAATGGCAACAATTTACATATCACAATCTGTACTTACATATCAAGTACGGGTCATACCCTTACTAAAATAGAATAGAAGGTACATTTTTCTTCTGGGACAAAATATACACCTAATCCAACAAAATTATAAAGGTTACTCAAGATTTACTGTCACAAGCTGCCTACCCTGTTTAATTACCGATGGTACATGCCTGGTATAACCAGTTTTTAAATGCAATGTCTCATTTTAACATAGAAAACCATCACTTGCCACAGATTCTTCTCCTTTATTATCTCCAATTGCCATATATTTTTTTGAAAGATAGATAGCTTTTCCACAGCTGGGCATTTAGATTTTTCCTTCTCTTAGATTGATTGATTTTTTATGAATTATCAATCATTCACAAGTTATTGAAAGCCAGAAAATATTTCTAGATTGTCAGAATATTTTTGTCTAGTGATAGTAATGGTTTAGTAATACAAGTCTTACTAATTAACCCATAGCATTGAGAAAAGGAAGTATTTACATGTAAGTATATATAATGAACCTGCTAGGAATTAGAACTGAGCTCTCAGATAAATAATTTCAAGCCATTATCCATTACACCACATGCACATCAAAACTTAAAGCACTTTATATTCTCAAGTAGTTATCCATCTAGGTACAGACCAGTGTTTGTACAGAAACCAATGTTTCAAAATGAAGTGGCCATAAGCCCTTCTCTTAGACTAGATGCCACCCTACTACCCATATTATTTAACCCATAAGTGGAGGTATGGAAAATAGATGGATTCATGCCTTTGCTAAAGTAATTTGTGTGAAAGTGAATGCAACAGGCAAGAGCAGAATTTGAACTCAGCTCATGGATTTGATTTTTGGTGGGCTAATATCTGTTGTATTATGTAAATAGATACTGAGGTCAATGCTAAGTGATGATGGTCTGAAGATTGTGTTCTAGCATCAGACTGTTGCCACTCAGTGTTGATATCAGTGCCTACTTTCAAATTTTCATACACTCTATCCCTGATATTGAGCACTATTACTCATAAATATAACCAACCTTAAACCAGGTTTTTATTCACTGGAATTCATACCAGGCTAGAATTTCAGTTAAATTCAATTCATTCACTTATATGCAAATGCCCTTGGGGAAAGTTATGAATCCATCTTTTCTCCCTCCAGCTATGGTTTAAATAGCAGGATAGATTGGGTTCTACAGCCTTGGTTTGCAACCTGTCTACCACATAAAAAAAGCAACCTAGTGTGGGAAAATCTTCTGTCTAGTTAGTCATGGATGCCCAGACATGCATCAAGTATAGAACTTCACTGACTTATGATATATATATATATATATATAAATAAAATGACAACAAATCTGTAAAAACAGAGAGGATAATCAAAAAATGAATCTAATTAATATAAAATATTAAATAGATAAAATAGAAAACTCAATGTATATTATCTAGAGCAATATGATATACAGAAAAAAAAAGTTTAATTATGTGTCAAGTTTTCTTTTCTGTATATTTGAGATTCCAAATCTTTTTCATATTTATGTGAAGTTTGGTGTAATTTTATACCTTTGTGTGTTAGTGATTTTATTTTATGAATGTTGTTTCTTAAGAAACAGCAGCAGAAAAAGCAAATGACCCTGAAGAGTAAAGACATCACAATAATGCCTTCATGAAACTTCAAAATTGGCATGAAATAACACTGCTCATGTAAGTGACAAACTTCTCTTCATTAATTCTAATAATGTTCTATCCTCTTCTCAATCCTCTTCTATCCTCTTTATGACAAAATAAACGCTTGCCTAAAATGTCTTTCTACAAGTAAACTACTGGAAAAAACAGCAATTTTGGCACAAACATAATTACAATTTAACACTACATATACTCCCAGTCATAATTATTAAGCCACCCCAGTTTTTTAAAAGAAATGATGTATTTCATACTATTTTTAGTAATTATTGCCAAGTGGATAATTCTGAATGAAAATAGAATGGTTCTTTTGTTATTATTACTTTGCAAAATTTTACAAGGCAAGGAAGCAACAATGAACTTGTCCAAGTCACCCTAAATTTTCTTCATTCTTTTATGGATGAAACTGCAATATAGATAATTAGTAAATATTTATAAATTCATTTCATGCATATGTTATTGTGCAGTATTAACAAAAGAACCATTCTATTTTCATTTACAATTATTCATTTGGCAATAAATACTAAACAAATAGTATGAAATACATAATTTTTTTTTAAACACTGAGGTGGCCTAATAATTATGGCCAGTAGTGTATACCGAGTGCCCCTACAGGTAGAATCACTGTACTGATGAGCTGTGATACAGTGAAACAGATCTGTCTGCAGATGACTATATATATATATATATATATACAGTAACATGCATAAGTATTGAATACATGTTATTTTCTGTTATAGCTCTAGTTTATGTTTACCATTTTGCCTGATATTTAGTAAGTAATATCTCATAAAGTTGTTTTAGTTGTATGTGGAAGGAAAATTAAAAACTCATGGTTGAATCCATTTTTTTTTCTCAAAGTTCAAAATTCCCCAATGCAAAAGTATTGGATACATGACACTTTTTTCGAATTTCCAATTGAAACTTTGTATTTTAAAAGACTTTAAATATTCTAATTTTTGATAGTATTGGAATGTTATCTCTGACCAATCAGAGAAGCACACAATTGCTTACAAGATAGTGCTACTAGTCATCTGACTCTTTGATGTGCATTCTGCAATTCAAGAATTAAAAATGGCAAAAACTAAAGAATTATCAAGAAATATGTGCGATAGAATCATTGAACATCACAAAGAAGGACAAGGTTACCAAAAAATTAGCAAAGAAATGAATCTAGCACTAAGTAGAGTAGGAAATATCATCATAAACTATAAGAAGTATGGCGAAGCTACAACAAACCTTCCAAGAAATGGAAGACCGAGAAAAATAAATGAGAGGACTTCAAGGTGGATCAGCAGAAATGTGCAAAAAAAACCCTTCATTACTTGTTCTGAAATTAAAACTGATCTTGAGGGTGCTGGAATTAATGTAAGTAAGGATACCATTAGCAGAGCTCTATATTGTACAGGCTTTCATTCAAGATCAACAAAAAAAGTGCCTTTACTGAAAACCAAACATGTCAAAGACCAATTAAAGCTTGTCGAAACTTATGAAAAGAAAGGTATGCAGTTTTGGGAAAAGGTAATTTGGTCGGATGAAACAAAAGTTGAACTATTCGTAAGGAACACAGTGACAAGCACAATACCATCCCAACAGTTAAGTTTGGAGGTGGTTCCATCATGATATGGGGATGCTTTTCATCAAAGGGCACTGGTGAGTTACAAGTTATCCATGGTAGAATGAATGGTAGCATGTACAAGGACATTCTAAAGAAGAACCTTCAGAAATCTGCAACTTCTTTAGGACATGGTTGGAATTTTGCGCTTCAACACAACAATGATCCCAAATATACCGCAAAACTTACAAAAGAATGGTTTGAAAATAATGATATTAGTACTCTCAATTGGCCAAGTCAGTCTCCTGACTTGAATCCAATTGAGAATTTGTGGAATACTTTGAAGGTTAAAGTTCATAAACGGAATCCACAAAATATCAAGCAATTAGAGAAATTATGCAAGAAAGAATGGAGTAAAGTAATGATGAATCAGTGTAGAAAACTTGTGGCCAACGATAGAAAGTGGCTTGAAGCAGTGGATCAAAACAGAGGCTACACAACTAAATATTAAATTGATGTATCCAATACTTTTCATAGGGGAATTTTGAACTTTGATTAAAAAAAATGGATTCAACCTTGAGTTTTTAATTTTCCTTCCACATTCAACTAAAACAACTTTATGAGATATTACTAACCAAATATCAGGCAAAATGGCGAACATAAACTAGAGTTATAACAGAAAATAACATATATCCAATACAATGTGTATCACTATATATATATATATCTATATGCATACACACACACATTATTTATTTATATAAGAGACTTGTTTAAAATGAAGTTTTCTATTTTTTATGTTAAATGCAAGAAAAATATAATTTTTAAATATATTATAATCTGCACTAAGTTACATTTTTCGGTCTTTATCAAAATTTAAAAACCTTTACCTGATGTGAATGACTAACAAAATAATTCTAACACATCAATTCCTATTGGTTATGAAATTTATTGTCTGGTGGGAAAAAAAAACAAACAAGTTAAAAATAGTTGTGTTGATAAACTTCATTTTTTGTAGTTTTAAAATTTTGACAGCTTCTCCAAAATTAACATCACAAATTGTGTTTTTTGTAAGCATGAAAAAAATTGATACTTGATCATTTTTTTCCTTTTTATGCTTACATATTTTAAAATTATGAACATTAGCTTTCAGTGAAGATCAACAACAAATGATCCTTACCTCCATTACTATAAAAATGTGTCAAATACTTTATTCATAAAGTGAATTTTATTCTTGTTAATCCATAGGTGTTAAGTTGATACTTAGACAAGTTTTGGTTCTGATAAGGATTTATATTATGAAAAAGTATTCACTCATCGTAGATATGAATAAGTCATTCAGTAGAAATAAATTACTATTGCAAATTTTGTAGGCAATCAAAAACAGTTTTAAATACAGATTGCTGATTTATTCAAGGCATAGTTTTAGAGATTATTTTGTTAGTAAACAGTAATGAACCAAATTTGACAAAAAAGTTTGATATGGAATCTCTCACTTTTAGTTTGGCCTTTTAATTCTGACACAGTATTTCTTGTATTATATATAAATATGAAACATCTGAAAATATTCCTGACTTATTTTAAAACCAACCAAGAAGAATATGAAAATAAATAATAAATTGATTTCTTAATTTCAAGGTGTAAATACATTTTATATATATTTTTAAATTTTCAACAGTGTTAATCAAGTAATGATAATTCTGTCTGGATAAGATTATAATATCAAGACATGAGCAGTTGGTTTAGATATACAAATGGCTATCTCTTGATAAAAATGTTGCTTATTCATAAGATATTTTGTGAGAAAGGAAATGGTCTTTATCTCGACAAGCATTTCAGTGAAAACTCTCAATAATGCATTTGATAAAGTTTTCATTTAACAGATTTAAACATTACTTCTCATCAGATATTGTAATCAGTCTGTTAAATGTAGTTAAGGTAAAATAAAAAGTAGAAATTAAAGCAGAATTACGACTAAGGAGAAATATTATTGTTGAAAAAACAACATAAGCTTCCCAGTTTTGTTGCATCCATTTTATATTTTGATAGAAATGAAACTGAATTGGAATAAACTTCTGCTTATGATTTTTCTCTTAAGACCTGCAAACACAAGAAATAATGGATTCAGTGAACCGCTTCTCATAAATTCCATGATCTTCAGATGGTTTTCCCTGATCACATAGCTCAGTCAATGAATTTCTTGCATGCCATACCAAATTGATTATCATTTTGAAAAAAGATATTTTCTTTCTGTAGCTCACCTATTGCAAATACATTCTGAAAGATTAGTTTCTTAAGCAGGTGTTATTTATGGTAATAATCTAAATCTCTTGACAGAAGAAAAATGGTTTTGAAAGATGCAAATATTGGAATTAATATTGCTGGATAAAGGTGCACATGAATCTGTGCCGTTTTAGCTTTGAACTAAATTTTAATATAAAATACCAATTTTCCCTAACCTTGTGAGATGCTTAAATGCACTGAGAGATGAAGATTTGTTAAACTAGCAATGATACCCAACATTGTACTGACCAATTGTTTTTTCTTTGTCAAACTTAACATTGCAAGGATTAGAGTTAATCCCTTCTATACGAAGAATCCTAACGAAAAAATTAGAGCTTTTATATGAATATTTTGCATATTTGAAAACAAAACCTGTGAGCCACTCAAGGTAGGAGGTTACTAAATACAGTTGTTGCCCAGAAATTAAAGCAATAAAATTTCTTAAGCTGGAAATATTGTGCCTGAACAGAGTGCCAAGACACCAAGACAAGCTTCCTTGTTTGAGAGAACTAAAGAATTCATTAAAAGTGTGAGGTCACAAAGGGTGATTGGGGATGAGCTGATATCTCCTCCCTTCATTGTAACCTCCTCTGCTACTATTCAATATCTCCTTGAGAAATTACTGTTGTTCCTAGTCTCAGATTAATTTCATTTTAATTTGCTAATCTGAGTGAGTGTGTAGATAAATGCCATGATAAAATGCACATTTTAAGGCAGGTTTAAAATTGTTTATTATAGTCAGCTCCAAAGGACCAACTTCTGAAACACTACCACCCCCCACCATGGTATAGTGGTAGCAGGGTTTTTATTTCATGCTACAATTTTACAAATTATTTGCACACACACAATTTCTTTTATGTATATTTAATTGGCTTTTAGGGTTTTAAGCCCACACATACAAGCTTTGAATTCATTGTATTCTTATGCAAAAATACCTTTGGGAAAGGTATTAATCTGTCTACTCTCCCTCTAGCTATGGGTTAAATAATAGGACAGACTGGGTTCTTTAACCCAAGTTGGTAACCAGTCTACTGCAGAAAGTAATGTTAGTCTACTGTGGGAAAATTGCCTGCTCAGTCAGTCATCTCTCTTTCAAGACATGATTGCCCAAACATGTATCACGAATGGCATTTAAATGACTGACAGATATTAGGTGAGGAGAAATCTGAAGAAATATTTTTTTCTTTTTCCCTGACTTTGTAACCCAAAGAGAAAAATTTGAAACCTTGAGACCTACAGTCCAACTGACTACCCACTAGAAATCCTAGAATGAAAAAGAAAGCATGACAAATAGCAGAAGTGAAAGAAAAAAACAAATGTAAACATTAATAAAAATAAATAGGAATGATGAAAAGAGAAGAATGAAAAATTATTTTAGTTTCAAATAGAAAAATGACTTGTTTCTGTTTACTTTCTGTAGATGTACATGGGTGGAAAGATCTTTTAGAAGGATAAATGCCTGTTCTTTCTTTGATTGGTGCCACCTGCTGCAGATATTCAAGAAAAAAGTAAGGAAAAAACCCACAATAAAGCCCAAAAGAAGGAGAGAAACAATGTAAAGAGAGATTGACAGATAATGCTTGGTAAATATGAAAAAGATGGCTTAGCAAACTAATGTCAATTCAAATATGATGAAATGAATAAAGAAAGATGTTAAAATATTACAGTATGACATCATTTAGAATTAATTGTCAAGTATTGGCATTCATTTATTTGGCATTTCACTTCTTATCTGAAGTGATGTTTGTTTCTGTTCAGTTCATGAATAAAAGCATTTTTAGATGGTGCAAGTTTTTTTTATACATTCAATATCTATTAAGTGAACTGGAAAGAGAAAAAGGAAATAAAAAAAACATTTGCAGATATTTATAAAAGGCACCAACAGAGTGAATTTTGTGAAAACAAAATTAAACTTATATTTTGTAATTTGCAAAAACTGAGGCAACAGACATATTGACCAATTTTTGAATAATGACCAATGAAAAGAAATAAAATTTTAAAAAAAGCAACACTGTTTAAAAAAAAGGAGGAAGAAAAAGAAATAAAGATGAGAGTGAGAGAGAAAAGAAGGAGAAAAAAATTTAAAAGAATGTTTGAGAAAAGAAAGGTAGATAAATGTGAAAGAGAAATATGGAAAAGAGAGGATCAACAGAGATTAAAGATAAAGAAATGAAAGCAGCACTGATTAGAAGTTAAAATAAAAAAATGAGTTGGAAAAAGGAAACAAAACTGAAAGAGTTAAATCAGGATGTAAAAGTAAAAACCTCTTCATACAAATATTTTTTTGAATTAAATGAATTCAAAGATAAATTAGCAAAGTAGAAAATAGATAAAAAAATTAGTTATATTTTATTATGAGGTCATTTTTCTATAGAACATAACATACAGTGTTGAGGCATAAATTGTCGCCATTTTATATTTTTTTACTTTTGCGTTTGTTTTTGTTGACTTCACAGTATAGTATGGTCAATTAGCCACTGAGAAAAAGAGCACCATGACACAATTCACTCTACTAGAAATTTGGAACCAGCATGCTTGGCATTCATGCCAAAAGCTCTAAAATTTCAGAGTGCTCGGGTATCAATCTGAGGAGTGTGCAAAAGATTCAAAAAGAGTTGGATGCATCTAACGGTGATTATGAAGGTACAGCAGTTCGGAAAAGACTCAAATTTGTTGGTGAGGATCTTAGGATTAACAGGGAGATCTACATCAAGTGCCTTGAGGAGGTAGGGCTGCTCTGGGTCAAGAGGGTGGCTGCTGGGAGATCCTATGTCTGGTAACAGGAATCAGATCCATACCACACAAGGGAAAGAATCTAGTCATGGCTGTTAAACAATTTCTATGATAATATCACAATTTACATCTGGCCACATAACTCCCCAGACTGCAACCCCCTTACTTATTATATGTGGAGCACAGTTAAATAAGAGATCAACAAAACTCATGAAACTCACAAAAGATGAACTGAAGGCAAGGATTATGGTAGAATTTACTAACTGAAACAAGGAGACCGTCTAGAAAAGATGCAGGAGGTTCTGAAGTCATCTGGAGGCTGTGGTTGAAGCTTAAGGCAATTTTATTGAATTAATGTGGTCTTTAGAATTTCAAAATATTTTTGTGTAATATTGGTAAATAAATCTACTAGAATGGAATGTCAGTGCCATTTTTACATAATTTTGACAATAATTTATCTCACACTATATATATATATATATATATATATATATATATATATATAAAGTAGTTTAAACTAATGGATATATATTCCACAGTTTAAGATTTACTTTTTATAAAAAGTGCTCACTACTGAAGTAGAGCATTTACAGATATATAGTTAATATTACTGTTGTTATAATATTGGCATACTGCAACTCAAAATCTATTAAGTTTCAGTGTTCAATACACCATCATCAAGCAATGAAGTGTGGTTCATTCATTCTTCAGGTTATATATATATATATATATATATATATATTGATAAGAAAATTTAAAATAACAAAATTAAATTTTAAAAAAATCCAACATATGAGACAACTGCAGTGGAGTAGGAAGTTATTATATTTTCTGTCTGCGCCTCTTTCACTAACATACGTGGTATCCGCACTAATTTTACAGCGTAGAATCATGCCTTCACAGTAACTCACCTGATATCTTAGCCCGATGTGAAACTAACCTTGACCCTTCTATCCCCTCCTCTGAGTTTTATGTTCCTGGTTACCTTCCCTTCTTCAGGAAGGACTCCAATGTCCATATGTATGGGCTTGTTGTATATGTCAACAAACACCTCCCCCTATCTAGAGTGACATCTCTTGAATCCCTGGACCAGTCTTTCATGTGCTTCCATCTCTCACTTCTAAGCTCAGTTAGCTATCTCATCTTCCTCTACCACTCCCCCTCCTCCTCTGACTGTTCAGTACTTGACAGCATCTCTGACAATATTGACAAGGCCATTTATTCTCATCCATCTGCCCATATTTTTGTATTTGGTAACTTTAACGCACACCACACTAAGTGGTTGGAAAACTCTGTCACCGACCTTGCTGGTGTTTACACCATTAATTTTTCGATCTCCCAATCCCTTATGCAAGTGGTGGACTTCCCCCCGCATTTCTCCAATAGCTCTAACAGAAGGGACTCGCTACTAGACCTCTGCTTCACTTCCATCCCAAATTCTTGCACCACCAGACAGTTCTGCCCTTTAGGAAATTCTGACCACGCTGTAATTTCCGTCAACATCTCATTCCATTCTCCCCCTACCCAAGCAACCCAGACTAGCAGAATATCCTACTGCTACCAAAGAGCAGATTGGGATTCATTCCGTGACTTCCTCTGCGACGTCCCTTGGAACAATGTTTTTAGTCTTCCTGTCGAAGACTGTGCATCAGAGGTCTCCTCCTGGGTTAAGGCTGGCATCGATGCTTTCATCCTTGCCAGAAAATTTCAGCTTAAATCCCATTCATCTCCCTGGTTCTCGCCCACTTGCTCGGCCACCATTGCCCACCGGAATCACTTCTTCCGGCTTTATCATAGCCACGTGTCAGACCAAAACAGTCGCCTTTTCGCCTCAGCTCGTAATAAGTGGAAAATGATACTTAACAAAGCTAAGATGCTGTTTGCTGCCAGAATAAAGCAATGCATAGCATCCTCTAAGTTCGGCGCCAAAGACTACTGGCGCCTCTGTAAAAGCATGCTTAACAACAGTAAGTCCTCAATACCCCCACTAATCAATGAGTTTGAGGTCCTCACCTCCTCAGCGGACAAGGCTGAATGCTTTGCTCATAGATTCTTGACCAATTCGAGTCTGGATTTGTCTGGAGTTTATACACCCGACTTCCCACCTAGAACTGAGGCTCAATTGAATGACGTCCACATCACACCCTTGCTGATTTCTAACATAATCTCAAAACTTGACCCTCACAAAGCAAGTGGTGGGGACAGAATCCCAATCATAGTCTTGAAGAAATGTGACTCTGAACTCTCCTCTGTTTTTTCTAAGCTCTACAACTTCTGCCTATCTTCTTCCTGCTTTCCTGCCTGTTGGAAGTCTTCTTCTGTAGTTCCTATATTTAAGAACACTGGAGAACCCTCGGACCCTGCAAATTACCAGCCTATTATCAACACCGAGGTCGTTCAGCATCTCACAGCCCACAGGCTCCTCTCGGACAAACAGTATGGCTTCTGCTTCACCAGGTCTACTGCTGATATGCTAACGACCATCACCGAGTATATACACCAGGCTCTCGACAAGAATAGTGAAGCCCGAACCGTTGCCTTGGATATCTCTAAAGCGTTCGACAGAGTCTGGCATGCCGGCCTTCTACGGAAACTGTGAAGCTATGGCATAACTGGACTTTTGTTGGACCTAATCCAGTCATTCCTCTCTAACCGCACATTGAAGGTGGTATTAAACGGACATGCCTCCCAGAACTACCCTACAAACGCGGGTGTTCCTCAAGGCTCTATCCTAGGTCCTACGCTCTTTGTGATCTACATCAATGATCTCCCCGATGTCATCACAGTTTACTCTCGCCTCGATCAAAAATCTGGTGTTGGTGACAAGGCGAACCTTGCTGCCGAGCTTGAAAAGGACGTCCAATCCATGGTGGAGTGGGGTAAGAAATGGCTCATAAAATTCAATTCTTCCAAAACGAAGCTGCTATCAATTAACCACCATAGACAACTGCACCTCCCTCCCATTAGCATGGAACAGGCTTGCCTCCCAGAGAGTAAAACCATATGCCTGCTTGACCTGACACTCTTAGCGAACCTCAAGTGGAATGACTATGTCGAATCCATTGCTAAATCCGCTGCTATGAAAGTCTGCTCTCAGTGCAGGGCCCGGAAGTTCTTTCCGTCTGAATCTATCCTGCACATATATAAATCTACCGGCCACCCATGTATTGAATACTGCTGCCACATCTGGTCGGGTGCCCTTGCTATTCTCCTCAGGGTTCTTGACAAAATACAGCGAAGAATCTGTAATGTGATCGATACTGACTTGGCTGACTGCCTGCAGTCACTCTCTCAATGGCGTGATGTGGCTTCTCTGTGCCTTTTCTATAAATACTTTCACGGCTTCTGCTCTGATGAACTTAAATCACTGGTGCCCCCTAGGTGTGAATTTGCACGAGATACTAGATTAGCAACTAGGTCCCACCCTTTTACAGTGAAACCGATGAAATGTAACTGCAATTTCTACTCCAACAGCTTCTTTTCTCGCATTTCCCGCCTGTGGAATTCCCTTCCGCATGCTTGCTTCCTCGACGGCTACAACCTCCAGGAGTTTAAATGTAAGGTCAATAGACACCTCCTAACACACTAACTCACACCCATTCTCTCAAACACTCTTCCTATGTATCTCCTTACTCGTCTATCACCCTCCTTCTGACATTTCCTATACCCAATCGCTCTATGTAACTTCCCCCGCATTATAGTGGCAGTGGAAAGCCATGCTTGGAGTGATATGATTTTAAAAAAAAAAAAAAGGTATAGGCCAATGAAAATTAGGGCAAAGTGTAGTGATATATACCATGCAGGATATGTCAATTATTTAAATAAGAATGGAACAAAACTGCAGCTAATATATTATTTGTAGATATGACAAAATTGAAAATAAAAAATAAGAATGATAATAAAATAAAATATTAGTCTTAAACGGTTTCATCAATATAAAATAAATGATTTTTAAAAATAGATGAAAGGCCATAAAGTTAAATTGAAAAGCAGAATTATGAGATTTTAGAGATGACGAGTAGTGAATGTAAGCATACACAGTAATGTAACAGTAAATAAATTTTAGTTTTAAGGTGCATAAAATTAACTAAAAAAGGCAGGTTTATGGATTATAGCAAACAGTAAACAAATTGAAATAATTTTAGATGTATTTAAGAGTGAATAATCTAATGATGACAGTAAGTGGTAATTTCATTACGTTGGTTTAATAAGATTTTGAGAATTTAATTATATGGATTTATTCTTGTAAGCAAAGAAAACATATTTCATGTAATGATTTACATGTTCTAGCTTTTATTAATATCTTTCATTTTACTGTAGGAGTTTTATTTGCATCTTTCATTTGACAAAAGTATTTGGAGAGAAAAGCTGATTTACTATAGATTTTATTACTATAAACTCCAGCCTTAAAAGTGTTCATAGTACTTCTGCTTTGATGTTTGATAAGATTTGGATTTTCTATAGTGAAGATGGTAGCTTGGTATTCAATGAAATTTTTCAGGCATCTATTTTGCATTTCATTTGAGTTATGACATCTACAATTATTAGTATTATTGCTGTTATTTATAATAGGTTGGTTATGATTGTTAATTTTGTTATATTGTTTTAGGATTTTATTGCTGTGTTTTTTATTATCATTTCAAGATTATAAGTGCAACTATAACTAAGTTTCAGTGTTTTCATATTAAAAATTTTGCTAAGGGGATTATTAGTTGGGAAGAGTTTCTGAACTAGGTTAAGGAATTTATTGCTTAACTTAATACTAAACATTTGGTTAAATAATAGTGTGTACCAAATTATTTTTCTATTTCCGTTATGTTTGGTATTATTGTTATTTTACTTATAATATTTCATGTCATTGCATTAATAGCCATTTTTTTAGGACAGTATTGTAGTATTGACTGTATTTATAAAAAATGTCTTCAGTTGAGGAATTGTTTATTCTGTGTTCAACAGAATATGGTGTGTGTTTAATAATAGACGGTGAGTGATTTGATTTAGGATGTGTGTAGATAGGGTTAGCATTATATTTCTATGTTTGAGTATGCATTATTAACTAAATCAAAAGTAACATTTAGGAAATCAACTTTTTTTTTAGATTAGTTTATACTATTGCTTTAAGACTAAAGTTTTTCATTAGGCTATATATCTATGAATTTTGTCTACTTTAGAGTCTGTAAAGTTATGGACAATCATGAGACCATAATCTCTATATAATCCAATGTCAGCTATATCAACATCATAATGTACAGTTAGATTGTACAAAATGAACAGAAGATCCAATGATTCTGCAGAATCCAGTGATCCCATGGCAATGTTAAATAGCTCCTTGGAATTAGACTTTGTTCATTGTTGTGGAAATTGTAGTTTTTTTATAATAACAAAACCCTTTAAGACTAATATTTATTGTATTATTATTATTATTATTATTATCTTCAATCATGTTGCATCTAAAAATAATACATTAGCTATAGTTTTGTTCCATTCTTATTTAAATAATTGACACATCCTGTCTAGTATATATCACTACACTTTACACCAATATTCACTGGTCTACACCCATAATTCTTTTAAAATATAATAACCTTCCACTTCACTAAAATCATCTAATATAGTGGCATTTTTTATTTTTTTAAGTTTAATTTTGCTATCTTAAATTTCCTTATCAATATATATATATATGATCCAGTGAATGAACCACATTTCACTGTCTGATGTTAGTGTATTGAACACTGAAACTTAATAGTCTGTGAATTGTAGTATGCTTTTATTATAACAATAATAATAACTATGTATAATATTCTTTAAGTATAGATTCAAGAAAATTTGGTGATACGTTTTTAACTAACAATGGCTGATGATATCCTAACAGTATCAACAAAATGCTTTTACTGCATCATCAACCTTGGTACAAACCACACACACACACACACACACACACACACACACACACACACACATATATATATATATATATGAATAGAATAAAATTTTCACTTGAAATTTCTCTGATTTTTGTGATGATTACATCTGCCCATCAGAAGAGCAGACAGTGATATTGGATTTATTTTTAACAAATCATATCTTTCTAAAAAGACATAAATATATATTAGGTAAACTTATTTGTATTCATTTAGTTCGATAACCTTTAATATAATTTTTTTTATAGTATCAGAAGTTAGACTGCATATATATATATATATATATATATATATATATATATATATATATGGATTTATTTTTAATCTGTTAATCTGATATTTGTGTTACTATTTATTATTAGACTGAAAAATTTGAATAAAGTGAATGTGTAATTTTTCTTGATTGCCCAGACTATCAGTCTGGACAATCAAGAAAAATAATAGATATAATAGCCAAAAAATAATAGAATAGATATAATAGCCAAAAAATAAAATTGCCTACCTTTTTAAAATATGGATATCAACTAGAATAACATTTAAAGTCATAAAAATGTAAAATTAAAAATATATTCATTAATTCCTGAGAAATTGTTTTATTTATGTTTTGGATATGAAACTGTGTAGATATTGACTTAAACAAAATCTGAACAAGAAAATGTGTTTTCTTTAAAAAGGAAATATAGTTTGGCCAGGCTGTGCAGTTTAAGGTCAGTCAGTTAAGTGCCATACGGGATACAAGCTTGGGCGATCATGTCTCGAAAGAGACATGACTGACTGGGCAGAAGATTATCCCGCAGTAGTTTGCCATTGCTTTCTGCGGTAGACTGGTTGCCGACCAAGGCTATAGAACCCAATCTGTCCTGTTATTTAACCCATAACTGGAAGGAAGAGACGGATTAATACCTTTCCCAAGGGTATTTGCGCGTAAGTGAATACAATGGATTCAACTGGAATTCGAACTCGGCTCCGCGGTTTCTCGTTCCGAGCCGATATCCACTGTACCACAATTTTAAGGT
Organism: Ascarosepion bandense; assembly: GCA_037127315.1. Classification (NCBI taxonomy): domain Eukaryota; kingdom Metazoa; phylum Mollusca; class Cephalopoda; order Sepiida; family Sepiidae; genus Ascarosepion; species Ascarosepion bandense. Next base: position 4,909,932 of record JBBBDQ010001308.1, read on the forward strand.
ACACTGGGTTAAACAATGGTATCTTTTAGAAAGGGAGATGCAGGTCTAAACCCTGCTGTAAATCTAGTTTTCTTTATTATGATTTCTTAATTTCACAGAATGATAAACATAATATACAAAAAATAAAAATAAAAATGCACTATTTCAAACATTAATATTTGTCTGTATTTCTGAGATAAGTTAGTATTTACACTATTTACACTATTCAGACTATTGTTCTCATCTTGGTCGCCATTTGTACAACATTTTGGTTGTTGTACGCTCTGTCTTTCTTCAGGTGCTAAGAAATTTGAACTGAACCCTTTATTACGATCCACGTTGACATGGATGTTGGTTAGTTCCAATGACATAACCCAAAGAGTTATGAGTTCAATACCAGGCTACAGCAGTGCTGAACAAGTAATTTAGAGAGTCAGTTTAGAGGGAGATAACTAATGACTAACAAAAGAGGCATCACACAAGAAATGAGAATAATATACCCCAGTAATCATAATAAAGGTTTCAGTTCAAAGTTCCTGAAGAAGGCCGAAGCACACAATGGCTGAAATGTTGAACAAATGGCAACCAAGAATGAGGATAATAGTCTGAATAATGTAAATAGTTCAGACATGAGTATTCACTAAAACATAACACACACACACATATATATATAGGATCATTGCAAAACTTTATGTCCAATTTTCACTGTTAATATAAAATGCCCACAGCTTGGCACTGGGATTTGTTTTGATGATGATTTTAGCTGTGTTCTAGATTGAAACTATCTACTGTTTCATTGTAAATCAGAATTTGTTGAACATTGATGCTTTGTCTACACATGGATGCCTTAAAAATGAAGGATCAGAAGTTGCTCTTTTTCCATGAATTTTAGAAAGGAGTAAGCACTGAAATTGTGACAAAATCATTTAGCAGATTTTTTGGGGATTATGCTCCAACTCTTTGAACAGTCAAGAAATGATTTGGCAGATTTTATCAAAGTAATTTTAACCTAAATGATCACTCATGCCCTGAGTGACCTAGTGTCATTGAAGATGTTCTGCTTACAATCAAAGATTTCAATGGAAGAGATTGCAAAGAATTTTAAAATATTGTTTCTTTTTTTTCAATTTGAAGAGACTTGGGTTCAAGAAAAATGACTGATTTTGGTAAATTGAAAAGGTGTCATTTTTCAATGTAAGAACAACACATTGACAAAACAGACCTTGAAGAAGCTTAAAGAGTTGAAATTGGAAACCCTTCAGCATCCATCTTATTCTCCTGACCTGTCTTCTTTGGATTTTTATTTGTTCTGGTCTCTACAGAGCAGTTTAAATGACACAAATTTGACTCTGTACAGTCAGTTGAAAACTACCTCAAAGCTGTCTTCCAACAAAAAACAACACAAAATTAGCAAAAAAATAGCATGAACTAGCTTGTAGAAAAATTGGAGACAGTTGATAAAAACAATGAAGATATACACACACAAACACACTATAGGCAGAAGGTTTTGGACAAGTCTCTAAATTCCAAAGAATTGCCTGAAATTCAAGGTTGTATTTCTTTATTGAAAGTAATTTACTTGCAACTTCTGGCCAGTGAGATTATCTCTTCCTGAAGGTTTTTGTTATTATTTAATAATGATAATAACAATGATGAACTTTGCCTAATCTAACTTGATGTCTAATGGTTATGCTTTCAATGATGGACTTCAAATTTATGCAAATCCCTCACTTATTTGCATATGCTTTAATATAATTTTTTCAGAGAATTTTGTTTCTGGTTACATTTACAAATTCTTATATTGATATATAGTAATTCTGGCAGTAATCAGTTTATTACCTAATAATTGCAGTAAACTGCTTCCCCACTTTACATCCAGTAGAATCTTATATTAAAACTAATTTATACAAATTATAAAAAGATTAAAACACATTTTGTTAAGTCCTTATAATTGTTAGGTTTTCACATGTGAGTCATTATCGGAAAGCCGAGTTCAAATTCCAGTTGAATTCCTTGCATTCCTTTACACTCAAATAACCTTGGGAAAGGTATTAATCCATCTCTTCCCTCCAGTTATGGGTTAAATAGCAGGACAGATTGGGTTCTATAGCCTTGGTCGGCAACCAGTCTACCGCAGAAAGCAATGGCAACCTACTGCGGGATAATCTTTTGCCCAGTCAGTCATGTCTCTTTCAAGACATGATCGCCCAAGCTTGTATCACGTATGGCACTTAACTGACTGACTATTGAGTTATTATAGTTGATCTATTTGAAGATAGATATTTGAGTGGAAGACACTTTATAGCGGGTATCTCTTATTCCTTTTCTAGTTGTTGTGAGGGGTAGTAGTATTCCGTAGCAGGTTAACGAAATTTGGCCTTGTGGGAAGATAGTCCACTATCATTCATAAAATGATTATAAATTCAAGAAAGGCAATTAGAGTATAAAATATAATTTTTATATATATATATATATATATATATATATATATATATATATATATACATTTCAATTAATGTTTTACAAAATAAGTAATGCTTAAAATAAAGGTAAAAGAGTTCATGGCAAAATAATAAACTGAAGAAGATTAAGGCTTAGAAATGTGGAAGGGTCTTGTGGGTAAAGAATGTTCATTTAGAAGTTGCCACTTCAAAGGTCAGTAGGTCAGCAAGTTGGTTTGTGTGGAAGGTCTTTGAAGATGTCCATAAGTACTTTTGAGAACAGGGAGAAAGTAAAAGGTCAGAATAGCACTTATGAGACAGGGAAAGAAGAAAGAGGCAAGCATAGTAGCTGCTCGACTTAGGTCAAGGGAGAAACTAATTACACTCTTTTCCTCAAGTCCTAACTGTCTGACAAATCTTTTGTGTCTTCGCTTTTTATATCGGCATTTTGGATCAAATGCAGCTAGTTTCGAATTTCATCCTTGTATTTGGTTTCAGGCTTCCCAATGGCTGGTAAATAAAGATGGTAATTTGATATTTGATTAATTTTTATTTTTCAACCAGAACATCTGCACGAATCCACTTGCACAGGGGCGATTTTTATTCATTCGCTTTCTGGTCGGCATAGAGCCAACATCCGGTTTGCTCGCTTTTGCTCAGTCGGTGGTTTCACCACAAGTTCATTCAAGCCCAAAGACCAGGCATTATCAGAAGTGACAAAGAAAACTCTACTAAAAAGAGGTGGCTATACTAAAAATTCCAGGTGTGAATTTAACAGAAGAAAAACTTCAGCTGCATTTCTGGTTGAGAACTTCAGATGGCTTAAGATTTTTGAGTGAGAATAAAAATTATTTTCAGAAAAATCAATTCAAGAGTGAAATGCATGACCAAAAAAGAGTTTCATATCCTATGTTAAGAGAACAGAACAGTGCTATTCCAGCAAAAGAATTGAAAAACTGGACAACAGCAGCAAAGAATTTGAATCCAATGTAAAAGAAAAAGAGAATCCTGTTGAAGAAGACACAAGTCATCGTTGCTTGAGCAGTAAAAAGAGAAGATAGAAATACCTCATTTCCAAACACCAAGAAAAAGGGAATGGTTTAATTTTATTCTTGGACACTCCAAATGTATTTCTAGACTAGAATTCCCAACTTTATTGTTGCATTACATCTCAACACTTTACAGTCATTACATTCTTTGAACCTTTAAATTTAGTATAAATCTGAAACAAAGTAAATTTGGATGAAGGTTAAACTATCATTCTTTACCTCATTAAATTGCTGTGCAATGTAGCAAATGTCACAACTATCCTGGCAAAAGAAGCCATTGACAGTCAAACAGAATTCCCATGCACAAAACCTTCTTGCTAAATTGTGTTCTTGCTTTTACTCTTATACCATTTTATTAGCTTCCCAAATGAAGATGATCTTAACTGTCTTTTGACTTTTAGGTGAATTTGTGTTTAATTAATACATGTGTATGATGACTGATTATGAAGACCTATATAAATTAAAATTTGTGCTTAATTATTAGATGAGTACCATGACTAATTATGAAGACTTATACAAATTAAAATTTGTGTTTAATTATTACATGACTATCATGAATAATTATGAAGACTTATACAAATTAGAATTTGTGTTTAATTATTACATGACTATCATGAATAATTATGAAGACTTATACAAATTAGAATTTGTGTTTAATTATTACATGACTATCATGAATAATTATGAAGACTTATACAAATTAGAATTTGTGTTTAATTATTACATGACTATCATGAATAATTATGAAGACTTATACAAATTAGAATTTGTGTTTAATTATTACATGACTATCATGAATAATTATGAAGACTTATACAAATTAGAATTTGTGTTTAATTATTACATGACTATCATGAATAATTATGAAGACTTATACAAATTAGAATTTGTGTTTAATTATTACATGACTATCATGAATAATTATGAAGACTTATACAAATTAGAATTTGTGTTTAATTATTACATGACTATCATGAATAATTATGAAGACTTATACAAATTAGAATTTGTGTTTAATTATTACATGACTATCATGAATAATTATGAAGACTTATACAAATTAGAATTTGTGTTTAATTATTACATGACTATCATGAATAATTATGAAGACTTATACAAATTAGAATTTGTGTTTAATTATTACATGACTTATCATAAATAATTATGAAGACTTATACAAATTAAAATTTCATAAAACAAATAAAAGACACATAGCTAAGTAGATATAGGTTTTGGTTAGTTCCAGTGACTTGAACCAAAGAGTTCAATACCTGACTACAGCAGTGGTGAACACATAATTTAAAAAGTTGAGTTAAAGGGAAATAATTACATAGAAACTGGAAGTGGCATCACTCATAGAATGAGAATTATATACCCTAGTGATCAAAATAAAGGGTTTGGTTTTAAATTCCTAGCACTTGAAGAAGGCTGCATAACAATAAAGATGAGGACAACAATCAAAAGAATGTAAAGAATGTTAATACTACCTCATCTGAGAAATATAGACATATTTTATCCTCTTAAATTATAACAAACACATCCTTAAAGCCTCGCAGTTTGCCAATGTCAAACAAAATAAAACTTATTTTTGTTAATTATTATTAACAAAACACAAGATTCCAACTAAGGATAAAACAAATTAAAATAAAATTTACTCAGTTTATAAAATATATAAAAAAATAAAATTCGCACATGGTTTTAAATTCATAGCAAATTATAAGTTTGCAAAACTTCATCTTTCTATCATTTATAATAATCATGTTATTTAGATTTTACTACCTTTCAATGGATACACTTAGAAATTAAAATTATTTTTCATGTCAAGTCATGTGCTTACAACTTCACTCATAAAAAAAATCTCTTTAGCATTGATGGCTGTTGTTCAAGCAAAGAAAAACATGTTTTTCAGAAATAGATGAGAGATGTGGAAAATTCATTGGTTAAATCTTCCTGATTTCCATGAAAATCTCTCACTGTAAACCCCTCTGCACCAGTGGCAATTCTGCCTTGCTTGAAGCAAAATCATTATAAAAAAAAAACATTGAATCTAAAACATGCTGATTTTTATTGGACAGCAGCCTTTTGATCGACAAAATCTATTGGATAAATATTTTCTATTTTTAAAATAACTAAATCTATGCTTACTGATTGCTATAATTTGTGTTGAAAGAGAGTAGAGCATTTCTATAAGGGTCAAAATTTAATAATAATATTTGTATCTACGTTTTAATAGTTGAGACGAGAGGATTTATAAAATTACTGATGAATTTTGTTTGGATTAAACCTGTCGAGAAAAACTTATTGAGGTTTTATTATTTCTGAGATGTTATTACTATTGAAGTTTTGTTTGCAATTCAATTAAACTTTCAAAGGTTTCAGCATAGGACCAGTAAAGATGATGTGATTGGACATATTTATATAATTGGTTGAAAAATTTATAGAATAATATTAATGTTACATTTTGGAACTGTCAGACAGAAAGAAGCCTTAAGAATATATTTGCGTCAACATTGTGACAAAAATAAGCAAAATGACGATGTTTATCTGAATTAAAAAATATGTTCTTTATTATTTGGAAAGACTTGTTTGTTCACTTCTACTAGAGCAGTACTAATTAAGAATAATTTCTAGACATGAACAGTGAAATGAGAAAAGACTCCTTGCTAAGATTAAATAAAGGGTTTAGTTCAGAATTCTTGTTTTGATCATTTGCTGGAGCCCAAAGGCTGGTGATCAGTCTTGGGGTTGTTTTGATCTTTTGCATGAGATAAAAGGGTGGTTATCAGTCCTTGGGTTGTTTTGATCATTTACACGAGATATAAGGGTGGTTATCAGATTTGGGGTTGTTTTGATCATTTGCACGAAATATAAGGGTGGTTATCAGACTTAGGGTTGTTTTGATCTTTTGCAGGAGATATAAGGGTGGTTATCAGACGTGGGGGTTGTCTTGATCGTTTGCAGCAGACAAAAAAGTGGTTATCAGTCTTGGGGTTGTTTTGATCTTTTGCATGAGATAAAAGGGTGGTTATCAGTCCTTGGGTTGTTTTGATCATTTACAGAAGCGGAAGAAAATGCTTTGAGCTAAACTACTGATGTTCTATATAATTATTACCAGTGTTATTTTTATCAGATTATTATTTTAAAATATTTTATATCAGTGTGTGATATAAAATCTGTTGTTTGGTAACAGTTATCATTGAATGTTTTATGTCAACACAAGATAAAATCATCTTTGATGGTGGATGTCTTTATGTTAACATCCCTGTAACCTCTCTGAAGATGGCTCATGTGAGCTGAAAGCTTAGAACCAGCATAATAAAAAATATCCAAATGTTGGACAATTTTTGTCTTTATTTTCACCTGAAATTAAAGCCAAAATACAATGTTTAGAATGGCTCATGATTAAACATAATAGACATTCATTGTCTGTTATATTTAACTGTATATATATATATATTTAAATCCAAAAGGATGATCAGATGGGTAAATTCCAAAAACCCGATCTTATTAATATTAATTTCAATAATATTAAAATTGATCAAGTTGGAGAGCTCGATGCAAATATTACATTCTATTTACAGAGCCAAATGTAAAAAATAAAACAAAAATTTTAATATTTAAATCCATTGGATAGCCATTTCTACGAGCCGTTTCTGAAGAAGCGAAGATTTCCACGTAAATCCAATGGATTTAAATATTGAAATTTTTTTTATTTTATATATATATATATATATATACATATATGTGTGTGTATATATATATATATATATATATATATATATATATATATATATATATATCTCCAGGTGAAGAGAACCAACAGTTTTAGAATTCCAACAATGAGTTAACATGAGGTAAAATCTTGAAACAGAAATTTCTGTGTAGCAATGTAATCTATAATAATTTTCAATAAAAAACAAAATGTAATTATATATATATATATATATATATATAAATACAAATATATGTTTTCACTTAGCTGATTGTTATATTCAGTAACTTATCTCTAGAAAGAAAAAAAAAATTTTTACAGCATTCTTACATTTTCCTGTTCAGTCTGAGTTTTTCTATTTATGTGCTGTGTCCCTTCAGGATGCAGGTGATCATAGATTTCCACTGGGCTCTGTTTCATGTGGCTTTTAATATTTTTTTTCTTGGTATCTCTCCCAAACCTCGCTCTGCCATTCTATCTCGATCCTATCAAGTATATCTCGTGCTGCTTTCCCCTGTCTGTCTCTCTTTCTATCTGCCCTGTGGGTATTAAATTCTCTTGGACCTCCTTTTTCATTATGTGTCCCAGGAACCTCATCTGTCTTTTCCTGATGTTAAGTATGAGTTTTTTCTCATTTGCATCTTTTTCAACACCTCATTGTTGCACACGTGCTCTATTTATGGTCTCTTCAGCATTTTTCTGTAAAACCACATTTCTGCTGCCTCAAGCCTCCTCTTCATCCTTGATGAGATCATCCAACATTCACTTTCATAGAGAAGGGCAGATATCACATAGCAATCCAGTACTCTTTTCTTTGTTTCCAATGAGATTTTCCTGTCTTTCAGTACTCTGGTTAGCTTTTGAAATGTGTCCTTGGACATACCTATGCATCTTCAAATCTCAATGTTGCACTTTCCATCCTCTGTCAGAACAATTCCCAGATATTTGAATTCCTTTAGCTGTAAGGGAGTGTAAAATTGTCTATATTGTTCTTTGTCCACCAAGTAGAAAAATGTAAGAATGCTAGAAAAACTAAAATGCATTTAATTTTCCTTGTCTGTCATATTTAATGAAAGATGTTTAAAAGAATGTTTGTTCTCCAAATGTATATTAATCACACACACACACATATATATATATATATATATATATGTATGTATATATAAGGAACTGACTTGTTACTCTTACTGCCTGAGAATTGTGGGCATCAACATCTAAGTGCCCACATAATTTTAGGTTCTAGATTTTAGTTATACAATATAAAGTAAGTATTTTAGTTATACAATATAAAGCAAGTATAAAATACATTTGTTTTATATTTTGCATTGAGCACTGTCTTTATAGTATCCTTGTCTTTAATATATGATTGTGTGTGTGTGTGAGAGAGATGGAAGGGGTTGAGTCAATCATAGTTGACTCCCCATGAAACTTTTTCTTCTACGTGCCATGTCTCTTCATGACATAGGCAATCATTTCCCTGTCTCTTTTAGCTCTTAACAACCCTTCTCCGGTTATATTATTTAATTCTGGCTCCACCATCCACCTACTTAAGTCCATCAAGTATGTCACACATTGCTTTCCCTTGTCTCTCCTTCCCTCTATCCATTTCATGAGCATCAATTCTCCAAACCTTCCTTCCTCACTACATGTCCCAGAAACTTCAGCTATTTTTGCCTGGTGGAAAATATCAATTTCCTTTTCATCTCCATCCTCTCCAAAACCTTGTCATTGCTTCTATATTCTGTCCATGATATTTTCAGTATCATTCCACATTTTGGCTGCTTCAAGTTTTTTCCTTCATCTTTGATAAGATTGTCCAGCATTTGCTGCCATAATGAAGGAATGTCATCATATAACAGTCCAATACTCTCTTCTTCATTTCCAGTGAAATCTTCCTGTCTCTCAACACTCTATTCAGCTTCTGGAATGATTCCTTGGCCATACCAATATACCTTTGGATCTCAGTGTCACACTTTCTGTACTCTGTTAGGACACTTTCCAGGTAGTTAATATTCTGTACCTTCTTGATTTTAGTCTTCCCTACTCGTACTTGGTATTTTTGGCTACTTTTTTTACTGATTACCACACATTAAGTTTTCTTGTAGTTTATATATAACCATTTCTTTCCACTTTCTGTAACTACTTCCCATAGGAGGTCTTCTAGTTTACTTTGTGTGTCTGCTATCAACATTGTATCATTTGATATCATGAAACTATTCTACCTTAGAAGTAAAGATTACATCTAACATATGAGCAGTCATCTTGATGATGTTAACAAAGTATTTAATTTCTTCCATTTTCATTCAGTATGTTTTTTAAAAAATTTCAATGAAAAAAATAAAATTTTCACAAAGATTTGAGACATATCAGTTGCATTGGAGACATTAACAAATTTAAAATATTTAAGTATTCAATCATTACATTGTGATTTTAAATGTTTGTTTTGTTAATTTTTGCAGTTTATCATCTTTTTTGTGTCTGTTGTAAAGTAAATAAGACATGTCCAGTAAAATGAATAAACTAGGAAAGATGCCTTAAATAAAGAACTCAAACAAGAGTTCAGAGACAGTACTAATAGGGTTTGTTAGATTACCATTGGAGTCAGTCAAGATATAATATTATAACCATTAGTAGCAAGTTATAACAGTGGCAATAAGGAATTAAAACTTATATGAAATAGGAAAAAATACCTTTTCTACTGTGGCACACATAACAGTGACAACAAGAAATTAGAAGGACATTTGATGTAATTTTTTTCTTTGCTGTGTGTAAAGAAAAATAAAAGATATTCTTAAATATGGAAGAATTATTAGCCCAAGTGGTAAAAATATAACAGCAGTTGTTGGAACTCCAGAAACAATAACAAAAATTAATAGAAATAATTAAGAAGAAATTTCTTTCACTCCTGACACAGTGGCAAATGCCATAGTTGAATTCACATATAATTTAGATGATGAAATTACCTTTTCTGCTTATTTTAGGAGACAGGTCTTTTGTTGAGAAAGTTAACATCAGTAGAAAAGTAAAACATATTATGATTTAGGACAACCAGGAAAACCAGGAGAAATTTGCTTTGAAGAAATTTTAAATATTCTGACTAAAACTTTTAGCAAGAAAAGTTTGTTATTCAGCCCTTGTTGGAAGTATATGAACCTGACAAAGATTTTATCACTTATGCTGGAATCATTAACAAGGTGTGTGAAAGATTCAAATTGAATGAGCAGATTCTGAATATGTTTAAAGGATTTATTTTCATTCAAGGGTTAATGGTGAAGAAATATGCAGAAATACATGCTAGAATTCTAACAAAACTGGAATAGAATAAAAAACTAACACTACAAACAGTATCAGATGAATGTCAGATAATCCTAAATCTGAAATATGATGTGGAGAAAATTGAAGAAAATATGAGATAAAGAAAAATGTGGAAAAAGAAAAATTAATCTATGTTTTCGATGTGGAAAGTTACATTTTGGAAACAACTGTCCCTTTAAAAATTTAAACTGCTACAAGTGTAGACATGAAAAGTCATAGTGTAAAAATAAAGCAAGAAAAATTTCATACACAGTGTTGAGATAGAATAATAATTGCAGAAAACCCCCAAAAATATTTGTATGTCAAAATTAATAATGTGGATGTAAAAATGCAATTAGACACTTGTAGTGATATCACAATAATCAATGAAGCTACATGGAAAGCAAACAGAAAACTTATATTCGAAAGAACTTTGAAAATTGCATGTGGCTTGTGGCCTGGCAATTGAAAAATTATTTGTTACTGGTTAAATAACTTGTAACATTTCATTTACTAAGAAGTGTGTAAAAGCTGAGGCTTATTATATTACAAATTTATCCAGTACTGATTGGATGTAATTATTTGAGCTGTGGGATTTACCTATAAATGTTTATGGCAAACATATAAGTAGACAAATGACTAGTTTTAAAAAACAAAGTAAAAATGTAAAGGATGTCATATGAGTTGGGTCAGTGTTACAAATTAAAAGCAAAACTGAAGTGAAAAATGGGTCAATGCTTGTGTTTAAACCGAAATGTAGTGTACCATTCACAGCACTGGGGCCAGTCAATGAATAATTAGACAGACTTGAAAAAAAAAAAGGTGTAATTGAAAAAATTGACTATTCAAAATGAGTAGCCCTAGCAGTGTATATAAGGAAAAAAATAAAACTTGTGTGTGCTGATTTTTTGACTGGGTTAAATAAAGTTTCGAATCATATGACTATTCATTACCAAGCCCAGAGGAAACTTTTTAAAAAATTAAATAGTGGAAAAAATTCATCAAAGTGGGAGATTTCCAAGGTGCATTTGCAAATACAGGTTAAAAAACAATATAAAAGAAGAAGAAAAGAAAAAAAGGGGAAATATGGTGAAAGGAAAATAAACAGAAACAAAAAAAAGAAATGGAATCAGTTAAAGAAAAGATTTATTCAAGAAAGAGTAAGAAATGAAGAACCTATGCAAGTATTGTATGATATCTTTGATGTATCAACATTTCAAGAATTCATTGCAAATGCAGCTATGAGTACCATAAAAAGGAAATATACAAAAAAATAGTTGTAGAGCCAAAACAAAAGAAATACAAAGTTCAGTATGTGGCAAACTTATCAAAAAGAGGAGGAGGTGAATACTAAGAAACAAGATAAAATATTTAAGAAAAAAAATCAAAAGGTTGGGATGTTGTGGAGTAAATAAGCCACCCCTGGTGATACAAATGAACTAGGCAAGATGCCTTATATAAGAATGCAAGCAGAGTTCAGGGACAGAGTTCTGATAGAGTGTTCACTTGAGCAGTATTGGAGTCAAATGAATTTACTTGAATTTACAAAACCTTGCTTAGCACACATTCAAAAGTGAATCCAAAACAAAATTCATAAAATTTCACACCTCAATATGAAATGTTTTTTGACCAATAGAAAACTAGAAAACATCTAAAAACAAAATCCAAATAATCTTCAATTATGTGGTCTTTTTTCGTGAGCCGATGCAAAGTTTGATCATCATCCAATGGAAAGGCCAGAATCACATCCAGGATTGAATTTCCAAATGACCTTTTTGAGCCCCACAAAGGAAATAAAAGATGGAGCAAGCTCAACTGTCCCCAGAGAGAGAATATGACAAGCGTAATTAACATGTACCCTTGACAAACCTCAAGTGATCTCTATTATTACCTCTCTCACCTCCTTCCTCTTCAATTGTTCACCAGTCTGTCTCTTTTTATACTTAATAATGGAACAGAACCCTTTAACACTGAGTGAATACTTCAAAGACACTCCTACCCAACAAATGCTCACACATACATCCATACAAGTTACTAGTATGAACTCTTGAACCCTTAACTTCTTAATACTGTTTCTCATTGAACATTAACTTCTACCAATTCCTGTAATTCTTTTCTACCAATGAATTTTTATTTAAATATACAAAAGGTATACTTTTATTTTTCCACAAATCCACCTGCTGATAACCTTCTGATAATTCTGGATAAAACCTCTTATTTGTAAGAAGTTTGGTTATGTTTCACACAAGGCCAATTCAATAAACATTAACCATCTCCCTACTTCTACAAATATACTACTTGAAATATTGTGTGGTGTGAAAAGAACAAATATGAGGTCAATAATTCAAAAAATATATGGAAGCATAAAATGTTTTCATTTCAGAACTCCTGACAGAATTAATATGGCTGTTAAGTATCTCAATTGAAAATAACAAAAATGAAGATAACGATAGAAAGAAAAACATGGAATAATGAAAATCTTTCCTTACTAAACTTTGGACAACACAAGAATTTCAAAGAATATATCAGGCAAAATTATATATTAAAAACAACAAAGATGGAGAGAACAATGAGAAAAATAGATTGAATAACTATTAATGTCTTTCAAGATTAGCAGATTAACCACAGAATTATATGCTTTTATACATGTCAAAAGCGTCTAAATTGAGAAACGTGTTAAACAGCAGAAAGTATTATGGAGTAGGTATAAAAGGGAGAATTGTTGTATAAAAATGGATGCAGGAGAAATTATCATCAAAAGATCAAGAACATGATATCCAGGAGTAAAATTTTTATGAGAAAAAAAAAAAGATTGCAACAAATTTAGTTATTTTTCTACCTTCTGTTTATAGTCCTGTTCTGAAAAATCTCCTTTTAAATACTTTTAAATACATCCTCTCTCTCATGCTTTTATACATCCACCCCACTCTCATCAGTACTCTCTTCCTGACACCCCCTGCAACCTCTCACTCCTCATAACATTTCTCCTCGTTCAGCCCACTCTCATCAGTAATATCTTCCCTGTCCTACTCTCTTTCTGACACCCCCTGCAACCTCTCTCTCTTCATAACATTCCTTCTATGTAACCCCCTGCACAACAGTGGCAGTAAAATGACTTGCTTGGGGCACGATAAAAGAAAACAAAACTTTGTTGTTTCCCTTTCTTTCATTTTCCATTATACTTATCCATTCCATTCACAACACTTTTTTCCTTAATTTTCTGTTATTTTTCCATATTTTAAATCTTTTAACCTGATCTCTATTTTTTATATATCTCATTTGATTTTTTTATATCTTTCTACATCAGTTAAATTTCTTTATCATATTTCTTTAATTTCATGAAATTTTCCCATGTTTTTCCCTATCCAGTCCATCTTCTTTTCTCTTTCCTTATACTTTTCTATTTTGGATTACTTCCCTTTATTTTTAAACTATTGCCACCCAACCTTTCTTTCTTCCAATTAAAACCAAGAAAACATTTCTTTTTTTTTTAAGACAAGAGTTAAACATCTTTTCTCTTCACAATTAGCCAAATTAATTGCTAAATCCACCAATAATAAACTTCACTGTTATTTTTTAAACTTATATTTTTGTCTTGATTCTTTGTGTATATTTAGCTTAAGTGAAACCAAAGATGCATAATACTTTTGAATCAGCTGAACTTCAAGAGAATTGATTATTGGTTCTGGTCAAAAGGTGGCAGTAAGCATTCCTTTTTTTTAACAGGTTGAATATAAAATGAGCCATTTTAAGAAGATTATATGAAAAAATTTCTAAAGTCTTGAAATAAAATATGTCTTGGCTTTCTTCCTAAAAAGAGTCAAAATCTAAAATGTCTTCCTTAATGTTCATTGATTCAGTATTGCTGATCTTGAAATCTTAAATGGGAGTTAACTCAACTTTGTCTATGATAATTGTTTTCTGATTTATATCTATTTAACATTGGGAAGCTTCTTTCAGATTTTTGATCTGGCTTTCTCAATAATTTCATTAAATACAATTGAGAGCAAACATGTAAAAACATTTTCGAGTAACAATTCCTTTTGCTGTGCCCACAATTTAGGGAATATCCTTTTAACAAAAGACCTCTTAATGTTTAATTTCTATGTTTTAATAGCTGAATTCATAAAATTTTCAGGATGTCAGAAAGCTAGAAAACTAAAAAAAGTTTAATTTTCTTCTTTTTATTTTTTTCAGTACATGCATGAAATAAATACTTCTACTGAAAGATAATAGATGAAAGGAATCTTTGGTGAGTCATAATCATCTATGTCCTGAAGAGATATGGCATTAAAAAATGGGGAATTCTACTTTACTTTTGTTCATAATTTAATCAGCAATGATACCACCATCAGAAATATAATTCTAATTATTTTTAGTCTTAGTCATGTCTTTGTTGCATTGAATGAAAATAATACAATCAAAAAATATCATACTGCTTGAAGTGAAGGTATTTTTCTGAAATCTGTAGTAGTATATGAAGTTCACTTATGGTTAGTGGCCTTGTATCTGTCGCGTAACTATCTACTGACAGTGTTGCACTAGTCTCCTATCATGATTCTTGGTGTCAGTCTTATATCAATTAGATGAGTCCATGTTACACTCTGAAGAGATGTGTACATCTCCACAATGCCCACCCCCTTTTTAGATATTTACTTTCTTTAGCCGACATTTTTTCCAACATGGATCCACTTTCAACTTTTGCTTACACTTGTGTTGCATTGTTGTATTCATTTTAGGAATAAGTACTTCAAAAGTATCGTAAAGTATGTCCATCAATAAATGAAATTGTACGGATTGCTTATTTTGTGTATATCAAGACATCAATTAATTTATATGTCTACTATGATGGAACCATCTGTCTTTGACAATCTGCATTACGAATACACAGAATTATTTTTACTTCCTACCAAACTTCCTTTCTGGCCTTAAAGTCTTTAAAGAAAAGTTTATCAATGATCTTAAATGATGTGGGAGTTTGAAATTTTAAAATCTTTTTATTTCCAGGTGGTAATTTGTCAAAAATAAATCTCACTTTCTTGGCAAACATGAGCTCTGCAGGTGACATTTTTGCAGTGATGTTTGTACTTGTGTTATGTCGCCAAGTATAAATGAATAACTCACCACGGAAAGACGGTTAGTATGTACAGAAGTGATTAGTAATATTTACATTAGAAAGATACAAGAGTCCAATCCGTCGTAAGACGTGTGCATACGTGATTACTTCCGGTACGCCACCGGAAGTGTGACTAACTCTTCAGTAACTCATTAGAGACTCTCAAGTGACTCTCTACGACTCTCCTGTAGAGAATCCACCATTGCTATATATAGCAATGGGAACAGTCCATTTGTAGTCAAATAGGAGCGGCGCCCTAACAACTTGATATATACATTCTACATACACTCAAAAATTCCTGTAGTGCCATATTGCCACTTCCAAGCAATTGTTCTTTTGAAGGTGTCAACAAACCTCTCACTTGGGCCATTTTGTTTTGTGAAATTGTCAACCACAATTAAATATTATTATTTAGTGGTCCAGCAAAATCCATATATAGACTTGTCCACAATTTATTAGTGCTCGGTCATGCCTAATAATTTATAGATGGTGAATTGCAACCATCACAGTTTCTAACTGTATTTTCATCATCTTTGTCCAACTTTAGCCAATAAACATGGCTTCTCATCAGAGACTTCATTTTTACTATTCCCAGATGTTCTATGTAGAATTGTCTCAAAATTCTTTTTGTAGTGATAACGGAATTACTAGGCTTTCCATGTAAAAAAGTACTTCATCACAAATAAAAAATGCTGTATTATTGTTGCCAGAGTTACTTATAGTTTTACTCCATTTTGACTTGATGTCACTCAGTTTTTTTTAAAAAACCTATCATTTTTGGAATGAATTTTCATATTATCTATCATGACCAGAAATTCTTTAATAGTGTTACACACAAGGCTTTTAATTTCACTTTCAGATTCCAATGAAGCAATCACAGTATCTTCAATATCTTCTTTGTATTTTGATACCAATCTGGACAAGCCATCTGCATGTCCTAATTTTTTAGATATGAATTTAATCTTGAAATCATTGTTCAATAAAATCATTGCCCAATGCTGTAGTTTGTTTGCAGTATGCGTGGGAATCTGTGTTTTAGAACTGAATATACATAATAATGCATAATGATTTGTTTTCAATATGAATTCTGAAATAAAATCAAGTGCTTCTTTTTTAATTTAACTGTTGCATTTTTCTGTGTTTGTCAAACTTCTTGAAACGTGGTCGACTGCTTTCACTGTACCCTATTTGAATTTGTGGTATATTACCACTCGAATGCTGTACTTGCTCATATCCAATGCTACTATTATTTATTGCTGCAGGTTGTAACATGTCAGCAATAATTTTGAAGTTTGTAGTTTTTTAATTTCTTGAAAGTTTTTTTTGACATTCTACCAATCAATTCCATTTTGTACCCTTCTTAAGTAAAATATTTAGAGGTACATTCAATTTGTCCATATCTGGTACATAAATGTTATAATGATTTACTAATCCAAGAAATAAATGTAGTTCCACCAAATTTGTCAGAGGAGGCATTTCTTTAATGAGACTAGCTCAAGTGGGATCTGATCTTCTTGCCTTTTTGTTAATTATCTGGCCTAAATATTTAATCTTATCCATAAAGAATTGACATTTCTGTTCACTGTTTTTGAACCCATAATCACAAAGTCTCTAAAATACTTTCTGAATTAATTTCATGTGCTATATTTCCATAGTACTCTTAATAAGAACATCATTTATGTAAGCACCAGTCCTGTCTAGTCCAACCAACATTGTAATCATTATTTGATGGAAAATACCTGGGGCTACTTTTACACTGAAGGGTAATCTCTTAAATTAGTAGAGTCTTTTATGTATATTAATAGTCAAATACTTCTGGTATTACTCATCCACTTCAATCTGAAGATGTGTCTCAGACAGGTCAATTTTTGAAAAAAAAATTACCACCATTTAATTTGGCAAATATATCCTCTGGCTTTGGTAGGGGATATACATGTGGAAGAAGGCAGTCATTCCACTAAGTTGAAAAATATGCACAAAAACGAATCTTGTTATTTTTCTTTCTGATAAAAACTGCTGGCATGGCCCATTCTGAATAATCTATTTTTCAATAACTCCATGGTTTATTAACCTAATTCAGTGTTAATAGACTCCAATGCAGCAAAAGGTATCTTTCTTTTAGGCTTAAAAACTGATGACACATTTTCTTCTACTTTAAAAAATGCATTTGTGTATATATTCCCAACTCTTTTGGAATTTATTTTTTTAGCTTACTAAGTGTTTCTTTAGCTGCAATATTTTCTTCTGATGAACAAAGAACTTTTCTAGAAAATGATTTAATCAGCCTATTTCACAATTTAAAGAATTTTAGCCAATCAGTGCCTAGTAAATTTGAGTTTGAATTTATTAGTATGTAAACAACTGCTTTTTATACTGTTACCCACAAGAGAAATACTACATATAATTTTCTAAAGAAAAATTAATTTCTTGCCTAATATTTCTCTTGCAACTTTGTTGATTTTTTTCAAGTTAGGCTTGTCAATTTTGTTCCAAGTTTATTAATTTATAAATGCAATATTACTACCAGTGTCCCGTTGAAATCTCAATGTACTGTTATTCATTTTTACTATAACAAAATGTCTATTATTTGAACTTTCCAGTTTTTTATCTGGTATCAAGTTTCAGCAAGTTTTTGTATTTCTTTCCAACTTGCAGTATCTTTGTTTGTAACATATTTTTTGACAATTAAAACATGTCTTGGTTTTAAATGGACAGTCTTTTCTGAAATAAAGCATACCATAAAAATAATATAGATTAAGTTTTGCAGTATTTGTATTTTGAATCTTTTTCTTTTGGGAATACTGACTTATTTCTTGGTTTTCTTCAGATTAGTTGTACTTTTGATGTACTATTTTGTTTGGTTTTTGCGATTTAGTGCTTTAAGTTAATAATTTTTTTAGCACTCTTCCACTATATTCCTTATTGTTAACTTTGAATCTTGTTCAAATTTTGTAAGAATTTGTGAGTGTATTTCTGTATTGTTGCATTATGTTAAACCTTTAACAAAGATTAGACATTTAAATCTGTCTGGGAATAATTCATCCAGTTTAATTTTCTCACACTAATGGCTGACTTTACTGACATAATCATCCTGGTCCTTATTGAAGTTCATGCACTACCAATGTGTATAAAAAAAATGAGAATCCTTTTCACCAAAATAACAACACATTTTCGTTAAATGACACTGGAGTATTTGGCAAAATGAAATTCAGATATTTTTCATATTCAGTGGGGCATGATTTCTGTAACAAAAGACTTACCTTCTTTTTATTTTACCATTCTTGGCATTCTTTGAACATAGCCTCGTACCTTCTAAAAGACATTATGAAAATAATATTTTCTTCTCAGACATACTGGAATTTACTAACTGAATTAACTACTGAGTTCAGAGAAAAGGAATCTGACATATTGTCTTTTCCTTACATTTCCAGGATTGCCTTTATTTGTTCTTGTATTTGTTGTTATCGTGTCTTCTGGAATTCTTGTTGTTGTTTAAACCATCAACTTCAATTCTTTCATTTTTTTCTTATATTTGCACAACCTAGGAATAAAAATTGTTCTCTTTTTCTCGTGAATTCAAATTCTCTCGGCAAGAGAGAAAAAAATTTGTTAATTTTGCACGTGAGTTTGAATCCTTGTCATCACTATTATGTCTTTGTTGCATTGAATAAAGACAACACAATCAAGAAATTTAATGTCACTTAAAGTCAACATAGTCTTACTGAATTCTGTAGTAGTATATGAAGTTTGCTTACAGCTAGCAGTCTCTGTGTCTTAACTGTCTCATAACCATCTCCTGTGATGATTTTTGTTATCAGTATTATACCAATTGAACATGTCCATGTCACACTCTGGAGAGAGGTGTACATTTCCACAACATCTTTATCTTTTAACCAATATATTTAATTGATTGGCTTGTTTTTTACAGTTTATCATCTATATGTCATTTTTTTTAAAGCCAGAAAATATTTTTAGATTGTAAGAATTTTTTGAAATAATAATGACTTACTAATTATGACATACTAATTAACCCATAACTGGGAGAGGAAGAAGTGGATTCATACCTTTGCTAAGGGTATTAGCACGTAAATGAACATAACAAATCTGAATGGAATTGAAATTCGCTCATCTTATTTTCAATTCTGAATCATTATCCAATACATCACCTGCATATTCATGCTTATATCACCTGTTACTCCCAGCAGTTACTGACAAGGCTCAATTTTGCTTAACTTCAATGATTGTATAAGAACCAGTGTTTCAATGCAATAATGCTGTAAGCCTTCTTCCAATGTAGACAAGTACTTCAGCTAGTAATAAATTTGTTTAAAAAAAAGACACAAACCTTTTTCATATTTGTTATTCTGTTTAATGCCTGAGACTGAGTTAGGCTGAATCATCAACTTAATAAGTTTGATGGAAAATCACAATGCACAAAGAAATCTTTGATTTCAAATAGTTCTTATTTTCTATCTGGTGAATGTTGGGAAAGCTGAATAAAAATATATCTAATTGGTTGTCAGCTGCAATCATCAAGTCAGGTAATTAATGCGAGTCAATGAAAGCAAGGTGCTTTTCAGATAAAAAGGATAGAAAAACAAGAATTCCTTAGAGAAATTTATTTTAGTCCACTTTACCTTAATTCTGATGAAATATGAAAGTGATTACAAAAATCCCAGTTGTCTCATTATTCTGAGCAGAGTGATCAATTACCACACATATCTAACCAGAGTTCCCTGTCCTCCTTTATTCTTACCCTGGCAAAAGCTGCAACAAAATGCTAACCAAAAAGCTTCATGGTCAAACTTGCAGAAAGAAAACAAGAGATTGATGGCTGTCTGAGAATATTGTGAGATATAAAAGAGAAAAAAAGAGAAAATGAAAACAGCTATAATGTCTGGATTATGTTACTACAGGAATGTTGCAATTTATTTTCACTTTTTTCTTAGAACTCTTAAGTGTCTCTGCCTATCTACACAGCCTAGTGAATTCAAATTTTAGTTTGTGAATTTATTCATGGTAATTCTAAGTTCAATCTCTGGGTTGGGTAGTGCAGACTTAGATTCAATGGAAACAGGGTAAGCGATAACTGATCAGTACTAAAATAAGGACTAAATGACCTAACGCAAGACATGTTCAGTGGAATAAAAACAAATTTCCTCCTCAGATTAGGTAAAGAGTTTAGTTTTAAATTTTTTGAAGGGTTCTAGGACTGACAAGCAATTGTGGAGGTTAGTAGAAATTAAAATCTGCATGTTACAATTATTTCTGTCACTACATTATATAAGCTACCATGGAACCATTGAGAATCACTCAGAGAAGCATATAGAAAGTGGCAGAAACCCCTTTCTTCCTCTTTTTTTCTCTCTCTGAACATTCTCCATGAGACTTGAACTTTTTCCATTGGTTCATCACATTAGAAATATGTTGCATTAACAACTCCCAAAATGCAGCCTTCACAATCAAAACATATTTCATAGAACAAAAAGATACTCATACAATTGTAAATTTCAGATACAAACATTTTACACCAACCACAGTTATTTCTTTTTTAGTATTTGGTTTGTTATAAAATGTTTTATGGGTAGTTTACACGAAATTATTCAGCCTTATTTACTGGTTTTATCCTGTCTTGCATGGTTTTCCTTTCTATCTTTCTCTCCAAATCTACAAAGATTAATGTGAGCAGCATGCTGTTATTTTTAGGCAATAAGGCCATGTGTTTTTATCTGAATGTAGCTTAGCAAGTTATCTTTAAAAACCTTAGCTAAGAAAAGGATACCATCAGTGCAACTGATGAAGGCTAGAGGGCATAACAGTTGAAATGTTTTGTAACAACAAAGATGAGAACACTAGTCTAAGTGTGCATAATGTTTATAAGTTTTTTAAATTGTTGACAAATAATACAGAAAGTAAAAATACAAACAGTAAGATTTTTTTTGGTGACAGTCTTCATTGGAGCAGCACATGGAATCATACAATTCTTCAAAGCAGATTCTGCTACTAGAGTTGAACTCATTTTGTTCACAAATTTTTACCTGTTCTTCATAACACATTACACCTTACAATCTGTCACTTGAATTGAAGATAATGATATGTGAACTGCTTTTAGTAGAAAAATGAATAGCTAAATAGGTGAGTAGTTAAGGTATGTCCTTACCTATTTTGATTCAGTCATTTTACAAAACTACTTGTAAAATCCATATCAATATAATATGTCAACTTTTTTGTATGTTAATATTCATAAAGAACTTTACTATAGCATTTGTTTTAATATGTCCTATTTGTTCTTGTTGTCAGAATGTTCCTTTTCTTTGATTTCCATTCATACTTTTAATTTCCATCATTGCTGTCATTTTCAATATCAGGTTCAGTTATTCATTATCTGCTCTTTAATCATGAAAAAAGCATCTTCACAATTGTTCCCTTTCTACTGATCTGACTTTTATATAGATATGGAGCTCTGCTTAAAAAAACGCATCTCAAATCACAATTCACGTACAGATGCAACATTGTAGAATCATTCTTACAGAGAAAATGAATATCCAATGTAATGTTATTACTTTAAGAGGATAAGCATTTGTGAATATTCTCTACATATAATATTCAGAGCAAAACATAGACAATACATAGATTTGAAAAAGAAAGATACTTTTATCTTTTTTAAATTGATAATTAGTTCTGGTTTCTCTCTGATGTGAAATAGTAAAATGTATTTTTCACCAGTATCTCAAATTGGTACTCAAACCTAAATAAAAGCCAACATTTAAAATCCTGATTTTCAAGGTCAATAATTTTCCAAACCGAGAAGATAGGCATAAACATGTTTCAAAATTTGTTTTATCATCATAAAATAAAGCAAGTAAATAAATTTAAATACCAGAGAAGTCTGCTGACAGAGGATGGAAAGTGAGATGTTGAGATCCAAAGACGCACTGGCATGGCCAAGGATGCATTTCAAAAGCTTACCAGAATATTGTAAGACAAGAGAATTTCATTGGAGACAAAGAAGAAGAGATATGGATTGCTATGTCATGTATGTCCTTTTGTATGGTAGTGAATGTTGGACGATGTCTTCAAGAAGAAAGGAGAGGCTTGAGACAGCAGAAATGGGTTTCTACAAAAGGATGCTGAGAATATTTTAGACTAAGCACATGAGTAATGACAAGGTGCTGGAAAGGATGCAAACCAGAAGAAAATTTATCCTTAACATCACGTAAAGACAGATGAGGTTCCTGGGACATGTAATGAGGAAGGAGGGTTTAGAGAAGCTGATATTCACAAGTCAGAGTAAAAGAGAGACAGGGGAAAGCAGTGCAAGACATATTTGATAGGTTTGAGCAAGTGGATGGCAGAGCCAGGCTTGGGAGAGATACCACGAGGAAGAATTTTGAGTAGATGTCCATGATCACTTACATCCTGAATGGAAATGGCACACGAAGAAGAAGAAGTGCACATTTTTGAAAATCCTTAAGATGTGGTTTCTGTTATCTGTTAAAAAGCTTTGTCATTCTATAGTGCCATTCCACAATGTACAAAAAAGTACAGTACTGGCTAAGAATTAAAGTTTTCATTTGCTCAAAAGAATTTTAACCATTGGTCATAGAAAGCAGTCATATTAAGCTAACAGTTTAGATATTTCAAAATGAATTTGGCACCATGTACAACCTCCATAAGAAAAGATTTTAACAATAAATGTTTTATGCACAATATACTATTTGAGGAATTTAGTTTTTCATCTATTTTTTTAATCCCAAACCCAGACAAATGAACCTGTTGTTCTCTCAATCTCTAAAAAATGGAAGATGTACAAATAATGGCATTATTTTACTAAAAAGACCAACTTATTATAAATCCAGGTTTAATTATTGGCAGTCACAATCATCTCGACACCATAAGATATGATGCTGATGACACAGTGTTGATAGCAGACAGAGAAAGGAAACTACAAGAACTCCCACAGAAGGTAATGAAGGCAAGCAAGAAGAAAGGACTAAACATCAACTGCAAGAAGACAGGATGCATGGTTGTCATAAAAAGGATGAGTTGAAAGTGTGAATTGCAAATACTTGAAATTTCTCAGGTATATAATGATGAAAGAGAGTTTAGAAAATTTGATGCTCACAGGATAAGTTAAAGGTAAGAGGAACATGACCTATCTAGCGAGCTTTGGTGAATGAATGGCAGAACAGTGTATAGGACAGATGGCAAAAATATGACGTTTATTAAGAGTTATAAAGGACAGGAAATTGTGGAAAGCCATGAGTGCCAATATCCTGAAGGAATACAGCATGCAGAAAAAAGAATATTCAAAGTCACAGAGTATTGACATGAACTAAATCTGAAAGGTTTATTATGAACAAGATTGTTCTTTTGTTGTATTTCTATTTTGGGTCAGACTGAATTTTTTCTTTTTTTAATTTTCAATGGAAGTACAAGACATAAAAAGGATAGTGACAAAACTGATAAAGCAGACTCTGAATTTTATGAGAATCACATCCAAAAAGTGAATTCCTTCAGAGCAATGAGCAACGTCAAAGAGTTGCAGAAATAGCTGGAAGCAAATCTTGCATGTCTGCAGATTTCTCCTTTCTTATTATCTGCAAAGCTGTTACTAGCAGAAATATCCTCTCTTATGATCAGACATTTAGCAGAAAAAATACCTTTATTGAAGTTGTAGTTGGACATTTATTTCTAGAAAAAGCAAGAAAATTAATAACAAGAATTTATGTGATGATGTAAAGATGATCCAACTGAGATGATGTTCTTTTGTTCTCTCCTTCTTCCTAATTGGATTCAGCATAGATTTTGCATTGGTTCATAAATTTAGTGGCATAGTAATTATGAGTTCAATTACTGGCTTGGATCATATAAACTTGGACTCGATAGAAACAAAAGAAGCAATAACTGTGCAGTAATAAAAAAAGGATAAGACAAACAGCAGAACAAGAACAATTTACCCTAACAGATTAAATAAAGAGTTCAATTTGAACTGCTTGTTACCTGGATTCATAAACACCTGAAGAAGGCCTGAGAGCACATTGGCTAAATTGTTGTGACAATAACAGCAGAGATAAAGACATATTTTTGAATGTAAATAACATAAAAAAAGCAATATAAAAACCATAACCACTTTATTCCAGTTTTTGCTTACTGAAAGATTCCTTTAATAAACACTAGAATATGAGAGAATTAATTTCAATTGTCAGCCCCTCAACACTCCAATTTTCTTCCTTGAGCTCTTTTTTTGATGACTGATTTTGTTCCTTCTAGTCTATTTCCCGAGACTGATGTCTTCAGCCCTTATAGCTATATCACATTTAAACTGGTTCCTATATGATCACCTAAGACAAACAACATTGAGCATGGTCAGTACCTACATAGGCAACCACTTGGGAATACAAGGCAATTTAACAGATAACAATTATGAATTGTAAATCAGAGAGCCAAGTTTAAATTCCAGTTGGGTTTGTTATATTCACTTATGCACAAGTACCCTTGGGCAAGGTATGAGTCTCTCACTACTCCTCCCATCTATGGGTTAATTAGTAATACATGCCACTAAATTATTATCATCTCTAAAAAAACTTACAATTTAAAAATATTTTCTGGGTTTAAAAAACCTGAAAAAGGTTGATAAACAAGAGACTATGAATCAAGATGATGTATTCATTGACTCGTGGTGATTGGCATGAGGTCATGTTCACCTGATAACCATATCACCAAATGATGAGGTTTTGTTCTTAGTACTGGGTGACCAAAAATGTTTACCTCATTCTATATCCTACTCATTAAACAATTTATATAAAGAAATTAGTGTTCACTCATAAAGAAATGCAAATAATGTTTCACTGATCAAAGTGATGTAATAAATTTGAAAGATGTAGAAAAATGAGAAGAATTTCAAAGAATTTTCAATGCAATCAACCATAATAAACATTGGTTGAACACAATCTTCATATCTACTAATTTTTTCAGTTGTTCTTGTGTTGTACTTAATGAATATTTCAACAAATGTGATATTGAATAAAAGATAAAAATCATCTTTTACTTTTTGTTTCCAGTCAATCAAACAATTGATTCAGTTTTATCACAACTGAGCTGAGCACATAGCATTCTGGCAACATCTAGCAAATAAGAAAATGTTTGTTTGATAATTCTCATCTAATCATGACAAAGAGAAGGATGCTAAATTGTTGTCTGGAGTGCAAGAGTGAGTTTTCCATTGACATCTAGCAAATTAAAAGACACTTATTAGGTAATTCTAATTTTTCTTAACAGAATCAATCTTAAACATTTTTATAAGTTAGCTATTTGTCCAAAAATTGAATGTTGCAGTCACACCTAATTTGGTGTTACTCCTATGTATTGAGAAATTTTTGATATGCAAGGAAAAATCTGCAATGTTATTGGTACTGACTCAGAATCTCAACTTCAGTCACTTTCCCTACATAGTTTTCCTGTGACTTTTCCATAAATATTTTCATGGCAATTGTTCTTTCAGCTTTTCTCTTTGGGACTTACAATTTTTGAATTTAATTGTAGTACTACACTGCCAACTTGGTCTCATCATTTTACAATTGAAATGGCTAGATGTAACTGTAAGATCTATGCTAACAATTTTTTTCACTTCTCACTTTCAAAACTCTCTTCTAGCTTCTTGCTTCCCTGGCCAGGTCTTATTATTTTTACTGTTGAAATGGTTCGATGTAACCATCAGTTCTGTGCTAATAACAACTTCGTTCATACTTCTCACTTATAGAACTCTCTTTCAGCTGCTTGTTTGCCAGTTAATTTTGATCTTTAAAAATTTAAATACCATGTTAATCATTATCTTTTATCTTCTTAATTCCAGTTTTTTTTATTTGTCTCTCTCCTTAATAATATTTTTTTGTATTCTCTAACCATTGAGTATAAGTGGCTTTGTTGCCTTGCTTGAGATTTTTTGTTATGGCAGTAGACACAAAGACTTGGAATTCTCCCTGTCTATAACAGTAAAGATGTTCAAGAGTGTCTCAACTTCTTATTTAATAATGGAATTATTTATTTCATCTATTTCCAAGCAACACTATTTTGGCTTATTAAAGAGGCACCTCATAATTCTAATTCCATCTTTGCAACATTCATAAATATTGAAAAAGATTATAGAACATTTTTAAAAATCTGTAAACATAAAATAATAAAATATAAGTATAAAAAATCTCATTTTTTTTAATCATTTCACCCTAAGCAAGACAGGATCGCCACCAGTGTGCGGAGGCTTACAGTGAGAGAAAAGACTGCTTGCAGGAGGTACTGAAAAAAGGATAACAGATGAATGGGATTCAAGAAGATAGAAGATCGCAATTGAAGTTGCATTTACATTTTTCAAAATTGCAGCTATCAGGAAATCAAATAAAAAGAAGGGAGTTCAACAGGTGGGAAGTGTGAAAAAATAAACTGTTGGACCAGAAGTGGTGGTTACATTTAACTATTTCAATGATAAAGGGTAGGACCTAGATAGCAATCTAGTAGCATTCTTAAGTTCATGTGGTTGAGACAACAGGGAAAAAAAGCTTGTTAGCACAGCAGCCATGAAAATATTTGTGAAAAAGACAAGAGGAAACCACCTCATGTTAGTAAAAAAGGACTGAAGTCGAGACATCAAGTCATGACTAATTATATTGCAGATCATTCTTCATTCTTTGGCTTTTGTCAAGAACCTCAAGATGAATAGCAGAAGCACCCAACTAGATATGGCAGCCATATTCAATGCACAGACAAATGGTAGATTTATAATTCAGAGAAAAATTTTCTGGCCTGATATAGAAACCCAACCTTTCTAGCAGTAGATGCAGCTATAGATTTGATGTAGTCAATCCACTTTGGGTTGGTTGAAAAAGTGGTAGTGGGCAGATAAGTTTCTCTGTGGTAATTAAAAAGAGCAGTTCTGTTTTAGAGAAAGCAACCGAACTACCATCTTTCAAGAAATATTACAAAGAGAAACATATTTAGTACAAAAATAAATGAAAACCTATGTCTTACTGGCATTTAATGATGAACATGGAACTACACTGGATGAACCAGGGAGGTGGTCTAGAGGTTAAGTTCATCATGGAAATAGTCAGCCAACAACTTAGAACCCAAAAGGTGGGAGGTGGAGTACTCTATTCAGCAAGTATTAGAAATAACAATATAGCTATATCCAAGTTGATGATGGCATTGTGAGTAACGATATATATATATATATATATATATATATATATATCTAAGTTGATGATTGTATCAGAGACCTTTTTAGAATCAATCAAGAAGCTTTATGCTTAAGACTATAATCATGCAAAACAATGCTTCTTTCACATTTTGCCATGTTGACTATTGCCCACTTTGCTAAAAGAGTTTTCAAAACACCAAGTTAATGGAATTGCACCCAGCCTCTCTAGAAATTAATCTAATAGAAAACCTCTATCTCCATCATTAAAAGTCATGTACATAAGTATGAAAAATAATATTGCTTGATCTGATTTTTAAAGTTTATCAACCTTTCACAGGTTATATATCCAGAAAACATTTTTGGATTATAAAAAAGTTTGGGAAGTAATCATGATTTACTGATACAAGTCCTACTATTTAATTTATAGTTGGGAAGAAAAGAGGCAGATTCACACCTTTCCCGAGGGTATTTGCATGGAAATAAATATAATAAATCCAACTAGAATTTGAACTTGCCTCTCTGATTATCAGTTCATTAAACCATCTCTTATCCAAGCTACAGCTGCTGACATGCACAAACAGTTACCCATTCAAGTACTAACCAGACTAGTTATTGCTTAACATTGGTGATTGGATGACAACCAGTGTTTCAATGTGCTATGGCCATAAATTTGAAACACTGATAAAGGTTATGGAATTCCATCTTATTCATATATGCAAATTCAGGCATTAAGATATTGTACTAGTAAAATATGTTTTAATGTTTTGCATTTATTTATAACTAAAGATTTATCTTATGTTTGCATAATATAATCTGACACCCCAAAAAACAAGTTACTAATATTTTTAATGAGAAGTCACAAGATATATATCTCACAAATATATCCTGAAAAATTCAAATGGTTTTACCTATATTTGTTTTCTGTCAGTCGCTGGTACTTATAAGCTGTGGTATAGATGAAAGTGTATTTAAGATGTTGGACTGAAATGTTATTTTGGAATCTAATCCTGTGAGCTATCATATTTAATAATCTCATCAACTATCAGACCCTGACTTCAGTACTCTGGAGGTTAGACAAGATGACCTATTTGTATGCAATATTTTCTTGACTGAATACATATATAAAATATTTACAAATAATAAATACTTCACTGACAGTTGATTATTATTATGCTAGGCAACAGAAATGTGGTTTTACAGAAGGATACTGAGAATAGTATGGACCAAACATGTAAGCAATGACAAAGTTTTAGAAAAAATGGAAACAAAAGAACACTTTGAAATTTCTATGGTATATAATGAAGAAAGATAGCTTAGTAAATTTGATACTCACATGGCATATTAAAATAAGAAGTGAATAACCTACCTAAAGAGTTTCCATAAATGATTGGTAGTGAAGGATTTGGAGAGATAGTGAAAAGACAAACATTACTAAAAGTTACAATGCAAAGGAAATTGTGGAGACACATGATCACTCACATCCTGAAGGGACACAACACATAAAAGAAGAAATGCTTCCCAACATTTAGTTCATTACTCCTTTGATGACAAATGAATTTCAGGCTACCAAGAAATTAATGAGGAAATACTGCAACGAGTCACAGAATATTAAGTAGAATGAAATTATGTTGCTGCAAAAATGTTAATATATTAAAAATCATACTACATTCGCTTTTCTGGCAGAGTATTTTCTTTCAATGTCATATCCTTTCAGGACATAGGCAATCAAGGCTCTCCACAGATTAGATCTCTCATTTTACCTGAAAAATGCCATGACATCATGGGAAAGATAATGAAATGACTTATCATTGCCTTCTCCAAAATTAGTTTGGTATTCAATGTATTCTTAGACTGTCTACCACCCAATGCTAGCATGCCAAGTTTACATTACTATTTAACCTATGGCTAGTGGAAAAAATAGAAAAAATTAATTCATGCCTCTCCCAAAAGCATTTATATAAAGTGAATTTAGCAGACTAGGCTGGAACTTGAATTCTTCCGGCATATTTCACTCTCGGTACCAACATTTGTTATGTGCACCACAATTCATTTATACTTAGCAGGCTTAGTATTTTTAAAAAATAATGACTTTTCTTTTTTCAAAAGAGTAATTGTTTCAACATTATCTAAGATTATAAATTCAAGAAATATAACAAAACTTGAGACTACTTAAATATAGTAGTTCACTTGTGAAAATAAGGAAAAATTCTAGAGGGAAAAATTTTTCTAGATTAACACTCTTTAGACATTCCTCAAGCCATGACCTTTTTTGGAATTGCAAAATGTCTATTTTTTAAAAGCAGGTTCATGATAGGGATACAGCGTCAAATCAATCACTGGCTTTTTCAGAATTATCTGCACTTGTTTATTTATACATGTTGAAAATGTGCTTATATAATTTATATATGCACATCTTTTGATACTTCTATTAATTTATTCAAATTTTTGTTCTTTAATTAAAAAATGTGACATTATTTATTCATCCATAACATATTAATGACAAAAGTTTTAGTAAAAAAGATCGGAAAAGTAAAAAATACATTACACTAAAAAATTGCTTGTTTAGAATAATTTATTGAAATTAAACACATACAAATGTATAAATCCATTTCTACTTTATTTAAAAGAAATTTTTGAAAAGTTTTGTGCACAGATATCAATAATGTAAGCACACTTTCAAAGATGAAATTTGTAACAAAAATTTTTAGTACTGATAATTGTAAAAAGTCAGGAATCAATTTTACATGGTGTTGATATCAAGGAACCCCACTTCTAAATTAATATTTTTGATTCTGATTAGTGTTGCAGCTGAAAGAACGTTTAATAAATGCTAATCTACAAAATTTATTTCCATAAATACTTTTCTCTATTTTTAAGAGTGGATCAATCTATTTAAATAGTACCTAAAACTTTCATATTGTTACCATAAAACAAAAGTAAGTTTCATAGCAAAAGAGTTGAAGATTAGAAATAATAAAATTCTTGTTGTGACTTACAGTATTAGAAAGATAAAATAGATTTTGCAACAAATTGTGATTGAGAAAGTTTTATTCTTTCAACTAAATAAGGAATGAAAAAATAATAGATCAATTTCAGCAGACAAATTGATCACCATTTATATCTTCAATCAGACTTTTTTAACCTAATTCAGAAATTATCAAAAGTTGTCTGAAACTTGATAAAACAAATCATCAACTAAATTGGTTACATAAATTTTGTATAAAATTCATTAATGAAATTTCAAAGAAAGATCTTTAGTCATCAAGATTAAATGAAAATATTTTGGTCAGGAATTTAGGTTTGTGATCAATTCTTCATCCATTTTCTCAACTAATGATCCCTGTTTTAAATTCTACATCAACAAAAACATCAAAATATGGATGAAACATTTTCATTCATTTTGTGTCAATGATCTTTGGAAAGAGAGAATTATTCCGGTGGAAGTTTTGTGCAGCTTTTTTTTTTTAAATAAATGAATAAATTAAAGATACATTTGCTGTGAAATTAAAGGTCAAAATTTAAGGTCAAGGTCAAATTATCTTACTTGACCTTTAAACAAAAAAAAATTAACAAATCACTTTTTAGATCTATCCAACTACTTTAAAATGGTATATAATTTAGCTTTATAGGTAAAAAAAACAAGTGGGATATTGATAGTTAAACTTTGTGACTATTTTCCACAATTCATCTTTTTGGCAAAGGTCAAAGGATCATATCTTGGGAATCTTTTGATGTAGAGATATAAAATAGGTATCATTCAATATCTATCATAAAGATCAATAAGTTATATCAAATTAAAAAAAATCTGTGTTGGTGATGGTCAGACCCAAGTTGACTTGATATGGAATGACTCTTATGGACATATTAATATACTCTTAAGAGTGAAACTATATTTACCAAAATTTCAAGTCAAGATTATATTTTTATTTAATGAGTTGATAATCAGTACCATTAAAATCACAAATGAAAGTAGTTTTGCTTTTATCATTATCTGAAATGTGTCTTTATTTGCTCCAAATTAAACAGTATGTGCCTTTATCTGCTCCGAATATGGCTTGAAACTTTCAAATATCTGTTTCAGATTCAATATGATTTTTGTAATCTACCAAAATGATTTATTTTATTTTCTAAAAAAGCAGGTACAAAAATGGCTTTATATGGCCTAAATTAACAGGAAAATATGGAGCTTAAAATCCAGGATTCTTTATGTTACAGACTTCAAGATAAAAAACTAAGATTACTTATGACAGCAAATACTGGTTGGAAAACAAATTTTATAAAAGATCAATGTCAATGAATTGATCCAATCAGAAATCTCCCTCTGAAAATTTGATTAGAGATTCAAAGCAGTTTTAGTAGAAGAGAATCTTGTTATTTAATCTCTTGTCATTTCAGTCTTGATCTGCCAAAGTGAGATTACAATCTCATTCTGTAGATGGTGGTAGTGGTATTATTATTATTATTGTTTGTTCAGAAACATGGCTAAGAAATACAAGGGAAGAAGAGATTATCTACAAATGCTTAATATAATATACTTAGTGATTGATTTTGATTGATTTTTTAATCAGTTTCAAGGCAGTAAAGCTACTAAGACACAAGTGGTTACTGAATGTAGAAGAATTAGAAACAAAAACATTAATAATCAGTGGGAAGAGAAAAGATTAATCAAGAGGACAGTAGATATCAATTGACATTGCATTTAAATTGTTGCATTTTAAAATTAGCTGGAAAGAATGGAACTGGAAGGGAGTTCTACAAGCAAGAAGTGCAAGAAAAGAAACTGTTAGCATAGAATTTATGGTTACATTGAGCCATTTCAAGTGTAAAATGATGAGACCTTGCCAGGGAAGCAAGAAGCTGGAAGAGATTTTCACAAGTGAGAAGTGTGAAAGAAGAAACTGTTAACACTGAACGTATGATTACATCTAGCCATTTCAACTGGAAATTGATGAGACTTTGCCAGGGAAGCAAGAAGCCAGAAGAGAGTTTCACAAGTGAGACATGTGAAAGAAGAAATTGTTAGCATGGAATTTATGGTTACATCTAGCCATTTCAATTGTAAACTAATGAGACCTTGCCAGGGAAGCAAGAAGCCAGAAGAGAGTTTCCAAAAGTGAGAAGTGTGAATGAAGAAACTGTTAGCATAGAACATTATGGCTACATCTTCTTCTTCTTCTATGTGCCCTGTCCCTTCAGGTCGTAGGCGATCATGGCTCTCCACGTCTCCCTACTCCTTGTGGCTCTTAGTATGTTTGCTCCTGTTGCTCCTGGCAACCCCCGTTTCGTCATCCACCTGATTAGTCCCTGCAAATACGTCATCCGCTGACTTCCTCTGTCTCTCCTTCCTTCTATCTGTCCAGTCAGTATCAGGTTCTCCAGGCTCTCCTTCCTCATTGCATGTCCCAGGAACTTCAGTTGTCTCTTCCTGATGCTCAGCATCAATTTTCTTTTTGTTGCCATTCTTTCTAACACCTCGTCGTTGCTTGTATGCTCAGTCCACGATATCCGTAGCATCCTTCTGTAGAGCCACATTTCGGCCACTTCCAGATTTGTACTCATTTTCGATGATATTGTCCAGCATTCACAGCCATATTGAAGAACTGACATCACGTAGCAGTCTAGAACTCTTTTCTTCGTTTCTATTGAGATTTACCTGTGTGTTAGTATTTTGCTCATCTTCTGGAACGCGTCCTTTGCCATGCCAATTCGCCTTCGGATTTCCGTGTCGCACTTTCCATCTCCTGTTAGAACACTTCCTAGGTACTTAAATTCTTGTACTTGTTTGATTTTGTTATCCTCCACCTGTATTTGGCATTTTGGGTTGTATCTTTTGCTGATGACCATGCACTCAGTTTTCTTAAAGTTTATTTGTAGTCCCTTCTTGTCACTCTCCACTGCTACTTTCTGTACGAGGTCTTGCAGTTTCCTTCCCGTGTCCGCAATCAGCACTGTATCGTCCACATATCTTATGTTGTTCAGGTTGTGGCCTCCAATAACAAATCCTGGCGTGTCATCTAGGGTCCTCAAAATATTCTCGCTGTATAGGTTGGACAAATCCGGTGAAAAGACACACCCTTGTCTTACGCCTTTTTCTATCTTTGTGTATCTACTGAGGTCGTTACCTGTCTGTATGCAGGCCGTTTGCTGCCAGTAGAGATTCTTGATTATTCTTATGTCTTTGCCGAAAATGTCGAGATTGCCCAGCATCTCCATCAATTCTTTGTGTCGTATTTTGTCGAATGCCTTCACGTAATCAATGAAGCACAGGTACAAGTCTTTCTTCATTTGCAATGCCCTTTCAGAGAGCATCCTAATCATGAATATGGCATTCCTTGTTCCAGTGTCCTTGACGAACCCACACTGTTCCTGCCCTGTCTCTGGCCTGATTCTGCTTCTCGCTCTATTCATCAGGATTCTGACAATCAGTTTTGTAATGTGACTCATTAAGCTGATAGTTCTGTGCTCAATTGATGAGATCTCAATGCCAGTTTAGTACTGCACTTAAATTCATAAAGTCTAGATTCATGAGCAAAGAGCTTATCTGAACAATTACCATGAAAGTATTTATAGAAAAGGCACAGAGAGGCAACTTTACAGTGATAGATAAATGACTGAAATCAAGCTACTAAATTAGGATGGATAATATTGCTGATTCTTCTTTGGATTTTATCAAGAAGCTGAAGGATATATGAATATGGATATGAAGTTTTCATGTTATAAAGAGATTGATCAGTCAATTTAATAATGAGGTCTGATTTATTTAAATGAGTTCACATTTCTTGATTCTTTTCCAAATATACATCTTAGAATCATTAGAAAATTTTTTTTTATTTTTGATTCGGAGCAGTTGTTAATTCCATTTTCTAAAATTATCAATTAATTGTGGTTCATTTGTCTACTGAAACATCTAAATAATGAAATCTTTTAAGAGTTGTTGCTGATACATCATTTTAATGATCAATCTGCTCTCAATTTATCAACAAAAACAATCCCAAACAGGGTCATCAAAACTGATGAATTCAAACAAATATACTACTTATGCATTCAAATTTTGGTTCTAGAGATTACTGGTGGCTTTACCAGAGTGTGCTGAATAACAGCAAATCCTTAATTCCTCCCTTATTCAATTAATTTGAAGTCTTCACATCTAAAGCACACAAGGTTGAATACTTTGCTTGCAAATTCTTTTCCAACTCAACACTTGACTCATCTGGAGTACCCCTACCCAATTTCCAACCTAAAACAGAGTTTCAGACACCTTTTCTAAATTAAACACCCATAAGGCAAGCAGAGGTGATAGAATCCCAGTGGTGGCCCTAAAGAAATGTACTCCTGAGCTGGCTTCAGTACTTTCCAAACTCTATAAGTATTGCTTCTCTGCTTTCCAGTTTGTTGGACATTCTCATCTGCAGTTCCTATTTTTTAAGAACTCCAGTGAACTCCCTGACTCCTCTAACTTTCTCTCTATTAGCCTCTTATCACTTTTTGGAAAAGTATTTGAGGCTCTAATAAATGCTGAAGTGGTTAAGCATCTCATCTCTCACAACCTACCTTCTGACAAACAATATTACTTTGCTCAAGTATACTGCTGAATATGTATACCAGGCTCTTGATAATAATGAGCTGTAGCTGTAAATATCTCAAATGCATTTGACAGGGTTCTGCATGCTGGCCTTTGATGCAAGCTCCAGGGATATAATATTACTGGATGACTGTTTGATTTAATCCAATGGTTCAAATGAAAGTTGTTATGAATAGGTAAGCTTCCAGATCCTTTCCCACAAATGCAGGTATTCTTCAAGGCTCTATCCTACTTTTTCTGATCTTCATTAATGATCTTCCTGATGTCATCAGTTCCCAAGTAAACATCTATGCAGATGAAATTAGTATTTATTCCTATGTCAATAGCCAATCTGACAAAGTAAACCTGGCTGCTGCTCTTAAACAGAACCTCTAATCAGTGATTAACTGGGACAAGAAATTGCTTGTAAATTTTAATGCACCCAAAATAAAACTGTTCTCCTTTTAGCATCATAGCAAAACATTCCTGCCAACCACTATCATCATCATCATCATGGCCAATGCAAGTCTCCTTAAAAACAACACATTGCACCTCATTGGCCTCACATTTTCAAATGACCTAAAATACAATGATTACATTGAATTTATAACTGCATCTACTGCTAGAAAGTTTGGGCTTCTGTGTCGGGTCAGAAAAAGTTTCTCGTCAGAATCCATCTTGCCTATTTATGAATCTACAATTCATCCTTGCATGAAATACTGTTGCCATATCTGGTCAGGTGCTCCTGCTATTCATCTTGAAAATCCTGACAAAATTCAAAGAAAGATATGCAACTTAATCAGTCCTGATTTGGCATCTCGACTTCAGTCATTTTCTCACTGATGTGACATGGCTTCTCTCTTTTCAACATGAGTTTTTTTCTTTGGTGTCCCAACCAAATGAATTTAAGTGTGTTACTACATTGGCATCTAGTGTTTCTTTCTTATCTAACAATGACAAAAATTAATTTTAGCAAATTAAAACAGACATTTTTAAAAACTTTTATATATTTATATTTTTTCTTTTTTGTGAAGTTTGCTAAGAAGCTAAGAAAATAAATTCTCAGTAAATGGAAATAAAAAATAATCTAAAACTGGACAAATTAATGCATTGCATCAGTGTTTGATAAGACAGTTTGAAAGATAAATGTAATTGCTAATGTAACAACAGAAAGAAAAAAATTCCATTTTAAAATTGATTAAAAACTTGTGTTTTAGAAAGATGAGAAAATCCCAAATTAAAAACTCTTTTGGAAGTTTTCTTAGTTTATATTACAAGTAAATAGCATAGAAAGAAAATGATCTTTTAAAACATGTTTAGAACTATTGTCAAATGGAGTTTTCTGCTATTTTTTCTTAATTAGTGTCATTATGGCTTAGCGTTACGTCAATCCTGATGTCGTAAGAAATATTGAAATCAGAATCCATTTAGACAGAAATGGGAGAAACTCTATTAGCAGAAAATGCTTTTCCACAAGGAACTTAAAACAAGTAAAACATTTGAAGAAGACAGCATTTAGCACTGCCATTATTCTCATGTAGTATGTCTTTGAATTGCTGACACCTTACTGAACTCTCATGTTTCTCCATCAACACAATGATGCAAAATGAAAGAAATTATGAACTTAAGTAGTTGGCATTTGAGATACAAGAGACGTAAATAGACACAAAATACTTATAGATGGCTTTTAAACATTATATTGTGTATTTGTCAGTTTATTTCAGTGATCAATGAGGACTGAAAATGAGAAGTATTATATTTTGTCCCTCAGCTGCTATTCTAAAATAGTAAAATGTTAAATAGATAGATATTCATGTGTTAAATTCATACATATACTATTACAAGTGGGCCTGTGTCATCGAAAATGATGGCAAAATATATATTGATGTACACACAATTGAATATCTTACATTAAGACATAAGAAAAAAAAATCAAACCCCTAAACAAGAAAGGAGGGGGATATATATATATATATATATATATATATATATATATATATATGAATATTTTTTACAAATAAAACTTTCAAAATTACATTATTTGGATGATCATTTTGGTAAAATAAATTTGCTTCATCAGCAATCTTGTTTATTATGGAAAAATTCAAAAGTTTTTAATCCACTGAAAGTTCATTTAAAGAGAAGGAAAAGGAAAGAAATAAGGAAAAAAGTGGGAGGGGAAGTAAAAAAAGGAAGGGAAAGGTATGTTAGAATGCAGGTGTCCAAATCACTGTTTCAAAGCGAGGAAAGGGAGATGGAAGTGTAAGAGTGGTGGTGAATTGGATTCAACAATTATTTAGACAGCTTCACTTTTGTCTCTCCAATGGACTTAGCTGTGGCTACCTCATTATTGTCTCTCTCTCTCTCTCTCTCTATGAGCACAACAGAAAGGAAATATATATATGTATATATATATATATATATATATATATATATATATATTACTATATATATATTTAAAACAAAAACGAAAAAAGCTATTAAAAGGTGGTCCCAGCCTCCTCAAGACCTTCAACCAGAGGCCTGGCTGTTGGATGTAGTTTATTTTTATACCCAGGATAGATCAGCAGTAATACAGTTGAAAATTCTATATATAGAAGCATATGGTATGGTTATTATAAGAGTCTTAATTATCATAGCAACTGAAATGCATTGATTTTATAAATTTAATGACACTGAATCATTTCTTTGGTTAACAGATTTTGTTCAGTTTAACAAAATACATATTAATAAAATCTAAGATGGCCATTATACAAAAAAAACTTCATTAATCTAGGAATAATTCTTTTAGTTTGGCAAAGAGTAAAATTTGTTTTTCAAGCTAAAAAAGAGTTTGCATCGTTTGATATAAAAATAACAAAGCCAATAAGATCTGAATATGATGCTGAATCCTTCTGTTATTTTACTTCATGTACTGAAAGATGAAGAGACAAGTGTCTACTAAGCTGCCTAGATATACTGATAAGCACACAATAAATGGAAGACATGGTAGTTGGAACAAGATAACAAAGCTGACTAGTTATTTTGCTTTTGTAATCAAAAGAAAAAAGAGTCAAGTGTCTATCTATGTATGCATCGATCTTGCCCTTCAAGTATTTGTCTATCTCAGTATTTTTCGATTTAAAACTAGGTAGAGGATAGGATAAACTAAAAATCTTAAAACTAGCCAGATAGTTTTAAGACAAAATATATACAGACCAAGAAGTATTGGAAGAAATTTGGACAAACTGATACAAGCAGATTCAAATAAACTACCAATAGTTAATCAATATTCAATAACAAATATGAATTGGTAATCAACATTTTATTAATATATAATAGTAAGATAAAACTTGTTTATTGGTCTTGACTCACCTTAGATTGGCATAAAGTCAAAAGTATCGGACACTGGGGAGAATTGAACATTTCACAGTAGAGTTAGTCTTTATGATTAGCTTGTTAACTATTAAACCAGGGTAAGACACTTAGAATAGTGACAAAACTTCCATGTTCCACGTCCTTTCATGGCTCTCCACAACTTCCTATTCCTTGTGGAACTTAGTTTTTTCCCTTTGCTTTCATCTATTCACACAAGCTCATCAGGTAAGTGGCTTACTACCTTTCCCTATCTCTCATACTTTCAATACGACCTGAGAGCATTTAGTATTCTAAGCTCTTTTTCTTCGTTATGTGTCAAAAGTCTTCTTTTCCTTGATTTGAGGAGAAGTATTCTTTCTATTGTCATTTTCTTTAAGGTTTCCTTGTTGTTTATCATTCTATCCATGGGATTCTCAGTATCCTTCTGTAGAAAACATTTCTGCTGCCTCCAGCTTTTTCTTTATTCAGGGGATGATTGTCCAACATTCACTGCCATATACAAATCCAGCACTTTTTTGTTTGTTTCTAATGAAATTATTGCATTTGTCAGCACCCTGCTTAGCTTTTGGAAGGCTGCTTCCACTTTTCCACTGCATATTTGAATCTTGGTGTTGATTTTCTCATCCTCTGTTAAAATGCTTCCAGGATATTTGAACTTCTGCACTTGTTTGATGTTTATATCAATTCATAACACATACCTTTGGCTTTTTCTCTTAATTATAACCATACTTTCTATCTTCTTACACTGTTGTGAAGTCCTAGTGATTTTGTGCTAATAAGCCATCATGCAAGATAGCTGATACTTGTTTATTGACTGAATAAAAGTTAGATATTTTTGAAAATTGTTTTTATTGAAATAACCATGGTAGATTATCTCTTCTCTGATCTAACAGCTCAACAGAAAAAAATGGGTTTATAAACTTCAATTTTTTTCTTTTTTATAATAATGTTCACCCTAGAAAAGCCCAAGAACCACTCAAGTTGGAGGTTACTGAATAATAGGTAAGAAGCATAATTTATGGGGATATGTGAAGATGATAATGCTTATCCCTAGACTTGAACAGATTAAGATTTTAGTGATTGGGGAAGCATCCTTTTGGGAGCTTATTCTGCAAAATAACAGTTCATAGAAAGAATTTCAAGTAGGAAAATACATGTCATTAATGGAATATCAAGGAAATAAAGATAGTTTGCCACCATGTGCATGGCATGTTGGGTCATTGCCTTCATGGCAATGACCCAACTGGTGAAACTAAAGAATGTAGTTTGTTTGCACACTTTCCATGGAAATAGCAACAGAGCAGAGAGAGAGGCT
Source organism: Ascarosepion bandense (assembly GCA_037127315.1). Taxonomy (NCBI): domain Eukaryota; kingdom Metazoa; phylum Mollusca; class Cephalopoda; order Sepiida; family Sepiidae; genus Ascarosepion; species Ascarosepion bandense. Next base: position 4,949,949 of record JBBBDQ010001308.1, read on the forward strand.
TGTCATATTTTGTTTGTGAAAAAAGGGGTTGTAAGGTGGAAAATAGTCAATCACCTACAAGGATGCAAAGATTCTTTTGGACTCTGTCAAAACTGGAAAGTGAAGACTGGGCAGTTCCTGCCCATATATGGCAGTAATTCTCTTGTAAAAGGTAAAGGACATCAAAAATGTGGAGTGAGTAGCCACAGTCAAATGCAAAATAAGTAGCAGAACTACCAAACAAATGGAATTGACAAAGTTTGTAACAATTAATAATAAGAAAAGAACAGGGCAAAAAGGCAAACAGTCATAAGACAAAAGTTCACAAACTAAGATTTGGTGTTGGCATACAAAAGAAAGTTCAGATAAACGAAAATGTCATGACAAGACAGACTCGAACTGAGTTCAATAAAACTGAGAACTGGTCTACTTTTTTATTTTTATTTTGTTAATTGCTTCAGCCCAAGCAAGACAGTACCACCACTAATGCGCAGGGGACTACATAAGAGTAAAAGTTTAAGCAGGAAGAGAGTGAAGTGAAAGATGAACCAGTTACAGGGGGGGTGTCATAAAAAGGCAGGAGAAGGATGTGAAGACAGGTGTAAAGGTAGAGAGAAAGGAAAAGAATAAAATATAAGGGGTGATGTAGAAAGGAATGGAGTCAAGTGGATAAAAGATGGGAATATGACTTTGCATTTAAATTCCTGCAAGTTATAGCTGTCAGGAAAGCAAGTATATGGAAGGGAGTTCCACAGGCAGGAAGTGCAAGAAAAAAAGCTGCTGAAGTAGAATTGTTGGCTGCATTTGGTTGATCTAACTAAATGGGTGGGAAGTTGTTGCCAGTCTGGTTGCAGAAGTAAAGTCTTGTGGTTGGGGCACCAGTAACTTAAGTTCGTCAGAGCAGAAGCCATGAAAATATTCGTAGAAGAGACAGAGGGAAGCTACTATTGACAAAGAAAAAATCCCAGAATGCATTTGTTTGCTTCTGCCTATAAAATGAGGAGGGACAATTATTCCTAGCAGGATTGAAACCAACAAAGAGGAGTCAGGTAGTTGAGCAATACAAAAAACTATTTTTTCAGTGTCTTTCATGATGGATTTTATATTTGAGTTCCATGAAGTCTAAGTTGAGTTTAAATCCCAATAGGGTCTCAAGGTAATGAGTAGGCCTTCTTGAGATGTTTCCTGTTCATCATGATAGACAAAAAATTCAGGGCCCATGGAATGTCACTAGTTTGTTTTCAATACTGACAAAACCAAACTAATAACATTTCACCCTCACTGAGCATGACTGAATTTTCATGATGAACAATTGTACTCTCAAGTTGGATCCTTGCTTTGAATGATTCAAGTTCACCCCAATTCTCAATTGGAACATATATATATATATATATATATATATATATATACATATATATATATATATATACAACAATAGATCACTATTGGTGATGGAAAAAAACATCAGTTCTTTGTACAACTCCAAGAAGTACATGACTCCACCTGCCATGTTCTATCTATACAAAAGTCAGATCAGGCTGAAAATAGAGTATTGCTGCCAGATCTGGGCTGGACCTACTCAATTCTCACTTTCCACTTCAGAAGCATCCATATAAATTTGTGATGATCAATTATTTTTAACCCTATAACTCATTTTCTACAGATGAAATGTTTTAAGCCTCTTGGTTATCTATTGCTATTTCTATAGAAACAATTCTGACAAGTTCTGTTTCATTGTTCCATCAGTTCCAATTTTTACAGCTAGAATTCACCATGCCATGTTCACCCAGATGAATCATTTTCATTCTGATTATATTCCTCTGGGAAGAAGGAAGTTACTTTCAGACAGCTTCTGAATGGCTATTTTGTGAAACAGACTCCCAAGAGGATGCTACCATGATCTCTAAAATTTTAATCTCTTTAAGACTACCCTCAACCATTATCTATTCTATATATTCTCAAAGTCAGAATTTCTTATCTCTTCCTCTTACAGCTTATATTCATCTCACACTTTAACACTTGTATTTGTCCATCCATCCTATTCTAATAAAATGAACTCATTCAGTAATCCCCTAACGTGAGTAACTCTTAGGACTTTTATTGGGTGAACAATAGTAAAAAAAACTTCTGATCAAACCAAAAACAATTCCTGAATTAAAACAAGGAATTTCTGATAAATTTTCAGAAATTAATATAGAAATGTATCAAATGTTTGTTGCTAATAGGGTTCAGCATTGTAGTGACACATGAAGGGGGATCATTTTCAAACATGTTAAATAGTTTGTTAATCATAACAAATCATGTTTTGATATGTCAATACTTATAAATTTTCTTAAATTACTGTAATTTATTTTTGTTCAATAAAAGTTAATAAATGAAAAAATGGTGTAACTTTTTCCTCACACTATTTGTAAGAAGTTGGCACTAAAGAAAGTTGGGATATGAATACATCAATAGAATAAAGAAAAGAAAATGAACCAAAGTTGTTGAAAAATAAAAAGAAAACAATGGTTAATCTAAGAGACTAATCAGAAGTTTTTTCAAGAAATAGCATTTTTTTTTACTTTTCCAGTTTTCTCAAAATGGAAAAAGAAGACAAAAAAGCAGACTGTGTTCTCAGCACTTGTATTAAAAAGAACATATGAAGAAAGCTGACTTTTCCGAGATCATTTAGGCCAATGCCAGTCATTGTCTTATGTGAATAAGAAGTTGAGCCCATAATAAAACCACTATTTCTCTCAAGTGCAAGTTGTCATGTCTTTTATGCTGTTTGACACAGACCTTAACTGGGAAAGAGAAGGATTATTTTGAATCCTGAGGAATAATAAAAAGTGTCCTTCTGCTTTGCAGACATCTTGTCACCTAAACACTCACTAGGGGGATAAGCACTGAATACTAAAACATTTTTATGCTTTTTACAGTGAAAAGTAAGTTTTTTTATTCTTTCTATAGAATAAGTTAGCGACTATCTTCTTCAACACAAGACAGTAAATACAGAACTCTGTATATATTTTGCAAAATAAGAATTATGTTTTTGGAATGTTTAAATTTGGGAAATAGATTTTCTTCTGTTTAAATTCCTAAGATAAAGTACTGTTACCATTTCAGTCAGTTAAGTGCCATGCGCGATACACGCTTTGGGCGATCAAGTCTCGAAAGAGACATGACTTTACCATTTAGCTATTCTTTTAAACAAATATCTTCATCTTTGTTGCTTTTTTCACAATATTTCACTTGGTGAGTGCAAGAGATATTACAATGCTTAGAATATTGCTGCTACGTATGGGCTGGTGGCCCTGCTATTTATCTTGAGCTCCTTGATAAAATTTTAAAAAAATAGCAATGTTATTGGTCCTGACCTGGAATCTCAGCATCAGTCACTTTCCCACCACCATATAGTTGCCTCCCAGTGCCTTTTCTATAAATACTTTCATGGTAGTTGTTCAGATAAGCTCTTCACTATGGTGCTTAGCCTTTTTGAATTTAAGTACAGTACTAGACTGGCATTGACTCCCCATCAATTTACACATGAACTGGCTATATATAACTGCAAATTCTATGCTAACACTTTTGTTTCTTGTACTTCTCACTTATGGAACTCCCATCTGACTCCATGTTTTTCTGCCAACTTTAATCTTTAAAAATTTAAATGCAATGCCTATCGCTATTTACAGTTCCTAATTACACTTGTTGTTCTCACTCATGAGAAATATTTCTGTTTCTAATTATTCCACACCAAGTAACTCCTTGTATGTTAATGGTTTTACTGTCCTGAATGGTGTGAACTTGCTAAAAAAATCCATTTAATATTTCTTAAAGTGTTATTCTTACACAAAGTACAAGACTGGTAAAAATTCAATCCCTTGACTTTTTCGAAAATCAAGCACTGAAAAAAATAGTTATGATTGTCAGATAACATTGCAAATTTATTAACTTTTAGCTGTTGCACTGATATACAATGTGGCAATTTTCCTAACATTATATATATGTGTCTGTGTGTGTTAAATTGTAATGATGCTTTGTGCCAAAATTACTGTTTTTTCCAGCAGTTTACTGGTAGAAAGGCATTTTAGGCAAGGAAAAGTAGCATAATATACAAGGGATTGAATTCAAAGATAACGTAAATATATATGATGCATAGAAAGTACCATAATGTATGAAGAATTGAATTCAATATTTATAAAAAAATCTGGGTCCAAATATAATTCTTTTTTATATATAATACATAGCAATTACTATAATACATAGGGAAATGACTTCGATGATAATTTTTCTTCAATGGAAATGTATTCTTGAAGAATGACCCAATTCGTCACAAGGTTATCTGGAGATTAATATTTTTCAGACTGACAAAAACAAAACTAAAACATTACAATAAGGATAGGGACTGTAATTATAAAAGACTACATTCATGTTTTAGCGTGGTAAAAAATTAAATATTTCTTCCTCATTAGATATATATATATAGTGCGAGTTATTTTACATTTGATGAATACTGATTGGTGTAAAATATAGAATTTTTATAAATTTGTTCATTTTTCTTCTTGTTTTTGTAACAAATAAAAATATTTTTTAAACAGTCAAGCAATTTTATGGGGTCTCTACATATGATTTTTCTTTCCTGCTATTTGTAATTCTGGTTTTTATTTGTTATGACTGAAAGATATTTTTCAGAAAGAAAAAACATAGCCCCCACTACTCCTCCCACAAAATTTCATGATTTGTGTTATTTTTGAAAGGAATTCTGAGAATATTGATTGACTCAAAAATACTTGGACACATTTGTTTGGTGATTGTTTTCAAAGTTTACAAAGAATTACAGGAAATAATGAAATGAATGTTTTCTGTGTTTTTTTTCTTAAAACCTGATGATGTGCTTCAATCTATAGAATTTATTATGGGTATATTTATTTCTCTTATTTATTTTGTTCTTAGCCTGTTCATTTATTAATTCATTTATTCTCATCAGTAGAAATAAGAATTGTTTTTTTTCATTTTATATATATATATATATATATATATAAAATGAAAAAACAATATATATATATATATAGAGAGAGAGAGAGAGAGAGAAATTAGGAAGATCAACTGATTACACTACCATGGTTTCAACCTTTCGGTATTGCCAGGTATTATATATTAACTGATTATTCAACACTTTTTTCAACACATAACAGAAAATTTATGAATAAGAGAGGAGTTAAACAATATTGTACATACTTTCAACTGTGTTTGTATGAGCTCAAAATGTATTTTCTAATGTGTATACATTTGAATATTATTTCAGAACTTTCATTTGTTCAGGGAATGATACACATATATGCATAGGATTAATACTGAGAAGTTTGTCACTTAACTGAGCAGGTTGATACTGACTTTTTATGAGGAGACTGTTATAATGTCAACATTCGTCAGGGATAAGTTTTTGGTTTGCTGTCTTGTCCCAGATTTTTTCATATTTATATAGAGCTTCATATAATTTGTTATCTTGTTGTGTACTCATGAAAACTTTGAAGTCAGCATGAACCTGCTTAGTCAAGTGGCAAACTTCTTTGCATTAAACCTATCAACTCTCTATCTCTACCCTGATATCAAGCACTTTATTATAAAAAAAACCTGCTTGCCAAAATACCTTTTATTAGTAAAACTACTGAAAAAAAAATCTTGGTGCTAAACATTATTGCAATTCAACAATATATATATATATATATATATATATATATATATATATATATATATATATATAAAGAATTATTTAACAATCAAACTTGATTCTAAACTTATTGAGACAAAACAAAAGTGTCTAGAATTTTTAAGTGAATTGCAAAATCAATACGGTAATATTTGTATATTGATTTTGCCATCTTTGAGACAACTTTATGATTGTCATGTCTAAATCAAAGTCTGATTTTGAGAAAGAAGCTTGTAATACACAATACCCTTTCAATACCACCAGATAAATGATATAGTTTTCTTCAGACAAACTTCTGGAGTGGTTACCAGTGGTTCAATTTATTCTGCCCAAGACCTTTTTGACTCTACATTGTTGTAAACAATCTATTTTTCATTGCCTGTTATTATTCTATTAAAAATGGGTAAATTTTGTTTCATTTAAGTAGAAAGTCAAAGACTGAAATCATTGTGCATTAAATAGTGAGGCACACAAACAGAGTGATTCATGTATCTAAGTGTTTTCAAATGCCTAAACAAATGAGTCATGCACAGTGTCTCTGAGATGTCTTGTGTTCTACATTATTTTTAGTTAGCATTTCAATTTGGTCATCATCAATAACTACAAGCCTGCTGAAACATTATCAGTCTTCCAGATCAAAATGTTCCCTACAAAACATAGTAATCAACTAATGAACAATATTCTTAGCTATGGTACCAATTCCAGAAATAGCACATATCTTTTTTGACTTCCTGAACATTTTTTCTAATGACAAAAATACATCTCATTTTCTTCCATCAATATTTTAGCATAAAAACATTTCAAATTTACAATCCACATCATGTTTCATAAAGAAAACATATTAAAGTATCACTTTTCAAAAATATATATATATATATAATGTAGAATACTTGATATATTGTTCAGGTAAATTCAGATAGAGATGAACTCAATGTTAAATTCATTTATTTAATTTAACATAGTAATATAATTTAGAAAAAATTTTCGATATTCTACAATTTCATGGGTAATACCTATTTTGCCACTGACCTTGCAGCTCGTCAGACCCAAATGATACAGCAGTTAATCTTCAAAGTATCCTCGAAAATCATTGCACACAGACGCTCACGTGTCCATATTGAGAGTAGACATTTGTAACAGTAATTTACAAAAAACAGTTCCTTGCTCATTGTTTATATATATATATATATATATATATATATATATATATATATATTTATAGATTAGCAACTATGCCCCACCCTTTTACTGTGAAACCAATAAATTGTAAATGCAAATTCTACTCTAGCAGCTTCTTTTCTCGAACTTCTCGCCTGCAGAATTCTCTTCCACATACTTGCTTTCCTGACAGTTACAATCTCCAAGAATTTAAATGTAAAGTCAATTGTCATCTCCTGTCTCACTAACTTACATCCTCTCTCTCATGCTTTTCTACATCTACATCTCATCAGTACTCTCTTCCCTCCCCTACTCTCTTCTTGACACCCCCTGCAACCTCTCACTCCTCATAACATTCCTCCTTGTCCACCTCACTCTCATCAGTAATCTTTTCCTTCTCCTGCTCTCTTCCTGACACCCCCTGCAACCTCTCACTCTTCATAACATTCCTCCTATGTAACCCCCTGCACAACAGTGGCAGTAAAATGCCTTGCTTGGAGCGACATGATTAAAAAAAGAAAAGAATATATATATATATATATATATATATATATATATACTAGCAGTACAAACTGGCATTGCTTGAGTATAATGAAAGCTTTAAAACTAATCCATCGTTCTGTAGCTCAGACTCAGCCTAAAGAATATTTGTGTGAAGTTTGGTGAGAATCGGATAAAAATTGTGGATTTGTATAAAGAACATACAGACAGATAAACAGACACACACACACAAACATCTTGCCTTTTTTATATATATATATATATATATATATATATATATTATCGATTTTCTGCATTATTGTAAGAACTGCAATCTTGAAACTTCTGAATATCGTTTCTTATGCCTTTGTCTATGAGTGTATCAAATTTGATTAAAATCGGACCATTCCTTCTATAACCCGATTTTTTCAATTATGGATTTTGGATATTTATCGGGGTACCTAGACACAAAACCTAGCTAAGAACACTCGCAGACGCTTATAGTACAACTGTGTAAATTTTCAAGAAAAAATCAGTTTAGCTGTTTCAGAGTCTATGGGCAACAAACACACACAGAGACAAAGTTCCATTTATAAATAAGTATATATATATATATATATATATATATATATATATATATATACTTAAACTTCAGTCATGTATGAAATTAAATTACATTTTCAAAAGCCAACTATTATAAAACACTACAAACTTCTGTTCTAACTCAATAGTCTTTTTCACTTTATATTTTCTGGCATATGAGGCTTTCTTTTTATCAACACACATCAGCTCAAAAATATACCAGGGTTTTTAAAAGTGAAAGTGATGTATCCAGTTGGTTCTGTATCTTGATTTTGCATAAATCTATAAAACTGTAATCTCAAATGGTTGAGAGCAGACATAAAAGCTGGAAAATACATCAGACAACAACCATGATATACAAAAGATGAGAGAGTGTGCGATATAAAGAAAATGTGAACATCACATGACCACTAATTTAAGATATCAAATCACTAGTTATACTCTGCAAAAACAAGATTCATTAGTTGTCAGACCATGAAATAAAAAATGCTTCAATGATTTCATCTGTGATCAAGGAATTGAGAATGAAGGATTAATGTCAGATTTAATGCATTAAAAACAATATTGCAAAGTTTATGCCAAGTAGGTCTCACAGGTGCTCATAAAATATTAAAAAAACTCATCAAAAGCCACCCAGGACCTGAAATCTGAAGAGTGACACTTCCCAGGATCATGTCACTAATATTAACTAGAATCAAAATGCTTGTTCATGGAATGTTCAAACTGTGTTGTCTGTCAGGAAATTCCCATGTGTCACCTGAGAGGCTTTGGCTGCATATATATTAGGAGACACAAGGTGCTATTCTAGATGGTTTCGCAGTTTCCATCTGGCTCGGAATAATTATTTCTCATTTATTGTTCAGTATGATGGATCTTTGCATAACATCATTAAAGTTCAATGTCACAGATCTGGTCTATTAGATTCTACCATTGAGCACATTCAATATCCTGCTGCTGATGATGTTTTCTCTAGCTTCTAGCTTCGTGCTTCTGGGTGCTATGCCTTATCAGAGCAACCAGGGCCATATACAGTTTTGAATTCAGAGTTATCCTCCTACTAGACTGACTGACAACCACAGCTGCTCTATTTAACCTATAGCTAGGGGACAGAAGCAATAAATTCATATCTTTCCCAAGGGGATTTAAGTGTAATTGAATGGAACAAAATTAACTCAAATTTTGAACTCAACTGATTTTTCATTTCAAGATACTAACCATGACATTACTCTAAATCCTTCCCATCGAAAAAAATATGTTCAAGACAGCTATCAACAGGCAAATTGATATGCACTGTCTTTTGGGATAGAAAATGAATGATTCTCTCAGATTTCTTTAAATCTGGATAAACCATTAATTCTGGCTGTAACATTATGATTCTGGTGAAGCTGAAGAATTTCTAGATTCAGATCTGAACAGATAAGCTTTTACTTGTAATGCAATAACTCTAAGCTCAACACCAGTTAGAAGACCAGAAATAATGTTGCTCATTTTGAATGAGCTCTTCTACCTCATCCAATGAAAAGGATGAATTTTTATGCTTTCTGATTTTCATCTATTTGGACCAATGAAAGATCAACTATTCAGACAATAACATCATTATAGCTGCTGTGAAAAAGTGGGTCAAATTCACTAGTGTAGATTTTTATAAGTCCTGCATTCAGACTCTTGTTCATTGTGAGCAAAAATACATAGAAAATAATGATGGGGAACAATAGCGTTTTGTAACTGAAAACTTGCTCTATCCAAAGGTGTCACTGTTCTCCCTGTATCTATCATAGTTTCCATGGAAACAAATGGAATGTATTATTTTCAGAGCATAGCTCATATTACGATTTTTCAAAAATCATGAGAATATAGAAGTCAAAGGTATTGAAATAGTGGTATCACCCGCCATTGTGTTTAAATCATCAACTTCTTTTTGTAAAGAAAGACTCCCAGTTACAAAAGATCTGTGAATCATAAAATAAAAAATGTAAAAAAAACTAAGACATTATTTAATTAGAAAAGCTTTTCATCTCTTATATGAATAAAATATATTTAAAATGTTTTTTCAAGGAATATTTACAAGAATTGTTCCATTGTATTTAAATTTGAATTTATAATTTATAAATTTTTCAATCTTTTGAAATACTGTCTTAGCAAAGGTTAGATGATATTGATATTAAGTAAAAGCAATATTTACTAACCATAAATGGAAATGTTGTGTGTATGAACGTGCTGATTTTTGTAAATATGGACATTCATATACAAGATTATCAGAAAGTGTCTGTGTGTGTGTGTATAAAGAATTAACAGATTTTTCTTTTTTAATCTGATATCTTTTTATTACTGATTTGTTTTTGGTTCAGATATGAAACTGAGAAGATAAGTCTTTTGGGGAAAATCTTAATAAGTCAGTGTGCTTTAAAGGCAAAATAAACCCTTGCTTTATTGTAATGCACTTTGTAGCCACTAAAATAACATTTCTTCTAAGCTTTCGGCTCACATGAGCCATCTTCAGAAAGGTTGTTTAAACTGAAATATTATAACATCCACTATCACCGACGATTTTATTTTGTGTTGACATAAAACTCCGCTATATATATATATATATATATCATGTGTATAAAAAAGCTCTTTGCAAAGAATTTAAAATAGAGTACTCTGATATATGTAAGAAAAGTAATATCCATTCAAATATACATACATACATGCTTGTCAATCTGGGTAACCTTCAGGGAATTTTGAACTGAACCTTTTATTTAATGTAGAGGGATGGATTGTTCTTGTGACAAGAAATAAGATAAAACTTCCCAAAATAGAATGAAATCAGTGATGGCACCTATCCTGAATCCATCATAAAAATTCAGGGGTGGAATTTTTTTTTTTTAATCATCTCACCCCAAGCAAGGCATTCCACTGCCACTATTGCGCATGGGGCTACATAGGGGAAGGTAAAGAGAAGGAGTGGTTAGACATAGGGAATGTCAGGAGGAAGGTGACAGATGAGTAAGGATAGCGAGGATGAGGGTTGGGAAGAGTGCTTGATAGAATGGGAGCAGGTTAGTGTGTTAGGAGGTGTCTATTGACCTTACATTTAAACTCCTGGAGATTGTAGCTTCTGGGAAGCAATCGTTTGGAAGAGAATTCCACAGTCGGGAAGTGCGAGGAAAAAAAATGTTGGAGTAGAAGTTACGGCTGCATTTTATCGGTTTCACTGTAAAAGGGTGGGATCTAGTTGCTAATCTAGTATCTCGTTCAAATTCGTATTTAGGGGGCACTAGTGATCTAAGTTCATCGGAGCAGAAGCCGTGAAAGTATTTATAGAAGAGACACAGGGAAGCCACGTCGCGCCGGTGGGAGAGAGACTGCAGGCGGTCTGCCAAGTCGGTATCTATCACATTACAGACCCTCCTCTGAACCTTATCGAGAAGCCCGAGGAGAACAGCAGGGGCACCCGACCAGATATGGCAACAGTATTCAATGCATGAGTGGATGGTAGATTTATAAATGTGCAGGATAGATTTAGACGGAAAAAACTTCCGGGCCCTACACAGAGAACCGACTTTCATAGCAGCATATTTAGCAATGGATTCGATATAGTCATTCCATTTAAGGTCCACTGAAAGTGTGAGACCAAGGAGGCATAGTGTTTTACTCTCTGGGAGGCAAGCCTGGTCCATGCTAATGGGAGGTAGGTGAGATTGTCGATGATGGTTAATTGACAGTAGCTTCATTTTAGAAGCATTAAAATATACTAGCCATTTCTTACCCCAGTCCGATATGGATTGGAGGTCTTTTTCAATCTCGGATGCGAGGTTAACTTTGACGCCTACACCAGATTTTTGTAGGAGGCGAGAGTAAACTGTGGTATCATCGGCGTACAAACCTATTTGGGCTCTTATGGAATCAGGGAGATCATTAATGTATATCAGGAAGAGTGTAGGACCTAAGATGGAGCCTTGGGGGACACCTGCGTTTGTATGGTAGTTCTGAGAGGCATGTCCGTTTAATACCACCTTCATTGTGCAGTCAGAGAGGAATGACTGGATTAATTCAAACAAATGTCCAGTTATACCATAGCTCCGCAGTTTACATAGTAGGCCAGCATGCCAAACTCTGTTGAACGCCTTAGATATATCCAATGCAACGGTTCGGGCTTCACCATTCCTATCGAGTGCCTGGAATATGTACTCGGTGATGGTCGTTAGCATATCAGCAGTAGACCTGGTGAAGCGGAAACCATATTGCTTGTCCGAGAGGAGCCTGTGTGCTGTGAGATGCTGAACCACCTCGGCGTTGATAATGGCTTCAAACACTTTGCCAAAGATCGGAAGAAGGCTGATAGGGCTGTAATTTGCAGGGTCAGAGGGTTCTCCAGTGTTTTTAAATATAGGAACTACAGAGGAAGATTTCCAACAGGCAGGAAAGCAGGAAGCAGAAAGGCAGTAGTCTTTAGAGCCGAATTTAGAGCATGCTATGCGTTGCTTCATTCTGGCAGCAAACAACATCTTAGCTTCGTTAAGTATCCTTTCACACTTATTACGAGCTGAAGTGAAAAGGCGCCTGTTTTGGTCCGATGCGTAGTTACGATAGAGTCGGAAGAAATGATTCCGGTGGGCAATGGCAGCCGAGCAAGCGGGTGAGAACCATGGAGATGAATGAGATTTAAGCTGGAATTTCCTAGCAGGGATGAAGGCATCAATACCAGCTTTAACCCAGGAGGAGACCTCGGATGCACATTCTTCGATGGGAAGACTAAAGACGTTGTTCCAAGGGAAGTCACAGAGGAAGTCTCAGAACAAATCCCAGTCTGCTCTTTGATAGCAGTAGGATATTCTACTTGTCTTGGTTTCATGGGTCGGGCGGGAGTGGAGTGAAATATTGACGGACACTACAGTGTGGTCAGAGTTTCCGAGTGGGCAGAGTTGTCTGGTAGTGCAAGATTCAGGGATAGAAGTGAAGCAGAGGTCCAGAAGTGAGTCCCTTCCGTTAGGGTTGTCAGAGAAACGCGTGGGGAAGTCCACTACTTGTGTAAGGGATTGGGTGATTGAAAAGTTCATGGTGTGGACACCAGCAAGGTCAGTGACAGCGTTCTTCAGCCACTTGGTGTGGTGGGCGTTAAAGTCACCAAACACGAATACATGGGCAGAGGGATGGGTAGAAATGGCTTTGGCAATATTGTCAGAAATGATGTCAAGTAACGAACAGTCAGGGGAGGAAGGAGAGCGGTAGAGAAAGAAGAGATAGCTAATCGAGCTGAGAAGTGAGAGGCGGAAGCACATGAAAGAATGATCTGGGGATTCAAAAGATGACACCCTAGATAAGGGAAGGTGTTCGCTGACATAGACACCAAGCCCATGCATATGAACATTGGAGTCCTTCCTGAAGAGGGGAAGGTAGCCAGGAACGTAGAACTCAGATGAGGGGATAGAAGGGTTAAGATTAGTTTCACATAGGGCTAATAAATCAGGTGAGTTATTATGGAGGAAAGAACCTACGCTGGGGAAGTTGGTGCGGATGCCGCGTATGTTAGTGAAAGAGATGCAGACAGGTTTGGGCATTTTCAAATGAGCTGGTTTAGTTTTGCTTTTATGTTTGCTTATTTCCATAGTGATTCAGTTAAGGAGAGGTCTTAGAATAGAATCAGTCAGTCAATCGTTTGCAACTTGTGAAGGATGGAGACTGGCGCGGCCTACAACATAATGTGGCCTCGGAGTTGCCCACCGAACGTTCATGCAGGGACGCCCGTCCATGCGCAATATGGCACTACAAGAACCCCGGTATTATTCAACTGTTGATCAGAGCAGCCTCTCAAGACGCTACGCAAGTGTTCGGGCTCCTAACTACCAGTCGGAAGCAGCAACCAGGAAACTGCCAACCCGGTACCCTCAGAATGTAAAGACGTTGCCACCATACTCCGTAACTGCAAAGAGCTTCCAGCTGAACTAACACTAAGACCGAAGAAAGGGGATGAACCGGGAACCCCTTTCTAAACAAGAAACAAGGCAATCACCTCTAAACTCATTCAAAAGAAGGGGGTGGAGTCTGAGACCGGGCGATAGTAGGAACTATCTACTCCAATTTAAAAAAAAAAAAAAAGAAAAAAAAAGAAAAAAAGAAAAAAAAGTGACTGAATTAGTAAATACTAAATACTTTCATAAAAAATTTAGCGTATTAGATAAAGAAATTGAACATAGAATAGGCTGCACTAGAGCTGGCTTTACTCAACACCACAAACTGCTCCAGAACCAATAAAACAGTAAGCTGAAAACTTGATTCATGTTCTTAAATAACTTTGTCAAATTCATATGGCTGCCATGCATGGCAGCAAACCCATTCAGGAATATCTGTAAGCTGCATACAAACACTTCCTAAGATCAATGGCTAAAATGGCTCCGAGCAAGTGAAGACTATTCTTCTTTAAACATCAGAAACAACTACAATGGATGTCACATGATTTTTTAATAGAACATTCATGACATAATCAAGATGTTAACATTCCAAACTACTTCAAATAAAAGATTATGAAGGAAACTCTCGTCAGTAATGGAAAGAGCAATAACAGCTACTGGACTTGAGAAACCTATTTTTCTGAAAAATTGTTTTAAAAGAAAGATTTTATAAATTTCAAATGAAAACAGTACTAGGTGTCAACTATAGAATTATAAATGTTTCCTTATAAAGAAATGGTTAATGTTACCATTAACATGGCTAGGGATATCTGTTAGATCTCTGCTTCACCTATTCCTTGACTCCTGTCAAGTCTTGCAGCTATGCCCTCTTGGAAAACTTCAATCATGCTGTCATTTTCATCAATATTTCTCTCCACTCCCACAGGAACCTCTGACCAACAGAATTTCTTATTGCTACCAAAGACCAGATTGGGATTAATCTATGTGATGTCTCTTGGGAAAAAGTGTTCAGCCTTCCTGTTGAGGACTGCACCTCTGAGGTCTCCTGGGCAAAAGCTGGCATTGATGCTTTCTTCCCAGTCAGGAAGTTCCAACCTAAACCCCATTCATCCCTCTGGTTCTTTCCTGCCTGCTCTACCACTACTGCACACAGGAATCACTTCTTTCGACTATATTGAAGCCATGTGTCTGACTACAATAGACACCTATTTGCCTCTGCTTGTAATGAGTGTAAAAGGATCTTAAATGACGTTAAGCTGATGTTTGCTGAGAAAATGAAGCAGTGTATAGCAGCTTGCAACTTTGACTCCAAAGACTACTGGCAGCTCTGTAAATGTGTGAGAACAGCAGCAAGTCCTCCAACCCTCTTTTAATCAATAAATTTGAGGTCCTCAAAGCCACTGCAGACAAGGCCGAGAGCTTTGCTTGCAGATTTTCCTCCAACTCTACAATTGACTCATCTAGAGTATCAGCACCCTACTTCCCTCTTAGAACTGAGACTAAACTGAGGGATGTTTATATAACCCCCTCTCTAGTCTCTGAGATAATTACGAAACTTGACCCCAATAAGGTGAGCAGAGGCAACCGAATCCCACTCATTGACTTGAAGTAATGTGCTCCTGAACTCTCCTCCAACCTCTCTAAACTCTATAATTACTGTCTATTGCTTCCTGTTTTCCTGCATGCTGGAAGTTCTCTTCTGTGATTCCTGTATTTAAAAATTCAAGAGGACCTCTGGACCCCTCTAATTATTGCTCTATCAGCCTCCTACAAATTTTCAGCAAAGTGTTTGAGGCTATCATCAATGCTGAAATAGTTCAACATTTCACCACTCATAAACTATTCTCAGACAGACAGTATGGCTCTCACTTTTCCAGGTCTGCTGCTGATTCACCAACCACCATAGTACATATATCAGGCTCTCAATAAGAACTTCAAAGCTTGAGCTTTTGCCCTAAATACAGGATTTCCAAAACACTTGATAAGGTCTGGCATGCCAGCCTTCTGTGCAAACTAAAGGCTAGGGTATTGCTGGATGCTTGCTTGGTTTGGTCCAATCATTCTTATCAAACCATGTAATGACACACCTCCAGATGCCCTCACATGAATGTAGGTGACCCCCGGACTCTATTTTTGGCCAAATGCTCTTTCTGATCTTCATTAACGCTCTCCCTGATGTGATCAAATTCCAAGTAGGCATTTATGCTGATGACACCACCATTAAATCCCAATAGCTTAGTGAATCAAACTATTAATTTATGAATTTGGTAAAGTAATAATTGTGAGTTCAATTCCTGGGCTGGGCAATAACTTACCCAAATTGATGAAAACTGTAGGGCATGATGCCTGAAATGTTATAACAACAACAAAATTGAGGACAATATCTGAATATAAATAAAATAGATAATGTGTGACTCTAGAAATAATATAGCTTATAAAATACTGTTTGCATAACACAGAAGATAATTGCAAAATTAGACTTTGTTCTGTATTTGAAAAAACATCTTTTTTCTACTGCAATTTTGAATCAGTCTCTCATTTCATATAATTTTATATTTTCTGTTGATTGTATTATCAACAAAGTCAGAAAGATAACTGCAAATATCAATAATAATAATTGAGATGATATTTGTTTTACTGTTGTCAAGAAGGCAGACAAAAAAAACATCATCATAATAATAAATAACAATTGACTTGCAGCCCTTTCTACCATTACTCTGACATCAATAAGTCTTTGCATTTCTTAACTACAAAGCGATTTTACAAACATAATCAAGTGTTTTTGTTTTAATATGCATCTATCATGGTATAAATATTTCCCAGTGGCACTCTAGGTAGTATTCCAATTAAATGTTTTCCTCCTTAGCAAATTAAGTATAGAAGAAAAAAATTGGACATAGAATAGGCTGTGCCAGAGGTAGTTTTAACCAATACCACATTTGCTATGAAACCAAAATACAAACTTGAGCCATGTTTTCCAATAGCATTGTCAGATTCAGACTTTCTTATAGATGTCATGCATATTAACTTTATTCAATGTTTTCTTAAAATCAATGATGAAAAAAGGCTTTGAGCAAGTAAATCCTGAAGGTCTTAACAAAGATCATCTTTTTAGAATTAAAAATTGTGATCTGACCATACAGAATCCCAAAGAACTGTACTAAATAACAGAAACCACATCACTTGGGGACAGTCAACAGCAGCAACAACTAAAATGGATAGCAGATGTAACTTTAAGAGAAAATAATGCCATAATCAAAATGTTGACATTCTGTACTACTTCAAACAAAAATTTAAAGAAGAAATCCCTCATCAATATTTGAAAGAGCAATTGCAGCTACTAGACTTAAGGAACCTGTTTTCTTAAAAAACATTTTTAAGATTTTATAAATTTCACCTGAAAACTATTCTGGCTGTTCCTTAAATGAATTTCAAATGTTTCCTTGCAGGGAAATAGCTAATATTATTGTTACCATTAGTAACATTAAAATCCCATGTAGATAGTCGGACCACAGCCTCATCACACTAGGTGTTACTGCTACTGCGGTTTCTGTAGTAAGTAGATTTTTAGAGTGTAGTCACATCTTGGCTTATCAACACTTCGCATCTTATTTTAAAACTAAAAAAATATTTTATTTTAAATTGCAAGAGTTTTTTTGAGAAAATAATGATTTAATGATGCAACTAATTAACCCCTAGCTGGGAGATAAGTGGTGGATTCATACCTTTCCCAAGGGTATTTGTATGCAAGTGACTATAACAAACCTAAATGGAACTAAAAATTAGCTCTATGATTAACAATTCCAAACCATTATCCATTACACCACCCACATCCAAGTTTTCAGCCCCTGGTATTTCAAAGTGGTTTCCCATCTCAATATTGACCAGAATTAATGTTGCTTAATCTTGAGTGGTGTTTCAGTGTGATATGGCTGTAAGCTAAAATGAGGTGAGGACCATCAGATTATGATATGACTTTAGAAACATTGCACTAATGTACTAAAAGTATCTACTATTATGGGTTTTAGTTATGTGACCAGGAGGAAAGACAGCCATCTCGTAAAGACCATGCTATTCAAAGAAGTAACGCCACTGGCAGATACAGATGTGAGACCTTACTGAAAAAGTGCAAAAACGCCTTGATAAAAGTCATTACCTATGTGGAATGATACTGTTGTGATTATTAATGATAACACAAGTTTTCATAGCTCATATTTAACATAATTGTGTATTTGGCTCTAATACTTAATACTTTACAGTTTGTATTTGCCAGTGTTTGTGAGCAAGTTTGGACCTTCCGTCTGTAATGTTAATGTGAACCTTATATCCTCATCAGCAATCTCACACTCTACCTGCTTACCACCAAGGTGAGTGTTTCTGCATCTCTTTTACACACTTACAATCCAGGTACAGCTGGGCTTGTACATAGATCCTCATTTGACAGCAGGGAGGTTACTGCACCTTAACCCTGCAATTAACTCTCTTGCTGGTCTGGTGGGATACGGAGTGTAAATTCTATTCTTGCAAAATTGTGGGTGAGACACAGTGATTCAACCACCATCCATGAGAAACAGAAAGAACTGACAATGTAATATGCAACCTCCCACAAAAAAGATTGAATATCTAATCCTCTTTCTTTTGCTCGGTCATCTTGAGCAGCTGATGCAGTAAAAGGTGTCTTTTTCATATTGGTCTGGTTAAATGTCTGAAAACCTGCAATAAATGCAGAGGACACTCCCAAATCTTTTTTTTTCACAGAACAAATTTGTGATCATAAAAGTAACAAATACTGCAAACAGGTATATACATACACATCAGTCAGTCAGTTAACTGCCATACATGATACATGCTTGTCGATCATGTTGCTTTTGAGACATGACTAAGCAGAAGATTTTCCTGCAGTAGGTTGCAGTCTTTTTCTGCAGTAGATGTGTTCCCCAGCCATGGCTATAAAACCCAATCTGTCCTGCTATTCAACCCATAACTGGAGGGAGAAGATATGGGTTCATACCTTTCCCAAGTGTATTTGTGTGTCAGTGAATTCGACTTGAATTCAAACTCGGCACTCCAATTTCTAATTCCAAGCTGATGTCCATAGAATAAAGAAAATACCTTCCTTTATACACAAATGTCAACATAAGTAAGGAAGATATTTATACAAACATATTTAACAAATTTGCACCAAAAAGCATCAAACACAAGAACATCAAATTCAAAATGTTATTTTGTATATTTCTTTTGCTTGCCCAAAATCTTCAACCAAAATGACTCATTATTTACCAAATTTTCTATTTTGAAATTCCCCAAAAACAATTATAAATATTATTTTTAGAAATTTATTGGGCTTATATATATATATATATTTTATATTTCATTTTATCTTCTTTATGTTATAATCAATATGTTACAATTTTATTTATAAACTGGGTTTCCAAAATAGATGTCAGTATGCTTAAACATTTCAAATTTGCCATTTCATTCAAATCTTTTCTTAAGCAGTTTTAATGTTAAACTCTTTGAATATGCAAAAATATACAATGTTAGCTCATAATATGTCTGAAAATTAATTTTTGGTGAGAAATAAAACATTACGCTTACTTGAAAAAGTTAAAATACATTATTTCTTTCTGGAAAGTAATGGAAAAAGAAAAAAGAAATAGATACAGTTTGGAAAATACTGAAACTATGTACTGTCAGAGTGAATTTAATTGTGCCGCAACTGGTGCTTTTCTGATATTAAAAAACAGAAATGGAGAAAATCTGCAAAGGTTATGATAATATGGTGTTTATGAAATATATAGAAAGAAAACCAAAAATACATACTCAGAATTTGTTTTTTCCATTTCACAAGCAATTTTTTTAATAACAACAATTATAATTGGTTTATTTACGTTTATTGGTTTGGAAGGGTGTAGAAAAATTCCAATGCTTAGACATTCAATTATTCTCACAATCTGCTTTCGACATATGCTAATATCTTAGTTTTTGTATGAAAAGGTTTTTAATGTTTTTAAATTATTTTCAGCATAACTATTGGATATTGAGTGTATTATTGTGATTCTGTTTCCTTTTCTTGATAGAAATCTATAACTGAGAAGACCAAGCATTATTTATTTCTGATAAACAAAGATTTCGAAATGTAATGTATTTATTAAAATATATCAAGCAATGTTTAAAATACAATGATATCAGGGGCAGATTTTATTCAAATGTTGCATGAAAAATGGAATTCCAAAACTGGAAGCTGGAAAGTAATGAATTTTAATATAAATAATGAAAATCTAGCCACTAAAATCCACTGATTGCATTGGGCAATTATTGCTGTTCCTTTTCATTATACAGAATTTATTTTTTAAGCTAGTCATGTGAAAAGCAAGAAGAAATTTACAATAAGTTTATTGTTGTAGGATTATATTTAATTCAGTGATGTAGAAACCAGTGTTTAGTTATCAAAATGACAGTTGCAGAAAAAGCAATAGGATTCAGATGAAGTTAACCATAAAAGTTATAAACGGTTTTCTTGATAAACAAAATAAAGAAACATACACGAGGTAATGGATAACAACTTCGAAGGAAAAAGCCAAGTTCGTGACATTCACTTATGCACAAATATCCTTTAGAAAGTTATGAATTTGTGCCCAGCTATGGGTTAAATAGAGCAAACAGGACTCTTTAGCTGTGGTTAGCAAGCTGTTTAGGCAAAGGAATATTCCGAATTCAAAAGTTGAGGAAAGTTGGGAGAACTTGTGATGCAGTATGTGCAACTGTTCATCTGAAAAGTGTGGATGGTTCTGCACATATGGATTCAACCTCCATTCATGCAGAAAAGCCACCATCCATGGGAAACAAAAAGAGATGAGGGAATAACACAGAACACCAGATCAATCAGGCAACCTCCCATATATAATCAAATCACATGTTTGTGTGTAACCTGACAGTTCAATTTGTAGGAACTGAATTACTGGGCTTTCACATGATGAAGACAATGGGAGAGTCCTATACATAAATATATTATAAAAAAGTGAAAAACAGCAAGATTAAACCCCACTGTTCAAGCATTTACTTTTATAAAGAGTGCTCAATACAAAATAGAGCTTAATATTTTAGTTTTTAAAATTACACTAGTTTATAAAAGCATTTTATCACTACACCAAAATTTTCATGTTTCAGAACAATATTGTTCTTCTACAAAAGATATTTTAAAATAAACAGTGAAAATGATTTATTTAGAAAATTTAAGATGAATTCATGGTTATTATAAAATTAAGGTGTGGTAATTGGAGGAAGTTAATATGCTTGTAGGTGTGTCAATATTTTTCAATCAAAAATGAGAATTAGGTTGAACTATGAAGTTGAAAATTTGAGTCGCTAAGGGGAACAGAGTAGTCTAATGTCAAAATATGACACTTTTTAATTTTGTCTGGGTAAGATACATACTAAGACCATGCATTATTTAAATGAGTAGACAATTTTTAATGGCAGGTTGGATTTTAGGTTTTTTAAAATTGCACTTTATACTATTTCATCAGTTAAAGGGGCTGGATTGTCTAGGTTAGAATTAGAATTAAGTAATTATGGTATACTAAGATATATTGTTCTTCAATACGGCTGTGAATGCTGGACAATATCATCGAAAATAAGGACAAAACTGGAAGCGGCCGAAATGTGGTTCTACAGAAGGATGCTACAGATATCGTGGACTGAGCATACAAGCAACGACGAAGTGTTAGAAAGAATGGCAACAAAAAGGAAATTGATGCTGAGCATCAGGAAGAGACAACTGAAGTTCCTGGGACATGCAATGAGGAAGGAGAGCCTGGAGAACCTGATACTGACTGGACAGATAGAAGGAAGGAGAGACAGAGGAAGGCAGCGGATAACATATTTGCAGGGTCTGATCAGGTGGATGACGAAACGGGGGTTGCCAGGAGCAACAGGAGCAAACATACTAAGAGCCACAAGGGATAGGGAGACGTGGAGATCTATGATCGCCTACGTCCTGAAGGGACAGGGCACATAGGAGAAGAAGAAGAAGAAGATATATTGGTGTTAAGAAAACCAAATATCTATTGTGTGGATCATTTATTTTAGTAAAATAATTGTTAATTTTTAAGTTATATTAGAGTATAAGTTATAAATGAACAATTGGAATTAATTAAATTTTAGAAAAAAATATTTTCAATGTGTACAAAAAACCGTTAAATCATTTCGACAATTCAGTTATTTTTAGGGAACCTTGAAATCTGCAGCTTTTCATTCAGGCACAGAGGGCAGATGTCATGGAAGAATTTACAGATTTTTGGGGGTTTTTTTTTTCAGAATTTTCCATTTTACTTTGGGGGTTTGTTTGCATCTTTTAACTTTCAAAAATACACAGGAAGAGACGTTTGATTTTGGTATGTGTTATTTTTAAGGAAGTAAAATGCAAATACCAACACCGCTTAAAAATACTTTATTTTTAGGGAGCCTTAAAATCTGCAGCTTTTCATTCAAGCACAGAGGGCAGAGGTCATAAGCACAGTTTATATATTCTTGTTTTTTAAGAACTTTCCATTTTACTTTGGGAGTTTTATTTGTAAAATCATGAATTCATCTTATATTTTCTAAATAAATAATTTTCACCATTTATTTTAAGATATCACCTGAAGAAGAACAGTATTGTTCTGGAACATGAAAATTTTTGTGTAGTGATATGATGCTTTTATAAACCATTGTAATAACAAAATTACAATACGTATATATATATATTAGTAAATTAATTCCCAAAAATGTCCATTGTTACAGACTTATTTATATTTCAATATTTAATTGTAACATCTTCAAAATAAGATGATATTCTGAAGATGATATAAATAAAAATTGATATTAACAAATTAACCCAGAAAATATCATTTTTGAAGTTTGATTTTAACTCATGTCCCATCTGAATAGTTCATCAAATTTTGGAAAAGACTTTTTAACATTTCCTGGTCTTCTGATAAATATAGACATTTATCAACAAGTTCATATGTGTGTACCTATATTATATACATTGATACATACAAATATTAGTGTATGATTGAATGGTTACATTGTCAGCAGTCTGATCATAAAACCTAGGCTTGAATCTTACCATGGTCAATTTGTCAAGGAGAAAATATTAGCCTGGGGAGACAAAACTAGAATGCAACACCATTGTGAAGTGTTGGAAAATCATCACACAAGTTGATCCAAGTTTTGTGAGTGAAATTGAGCAAAGAAAACTATTCAGAAGGTCAATGGTTGTGCAAGCAGAAATCAATGTGACTAAGAATGTGAGTATAATGAGCTTTTCAATCACTAATCATATCACATTATGCACTCTTATCTCAAAACTGTAACTAAGGTTTGCTCATCAATGTTATAGTATTTTTCTCTGACATGAAGGGGAAAGATTATATTGAATTGTTTGCTAGGTCTGCTGGTAGGAAAATTGGTTCATAGTGTTGTGCTAGACAATTTTTCTTGCCAGTATCTATCTTAACTATTCATAAATCTACCATTCACCCATACTTTCAATGTTGGACGCATCTGATGTTTCTGCTATGTATTTAAAGATTCTTGATAAAATCCAGAGAAGAATCCAGAATGTTATTAGTCCTGATATGACATCCCTTTCCCACCACCATAATGCAGCTTTCTTGTGCTTTTTCTATAAATACTTTTATGGTAACTGTTCTGATGAACTTTCCTCTATGGTACCTAGATTTGAATTTAAGTTCAGTACTAGATTGGTAAGAAGGTCTCATCATTTTACAGTTGGAAGAGCTATATATAACTCTAAGTTGTATGCTAACAATTTTTTCTTTTGCACCTCTCACTTGTGGAACTCTCTTCCAGCTTCTTAGTAATCATTTTTGTCATATTCTTTCATCACACTTGGTAAACTCTTGCATCTTAGTCAATTTATTCCCTTGCTTGAGGTGAAATGGTTAAAAAATATAAAATAAAATAAACCACAGATTGTGTGGTTGTCAGTCTCTCTCTCTCTCTCTCTCATATATATATATATATATATATATATATATATATATATACACGCACATACACAGAGGATGTATCAAAAATACATGTACAAACTTTAGGCAGGTTTTTGACAAAACCAGAGTAAATTGTTCAAAAGGGCATGACTGTACCTCAACACATCAAAACATAACAAATGTTCAAAATATTCTCTACTTGCCCCTATAGATGCATACTTCTGTTGGATCAGTGATCAGCAGGCCCTTTCAAATACTCCCACATGGTGTAGAATGGTTTTGCAGACACGTTTATGTAGAGTATCTGCATTATTAATGTCTACTGCATAAACCAATTATTTTAGGTGTGTGCACAGAGAAATATCCAAAGGAAAGTGCAAGCCACAGAACTGGTCCTCCCCTACCTATCCATCTTTCATGGTAGATATCAAATGGGGCATTGCGAACAATGAGAATAAATATGCTAGAGCCCTATTATGCATGAACCATATGTGTCTCTCTATTAGCAGGGATACATCATCTAGCAAGGTTGGAAGTAAGTTCAAGTAAAGTCCCTGTATAGGCTCCTGTAAGACATGCTGGGAGAACATACAGACTTGCCAAACAGTCACTTACTATTCCAGTCCACACATTAATCATAAACTGGTGCTGCTGTCTAGCCTGTATCATATCATCAGGATTCCAATCCGTTCACAAAGGTTAGTTGTGTAAATTTGTTATTCTATTTCTTTCAAATGTTGCCTCATCCATAAACAAGACTGAAGAGACAAACAACAGTTTGTGCAATAGATTATCAGCAAAGGTTCTTCTGTGGTGAGTGATCAGAGGGCAAAAGACCCTGTATACGTTGCAAATGATATCAGATACAAGAGCTGCCCTTGAAGTACCTTCTATGTGGTACTATGAGATGTACAACATGCTAAGGCCATTTGTTGTGTGCTGATATCTGGATCCTCTCTGGCAGCCTGAAGAATGTGCTCTTCATGGTCAGGTGTAAGGGTGGATCTCAGTCTTCTTCAATCCATAGTTTGTAGTGCTACAGATAATGTCTCTGGAACATGATGATAAGCAGCAACAGCAAAGGTTGGATGACTTGGCTGCATTCAATGTAGAAATAAAATCAGATACAGCTGTGCAACTTAGCATTCATTACCATTTGTGCAGTTGTATGTAAAAATCATTTCTGCCTGCTGATGACATAAATATACTGCCATTGTTAAATGAAATACTACTTCTCAGTTAACTCCTATTGTACACATTAAATGAAGAAAGACGAGCCACAAATGTACCTGAATGACAACTGTAACCTAGTCTACATGGCAACAGTGCCATCTACTGTAAACTTTCTTTAAACTCAAAAAGGAAGACTTTGCAGACAAATGTTTCGATGGACTTTTGTCCTTGTTTTAGTGTGAGGAACCTATCCACAAAGATTGTAAAAAGATTTTTTGATATATCCTGCAAATCTGGCATCTACGCATTGTTCATTCAGCAATGAATTAGAACACTCTCAGCTATTGGGCATGTATAATGATAATATACACGCTAAAAAGTCTGCTTTCTTCTACCGAGCACCCATAGCTCAGAGGTAGAATGGCTGACTGACACCAATTCAGTCAGGTTTCAATTCTGGGTTAAAAGCAATCAGAATCTAAGCATACTGATAAGCTGTGATACAGCAAAACAGATCTGTCTGCAGATGACTATATATATATATATATATATATATTTTTTTTTTTTTTTTTTTTCTCTCCTGGTCATTTTTCTACTGTGTTTTTAAAACATTCCACATTTATACATGCTTGTCCTGGAGAGTTTTGAAAGTGATGATTGAAATCACTTAGCAACTTGTTTTGTTATATTTTTTCTTCTCTCCTTTCCCTCCACATTTTTATAGTGACATTAATTTTATTATCCTTGCTCTTCTTTTTTTAAGAATGATAAAATTTTGTAGCCCTCACAGTTGTGTATATATATATATGTGTGTGTGTGTGTGTGTGTGTGTGTATGTGTGTGTATTGCATCAACAAATGAATTTCTCTATATATCAAAAGCATCTAATCCCAAAGGCAATATTCTAGCTTCACTGGATGTAGAAAATCTTTTTACTAACATTCCAGTTGAAGAAAAATTAAGTTAAATATAATTCATCACTGTATCTACAAACACCCATCAATCCTTCCTCAAAAAATACAACCAGCAATTCTTTGGAAATTTCTTATCCCATTTTATCACTATAATGGTAACATCTAAATCCAAATGAATGAAGTCAGTATGAAAAATCCATTAGGTCCTACTTTCTCTAATTTTTACATGTCCTACATAAAAAACAAAGTGTTTAAAACAACCAATAAACCAGAGATTTATTCATGGTATGTTGATGACGTTTTTGTTCTGATATAAAAAGGGACAAAATTGGAAATCTGGAATCAAATTTTGAAAATAACTCAGTGTTAAAATTTACCTATGAACTCATAGACAAAAACAAATTCCAATTTCTTGGTGTTAATATAGAACTAAAAACCAAATAAATTTATCACTTATCTGTCTAAAAAAAATACCAGTAAGAACTCTTGTCTTCTAAACTATATTAGCCAATGCCTGGAAAAATATAAAATTGCAGTAATAATGAACTTCTTAAATAAAACATATCAAAATTTCTCCTTCCAAAAAATATTTTTGAGAGAACTAAAACATATAAAACAAACATTAGTCAACAATAATTTTCCCAACAATATCATTGATAAACAAATAAAATTATTCTTACAAAAAATACATGACACCAGTATTAAAAATAACATCAACATATTTTACTGCAACCAAAATTCACAATAGTTATAAACAGGATGAATTCACTATACAAAAACTATTAAACACCATATTTTTACTCTAATTCCTCAAAAACAAATAAAATATACTATATTATAAAAAAATGGAAGACTGCAAACCTTGTTGTTTCTAATCAAAATAACCCCATCAAATGTAAACAAGCGATGACTAATATAGTGTATGAATTTTTATGTCCAGTACAAGATTGTGTTTCTTGTCATAAATCAGTTACCTATATTAGAGATACTACTACTTCTTTGAGTAGATGCCTTACATTCCACCTATTCAACGAAAGTGCAATAAAAAACAATTATTAACCCATAATTTACAAGAAACCTTCAGAAAAAAACTTTGGTTGAAATTACAAAAATACTATTTAAATCACAATATCAAAAGCATCTCACTATAAGAGAGACACTATATATCAAACAATTTTCTCCTACCATCAACCTTACATTATTTAACAGTGGAAATGGAGTTTAGAAAGTTTTTTAAAAAATAGACAGAGGCTCACAGGATCTCCAGTTGTGTGCTTTATATGAAAACAAAATAAATTACGTTCTAGTCAATGCATGAAAATAAAATAACATCAGAAAAATAACATCCATGAGAATGGCCAGTGAAGTGGATGAAAGTGCTTGGAAAGTCAAT
The DNA here is from genome assembly GCA_037127315.1 of Ascarosepion bandense. Taxonomy (NCBI): domain Eukaryota; kingdom Metazoa; phylum Mollusca; class Cephalopoda; order Sepiida; family Sepiidae; genus Ascarosepion; species Ascarosepion bandense. The sequence goes on from JBBBDQ010001308.1 coordinate 4,977,212, forward strand.
AATTATAGAACATTTTTACATTCTTTATCTCCAGCAAAAAAGACACATCTAAGAATATTGGAAAAATTAAATCAAAAATTAATAAAATCTTCCTTGTTGGTCATTTTTTAATGAAACATGTTTAAAAGAAATACTGCTGCCCATATATATATATACACATATATATATAATAAAATATAGTTTTAAAATATGCTATATTAATGGATTGCTCAATATCAAGGATAGATCATAAGTAAATATAAATTTAAAAGTCAGCACTGAGTGGTCCCAGTCTGTTTAATGTCTGCTAATTGAAAAGCAAGAACTTTTTAAATAAGGAAAAAACAAGAAAAGAAATAGCTGGTAATCATAAAAAATATTTAATACCTGTTTTTTTCAAAGAAAATTTGGCAGTTTTTGTCAGTTCTTTTTTACATACTGTTATGTGATAAATGTATCAATTATACAAACCAGTGATAGAGTATACAAGCTAGTGAATATAACCAAGTTTGAAATCAGGAATGTAATGTAGGTTGATCAAATGAATCAACTGGATTGTTTATTTCAATCATTAACAACAAAAAAATATACGATTCTCATAAAATATGCATTTAGAAAAATATGAGAGATTTTAGAAATGCAAAGTTAAATCACATGTATTTAAAAAACAGCAGAGTATAGTGTTATTATTATTTTAGAAAATATGTTTTAAAAGAATATGAGTCTAGTTAAGGATAATTGCCATTTTAAAAATGTCTCTGAGGAAATTACAAGGTTAATGTTAAAGTAACAAAATATCAATACCAGACTTTGAACATCTGTGAAATTCATTGGTTTCTTTGTTAGAATCTTCAATAAAAAGAGGATGCCATACTGTCTACAAGGCTATTTGTTCTCAGCTCTTTTTGGGGGGCAAGAAAGAAGTGGGGATTCACTCTTTAATGCCTGTGAGTGTCAGAACAACTGTTTTAGTTGGGATGCATGCTGTTAAGTGGACATTTTCATTTCTCTTATCTTTGGGATGAGAGTTTGTGTGAATAAGAATAAAAGACTTTGTTGACATCATCCATGAAGAGAAAAGTCCCACCTATTTACCTATCCTTCAATGTAAAACTAAAGAATAAAAAAAGCAAGGGAATAGAACAGAAAGGAGAAGAAATACCAGGAAACAGATTGCTTGTATCACCACAGATGGATACATGGAAAGAAGACTAATTTTAAACAACAAACTTAATGAAAGATGTTATTGCAAAACCATGAAAATTCCTTGAGTAAAGATGGGCAGGAATGTGAAAAAAAGAGAGGATAAATTAAAGTGAAACACAAGGAAAACAATAGGATAAGAGTACAGAAGACAGAAGATAAGAGTACAGAAGTCAGCCAAACGAACAAGAAAAATGTGTAGATAACTAATTGGGCCCAATAGACCTCTAGGGGATAATGGTTTAAGTACTTTTAGCCAAACCTTCATATATATTTCAGATCAGCCAACATATATGATAAGAGCAAAACATTTAAGAATGTTAAAGGTGCCTGTCTGCTTCTAAATGGTAATGTGAATCAGAAATGTTTTTGTGACATTAAAGGAACAAAGTTAACCCTTTAAAGTTGGAAAAACTCAAATGTGCCTGTAAGTTTCACATGTTTACAATGTGTGAGTGCCTGAATGTGCTCACAATTCGGTAGCACTGTATTTCAATATAGATTGTGTCATACATGTTCACACATTACATGATAAACTATGCACTGGAAATATGCAACTTTGTCAAAGTAATACCAAGTGTAAATTTGGTATCATTTGAAAGATAAATTTTGAAGATTATTTAGTTAGGGTAAGTAACCTATAATAAGTAATGATTGAAAACTTAACAAAGAACGCTATACAATTGCTGCAAATAACCACATTTGGATTCACAACTCTTTCCATGCAATTGCCTTGAGATTAATTCAAAATATAAACATTGTTACACACCCATAACTGTTAAGATAATACAATAGACCTTGTTACCTATAATACACCATATACCATCATATATAAAGAGTAGAGCCACTAAACAACATGCATGGATTGAAGATTGCATTCAAGAATGAATCAGATTGTCACCACTTGTTGTTGTCCTCAGTGTCCTTTTCTATATTTATATACACTCTATCTCTGATATTGAGCACTTTTACTCATAAATATAACATGCTTAAAAGTTATAATTCAATAAACTCTGGGGAAGCACTTCATATAATATATATATATATATATATATATATATATATATATATATATATGCAGTGCTTCCCCAGAATTTAGTGAATTTCAACAGTGACAATGATATCAGTCTAATCATGAAATGTTAGAAAGTGCTGTTGAGTCATTTCTGCATTAAACACTTCACATAAACTCCAAATAAATAAACAACTTTGTTTTCTATCATTTTTTTTGTTTTGTTTGAAGAAGTTATTTTGTACAATGAATTCTACAAATAAAAGATATATCCATACACAATAACTGTTTACTCTGAACAGAGTATGACCATTGCTGCTAAGTTTATCCCATGCCTTTAGTACTAGTGAGAATGAAAATTGTTTTTGAGACCATCAAGGGACTTGCAATGGTTATTGCAGACGTAGCAAACTAATTTGCTCTGTACAAAACCTATTTTTTGTGGATTTTCATCCTTACATACATACATACATACATACATACATGTGTGTGTGTGTGTGTGTGTGTGTGTGTGTGTATGCCATCTCAGGCTCCAGAATATTGTGAATAATTTCTTGATCCCAGGAGAACAGATGCAACTGAAACCCAAAGAAAATTATTTCTTTCCTCTTTTAGATGCTGAAAATAAATTTAATTCCTGTTGAGTTAGAAAGATACAAAAAAAAAGAAAATACAGAAAGAAAGGTGCAATCAATAAAGATAAATTGATTTGAAGAAAAAATGAAGAAAAAGAAGAAAAATGAAGGAAATTGAAAAAAGAACAAGGAACAAAAAAAGGAAGAATTGAACAAAAAGAGAGAGGAAATGTTAGATTGAGAAATAAAGGAAAATTGAGAAAAAGAGAGAGAAAAAGAAAGGAAGAAGAAAATAACTGAAAGGATGGAAGAAATTCAGTAAAGAGCCAGTGACAGCACGTTGTTGGTTCTGAAGACATCCCCTTTCTTAGTTGTGGAAGACATTTTCAGCTGTCTTTTTTATCAATTGAACATAAATTCTCTACAGAGAATTTAACTGCAAAATGTGCCTGTCTACAGCTTCTTATCAAGTAAATATATGAATTCCCCTTTCAATTATGCATCCTCTAGTGAAAGATCTGAACTATTCCAAAGGGACTGATCAGCTTGCTTATCTTTTTGTGTAAGTTCTACCATATACCTGGATTGCTTCTGTCTGCACAAATCTTTGTAATTCAGTCATAAAATAAAGCAACTATATGAAGTAATAAAATCCCAAAATCAAGCAAGTACAAAATCTTAAATATCTAAGAAGGGTTTAAACAGAGGACAAAATGCAACACTAAAATTAAAAGGATCATTGGGATAGTCAAACAAGAAATTCTTGTTAGAAACAAAGTAAAGAGTACTGAACTGTAATGTAATATCAGTCACTCTATATAGTAGTGAATACTGCAAAATCTCAGATGAAGAAGAGATCTGGGGCAATAGAAAAGTGCTTCTACACAAGGATGCTAAGAATATCATGAACCGAACATGTGAGCAATGATGAAGTTGCAGAGAAAGTGCAAACAGAAAGAACACTTATTCTTAGCACCAGGAAGAGAAAGTTGAAATTTCTAGGTCACATAATGTAGAAAAAGGGTTTAGAAAATTTAACGCTCACAGGACATATTGAAGAAAGAGGGAAAGCAGCAAATAACCTACCTTATGAGCTTGTGTTAATTGTAAGCAGAACAGACATTAGGAAAGATAGTAAAACAAAACATTTTGCTAAATGCTATAAAGGACAGAAAATTGAGGAGTGCTATGAATTAAGATAACTCATTGCCTGAAATCTAATGACTAAAAAAACATAGGTATAACATTTATAACTTTAAATAAACTGTAGAATAATGACAGTAACACATCATCTTCTGTGTCATGTTCCTTCAGAACTTTGGTGATCATGGCTCTCCATATTTTTTTGTCCTTTGTAACCAGCTCTTAATAAGTTTTTTTTATCTCTCCTAAACTTTGTTCCATCATCCATTTACTCAAGTTCACTGGGTAGGTTATGTGTTGTTTTCCTCTGTCTATCTTGCTATTATTCTATCCTGTGACTATCAAATTTTCAAAGGACTTATATGCCCTAGAAATTTTATTTGTCTCTTTCTGATGTTAGCTTGTTCATTCTCTTTCTCTATCTTTTGAATGGGAGTAGAAGTTCATCCCTTGCTTCCTATTTAAGTTTCCAGTTTCTTCTAAAGTTTTCAGATTTTCTCTCTTCCCACAATAATCCTGTGCGTCTTAGTGGCATTACTGCCTTACTAGGGGGGAAAATGAATAAAAACTATGCTTTTTATTTTCATTTTCTCTAAAACTTTACTGTTGCTCCCATTTTCAGCCCATCATTTCCTTGGCATTCATCTGTTAAACCACATTTCACAAAAATGTAAAATAAAAATTATTAAAAAACCCATTAAAAAAATAAATTAAAAAACCATAAACAAGGAAGAAAAAATAGGAAAGCAAACCTGTTTTAAACATCAAATAATGTGCTTCAGTTGAAGAAAAAGAAGTGGGTAAAATCCTCCTGCCTAAATGAGAGCTAATCACAGAATTGACTGTCAATACAATTGATCAGCAATCAATTCAGAGCCTTTTCAGGGTTTGGCAGATTCTTGTGGATTATTTTTCTTTTAATCAAATAAAACAAACCAAATACCACCTAACCAAAAAATGTTCCACTTAAATAAATTACATTTCTTCCACTAAAATAAAATGTGGCTTTCATTGTTTGAAGAATATCAATTTGCAGCGGAGGAAGTGGATTATTTCGTCTCAGTCAGATTTTTTACCAGATCAATACATGTCATAAAGTCTTAAGAAATTATATAAAATAATAAATTTGGTTTTCTATAAAAGAAAATACAAGCATCTTTTCCCTTTTCCTTTATGAATGTTTGCCCAATACAAGACTCAAGAGCCACTCAAGGCAGGTATTACGAATTGAGATGAATGATATGATTGTAAGAGTAGGAAGTGAAGATTCTAAAGACATGGAGGATAGATAGTTAACAATTGGTCCATGACTTGAAAAGGTTAAAATTATAGCATTCAAGAAGCACCCACAAAGGAGCCTGTTCAACAAAACAGTTGTTCTTGGGAAAAATCTTTCTGAGTGGAACTTTCTCTTAAAAATTGAATAAAGAAAGAATGAAGGTAGTTCAACTCTGTGGATGTAGCATGATCAGTCTTAGCTGTAAAGGTCTGAATAAGTGGAACTAAAGAATAGAGATCAGAAATGGGAATATTTTTTGTCTAATCGGACAAAAAGATAAAGCATGGTATGAGGAGTTAGTTACTTTTTAGAGTCAGACAAGGAGCAAACCATTTTCCCAAATTCTTTAGCAATGATTGTACAGATGAGTTCTACTTGAAGTATGAAATGAACTTGAATCCAAGTGGATGTTCAAATCAAGGAACCTTATTGAGATAGCAGCTGAGAAAACTCTTGGTTTAATCTGTGATAATATAAGGTTGTTTTTGTGGTATTGAAAGTTATAAGGCAGCCTTTGCCTCCATTCAGCTGTGAGAAGAGAGATCAACTGCCAGGCTCAGGTCATCTTGATTTTTTGAGGTGCTTCCATGATCCATTGTTTCATCTGCATAGAGTTTTACTAATGACATCAGAATGTATCAAGACAGATAAAAAGGAAAATTTGTGTCTATGTTGATCCAAATAAAACCATACCAACTCATGTAAAAGGAATTTAAATCTGGTTATATTTTACAACAATATCAAAGATAAATAATTTCCCATATTTCAGTATAGATGAGGGAGTTATTATTATAATATAAAAAAAAACAGGCAAACTCACATACTATATACGGTCTGGTCATCAAATATGATGAGGTAATTTGATTTATAGTCCCCACTTATTCTCAGAGAGCACAATGCATTTTTCCTTACCTATTTCTTTTGTCTTTCTTTCATTCTAACCTGAAGAAGCCAGATGGAACAGAAATGTAAAAAAACATCATTTATAGCATTTTTACTTTGTTTCATCATCATCACTTTCATTTTGCATATTAAAATCCTCAGGCACAATGACTTGTGACTTCAAACAAGCAAAACCATTAATGGCTTCTCAAAGGGAGCTGTCTACCCAAATTCAATCACAAGGCTTGGGTCAACCTATAGTATGGTTTTCAAGTACTTTTCAAAGGTTCTGCATGCTGGGATCACCTCCACTAGACCATTAACATCAAGAAAACATATATACATACATAAATATATATATATATATATATATAAGTACAAAGAATTTGTCTCTTTAACAGAGCAGATTCATGTTGACTTCAAAGTTTTGTGAGGACACTGTTATGATGTTCTCACTTGTCAGAGCTGTTTACTTTTAGGTCCTGGATTTTTCTTGTTTATATAGAATATGGTTCAATTTTGTGGAAGTGGTCTTGTTTGAGATCAGTTGATTATTCTTTTTTTTGTTTCTTTTTTTTTCTTTTTATTGTGTAGTTGTTTGATGCATCTTTTATTGTATGCATTAATCAGTGTTTAATTGGTTTGGGCTCCTTTGTTGTATTGACTTAATTTTTATTGATTTGACCTTTTTCTTAATGTGTTGGTATGTTTTGCCAGTTTATTTTTTCTGGGCCATGGTTGGGTGTTTTTGTGTATATTTGTGTTTGTGGGCTGACTGGGCAGAAAATGTTTCCACAGAAGGTGACCATTACTTTCTGCAGTAGACTGGTTGCCAACCAAGACTATAGTACCCAATCTGTCTTGTTATTTAATCCATAGCTGGAAACGAAAGAGATGGATTAATACCTTTCCCAAGGGTATTTATGCATAAGTAAATACAACAAATTCAACACAGTTCTTTAAAGGACATGTAAGTTTGTAAATAATATTGATCCTCTGTAATTTAGATCTTGCAGGTGAATTATTACTTTTGACAATGATGTTAGTGGTTTTAAATTTTGTGTCATAAATAATTAATTTAATTAATATATAAATATGTATGAAGTAAGAAATTCAAAATATTTTTTCAGTGTATTTCTCATATTCATCTAGTTTAGCTCAAACCTACAAACAAAAATGATTTAATCAGTTTCTATTCCTACTACAGCCCCAAAATAAAATCAGGAATAATCATAGTTTTTTACATCAGGTACTTAAGAATACCTCGCCCAGAATATCTAGATGAAGAAGACAAATAGATTGATAAAACATATATACTTCTTCACGACCAACATCATTTTATCTACAATGTTTGAAAATGAGCACACAAAATCTACAATTTTAAGAAGGTAGTCAGTCAGTTAAGTGCCATACGTGATATACGCTTGGGCGATCATGTCTCGAAAGAGACATGACTGACTGGGCAGAAGATTATCTCGCATTAGGTTGCCATTGCTTTCTGCAGTAGACTGGTTGCCGACCAAGTCTATAGAACCCAATCTGTCCTGTTATTTAACCCATAACTGGAAGGAATAGATGGATTAAGACCTTTCCCAAGGGTATTTGCACGTAAGTGAATGCAAGGAATTTGGCTGGAATTTGAACTTGGCCCCCCCGATTTCTCGTTCCAAGCTGATATCCAATGCTCCACAACGAGACACCACCAAAAACACTAACCATTCTATCAGCCAAATTTGATCTTCACCACCATTGCCAAAATATTCATATATCTAGTTTAAGAAGAAAAAGTAGATCCAACACTACATCAGAAGCTGGATTTGATGATATAAAATGCCTGCAATGCAGAAAGATAAAAAAGGACTAACATGTTGAGAGAACTAGAAGAGAATAGCTTATCATTGCCAAATTCAAAAAGAAAAGAGAACACATGACCCAGTGAATAAAACTGTTGATTAGATTCAAAGAGTTGTGAGTTCAAACCTGGCTACAGCTGTGGTGAACAAAAATTTAGAGAGTTGAGTTAAAGGGAGATAACTAAGACATCTGGAAGTGGCATGATTCACAAAATGAGAACAATCTACCCTGTGATTGAAATAAATGCTTAAGTCTAAAATTCCAATCACCTGAAAAAAGTCAGAGTGTACAATTATGGCAATAAAAATGAGAACAACAATGTAAATGATGTAAATAATTACAGTACCTCATCTCAGAAATAGAGACAAATATTAAAAGAAGAAGAGGTTTTCAAATCTCGTACTACCTGTGATTATCATTGGGGTGGTCATCTAAAAAGATAAACAGCAGTTGCTTGTATTAATTGATAGAAGATTCAAATTCACCGTTGAAATATATTATAATCCCAAGTTTTTAAGTTTGGAAAAAAAAAAAGATAAATTTGCTACCAGTGATAATTATTCACTTCCTTCAATGTATGTAAAAAATGCCAAACAAATTCACATTTCTAAATTAGAGTCTTGTAAATGTTATTATGAAACAAACTTATCCCAGAGTTGTGAGAAGGCTAAATCAATGAAAGCAGATTTAGGTTTTGACTTTACCAAATGACCTGACTTTCTAGAAAGAGAAAAAAAAACAATACTTTGAAGTGGCTTTTTATCAGTTTCCACTTCAAAGACCTTTTTTTCTTTTGGAAGATGTTCCATTTTTGATTTATGGCTAACCAAGAAGAATTCTCACATGAAACTTTATGGAGATTTAAGAAATTATTAGGTTTTGATTAGATCTTTTGATTTAAGTTTTGGTCACTAAGACAAGACAGAAACATGTCTGTGGTATTACATTTTGTTAGCATTTTCCTTAACCATAAAAGTGATATTTTAAATGTTATCTGTGATTGCTGGAAGATATAAGAGTTCATTGATACTGAAAATTTTTTAAAATTATTTTTCTGTATCTGAAAGCAAAAAAAATGCTTTTAAAAATAATTGGTTCATTGCCCTTCGACAAGATATGAGACAAAAAGTTTGGCTATATATTTGTCATTTTTGAAAAAAATCAGCTTGTCAATAAAATGAAGAGAAGTAAACCATTTTCTGTGTATTTTTGTAGAAGTGCAAAGACTAACGAAGAAAAGAGCATTTAATCATTTAGTTAGAACTTGAGAAGAAGATCAAGCCAAGAAATGCAGTGTTTTATATATATATATATATATATATATATATATTTTGGTCATAATTAAATTAAACCAGTACATAGTTGTATGAAAAAGAGTTCAATACAATTATATTGTAGAACTTGTTAATTTTTTAATTTGAAAATAAGTTATTATGCAACCTAAGTTTCTACCATTTGGTGTTTCAGACAATTTGCAATAACTGATTTTGACCATTTTTCAGAATGCTCACATAACCAGGATTTTTTTGAACGTGCAATTTTTAAAATTAGAAGAAGTTATAATGTTTCTTCCATGCTTGTATGACCCTAATAGTATAATAATAATAATTATAATAACATAACCTATTAAAAACCAGCAACCCAAATAACAGCACATTAACCTAAGTAAACAATAGAAATTTGACAACATGTGTCACAAAAACAATAGACATTTGTAGTACCCCCTTACTAGAGGTCAGAAATAATACAACCTAAACATATTAACTTTGTCTTCTCTCTCCTCTTCTCCAAGTGCTTCCACCTAGGTCACAAACTACTATCCCAGAAATCCCTTCATCTCTCACTCCCTCTCTTTTCTCTGTATGGCCTATCTCTACTGACCAACAACTTGTAGCAGTTCAGTATTTTTAGTTCCTCAAAAGATTTAACACCAGCCACAGGTGCTACTCCCGCCAGCCACAAGAATGTAGACAAGTTAAATAAAGTTTGTTTTAACAGGTTAATATTTGTATCTCTTAATTATTATCCAAAACATATTAGGTACAAATATTATACATTATAGTTAACTATGTTTATAAAAATCTGTCACTTCTAACTCAAAATTAAAACCAACAACTCAATTTGTGCCTCAAAAGTTTTTTTTATGCTAACTTAGCAATACTTTTAATTATCAGACATAAAATTTTAAAAATCACACTCTATACAAACAATTTACACCTGTTGCATTTGATGATATATGAAATAAATATTTAGACAAAGTTAAATATCTCAAACAACCTTTGAAAATAACTCAGTTCTTAATATCAATAACAGATTCCGCCTTTTTTCATAATGATGATCACCCTGTACAAGGTTCAAAAGCAATTTAAGGTATAAAGTTACAAAGTAAGAAGCATAGTTTGTAGGTATTTATGGGGTTGAGAACAATTAGCTCTGGACTACAACCGGTTAAGGTTGTAGCAATTGGAGAAACATCCTCTTAAGAGTTGGTTCCACAGAGTAGGTGTTCATAGGAAGAATTTGTGGGGTGATTCTGTGCAAGTTGTATGACAAGGTCTTAGCCATTAAGACTGGAACTGGTGGAACTAAGGAATGTAGTTTTACAGAACACTTTCCATGGGAATAGCATTAAATCCTTCATTTATAAAAATCAAATGAATTCAGCCTATTTAGTTACAATAGTGACTGCTCAAAACAGATAGAAAAAACCCAGAAATTAATTGATTAATAATTAAAACAATGTATATACACAATATTCTATTTCAAACTAAAGGAAATATAAACTTTAACAATAATTTATCTAATTACATATTAGATAAACAAATAAAACTAACTTGAAAAAAATATAGATGTAATAAAATAATAGAAACATTCTATTTTACTGAAACCAACTAAAGAATAACCAATAACCAATAATGGCAGAAATGCCTAACATATAAAAAAACTCAAGAAACTAATGTTGTTGTCATATACGAATAAATGTTGCCAACATTTGGTTTTAAACACGGATCGCCAGAGAACAAACACAATGGACATCGTCTTGAAGTAATTTAGAGTATTGTGCTGCTGGAATCATGTGATATGTAAAAACAATATATATATGGGTTTATAATAAGTATTTGGCGAATTAATAAGAATAAGTGTCTGACACAGGATTGTTTAAAGGCATTATTATTCTTGTATCTGTGACTTTACAAAGTGGCTTTTAAAAAGTGGCAACAATATATATAGGAGTATATAATTAGTATATTGTAGATTAGTATTGAGAAGAATAAGTGTCTGACACATTATTGTTCAAAGGCAAAATTACTCTCCCACTTTGAAAATCTCTCCATAATGACAATAAAAACTAAAAAATATACCTTAGTTACATAATCACTACAATATCTTTCCATTTAACTTACTTTTTATTCAGTAATAACTCAAATTTTACAACATCAACCAGCACAATAGAAAACATAATAAGAAATTAGATAAATAAATATTTAACAATGATGCCAAAATACTATCCCATATAAACTTTAACAAATTACTAGAAATATCATAAGACTTAACCACGAAAGACAAATAATTCGCTATCAATAAAATATAATTTATGAACCAGCATACTAATATATTTCATAACACAGCAATGATACAAACAAGATAAGTGAAAACACTCACTGATATATAATGACTGATCGGGAGATTCAAGAAACGATTTTCTCATCATTGACAGATTTTCCTGAACATAAACACTGAATTCTTTTGATAAACTAAAAGATAGCCAGAAACAGAGAATTCATTGGTAGAGATTGTAGGGTTTAAGCGAGGGAATGTTCCAAAAGAAAAGATTCTACACTACAGAAATTGGTACAAATACCAAGAGAATGACAAGTTTAGGTTAGTTTTCTGTAAACTGGTTTATTATTTTTATTTATCGTTGTAGTCAGGGAAATAATTTAGACTGAAAAAAGCCAAGAATAACTGTCACTGCTCATCGTCTAAAGTATTGGTTCCCAAACAGTGCAGCATGCATCATAGGTGTGACAGATGATTAAAAGACAAAGATTTAGAAACAGTTTAAAAATCTTCATAAGCCAAAAATAAATATGATTTCAAAATTTAAAATTTATTGTTGTATATTCATTGGATTGGCATGGAATTTTGTCAAGAAGTGTATTTTGCACTGGGTGATGCAGGAAGATGCCACTGGGTGTAGAACGCAGCTGGCAAAGGCAGATTTTGTTTTGACAAAAGGAGGGTCAAATAAATCAGCACCAAAAGTGTAAAAGAGTTTACTGGAGGTTCCAGGTAACAGGAGGTAACTATCTGAGTTACATTAGCTGTCACAGAGTTGAGAGTTGAATTCAGCAGGTGCAGGAAGCAGTTAAGTTGAGAACAGCTCAGAGAGGGACAAGGGTGAGCAGCCGGTAGCCACTCACTTGTATGTGTGTGTGCTCCCACCAGACTAAACCCAATCCATGCCAAGTCATTGAAGAATAGTGAATAAATATAATTGTATGTTTTATATATACATGTCATTTCCATCATTTATTATTGAAAATATCTTCATTTTAATATAGAAGAATTTCCATCATTTTATCAATGAAAAAGATATGCAAATTTTGGTTTGAACATGTTCTTGCCAAATTGTTAAGAAGTTTTTTTCATTGAAGAAGCAAAAAAAGTTTATTCCCCATCATTTTGGCTGTAGTTTATCTTCATCATCTTCATACTAGCATACAACATACTTCTCAAATTAGCGTGCAGTAACTTGCTGATTTTTTAGAAAAAAAAACATGGCACAAGAAAAAAAACAATAGATGGTAACAATAATAAATACATCAAGGCAAGATGGATGACATTTGTCATTTGCCTATGTGTACTCTGCTCATGTTTTTGTTAAAAGAAAAAAGTTCAGCCAAAAACTACTATAGAACAGCAGTTTTTTTTTTTTGCAGTTGTGTGTAGAGTCTGACCATGGAGTAGAGGTATGTTTCTTTCAGGCACATTAAGGAGGGTAGTGGAGCATGCAAGGGAATTAGAATTAAAGTTGATAAAAGAATGAGAATTTTAAAAAAATACAAACAAGAGTTGAAAGAAAAAGGTTGAGAAATTGTTGAAGAAATATTCAAACAAAGTAGAGCTTTCAGAAGAAATGACATTTTTGAGAAGTGAAGGACATTTTTTTCTAACTCTCCCAGTCTTTAAGTTCAGTTTTGGCCCCAACCAGTTGTAGGCAGATAAAAGCCATCATTGAAATTATCCCCTATCACTGCTTTTTAAATAGAACATAAAAAAGTGTGTCAGTTAAGTTCTATGAGGTTAATTGAGAGGTTTATAAGGAACACAAAAATAAAAAAAAGTAGCCAAGCATTGAAAGATTTGTTGTGGATTAAGATGTCAGAGAAAAGAACAGTGCTCGAAAAAGAGAATTAGATTAGCTTCTTTATGGCATTGTGGGTGGTAATTTCAGTTCGGTTGGAAACATTTAGATGTGGTGTTTAAAGTAAGACAGGGCCATTTTTAGATTAAGTCGGAAGTTTAGAACTATAGAGGTAGCAAACTTATCCTCTAATGGAAACATATGCCAGCATCATCAGATACAGTCAGACCTTAAGTATTTATCTTTGTTTTTTTTCTTCTCTCATTTTCATTCGGTTGTTGTTGTTGTCCCTCAGGCAGATTTGAAATGATATGCACTGCAGATAATAGCTGATTTCCATGTTCATTCATAGCATGGTTGAAATTTTAGGGAATTCCATGTGTGATGGAAACTCAAACAGGGTTTCACATAAATATGCAAGATCATTTATTTGATGTCAAACTGTGAACTGAAGATGCGGTTACCATCATTTTATCAGTGATTATTTTTTGTTTTTTTTTATTTTATATTTTGGTTGCAGTTCATCTTTGTTGTCATCTTCATATTGGTATATAATTATTATAAATTACTTGCAATTGTATGAATAAGTTGCAATATAAATAATTATTGACTGATTTTTCATTGTGATATTTTTGCATTGGCCAGCCCAATATGTCAAATACAGGTCAAGGATACTAGAATCAAGCAGGTATAAAAATTTAAATACCTGGGAAGTATTATAACAAAAGATGGAAAGTGCGACACAGAGATCCGAAGGCGAATTGGCATGGCAAAAAAAGGATTCCAAAAGTTGAGTAAAGTATTAAGAAACAGGACAATTTTGCTAGAAACAAGAAAGAGAGTACTGGATTGCTATGTGATGTCAGTTCTTCAATATAGCAGTGAATGCTGGACAATATCATCAAAGATGAAGGAAAAACTTGAAGCAACTGAAATGTGGTTCTACAGAAGGATGCTGTGAATATCATGGATCAAGCATGTGAGCAATGATGCAGTTTTAGAAATGATGGAAGCAAAAAGAAAATTATTACTTAGCATCAGGAAGAGACAGCTGAAGTTCCTGGGACATGCAATGAGGAAGGAGAGCTTGGAGAACCTGATACAAACAGGCCAGATAGAAGGAAAAAGTGACGGGGAAAGCAATAGATAACATATTTGAAAGACCTAATCAGGTGGATAGTCTATGGCTATATCATATTGAATACACTGGTTCCCGTTCGAACACCGAAGTTAAGCAACACCGAGCCTGGTCAGTACTTAAATGGGTGACCATTTGGGAATACCAGATGCTGTAAATGTAAGGACCAAGAATGGTCCACCGCTCCTCCAGGTTTGGGAGTTGGGTGCAGGGCTAACAACCCTGCCCCATAAAAAAAGTTTGTTACAGAAACAGCAACAAAAAGTTGCTGCCCTATGCACCATCTGGATGTGATGGATAAATGATGATGATGAATCAGGTGGATGATAGAACGAGGGCTGCATGGTGTAACAGGAGAAGCCATGCTAAGAACCACCAGGGATAGGGAGACATGGAAAGCCATGATTGCCTATGTCCTGAAAGGACAGGGCACATAGAAGAAGAAGATCAAGTCTTAAGAATATAGTAACTCGGGTCTGCAAATTGAAGGAGAGAGTTATCAGTGATAATGTTCTGACTTTGAATTTGCTTTTATCTTCCTTTAACCTTCTCTCTCTGAGGTTTGAGTAAATTTATATTCCAAACATGCAAACCAGAGAAAAAAAGTTTGGAAACTACAGGTTTAAAGTAATACAAGCTGGCCAGAATAATGTTTCCTCAGGGATGCCCACCAAAAGTGCTTGGAGGAACACATATCCAAGCACCACATAATTCACATTTAAAAATAAATAAAAAACAAAACAATAGGCATCTACTCAAATGCATGTTTGATGAGAGAGAGAAAGAGAGAAAGAGAGAGACCATAATTTCCAATGCTATTATTTCCATGGGAATTTTATTAGAGAAAAGTCAAATTCTGCCACAAATTATGTTTTTAAATGTGCAAAAAGTGTTTTATATTTGATTAAAACATCAAGCAATAATGGTTTGGATATGCAATCCTCTGAAAATGTTAATTGTTTCTAACTGACATTAATTGTATGAGATAATATCAGTCATGGCTCAAATCATTCTATGTAAAAGAAAATATAAACATGTATATTTCATTTCAGTGCAAAATGACAAGCATTGTACATTCCATTGTTATTATTGGAAATCTTGCTGTTATGTTCCAGCCAATTCTAAAATGGCCTCTGCTCTGTAGATGTTGGGAAACAAGTGAAAAGAATTGACTGAAAAATTACAGAATAAAAAAAAAGAAGAACAGAAAGAAAATCCTGGCAAGAACAATGAACAAAATAATAATTAATAATAATAATAATGATCAAAAAATTAAAACACACACATATACTCATTTTTTATTTACATACACACATATATAGGAAAAAAAAAGAGATATATCACAAGGAAAATTGAAAAAAAAATCTATGATTAACACAGAATTTGTTAAAACTACTTTTAAAGTAAAAGACTTAATACAAAATAATAAGCTAAAACTTGGAGGAATTTACTCAGTTATCTGTTATAATTGCTACTAGAAATACATCAGAGAAACCTCAAGTAATTTAAATAAAAGATTATATCAACATAAAAAGGATCTTTTACAAAACAACACATGAAATGCATTACTTGTTAGGTGTACTGAGTTTGACCATAATTGTTAATTTAAGAACAAAGAAATTCACTAAGACAAAACTATATATAGAAAGTGCTTTAATCAATAGATCACCCAGAATAACTTTATGCTCAGGTTCTCCTTTCTTGACAGATCTTCTATCATTATGATGTGCAATATTTGATAAATAAAGCCATGAAAATATAAACAAACAGAAAAATAAACTAAATGAAATTGGATAGACTATATCCCTGAAAAGCATATTTAAAAAAAAAGTTAATTTTAGAAGTTCAAAATTTCGACATCCACTCTCTTTAATGCATATGTATAGTCACATAGACATAAACATCATTTGAGACTGATGGAGTTCTAAAGATAAAGCTATTTTCTACTCTGTCAAAGATTTTCATAAAATACACATATATGAGTAAATGAAGATCTCTGATTGTGTGTTCAAGTTTTTGTATCTAGATGAAAAATCAGTTTTCACTGAAAATATATGAATGCAGACAAAAGAAAAACTTAGCTAGTATCTTCTGTCCTCTGATGGACTTCATCAGAGCAAATATAAAAATTTTATTTTGTCACATGCATTTATCAACAAAAGTATAAATGTTAGTGTTTCAAAATTTGAAAATTTAAATGATGAACATAAATATTCATCAAGTTATCTTAAAAGACTAGGTAAAGTATGAAGGATGCTAAGCAATTTAATTTAATATCTAATAAAGAAAACCTATTAATTGATGTTGTTTTTCATATACAGTCAATATTTAAATTATTTCAGTATGAGATAAATTTATATATTATACATTTTAAATAACTAGGGGTTATGAATTTAACTGTTTGCTTTTTATATTTTTGATATATTTATACTCTTTATATGTAGCCTTGGAAAGGGAGTGATTCTTTCAGGAATGAAAATATCTGAAAAAAATCTGGGGTGCAGATTTATACAAGAAAATATGTACCAGATGTTAAATCATCATTTATGATAGAAAAAATCATTTATTTGTACAACAAACATTTCCTTTTTACGACATTCTCCTTTCCTTGTAATTTGGTCAGTGTTTTTTATGAATTAACTCATTTGAACATTATAAAGAGAAAGGCACTGATCAAAATTCAGATAATAACTATGTCAAGCTAAAGATTTACTGATCAGTCCTCATATGTATATTGCTTTATAGACATTTAAATCATCATGAAAACAGACTAATCTACCTAATCTAAATCTATCTAAACTTATTTATAAATGGAACTTTGTCTGTGTGTGTGTGTGTGTGTGTGTGTGTGTGTGTGTGTGTGTGTGTGTATCCATTACCTATAGACTCCGAAACGGCTGAACTGATTTCCTTGAAAATTTACACAGTTGTACTATAAGCATCTGTGAGTGTTCTTAGCAAGGTTTTGTGTTGAGGTACACGCAATAAATATCGAAAATCGATAATTGAAAAAAATCGGGTTATAGAAGGAGTGGTCCAATTTTAATCAAATTTGATGCACTCATAGACAAAGACATAAGAAACGATGTTCAAAAGTTTCAAGGTTGTAGTTCTTACAATAGTGCAGAAAATCGATAATATATATATATATATATATATATATATATATATATATATATATATAAAAGGTAAGATACTGGGTCTGATCAAAATCAGTTTTTCAGCCCTTTTATTTTAGTTTTTGCTTTGGGTTTGGCTCTAAGTAAATATAATTGTAGTTCTTAGCCTCAGCCATGATACCATTTACTCAGAGGACTTATTTAGCCTTCAAAATTCAGTTTACGACGAAAAAAACTTATTTGATATTGATACCAAAAAATAAAAATTTGACTTACATCCATTCATTTTTCTTTTAGTCTACGGTTTTGATTTAACTGAATACTAAGAAGTAGAAGCAAAATAAATAAGTTTATTGAATGTTTATTGAACAGGTGAAGAGGCTCATCCCTTGTTTCCTGTTTAGGATGTGGTCTCCGGCTTTCTCTTTTCCAATCTTTTTCTCTTACGTAGCCCCCTGCGCATCAGTGGCATTATCGCCTTGCTTGGGGTGATATGATTAAAAAAAAATAAATAAATAAATAAATAAAAGTAAAACATGTTAAATTTAAAAACGTTTCCTATTTGTTCATTATTCCATCTCTTTGTTAGATTCTAATTGACATTTGATCCCAGTAAAAGGTGCTGAAAAGTTCTTGACCTAACAAAGTGGTATTTCCAGAAATGGAAATTTTTGTTTTGTCATATGGACAAAATTTGTGGAGTTGGACCAGGAATTAAGTAACTTCTCATATATATAATTTTTGTTTGTTTGAGGGAGAGAGAGGAATCCCATAAAAATGACATTGATTTTATTAAGTGAACGAGATGTATCATATAACCTAGTGAAAAACATTAGAAAATAAAGAAAGTTAGCATCATTGATTTTACTTTCTAAATAATAAAAAAAAATTACAGTATTTCACTGGGCCAAAGTGTGCATTGCTTTTTTTAATATAAGAAGTAGAAGGAAATAATTTATTTGAAAAAAAATCCTTCACTTCAAGCCAATATATGTCTCATTAAAATACCTATCTTTCAAAAAGTACAAAGCCTCAAAATAAGTAAGATAGCCAAGATGGCAAATATCACATCTGTTAAATTGGTCAGAAATTCACCAGAAGCAAAATAAATATGTGAAAAAAAATAAACTGCATAAAAAATGTTTTCTTTTTTCTTTAAACATTTTTTTCTATATTTACCATTAATATTTCCTTTTTTGCTTCTCTCTCTTTGTGTCCGTGAAATTTATATTGCCTTTTTATTTATAATTTATTCTTTTAATTTCATTCTTTCTCTAAATCTCTCTTTTTTCCTTACTCTATGTGTCTCTTTATACGTGTTATGCTCTATCAATCTCAGTTTGTTCATATCTATTTCAGATCTTTTTGTTTCTCTCTCTATTAATATCCATTTCAGTCTTTTCAAGGCTGTTCCAGCCTTTACATTTATCTTCACCTTCAGATCTATCAGTTTGTTTATTCCTAACTCAGTCTGTTCATCTTCCTCCCCCATTCAATTTTCTATTTCTATCCCATAATTTATCCATCTATCTATATATCTACACCATTATCTCAGTGACTGATCTATAGATAAATCTTCCCAGTACTTTGTATTCTTGTCTGTACATATCAGATAAACCCACCTTATTTAAACTTGAAAATCTGTTTGTCTTCAGAGGCAATATCTTATTCAGTTTCACTCAAGCAAAAATATGGACTTCCTGCTCATGTCTTCAATAAGTGATTCAAATACTATTGCACAAAACAGATTTCCATAAGTGATCTTTGTGTTTTCCCAAGACAGTACAACTGTAAAAACTGAGCAGAGAAATTTCTGAATCAGGCCTCATGAGTTTTGTTGAAATCTCCCAAATGATATATTGTCATTGATATGTGCATGTATACACACTTTCATTTCTATACACATATTTCTTGGCATTATTTTGTAATAATGTTCTTTATGTTGGCCACTTCACTGAAAAGAATTTGTAACACTATAGAGAGATAACTAAATCTTTCTAAAGAAATATCCTGGAGCTGATTATTAGCATGAATTCAATTCGGGCCTAAACCATTATTTTACTGATGGCATTAATATTCCACACTGACAACTTGTTCACTATTTATCTGATCATGCACAATGCTGTTTAACCATGCAAAACTAGACACAACTTGCTACTTTGGCTGTCAGATTTTAACTCACATGGAAAGCATGTATAATTCTATACCATCATCTTAATAATTAATCATAGATCAAAACTTATGATTTATTGATGCAAATATATCTGTCATAATTCTGGAGAGTTCTTCTGTTTTCCTAGAACCTGTTCTTTTATTGTCCTTTCTTCTTCTCTTCCACTCCCAGTACACCTTTGTGTCTTAGTGACATTATAGCCTTTCTTGGGGTAAAATGTTTTAAAAAATAATTCACTGATTCTTTTGTATTTTTTTATTCAAGCTATGATATCATAAGTAAACTTTATTCAATAAAGGCATGCACACTTTCATTTGACATTACATACTCTGGGGGTAGCAAGGAAAATTGCAACAATAGCCATTGTTCTTCATACTGATTGCATTTGGGTTTTGTATTGAGTTTCAATTTTTCTTATAGCTACCCACTTACTTTGCCACTATTCTCTTGTTCCTACAATGTTTTGTTTTATTCAATTTTTGTGCTAGAAAACTATTTTTCAGTTAGAGAATAATCTGATGATTAAGCACGGATTTTGTAATGTTCAATCAAAAAATAGTTTTAGCATTCTTCTTGGAATTGTCCAATATGACTGCATGTCTGATTATCAAATATCAGTGCATGTGTTAATGAACAAATAAAGCTATGGCTTATGATTGTTCTTTACACTATTTACATTCTTTGTACTGTTGTTCTCATCTTTGCTGTCATATCCAGGACATTTTGGCCATTGTATGCTTCAGCTTTTGTCAGGTGATTGGAATTTCAAACCAACCCTTTATTTTGTTCACTGGGGTAGATTGTTCTAGTTCCGTGTGCCATGCCTCTTCTGTGTGTCTCAGTTTTAATTATTTCCCTTTAGTAACTCAACTCTCTAAGTTTTTGTTCACCACTACTGTGGCCAGGTATTGAACTCACAACACTTTGGGTCAAGTCATAGGATCACTTTAGCTAACACTTTTATCAACTGGACCATGTGTCCTCAAGAGTTCAGCTCAAAATTGCAATCACCTGAAGAAGGCAGAAACATACAATGGCCAAAACATCATGGATATGATAACAAAGATTAGGACAATAGTGCAAATAATGTAAACAGTTACAACACCTCATCTAAGAAATATAGACAGATACTTATGATTATTCTATAGAAAGAGATTAGAAATCTGAAAAAAAGGTTGTTATTTTTTGGTTTTATTAAATGATACTTAACCACCAGAGTGTTATATCATCCTTCAAAACAAATCTAGAATAAATTCAAGTTTTACATGCATAACTAGGATGTTTGTCTTGGCTGTTATTTTTTACCCTAAAGTCAGCTAACTGACAGAGCAAAGGTTTCAGAGAAAATGCAAAATATATTTCTTAAATTTGAGAAGGAACCAAATCTCAGCTGAATTTTTACCAATGTTTGGCTTGATCTTCTTACAACATCCTTGTTCAATAAAAGGAAAGTATTCTGATTCTTTTCTCAAGAGTTTAATATACAAAGAATAGAGACAATTGTTATGAAGTGAGAAAGTTGTGTTTGCCAGATTTCTGTCACTACTAATTCATCTTTTTCTACTTCTTGGTGTTGAAAGATAATGTTGAAATCAAAAAAGTGTTTATTCATGAGAAAATGTTGATAAGACAATGGATAACATAAATCATTTATCAGTTACTGACTAAGAGAATGAGTGACGTGATTAAAATATTGTTATTTGATCCTAGTTTTGATGTTTTAGCACAATAATCATCTATTTGCTATCATATAAGACTCATGTTTTCAAATACCAGATCATTTTGATCTGTTGGAACTGAATAGCTTGAGCGATCAAGGCTTACTATATTGGATGCAGAATAATATTTGGATTCCTAGGTTGAAGTGAGATGAGAGAAAGAAAGAGGAATTATAATAGGTAAGAAGAGAAAGGAGAAAAGGAAAGTGGGAAAAAAATAGAGAAAGAGTGAGCAAAAGAAAAAGGATGAGAAAGAGTGTGAAGAAGAGAAAAAGGATGAAAAAGAGAATGAGGAAAAGAAAAAGGATAAGAAAGAGATTGATTGATTTTAGTTTTTCAGTTTATTAACCTTTTGCAGGATATTTAAAGTCAGA
Organism: Ascarosepion bandense; assembly: GCA_037127315.1. NCBI lineage: Eukaryota > Metazoa > Mollusca > Cephalopoda > Sepiida > Sepiidae > Ascarosepion > Ascarosepion bandense. The sequence goes on from JBBBDQ010001308.1 coordinate 4,999,029, forward strand.
ATTTTTTTTTGAGATAATAATGATTTACAGAATGAGAGATTGGGGTGCCGAGTTCAAATTCCAGTTGAATTCCTTGCATTCATTTGCGCACAAATACCCCTGGGAAAAGTAGTAATCCATCTTTTCCCTCCAGTTGTTAAATAAATAGGACAAATTGGGTTCTATAGCCTTGGCTGGCTACTAGTCTACTGCAAAAAGCAATGGCAACCTACTGCGGGATAATCTTCTGCTCAGTCAGTCATGTCTCTTTCTTGCCCAAAGTATGTATCATGTATGACACTTAACTGAATGATTTATTGATACAAGTCCTACTAATTTATCCATAGCTGGGGGTTGGGTTGATTTATACTTTTCCCATGGGTATTTGTGCATAATATAATGAAAAAGAATTGGACTTGGAACTCTGCTCACCAATTTCCAATTTCAAGCCATTATTCATTACACCACCCACACACATCCAAGCTTTAAGCACCTGGCATTTGCAATCTGTCATTCATCTAGGTATCAACCAGGCTCTACAGCTGAGAATAAGAGAAAGAATGCAAATACAGCGATATAAATAAGGAGAAGGAAGAAAAGGAAACAGAAAGGGAAGGTAAAGGAAAAATAAAAAGCAGAAAAATTGTGGGGAGGAGAAAGAGAGAGAGTGAGAGAGAAAGAGAGAGAGAGGAGATTAAGTAATGAATAATTTCCTCATGGGGATCTGAATTAATGCAATCTGACTCATCTGACAGAGTTGATTTTCTAAGTGCCATTTAGATGTGGCACAAGCCTAAATGTATGGGGTCCCTAGTGAGGAACAGACTCATTACTCAGTTGTAATAGGTTCCGGCAAGACAATCTTGCTATCCATTACATCATGTTGAGGTGCCCAAATGTTTTTTCTAATCAAAGCTTAGATGTGGCACAAGATCAAATCTATGGAGGCACCCAGTGAGGATTGAACTCACAACTCAGTTGTAACTGTTCTAGCAAGGCAGGCTTGCTAACCATTACACCATTTTGAGGTACTGAACTCATCTGATAGAGTTTCTGATTTAATTCTTTCACAATGTGTTTTAATCATGGCAATCCTATAGTTGCTATGATTAAAGCAAAGTAAAGACTTTCTGATTGGTCTAAATTGGACATTTGTCAAATGAGGCATTTTAACTTCATGTAAGAATCAAATCCCAACTTTATAAAATAATTTTAAATACAAAATTGCTTAACTTATAAATACAAAAAGTATATTTTCTCTCTTTTAAATTTAAAATTTTTCATCTTACTTGATTCAATAAAACACAAAAACGCATTAGACCTTAGAAGCATTCCAAAAGTTAAGTAATGTGCTAAGAAACAGAAACAATTTCATTAGAAAGAAAACAAAATTTTCTGAACTGTTATACGATATCCATTCTCTTATATGTCAGTAGAGGAAAATCTCCTCATGGACGAGAAAAAAAGAGGTCGCAGAAATGTAGTTCTGCAGAAAGATACTGAAGATTTCATGGATTGATTGAGTAAACAACATGGAAGTCTTAAAGAAAATGGCAAGAGAAAGAACATTTATAATCGGAATCAGAAAAAGACAATTGAAATTCTTTCAACATATAATGAAGAGGGAGATCTCGGAAAACTTAACCCTCATGGTGCACATTGAGGGCAAGAAAGAGTGGCAAAATCAGTGAGCTGCTTACCTGATGGTCTTGTGAAAATGGAGGCAGAAATAGGGATGGGGGCTTCAGCAAAGGGAAAAAAACTGAGCCACATGAGATAGAAAGCTGTGGAAAGCCATGATTACTTATGAAGAAAGGTGGCACAAAGAAGAACACTTTATATTGTAGAAAAGAAAAGATAGAAAAGTTAAATTCTTATTTTAAAAAAATCCCATATTTTCATGTAATTATATTTGCTGATTACAATTTTTGGTATGTCGATTTGTTTTGTTTTTGTTGAAAAGAAAGGAATAGCTTCAAGAATTTTATGAATAAAGTTGAAAATACTGAAATGTCAATAGCTAACTTCCAAAAAATGAAATGTTCAAATAGAGGACATTTTCTCAAGTTATCATGAAACAAGCTTAAAAAAAATGTATTTTCTCCATCAGAACGCAGTTGAAAAGGTAACCTTCATTACATTGGCGTCAGATTGTAGCATTTCAAAAGAAAAAGAATAATTCTTACGTATCAGGTATCATTCAATATTCAGAAGAGCATTTCCTTCTTTAGATCCTCCAGCTCAGACCCTGACTGGTTGAATATACTATGCTACTTCCTCATTTTCTCTGTGTTCTAAAAGTAAGAAAGTTTTACTTGGACAGATTTTTCTTTGTGTTCCAAAAGTAAGAGGAAAATTCCACCTTGACAGATTTTCCCCAAGATCATAACCTCTTCAAGTGAAGAATCAATCGATATCTATTCTTACTTTTTTAACAGCTTCTCTTTCACTCATACTACACAATTTATTCATCATTAACATTCTGACTGTAAGCCTCTACCTTAAATGGATTCCGAGCCTTCTATTAGGTGATATTTATTAACAGATATTACAGAAGAATCTGGGTAAATAGTTTAGCAACAAAGATTTTTCTTCTTTTCCTTAACATTTGAAAACTTTATCTTTAACACGTAAAATCTGTTGTGACATTACACATATAATCTTCCAAATAAATGGCTGAATACTAGTAAAGCAATACAGTTGTTACATTCAAAGTTTGAGCACAAAAACAGTTGCAAAGTTATATACTACTATATGACAAGACTTGTTTAGACATTGCTTCGTTGACCCAAATGAACAATAATACAGATGTAAAATTCTTGCTCATGCACCACGTTTACCAGACTTGACAGTGTTAGATTATAAATTACTTAACGTCAATGCAGTATCCTTCTATGGTTAAAAATTCAGCACTGACAATTTGATTGCACAAAAGTCAGAATCAGTTTATGAATTATACTTCCTTCCAAAGGTTGTGAAAAAGTTAAGAGAAATATTTTGATGATTAATTATTATATGTGATAATTGTTATTAATTAGTAGATTTTAATAACAAATGCTGGAAACATTTGTAAACACCAAATATTTAATATTACAAGAATTTTCATTTTAAAAATATGTTTTGTTATTTTTTAATGATAAAAATATGCCTTTTTAAAATTCTGAAACAGATTTTTTAAAAATTTTTAAATGGTAAAAACAAATGTTTTAGAGTTGGAAAGACAGACTTTTTTTTCTGAAATCTAAAACATAATCAATATAAACTAAATATTGTATTCAGTTTATTTCAAATTCATAATATTCTCTCAACTCCCTGGTCTTGAATAAAAGCAGAGGAGATTGAAAAAAGCAGTCAGATGCTGGGAGTTTTCTCAGAATCTAATAAGCAATAGTAAAGATTGAAAAAAATCTTAGGCAGGAAATGTCCAAAATTCTAGACCAATGTCTAGAATCTAGGATATAAATAAACATGGGTTTGCTATAAGAGTGGGGCAGCTGGAATTTCTTTCAGAAATTTAGAAGCGTGGATGAGGGTGGATGATTATTAGAGACTCAACAGTAACAGAAAATAATTCCACACATTCTTTTTGATTTATTCTTTAGTTTTCAACACAAATTTTAAGCATGCTGCCCAAAGAAATTACCTTGAATTGGACTAGGATTTGAACTTTTTAGAAACTTCCAGTGTCATGGAGCAGTGTCACTATCATTTTTGACTATCAAAGCCATTGAGAAATAGCTGAAGTTCATATAATTCGCCATCGTCAGTTGCATATGTCTGAGTAGAAAGCTAAAGAGGTATTCATTCATGTGCAGCATATCTACGCCAAGCAGAAGTGGTGGAATCTCTCCAGGTCAAACCACAGCCATTGTAGTCACACACATGACTGTTGATTCCACTGGGGGAATTTTTGTCACTGACTGTTTTAATTCCAGGAAGTCATCCACCTCGACTGTTGACTTCAGTAAAAGAAGCTCTCTGGCATGACCATTGATTTTATTCTAAGAATCCTTCCACCATGACTGTCAGCTTCATTCTAGGAAGCTCTTTGCCATGACAGTTGACTTCATTCTAGGGAGCTTTCCACCAGGATTGGTGACTTCATTCTAAAAAGCCCTTTGCCATGACTGACAGCTTCATTCTACAAAGGCTTAGGGTTAGAAGAGATAGCAAAAAGACAAAATTTACGAAGAGAATTTGACAGTCACAGGATATATTGAAGGCAATAGGGACAGAGGGAAACAGCAAGTAACCTACTTAATGGATGGCTTAGGGTTTAGGAAAGATAGCAAGAAGACAAAATTTACTAAGAGAATTTGACACTCACAGGATATATTGAAGGCAAGAGGGACAGAGGGAAACAGCAAGTAACCTACCTAATGAACTTGTATAAATGGATGGCTTAGGGTTTAGGAGAGATAGCAAGAAGACAAAATTTACTAAGAGAATTTGACACTCACAGGATATATTGAAGGAAAGAAAAAAGCAGCAAATAACCTCCCTTATTAGCTTGAGAAAATGGATGGCAGAACAGTTGGTAGGAAGGATAGTAAAAAACAGTAAACTTTGCTAAGAACTACAAAGGATAAGAAATTGTGGAGAGCCTATGCTTACATCTTCAGGTTGTGGAACAGACGAATATACAAAAAGATAAGAATATAAAAAAGAGTACGATTTTGAAGGCATAATTTGATAAAATAGGAATTATTGCTCAAAAAATGAGATGTTTAAAAAATTAAATAATAAAACAATCGACAAAGTAAATAAAGTCACAGGATACAATTAGTTTATGTCAGTGTGGGACCAAACAACAGACAATGAGTTGACGTTAGCCTTTTTTAGAAGTGGAGGTAGGTATCAAACATGTCAAAAAAATCAATAAAACCTGATAATCCAAATGATTTTTTTATTGATATGATTTATTTTTTTTCTGTTATAATACCTGTACATCGAAGCTTACAGCCTTTTGTATTTTCAAGTGATCATCCATCTAGGTACAAGTCAGACTCAACGTTGCACAACTTTGGTAATCGTACAAAAGCCTGTATCTCCTGAGAAACAGCTACTTTGTTTTTTGTTTTTTCATTGCTCTGCAATTTTTCTATAGGAATTTGATAATCATTTTTACTTATGTATAAGATAAAAACATTTCGTTTTTTTACTGAACCCTAACTGTTGAGAGAAGAGAAAATAAAATTCTCAGAAGAAAGGGGGTAAAATTCTTCCACTGTAGAAAATTCTCATAATAGTTTAGTCTATTCAAGTAAACTCATTCAGCAAGAGAGACAGATTCAATAATGCATCCCTATTATGTTTGACCTTGCATTTGTCAAGAGGCCATGTTAGCTGTCTACATTTGGTTTGGGAAGGTTTTTTTTTTCCCTTTTTTATGTTTTATTGTTAGTGTATCTTACCTGATTTTTTTTCAGCATATTATAAAAAATACAATTTCTTAGTTTTTCTTTTCTCTCTCGCATGAACATGAATATGTTTTTTCTTTCCTTGCTCTTTGCTCTTGCACTCACAACTCTGTTTCTCTCTGTTTATATTATTTTTGCTTCTTTTCTCCAACTTCCTATTTTAGAATATTGTCTCCTCAGATTTAAAACTCTTCCAAGCTTAAAGAGTCAATTGACCATGGTAGATATTTAGTGAAAAATACAAAAAAGTAAAAAAAAAACTTAAGAGGAAAATTTTTTTTGACTTGAAGTAAAAAAAAAAACAAAAAACAACTATTATTTAAACTGTTTTAAAAACAATTATACTAGTGTAGATTTTACAAATATATGAAAGTAGTTAAATGATTGGTTTTTCAATTGATTAATTTTTTTTCAGAGCTTATCAATCCATTGCAGATGATTTAAAGCCAGAAAGTATTTTCGGAATTTAAAATCTTTTTGATTTTATGATTTACATATGAGTCCTACTAATTAATCCATAGCAGGGGGAGAAGAGGTGGATTCATACCTTTTTTCAAGGGTATTTTTATGTAAGTGAATATAATGAACCCAACTGCAATTGGAGCTCAGCTCTCCAATTTCCATTTCTTAACATTATACCATCTGCAAATCCAAGCTTAAAGCAACAGTTATTCCTAAGTGGTCACACATCTAGGTACTGAACAGACTCAACACTGCTTCAGTGAGTGTATGAGAACCAGTGTTTTCATGTGCTTTTGACAGGTTGCCAAGTTAAATGAATGCTACACAGTATGGGTCTCCATATATTCAAAATATCTGGATATATTCTATACTGACCACATAAAAGTTGATCAAGATGGATATTATTGCTTTTCAGATTAAATTATGATTTAATGGCCAACACTATAATGTTTTCAAAAGACAGGTCTTGTTATCAGAAATTCAATATACTGAATTTTGTCAAGTCTGACCTTGATTTTAAAACTGTCAGGCTAGTTATTGAATTGTTATTTCATTACTATGTAATATCAATCCTCCATATGGTGGTGAATGCTGGAAAATTATCTCGTGAATGAAGAGAAGATCTGAGACAACAGGTGTGGTTCTACATAAAGATGCTAAGAATACCATAAACAGAGCATGTAAATAAAAAGAACTTTTTAAGGAAAATAGAAACAAAAGGACAATGATACATAAAAATAAAAAAAGCAGTTCAAATTTCTGGAACACATAACAAGAAAAGAAGGTCTAAAAAATATGACACTCACAGAATATATTGAATACAAGAATGACAGGAAAAGCAGCAAATAAACAACCTAATGAGCTTATGGGATGTGCACACATTGTGGTGCAGTTGTTTCAGCTCCGAATGAGAAATTGAAGAGCCAAGTTTGAATTCCAGTTGAATTCATTGCATTCACTTACATGCAAATACTCCTGGAAAAGGTATTAATCTGTCACTTCTCCCTCCAGCTATAGGTTAAATAGCAGGGCAGATTGGGTTCTATAGCATTGGTTGACAACCAGTTTATTGTAGAAAGTCATGGGAACCTACTGTGAGAAAATATTCTGTCCAGTCAGTCATATTTCTTTCAAGACATGATCACCCAAGCATGTATCACATATGGCACTTAACTGAATGAATGAGCTTATGTAACTGAATGACAGAAAAGAGAGAGATATTAAAATGCAAACATTGCACATGAACATGCTCCTATTTTTAGTTCTACAATAAATATCTTCATACCTCTTGATGTCTAGATTGCTAGAAATCCTCTTCTGTAGTTCCTGTCTTTGAAAACTCTGGGGAACCTTCTGATCTCTGGAATTATATCCTATCAGTCTTTTACTTCTTTATGACAAAAGTAAAAGAGGTTCTAATCAATTCTGAATTGGTCAAGACTCTCACTTCACATGACCTGATTTTTGTTTCACTAGGTCAAATGCCATTGTGTTAACACTTATTATTGAAAGAGTCTACCAAGCTTTAGACAAGAATATCAAATATCTCAAAAGGCATTTGATAGTTTGTCATGCTGGTCTTCTTCAAAAGTTCAAAGGCTATGGAGTCTCTGGCCAAATTTTTGACTTCGTCCATTCTTGACAAATTGCATAATGAAACTTGTACCGAACATTCACTCTTCAAGATCTTTCTACATTAATGCAAAAGTTCCCCAGGTCTCCTTGAACCTATATTATTTTTATCTTCATCACTGACCTTCCCGATGTCATCAATTCCCAATGTTGTATTTTCACTGAAAGACACAACTATTTACTCCTCTATTAACAGTAAGTTTGCAAAGTCTGAAATAAAACAGTTTACTGATCTCCAAAATGGCTTGTAAACTTTAATGCTTCAAAAATGAAATTCCTGTTTTTTAGTTGTCACAGACAACTATAGCTGCCTTCTATTAACATGGCTGATGCTAACCTCCAGGAGAGCAACTCACTGTACCTTCTCACATTTTGTATTGACAAGAAGTGAAATGATCATATTTAATCAAATGCTAGGACAGCTACTAAGAAAATTGGCTCATTGGGCTATGATAGTTTTTCTTCTGAAAATCTATTTTGTACATTTATAAATCTACCATACATCCATGCACTGAATATTACTGTCATATCTGGTCTCATGCTTCTGCTGTATATCTCAAGATACTTGATAAAATTTAAAGAAGGGTCTGCAATACTATCAGTGCTGACCTGGCATTTAAACTATAGTGACTTTTCCATTGCCATGAAATGGCTTCACTGTGTGTTTTTTTTTTTCATAAATATTTTCATGTCAATTGTTCTAATGTGCTTTCCTCTTTGGTACTATGACAGCATGAATTTAGACATAGTTGTAGACTGGCAATTAAATTTTATCATTTTCCTGTCAAAACAGCTAAATCAGAATGTAATTTCTATTCTAATAATTTCTTTTTTCATGATGGAATTAAGTGCATTGACATGTCAAGAAATTATATTGAAAAATTAATACTTGTTGTATAAAATAGAAGGGCTTATTGACATACTCATGTCTCTGCTAAAATATAGTAACTTGAAAACTTAGGCTGCAAAACAATGAACTGATGCTATGAATAAAATATCCAATAAATGATTAATTACTGCAGTTTTAATTGAAAAATATAACTGCATAGAAGGATGTTCTGAAAAATTCTCAGCCTAACTACAAAGCTTTTTCCCTAAAAAACACATGATGTTTTGTCATTTGGTCATATATTCAGAGTGTCTCAAAAAATATACACACTTTTACAGTGTACAGTTCAAGAGAACTGGCTTTCTTTTTAGATTTACACATTAGTATTACTAATCTCATCCAGGCCTAGCTTTGAGCAAAAAATATGATCCTGAAATGCTACTGGAAGTACAAAATTGCAGTTGAAATTTGAATGAAGTATCAAAGACCATTTAATTTATATCCACCCAAGAGGCTTACAATCTCACAAATTACAAATACGTTTGAAGCTTAAGGTACAGTACATGATGAACATAAGAACTTGTTGCATACCTGCATATATAGGAATGATATGTTCTTATCCCTGTTAAAAACATTAGGGTAGGAAAGTGATTATACTTATAATCAGTTCATTAGCAGTGTATCTACTTCACACAGTGTTTGAGTCTTGTAGTTGTTGATATACTATTATTTCCAACCTCCATTTTGGTGATTACTCATGCAGTAACCTTTTAAGGTTACAACAGAACTGTTCCAGAAAACTATGGATATTTACCATGCTCTGTGAAGCAAGAAAAGGTAATGAAAAATTTTCACTGATGTCGAAATAACCTATTAAAGTGTTGGTCGCTGCTTGTAGTTCCATTGTGCCATGTTGTCAACAATGTTTGGATCATAGCAGGCATCAATTTAAAAACAAACAATGCCAAAATCTTAAGAGCCTGCATTCATAATAAAAACTTTCTTCACATTCATTTTTTAAATTAGATATTGTCAGTTCTAGTTGCTTCAATTATATTTTGAGAAAGTTTCAAATGCGTATCCATTTTGTTGAGAGACCATATATATTTGGCCAAATCTTTTAACGGAAAATGATGCAATTTAAAATACATGAAGACAAAATCCTTTATATATTTGAATCTTTTTACCACATGAATCTTGTGAAAATATTGATATTTTAAGCACACAGAGAAAGACTGAAACTGTCAGATTCAGTGATCTATATCAGGTTTGCGATGCTCATTATCATAACAGCAACAACTTGAAAACCAAACTGACTATTTCAAGTAACATGCATCTCAATTGAAATCAAGATTCTAATCTATCATGAGTCATAAACAAAGAGAAGCATATGATTCAAATGCTATATATGTTTTCAATTATTCACACACTGACAAATCTTGTGATACAACTAATAGATTATTACTTGAAAATTATTTAAGAGAATAAAAAAGAAATTCGAGAAAAGCAGGGAGAATCACACTATACAGATAGAATCTGAAGATCAAATTGTCAGGTCAGGCTTGAAATTAAAAAGATGATTGCATCTTTTAATACTTTTGTTATTAAGATTTTCTTGAAGCTTCAAAAGCATGACTTTGAAACAGATGTGGTGAGAAAAAGTGAAGAAATGAAAATGAATGCAACAATAAATGATGAAAGGATGTGTCAAAAAATACATTTTAAAGACAATCAAGAAAGAAAGGAGCAGAATTCAGACACTTTAATAATAGACTAGAAGTTCTTCCATAATTGAAAGAAGTGACTTTTTTCTTTTCTAGTCATTGAATTGGAAATAAAAAAAAAATTAATCTATTTGTGTTACAGTTTGTATGTTGGTTTACATTGCCTAAATCTGTGCTGGTAACCTACTGTTTTTCTTCAGTCTAATATCTCCCAATAAAATTCTATTAATCAACCACTGACAACATCAAATGAGATTTCGGCTGCCAATGCTGCAAAAGAATTATTTCAATTTCTATTCTAAGTAGGAAAAAATCATAAGAAATATATAACGAATCCCCAGGACAATTTGGCAAAGTCAGGTATTTGGTCCTTCTAAAGGATAAACTCATGAGACAGAATTTTTTTCCACTTTGTCATTCATATGCCTAATATTGTTCAATATACATCATATTCTCCAAAAGTCAGCCATGGAATTTAGAAAAATGTCAGAATTTTGTGATCATAACAGGCAATAAACAAAAGTCTTAAATTAATCACCAGAATCTGATTTCACTTTCTTTGATGTTGAGATCAGAAATTGTAAAGAAAACAAGGATATCAATTCAAATATGTGCACCTACTAAAAGTGACATTGATAAAAAATAATGCTAGATAAAAAAGAATCCATTTATGTTTATATTCAAATATTGATTCAAAGAAGTCCCAACAAGAGATGTAATAATAGGCAAATTGAGATTCACTTTAACCTAACAGCCTGTCATTGCTAAACTGGTGATGGCAGACTTTGGCTATAAGAGTAGTTTTAGCTCAAACACAGTAATCTATTAAAATGGAGTTTACAGTAAAAAAAGATATAATATCAGATAAAAAAAAAAACTATTTAAAATTATAAAAAAAGTTTCTTACCAAAACTGCAAAATATTTGCCAAATCAACAAAATCAACACTTACCTGCAAAAAAGAGAAAAAAATAACATTTTATTCATTTAATAAAAACTTGTGCATTTTAGATTTATTAACATAAATTTAGAATATAATGTCCTCAGATTGGATAAATATTATATTCAAAATAAATAACAGAAAAACAGAATTAGATTTTTGTCTGTGTCTTTTCAGGGTATTTACACTAATGGCTCTCCACAATTTCCTGTCTTTTGTAGTTCTTAATCACTTTTGTCTTTTATCATTTCTCCCAAATCCTGATCTGCCATTCATTCAAACAGGTAGGCTGTGCATTACTTTCCTCTGTCCCTCTTATCTTCACTCTGTTCTATGAGCATCAAATTTTCTAAGCCTTCTTTCTTCATCATGTACTGCAGAAATTTCAATTGTATCTTCCTGATATTAAGCATAAATGAAATTTTTGTTGCCATTGTCTCTAGAACTTTGTCATTGTTCACATGATTGGTTCATGATATTTTCGGCATTGTTTACAAGAACCACATTTCTGCTGCTTAAAGTCTCTCCTTCATCTGTGAGGAGATTGTCCAGCATTAACTATCATATAGGAGGACTGATACTACATAATAGTTCAGTTGTCTTGTCTTTGTTTCTAACAATATTTTTCTGTTTCTCAATACCTTGCTCAGCTCTTTGAAGGTATCATTTACTAGCCCAATGTGCCCTCAGATTTCTGTGTCACACTTTCTGTTCATTGTTAATACACTTCCCAGATAACTAAATTATTGCACTGGTTTGATTTGGCATCTCTAATTTGTAATTCGCATGTTGGGCTGTTCTTTTTGCTACTAACTATGCAGTCTTCTTGCAGATGATATTTATTTTTTTTTGTCTTGATTTCCTTCACTATCTTCTGTAATTTCCTTACTGTATCTGCTACCAATGCTGTGTCATCTGCATATCATATTTTGTTAAAACTGTGGTCAACAATCATTACTTATGCCATTTAGATTCAAACTAATGTTTTCATCTTTATATACCAAGTGAAATGGATAAATTGTAATCTGATATACAAATATGTTATCTTATTTTAACATATATATTTATAAAAATTACACAAAAATATCTTAAAATACTAAAGAGTAACTTTATTCAATAAAATCACCACTGGCTTCAACCATAGTCTCAAGACAACTTCAGAATCTCCTGCAACTCTTCAGAATGGTCTCCCTGTTTAAGATGGTGAATGCTGCCATATTCCTTGCCTTTATTTCATCTTTGGAGTTACAAGGAGTTTTGTTGGTCTGTCACTCAACTGTGCCTCACACATAATAATCCAAGGGGTTGTAGTCTGAGAAGTTAGGTGGTCAGATGTAAAGAGTAATGGTGTTGCAGAAATAGTCTGACAGCCATGACTGGGTTCTCCTGCTTGTGTTGCATGGTGCAGAATCCTATTGCCAGACATTGGGTCTTCTGGCAGCCACACTACTGACTCAGGGTCAGTACTACCTTCTTAAGGAACTTGATATAGGCCACTGTGTTGAGTTTGAGGTCCTCACCAACAAATTTGGGAGTTCTTTTTTATCAGAGTTATCAGAGTTAGTTTTCTGAGCTGCAATACCTTTGTAATTACTGTTAAACTCATCCAACTCTTTCTGAATCCTCTACATTGTCCACAGATTGACACCCAAACATTTGGAAATGTTTATATTAAATGTTTATATTAACTTCCAGCATAAAAATCAAGTAGTACAGCATGCTGTTTCCAAACTTCTGGTGGAGTGAAGTAAATGATAGTGCTCTTTTTCTCACAACTGGTGCTACTACATTGTGCAATCAACAAAATCAAAAACAAACAACACACATGTGCAAAATTAAAAAGAATTAAAAATAAAGTATCAGAAAGAAGAGCTGAATTTGCTAGAAAATTATTGCTAAGGAAAAAATTCTAATCTTACATAACAGGTAATTTAAATTTATTTCTGCGATAACATTTAAAAATCACTTCATTTTGTTGGTTTAAAAACTGGTTATTATCACTAAATTTAATTATTTTTATTTTTTCATTTAAGCATAGGGTACCTCTATTTCTAAAGCTTATAGGAGTTTGTGATTTTCTTATGATATTCTATTCGATCTCTGGAGAGAGTCTGCTATCTTTTAATTCCCAGAAATATTTAGATAGAGCTGTCTGGGATTTAGAGTGGTACTTAGAGATGGAATATTTATGATTACAAAATCTATTTTCCAGGTTTGGCAGAAATTCCAAAATTTATTTTTCTTTCTTTATCATATTCCATAGAAAAAATAGTTGCTTGGTATATGAATTTTTCAGGCATACATATACCTCCAACTAGACACTTATCCTTAATTCTACAATTACAGGAGAGGATTTGTATTTATTTATTGATTATTATAAAAATTGTCAAGTATTTTATTGTTATGAGAATTAATGATGCTGTGGATATTGCTTGTACAGGAACAACTAATTTTTAATGTTTTTTTTTATTAAAGATTTTACTTAGTGGGTTGTTGAAATTAAAATGTTTATTGATCAATTTCAGAAAATATTGACCAATATTAATGTTAGACAACTGGCAAAACTGGGGTTGAACCATAAAACTTTTCTTTTCCTACGTTTAGACTTATTAATACCAGTTTCATTTGGGGTTTTATATGAAATAATTCTTGTTCAAACCCATTTGTTTTGAGAGCGTTATTATAAGAAATTTTACTATCATTATATTGCCATTTCTCTGAAAGAATTCTCCTGGTCAAAGCTGAAAGGGAGACCATTCAATATAGCAATTGTAGTTGTCTATGCACCAAGTTTGTCTATGCAAAGCACTGAGGAAGAAATAGTATCTTTTTACTCCACTCTTGACAATGCTAAGGCTCAATGTAAAAGCCAAGAAATTATAATCATAATGGGAGATTTAAATGCCATAGTAGGCAAGGAGAGGGAAGGTATGACAACTGGCAACTTTGGATCAGGAATCTGCAATGAACAAGGAGAAAAATGGGTCCAATGACAAATGACCAGATAATAACTAACACCTGGTTTCAAGAACACCCATGACATCTACAGACATGGAGAAGCTCAGGCAGCAACACGAAAAACCATAAACTACATAACCATAAACACAAGATTCAGAAATGCAATGGTTCAATGCAAAGCCTATCCAGGCACCGACTTTGGAAGTGACCATGTCCCAGTCATCTGCAAACTAAAAGTGAAACTCTGGAGATTGAAGAAGCCTTGTGCAGCATCAAAACTGAAATACAAGACATTTGTGAATGACCTCAACTGACTGAAAGAATACACTGACAGCGTGAAAATCAAATACAAAGAACAAATTAGAAAAGGATACTCAAAATGGGACTCAGTCAAGGAAGCGAGAGTGACACCAGCAAACAACATTGCCCCAAAGGAAATCGGGCACAGAAAAAAAAAATGAGTGAATGATTGAAGAGGTTCTCACCATGATGCAAAGGAGGCAGAAAATTATATCAAGATATGGAATGGAGTACAGGGAACTACACAAGAAAATAAGGAGAAAATGCAGATATGCTAAAGAGAAATTGCTCAATGACAAATGTGCAGAAGTAGAGAGACTGAGCAGGCATAATAAAGGAGACATGCATAAAGAAATAAAAGAACTGACAGGAAGATCTTTTCCATGACAAGTGAGAGCAACCAATAATACACAAAGATGAGGATGGACTAGAAATATTAAAGTCTGAAGTGGAATCTGCAATAGCCAAACTGAATAGAAACAAAGCAGCTGAACCAGACAGCATAGTCATAGAGCTGCTGATAGCCCTGGAAGAATTTGGCATAGAGAAAATTACAGAAATAATAAATGAAATTTATAATAGTGGTGTAATACCAGATGACCTTAGCAAGTCGATCTTCATAGCACTGCCTAAGAAGCCGAGTGCAAACTCCACAGAACCATCAGTTTAATGAGCCATATAACAAAACTGATCGTCCAAATCCTGATGAATAGTGCAAGAAGTAGAATCAGGCCAGAAATAGGACAAGAACAGTGCAATTTTGTCAAAGATACTGGAACAAGGAATGCCATATTTAGGATCAGGATGCTCTCTGAAAGGGCTATGCAAATGAAGGACTTATACCTGTGCTTTATTGATTATGCGAAGGCATTTGACAAAAAGAATTGATGGACATGCTTGGCAGCCTCGACATATTTGGGAAAAACCTAAGAGTAATCAAGAATCTCTACTGGCAGCAAACTACCTGCATACAGACTGGTAACAAATTCAGTAATTATACAAAGATTGAAAGGGGCGTAAGACAAGCATGTGTCTTTTCACCAGATCTATTCAACTTGTACAGCAAGACTATTCTGAGAACCCTAGAAGTTATGCCAGGATTGTCATCGGAGGCCACATTTTAAACAATATAAGGTACACAGATGATACAGTGCTGATTGCAGACATGGAAAGGAAACTACAAAACCTCCTACAGAAGGTAGCTGAAGAGAGTGACAAGAAAAGACTACAAATACACTGCAAGAAAACCAAATGCATGGTCATCAGCAAAAAGGGCAGCCCAAAATGCCAAATACAGGTGGGGGATACTAAAATCAAGCAGGTACAAAAATTTAAATACCTGGGAAGTGGGCTAACAAAATAAAGAAAGTACAACACAGAGATCCAAAGGTGAAGGAAGCATTCCAGAAGTTGAGTAAAGTATTAAGAAACAAAACAATTTTGCTAGAAACAAAGAAGAAACTACTAGATTGATGTGTGATGTCAGTTCTTGAATATGGCAGTGAATGTTGCACAATATCTTCGAAGATGAAAAAAAACTTGAAGCAGCTGAAATGTGGTTCTACAGAAGGATGCTGCGAATATCAGGGATCAATCATGTGAGCAATGATATGGGTTTTGAAAAAATTGAAATGAAAAGGAAATTAATACTGAGCATCAGGAAGAGACAACTAAAGTTCATGGGACATGCAATGAGGAAGAAGGGCTTGGAGAACCTGATACTAACAGGCCAGATAGAGGGAAAAAGAAACAGGGGAAAGTAGCGGATAACATATTTGAAGAACCTGATCAGGTGGATGACGGAATGATGATTGCGTGGTGTAACAGAAGAAAGCATGCTAAGAGCCACCAGGGATAGGGAGATGTGGAAAGCCATGATCGCCTACGTCATGAAAGGACATGGCACATAAAAGAAGAAGAAAAAGAAATATTTTGCTGTTGGAGGATACTTTATCCTAGTATTAACGGAAGTGGTAATTCATTTTATCACTTGATGGTTAGAATTAACATTAATGTATATTACAGATTACTATTTTTATGATATAGCTTAAATATATTATTAGAGAAGTTTCAAAGTAATATCCAAAAAATTAACTATTTTAAGGTTTGAAGAAATATCTATTTTAAATCCAAATAATTTAAAAGTCCTTATTAATTACTTTTGTATTTGAGAGGACCATTACTATTAGGTATGACAATAAGCCCATCATCCCCATACAGTCTGATTTGTTCAGATTCAATATTCCTAGTAAAAATGTACAAAAAATAAATGTTCACTAAATCTGCAATTTAAGCAGAGTTAAAAGCACCTATATAGACATAAAAATTATCAGTTACTTTTTATACAAGTAGAATACACATAATACACACACACACACCCACATATATATATATACACACACACACACACACATATATATACACACACATATACACACATATATATATATACACACACACACACATATATATATATATACACACATACACACACACACATATATATATATATATATACACACATATACACACACACACACAAAACATATATTGTTTCTTTGCTTTCTGTATATTTATTTCCTCTATATTTTCCCATTGGTAATCCTTCCCATGTAGAAAAAAATGAAAGCTTATCACTTTGGCTGAAGCAAACTGGCAATATCTGGGTCTGTCTAACCACACCTTTATGACACATATTCACCTCCTTGTATCAGAACATGTGTGCTTTTGCAAATAGCAGAGATCAAAATGTACCCTCCAGGCATGATTTAAATAAAATCTTTTGCATAAAATTTTGACCAGGGTACAGATAAATATGTTGAACATATTATGGAAATCTTCATATCTGCTTATTTCATTTATTCCCTTTTAGTGTTTGTTGCAAATATTAAAGTGAATGAAAGTTTTGGTGTATTTATTTAATTAATCCTACCCAACATATAATAAGCATCTTGAGTATATATGAGGAGAGGGTGAATGAATGAAGTGATTGGTAAAGGAAATGTGTCAGAAAACAGACATAACAATACCAAGCCTGCCAACCAAGAAAACTTGAAAAAATAAAAAAAATAAAATAACTGACACTACCTAAACAAAATCATGTAGTGCTCAATGTTTCCGTTACAGTAATTAATACTTAAAGACACTCAGGGAATCTGATCTGAAATTGTTACTTTGAGTTTCAGACCAAGGCATTCTTCAAACGAAAAAAATCATCTTTTACATAAATTATCTAATATTATGATGTTCACACACACACATATATATATATATATATAGGAAAGAATATTAAAACGTTTTGAGTTTGAAAATGTGTTTTTTTGACAGTATTTATTTCTACTATTATATTTTATATTTCAGACCGCCCTCAATCCTTCATCAGAAACAAATGATTTTAAAATTTGAATTAGTAAGGTATTTTGCGAGATTTCGTGAGAGCGTCAGTGAAGAGCTTGTTTACATCACGTGACGCGTTTGTAGATAGAGTTTTTGTTTTTACATCAAGTGATGCTGAAAGCAACAGATTTTTTTAAAATTATGTTTGTAAACGTAAACCTATCTTTAATAATGCTTGTAAATTTCTTTTAGATAAAAAATTTTTTTAATTGTATCTAAAAAAATATATATATATATATATATATATATATATATATATATATATATATAAAATGATGGCAAGTCCATAAATGGAGAGGATATTCTAAAAAGATCTATTAAATATAAAATAGAGATCTCTATGGATATTATCCAGAGCAATATAGCATACATAAAGAAAAACTCAACACATCATCCAAATAACACTAAAAAATTAATTCCCATATTATGTTGTTTAGATGCCCTTTTTTTAATGTTCTGATTAAATGAGACCAAATGTATTCTACAGTTTGAAGAGATGTGTAAAAAAAACTTATCCATCAAGATCATTTATAGTTTATAACCGTTTTAGATGATCAGTTTTCTTGTAAATATATATATATATATAATTTTATTATAAAAAGACTGGTAGTTTCAAACTTTCATGTGGTCATCAGTGGAAGTAGGGAAAAAATTTGGCTATATGTTTTTGTATAAATAAAATCACTGGCTGAACTACTGTAAACAAAAGAGAATATAAAATTTGAATCATGCTTTTGTCCTGAATGAAAGAAAAACAAAACCAAAAGAAATAAATGAAAAAAGCCATTGTGTTGTATTACAAATTACTGTTGTTCAAGGATTTGAAGTAAATGTGTAGAATGGTTCAAACTGTGGACAAGTAACAAAAACATCTTTGAAACTTGATCACTGATTTCCCATTAACAACCTATGTACTACTCCCCCCATCCCCATTGTCTCATTTTTATTAGCATCAAGATACAATAGGTAGTCATCATTAAATCAGAGTTTTTAACCAATTCCATCATATGCCTCCATCTACCATTGCTTCAAGTAATAATGAGAAATGATAAAAATAATGGTTGAATCAAATAAAAATACTCTTCCATGAAGTAGGGCACTTCAGGCTCAGATCAGTGGATGCATGGAGGAGAAAATTGTTTGCTGTAGGTAATAATTTATCGGTTGCCTTTTGTTGTATTTGCAAGGCTGATACAAAAGTAACAATCAACAGCCTTCTTTCAAGTCCCTTCTATAATAATAATGATAGAAATAAGAAAAAAATGTTACTTTCATCGTCATTCTGAAGAAACCAATGGATTTTTCAGGAAGCTGATGAGATTCATCTAATAATCAATATCTTGATTTATATTTTGCCAGTCAATCAATCAACATAATTTTATATGAATCTGTTTCTCTCAATTGAAATGTATATATATATATATATATATATATAATTATCAGTCTGTCATATATAAGCTTGGATTTTGGAAGAATGCATTTATATAGTTTGTAGATTAAACAAATACAGTTAAAATCAAAATAAAATAACTCTTAGCTCTAGAATTATTGGTCTTTTAAAATAGAAAATAATACAATTGATGTTTGAGGAAATACACCTTTCATATTAGTCTTTCACCATAGTTTTCAGCAGTTCAGTTGTATCATATTTTAACTGATATAAGTCTCCAAATGAGCGATTTTACGAGATAAATCTGGCTCAAACTGCATCACCAGAAATATTTTGTTTAATCACTTAAAAAATTGGGCAAAGAAAATTAATTTTATAACTTTTTTCAGACATTAAACAAAATATTTCTGGTAATCTTTATCTAAACTTATTTATAAATGGAACTTTGTCTGTGTATGTGTGTGTCTGTGTGTGTGTCCATTACCTATAAACTCCAAAATGGCTGAACCAATTTTCTTGAAAATTTACACAGTTGTACTATAAGCGTTTGCAAGTGTTCTTAGCTAGGTTTTGTGTCAAGGTACTCCTGATAAATATCGAAAATTGATAATAAAAAAAATCGGGTTATAGAAGGAATGGTCCGATTTTAATCAAATTTGGTACACTCATAGACAAAGACATAAGAAACAATATTCAGAAGTTTCAAGGTTGCAGTTCTTACAATAGTGCAGAAAATTTAATATTGATACCAGGAAATCAAAATTTGACTTAACATCCATTTTTTTCAGTCTACTGTTTCGCTTTAACTGGAAAAAATTATTGCTTTTTAGTCTTACGTGCCAACGTCCAAAGTGTCTCAGCTCCAGGACCATGGATTAGTTTTAAAGCTTTCATTACACCCGAGCAATGCCAGACTATACTGCTAGTCATAAATATACTTATTCATTTACACCTTTTCTTCTTTTGGTCTATTTTACAGAAACTTTTCTTAATTTTAGAGACATTATCCATTTTCTTTCTTTTTCTCTAATTTATATAAATCATTATTTTATATCAGAACATTACTTTTCTGCTAGCAAGAAAGTTTACCCCAAATGATGAGGGATTCCCTACATTTGTACAAGAAACTTTCAAATTTACCAAAAAAGATTTGTGAATTGACATGATTGGTTGCTGCATTTACCTCATCACAATACCTTCTTTTTTTATTTTCTTGAGATTGTGAATTTTTAATTCAAACATTTATATGCTGAGTGGTATGTTTCTCAACTTCAATAGCTAACCAGAAAATGACAGTGATGTATGTTATGAATAGTATTTTTATCACTCAGATGTTAAACTTAGCAGCATTGCATTTTGGGTAATAAGATTTGTAAAAGGAGAAAAGAATGTTTTCCCAGTACTTTTCATTTTACATGTCAAACAAAACAGTCATTCCTAAATGAGTGGGTATTAATTTATGGTTTTTTTTTCTCTAGTGTCACTATTCCCCACCCTGTCAATATTGACTAAACAAAAGGAAATAAGAAAAAAATTGATGTGGACATAACTTCTCTAGTCTTTATTTTTCCCCATTTAAAAATGTCAGATTTGATGGCAAAGTGAATTTCCATTTGAAAAATCCTGTCAGCTAAACCATGAGCTCTTTTGGGAGTAGAGTAATGAACTGATGAACTGATTCTTTGTTTGATTTTTACCCTAATTTGAAAGAAATATATATTTTAATTCTGTAGGAAACATTACTTTTCATGACTAAAATTAAGAAAAATTTATTAATTTCCCTCCTTTCACCCAAAAATCAGAGAATATTTGCTAATATTTGTTTATATAAAAGGTGTGAGCAAAGAAAAATAAAATATTTTAGTCATGAAACTGACACTCACTATGCATTGTTCATTCCTATGTCTACACTGTCTAAATCTATAAATGCTCTATCTCTGATATTGTCTCTTATAAATATTTAAACACTATATATGTATGTCTGTATATCGATAGATTGTAATGAACGGCTCTCAATGCTGAACAATATTTTGAGTTAGCAGAATACTATTTTAATTGATATTTAAAGCTCATTATTTAAAGAGATTAAATGCTTTTCTGGTTGAAAAGGGATTTTTTTGATAATCTTATTAACTGAGATTTAAATTTGGGTTCAGGTTTTAGACAATGTTTAAGGGTTCAATAATAAAACTGTTTGGAGATTAAAATAATAATTTTTTATAATCATTTCACCCCAAGCAAGATCGTACTGCAACTGGTGCTCAGGGAGTTACATGAGAGGTGAGTGATGAGAAAGGAGAACAAGTTACAGGGGGTATCAGAAAATAGATGAGAGAAGGATGAGAACTCTCGTGTGAAGAGAGCTGCATGAGAGTAGAGTGGAAAAGGCGAAGAACATGATACAAGAGTTGTTAGGGAAAAGATGCGAGTCAAGGAGATAAGAGATGGCAATTGACATTGTACTTAAATTATTGGAGAGTGTAGCTGAAACAAGTATACGGAAAGGAATTCCACAGATGGGAAGTGTGAGAAAAGAAGCTGCTAGACTAGGAGTTGAGGTTACATTTGATTGATTTCACTGTAAAAGGGCGAGACCTAATCGCTAGTCTAGTAGCTCGACTAAATTCATGCAGAGGAACAACAGGGAGCTAAGTTCATTGGAGCGGAAGCCGTGAAAGTATTTGTAGAAGAGACAGAGAGAAGCCACATTACGTCAGTGAGAAAGTGACTGGAGTTGAGCTACCAGGTCAAGATCAATTACATTGCAGATTCTCCCTTGGATTTTGTCAAGAAGCTGAGATGAATAACAGGGGCACCTGACCAGATGTGACAACAGTATCCAATGCATGGGTGGATGATAGATTTATATATGTGCAAAATCGATTCAAATGAGAAAACTTTCTGACCCTACACAGTGAACTAAACTTCCTAGCAGTAGATTTAGTTATGGATTCAATGTAGTCATCCTACTTGAAATCAGCTGAAAGAGTTAGGCAGAGAAGGCATGATGTTTTGCTTTTAAGAAGACTCGCCTGATCCATGCTGATGGTAAGTAAGAGTGATTGTCTATGGTGGTTAAAGGATAGCAGCTTCATTTTGGAAGCATTAAAATTTACGAACCATTTCTTACCCCAGTCCACCACAGATTGGAGATCCTTATCAAGATCAGCAGTGATTAGATTATATCCGTGAGATCATAGATGAAGATAGAGTCTTGAAGGACACCTGCGTTTGTATGATAGTATCTGGAAGCATGCCCATTTAATACTACCTTCATTACGTGATTTGAAAGGAATGACTGGATTAGATCCAACCAGTGTTCAATTATATCATAGCTCTGTAACTTACACAGAAGGCTAACAGACTAGATTCTGTCAAATGCATTGGAGATATCTAGGGCAACAGTTCAAGTTTTGCTGTCCTTTTCGAGAGCATTCATTTGAATGACTGCACATTTCAAAAACAGGCATATATTAATTGCAGAGATAAAAAAACAAGTTACAACGCTTTTCCTGAAGTGTGCTTTGTCTAAGAGTGTAAAGAATAGCTGTCTATGAATGTATGTGCCCTAAAGTCATGCTGAATGATATTGTTTCTGATTTGTCACATGATATGGTAGGCAGGGTGTTCAATAAACATGTTCTCATTAGTTACTTTCCAATAAAAGAAAGTTTATGGCAACATTATGCCAAAACACTAGTTCCTCTGTACAATCACCAAAGTTAAGCAAAGTCAAGCCTAATCATTACCTGGATGGGTGACTGCTTAGGAATAACAATTACAGTAAGCTTGGATATGTGGGTAGTATACTGGATTTTTGTAAGCATAGAGCCGAGCTCCAATTCCAGTTCCAGTACTGATTAGCAATGCAGGCATTGTTTTCATATTTATTTACCTTCTCTGAAACATGTGTAGAAACTACTATGGCCACTAAGTGAGGTATCAGTTTATATATTCATTATAAGAGAGAATTGATCCCTCACTTTATATCCACATTATAATTTCTTGCTTATTAAACTCTGATTAGGTATAAATCCACCTCTTCTCACCAGCTATGGCTGAATTAATAAGATTTTTATCACTAGACCATTATTATCTCAAAAAACTATTTTTAAAAATAGTGAAATTTTGTTATTATTTGTTTATTTCTTTTCTTCTGTGCAAGTTTTTTGATTGGTTGGTCAAAATATGCTTTTGTTTGCCTGGCATTTTTTACTATCCATCTATTTTTAGAGATGGTTAAATTTTAGTTAACATTTCTTTTTATTTATTTCTCTATGAGTTTTGTGACATGATGAGACTAATTGGTCTAAAATCTCAGCAAAATCAATGGTAAGTGATGCTTATCAACAAAGTTACCATTATGCAAATAATACTGAGTAAATGAAAATATATCAATCTTTATTGACATTTTATTTTCTTTAATCTAATTTTTTGTCTGAGAAATAAGCTTTGATTTTGGGAATATATTTAGTCACCAAATCAGTAATTCAATTGATTTGTGCAATGTTCATTTTGATCATCGCGTAATGGACAACTATAATCATTATTAAAGGGAAAATTATATTTTTTATTGAAGGTAAATCTGTATGACAGTGATGAGAAACAAAGTACCCTATAACTGTTATAATAAAATCAGATGAAAGTAGACACAGACATATTATGATTACCTAGTCAGATAAATACATACATTTGTATTTATGAGATATGTATCTAACTATAATATAAGTTTATCATCAGTCTCTTGTTTTAACAAGCCAATATTTAGAAACACATAATCATATACACATATATATTAATCAATACACATATTATTGTACATCAACAGCACAACTTGCAGTTCCATGCACTATACAATTATATTTATTGCATAGTGCATGAAACTCTGAATTGGGCAATAGATGTAGAATAATATATATATTTATTAATATATACTTAATAGCTCTCTTATATTACATTAAGCATTGTTTTATTAACACCAGTAAAAAAAATAACTATATATATATATATATATATATAGAGAGAGGTGTACATGTGTGTGTGTGTGTGTGTATATATATTCCATTTGGAAATGAGTTATTTCTACAAACTAGGTTTGATTTTTGGTATCTTCAGGCAATTTATAATTGATTTTCCAATGTTTTTTCTGAAATGGACTTCTACAATCATGCAACTGGAATTTTTAAACAACAGAAAATTGTCAAAATTAGGGAGGAGTTACTTAATGATCTTAACACACTTTCATCTAATAATACATCTGGTCATTACTCCTGGTCTTTCATTCAGTACGTTCTACAATAAAATGAATTGAACACTTTTTAATAAAACTGAGTATTGGTCTAATATAATTATGATAAAAAACTAACTAATTATATATATATATATATATATATATATATATATATATTATACACCAACTCAATAGCGATAAAGATTTAGTGTTTAATACACCATACTCAGGCAGTGAAATGTGGTAATTTACTTGATTATAAATATAGATATAAAGAGATATAAAAAATTGATAGAATTAAACAAAAAATAAAAAAAAGGCCATCAAATAAGATAAATAAATTTGGGTGGGAGTTTATTACATTTTAAAAGAATTGTGTGTGGAGAATCATATAAAAAATGTTTCAATGTTTAGCCACAGAAGACCAGACATGTTAAAAGTTTAAACTGGAAAGGAATAAGATGGTAGCAGATGTATAAAAAGCAAAGAGATGAAATAAAATAAAAAATAAAAGATGAGAATAATAAAAAAATAAAAAAAATTCCTTAAAGTGTTTTGTTGGTATAAAAAAAATCCAAATAAATGAGATAAAAACAGAAGTGAGATTTTAGAAACATAAGTCGTTGATAAAAGATGACAAAAATGAAAAATACCAGTTAAATAAGTTAGGTTTTATGGTATATATAATTAAAAGGAATAGGTTTTATAGATAAAAGCAAGTAGTAAACATCTTGAGATAATTTTAGATATATTTAAAAACATGAATAATCAGATGATGGCAGTAATTAGTGATTTCATTATGTTGATTTAATAAGTTAGTTATTGGGAATTTAATTATATGGATTTTTTCTTGTTAGCAAACAATAAATATTTCACGTAACAATTTACGTGTTCTAGTTTTTCTTAATATCTTCAATTTAATTGTGGGAGTTTTTTGCATCTTTCAATTGCCAGTAGTATTTGAAGAGAGAAGTGGAATAACTATTGATTTTATTATTGAAGGAGAGGTTATGCTGATAAAATCGTATCTTAAAACTATTCTTCGTACTACTAATATACTATTTGGTATAATTAGGATTTTCAGTAATGGAGATGGAAGCTTGGTATAATAAGAAATTTGTAAGACATTTATTTTGCAGAGGACATACATTTGGGTTTTGAAAATTGCGAGAATTGGTGTTATAATCATTATTATTGATTATGATTAATTTCGTTATGCTGTTTTAGGATTTCATTTTTTTTTTTTATTATCATATCAAGATTATCAGTGCAGATCTAACTAAGTTTCAGTGTATTTTTATTCAAAATTTTGTTAAGGAGGTTATTAGTTGGGAAGTGTTTTTGAACTAGATTAAGAAATTTATTGCCTAACTTGGTACTAACCATTTGGTTAAATGATGGTGTGTACCAAATTATTTTTCTATTTTCATTATGTTTGGATTTTCTGCTTATAATATTTAATATCATTGCATGTGTATCTGCTGTTCTTTAGGGATGTATTATTGTAATGACTGTGTATACAGAAAATGTCTTCAGTTGAGGAATTGCTTATTCTGTGTTCAACTGAATGTGGTACATGTTAAAAATAGATGATGGGTAATTAGATTTAGGATATATGTAGATAGGGTTAGCATTATGTTTTACATAGTGTGAGTATGCCTAATTAACAAGTCTAGGGTAACATCTAGAAAGTAAACTTTTTTCATGTTGGTTTGTACTAATTCTTTAAGATTAAATTTCTTCATTATGCTATGTATGTATTTACGAATTTTATCTATTTTAGAGTTAGTAGAATTATGGATGATCATGAGACCATTGTCTTGATGTAACCCAATATCTGCTCTATCAACATCACAATGTGCAATGAGATTGTACAAATAAATAGACCTACAAGATCCAACACTTCTGCAGAATCCAGTGCTTCCCTGGCAAAGTCAAATAGGTCCCTGGAATTAGACTTTGTCTACTGTTCATTATTGTAGATGAGGACTGATTGTTTAAAGTGGAAAATTATACTTCTTTCCTGAAAAACTCTTGAAAGAAAATTTTATATTTTTTATTATTTTTAACTTTATTCAAATTTTTTTACAACTCTTTGCTTTTTATACATCAGCGACTGTCTTATTCCTTTTTGGTTTAAACTTTTCACATGTCTAGTCTTCTATGGCAATTCTTTTAAAATGTAATATCCTCCCACCCCACTTTATTCATCTAATTTGATGGCCTTCTTTATTTTTAGTTTAGTTTTATTTATTTTTTAAATCTCCTTATATATATATATATATATATATATATATATATATATAAATATTTTGAGTGTATCGAGGCAGCAAATAATTTTCTAAACATATACTGTTAAATATAAGAGACAATGAATGTCTGTTATGTTTAATCATGAGCCGTTATAAACATCATATTGTGGCTTTAATTTCAGTTGAAAATAAAGACAAAAATTCTCTAACATTTGGAAAATTTTTAATTAAGTTGGTTCTAAGCTTTCGGCTCACATGAGTCATCTACAGAGAAGTTACGAGGACTTTTATGTCAACACAAGATAAAATCGTCGCTGATGGTGGCTGTTTTTGTGTTAACATCTTTGTAACCTCTCTGAAGATGGCTCATTATAATTTGAAATAAATTAATAACTAAAAGACTTAAAAAATATTTTTTGTTTATTATAATTTAACAGTTAATGAGACATCAGAAGTTGATGTTTTTTTAGAATATCTTCTTGAAAGGGTTGAATATTGGACAGGTAACTTTTAAATCTTCTTTCAATGATTGTAGCTGTGATCAATTTTAGTCTTTAATATTGGCGATTGCATAAACACTAACTTTCTATATTATTGTATATTTATGCATACATTTATTCATGAGAACAATAAACAATTTTGAGTAGTTTTAATTTTGATGTGTATATATATTGTGCTTTGGATTTCTTGAAAATCACTGTTTTATATGTTTATAAGCAAATATATGTTAACTACGTAGTTGTTAATTTGTGACTGTAAATAACAAATCATTGACTTAGAATTTTACAAAAGAATTATGTAAGGAAATGATGCAAATATTTGTGAGAGATGATTTCAATGAAATCACAAAAATTTCATATCTTACATTTGAGATAAACATGGCATGAGATAAAGTTTTGATTAGAATAGCTCACATTCAAAGAACTTTGGAAGCAACATATTCAATCTACTACAAATTCTTTCAACAAACACTGTAATATTTCATAATTGTGACTCGTGATAACAATAAGTTTCTATGGACAGACTGAAGCCTTGCATGGAATTAATAAAGTAAACAGAATATTTAACAGTGAAGAAAGATAACCCTACACAAGAAAATGATAACCGAGCTCAGAAACAAATAAAAATTAGCACAAAAGAAAATAATGTTTCTACCAAAACTAATCATCTTTAAGAAGGTGAGTAACATGTAGAAAACTGAATGATTTTCTCATTACTAATACATAATTTCTTTTAAAGTGGGAACTTTTCTAATGAGAATACAGTAAGTTGTGCTAAAATCAAATGGAAATATTTTTAAAAATTAGTAAAATTTAAAACTAAAAACTACTTTTAAAATAGAAAAGTAAAATTTACAAGACAAGTAGAACCTGCAAAATGTTATGAGCCTGACAATTTACAGTCCACAAAGTAATATACTTATGATATATAAAAGCATACATTTTAGAAAATTTACAGTAATATTAACAAAACTTTAAAATTTAGAAAAATCAGAGAAACAAATGGAAACATCTGGCATTTGTTGATCAAACATTGTTATTATCAATTGACAACTATAAAACCTTTCTATTAAAACATCTGTTTTAGGAAAATAAGTTTTATCATCTTTTCTAGTATTGATAAGGGTTTCTTCCCTAAACTTTTGTTTCAAGTAGTATGGTAAGTGAACATCTTGATTATATCATTATTTTCTCTTAGAGTAAGATGTGCTAGCTGCTGCTGCTGTCAAATATCTTTAAACAATGTGGTTTCTGTTATTTGGTAATGCACCCAAAACTTTAAGACTATAAACAGAAGCTTCACAGAAGATGGAATTATTAACTGACCACTTTCATAAGATATCACTACCAACTCGTAGACACAAAAAAAGATATTTCTTGTGACATAATGAGCTTACCTATCATTTGCCTAGAAATCTTTTAAAATGCTACCAATGACTGCCCATGCAAGTGTTCTTCCTTCAAGATTCTTGAGTATTTTTCCTTCCTGTTCTTTTTTTTGCCAAACACCCCAAACAAGGCAAGACAGAGGGTTACAGTGAAAAAAAAAAACAAAGTACAGGGGTGTGTCGAAGAAAGGATAAGAGATGGGTGGAATTCAAAGAGA
Source organism: Ascarosepion bandense (assembly GCA_037127315.1). Lineage (NCBI taxonomy): Eukaryota > Metazoa > Mollusca > Cephalopoda > Sepiida > Sepiidae > Ascarosepion > Ascarosepion bandense. The sequence continues at coordinate 5,027,646 of JBBBDQ010001308.1, forward strand.
TAGAAGATGGTTATTGACATTGCATTTAAACTTTTGGAGATTGTAGCTATCAGGGAAGCAAGTCAATGGAAGGGAGTTCCATAGAAGGGAAGTGTGGAAAAAGCAACTGTTGGAGTAGAAAAGGCAGTCAAATTTAACTATTTCAATGGTAAAAAGGGTGGGACCTACATTAAATTCACATGGTTGTGGAACCAGACAAAGAAGCTTATCAGGGCCATTGTTAAGAAAATATTTGTAGAAAAGACAGAGAGAAGCCACATGAGGAAGTGGCTGAAGTCAGGATGCCAAGTCAGGATCAATTACATTGCAGATCCTACTTTAGATACTGTTGAGAACCTCAAAGTAAATAGCAGGAACATCCAACCAGATACGGCAATAGTTAGCAGCTCTAACTATAAGTAAAAGTAAATAAAAGTACCAAATTTAATAATAAAAACTGCAAAAATAAAACCAGAAAATTTTATATAAAATATAAAATTTCAATACCCGTGCTCTATTAATCCTTTGAGAGAATCCTTTCTGTCTTCCATCAGCATGGCTGGTGTTAAGCTTGAGGAAAGTGATTCATTGCGATAATGTTCTATTGAATCAATTGTGGGGTCGGATTCTAGAAAAGTTGGTTCAATGTGTCATGCTAGACAATTTTTACTCACCAGAATCTATTTTAGATATTTATAAGTTTACCATTAATTAATGTTTTGAATATTGCTGCCACATCTGGTCTGGTGTTTTTGCTATATATTTAGAGATACTTGATAAAATTCAAAGAAGAATCTGTAATGTTTATTGGTCCTGAATTGGCATCCTGGCTTATGTTGCTTTCCCACTTCCACAATGTAGCTTCCCTGTGCCTTTTCTATAAATACTTTCAAAGTAATTGTTCTGATGAATTTTCCTCTTTGACATTATGAATTTAAGCACAGTTCCAGATGAATAAAAACGTCTCATTTTACAGTTGAATTGACTACATGAAAGCATAAGTTCTTTACTAACAGCTTCTTTTCTTGGACTTTTCAACTGTGAAACTTTTTTCTGGCTTCTCATCAAAGAGAAGGATGCTAAATTGCTATCTTGAGTGCAAAAAACTCAAAATAGAAAGTTTTCTGCTGATGTTTAGAAAATTAGATGTTTGTTAGGTAATTCTAATTTTTTTTGTCAGAATCTATCATAAACATTTTTATAAGTGTACTGTTTGTCCAAAAATTGAATGATGCTGTCACACCTAAGCTGGAGCTACTGCTATGTATTTAGATATTTTTGATAAAATATAAAAAAGGATCTTGTGTGAAATGAGTAAAAAAAATGTACATGCAAATAACACTATCTGTTGACCCTAGAAGTAAAATTCGAAAGTAAATTAATTTTCAAGTGTCTTTGCCAGTTCAAAATTTTATTTATTTGTTTAAGCATTATTTTTAATCGCTACTTGTACTTTAGTAGATATTTTGTTTCTTTACTAAACAGTATATATATATATATATATATATATATATATATATATATATATTTATTTCTACCAGCCTGATTATTTATGAGAAATTTTGTTACAAAAATGTGGGCCATTTGGCAGGATTCAAACCTCAACCCCTAACAGTTGTGTATATAAGGTTTGATTCAACTTTGATTAGACTATGGAATCATTCATGGTCAAGCAGTCTAAGATGCACCAGATCAATTGGTGGCTTTGCCTATACTGTTAAAAGTCGCAGCTGAATGATACATATTTTTTAAACAAAATTTCTTGGAAATAATCAGGCCCGTAGAAATATATATATATATATATATATATATATATATATATATATATATATATACTGTTTAATTAAAAACTGCATATCTACTCAAATACAAGTATTGATTAAAAATAATGTCCAGACAAATAAATTATATATATGTATGTGTGTGTGTGTGTGTATGTGGGGGGGTGCTATCAAAGCAAAAACAAAACTGTTGATGGAACCAATGGACAACTTAAAACACTTATCCAGATAAAGCCTTAAACAAAAATGACAAGACTGAAAAAAAAAGACCTAAAGGCAAAGTAACCTGCTCATTAAAGTGATTGAAGCCTACATTACCTAAACATACCAAAAAAAAAATATGCTTAACTACATTAAATCCTATGAAAGTATGGTTTTAGTCATAACTTGAGTTTCACATTCATGTGATCTTCTGATAATTTGAATGGCCAAGTTCAAGTAGTCTGAAGATTGCATGAGTATATATATATATATAAAAGGAGTACAGCTTCTCTTTTACTGTATCTTTAGAGAACTAAGCTAAGAGTATTGGTTAGCCATGATCTTGCAATCCCTTGGTAGTGATTTGTTTTCTATGGCTCATCAACCTTTTGCAGATTATTTAAAGCCAGAAAATATAATTTAAGATTGCAAGAATTTTTTTTAATAATGATGGTTTAGTAATACAAGTCTTACTAGTGGCTCATTTGAACCTCAAGGTCTTAGAGCAAATTTAAACTGGTAAATTATTTGATGAATATGTAACTCACTCTGTGTATAGAAAATGATGTATTTCAATAAAACAATCATAGTATCAATGGCTTTGCTTAATCTCCCATTAAAAAACAAAATCCTAATTACAAATGTTTAAATTTAGAACACCTAAGAGGAAGGATTTACTGACAAGAAATTTGGTACCAGTATGCTTTGGTCTATGGGAAACAATTCTGGCAGGGAAGTACTAGAAATAAAGCATTTAAATTGGCCGAGTTAGAGTGTGGCACTAATCAAAACCAAAAACCAATGAAGGAAGATCTGTGAATAAATCAGAATCAGTCAACAGAATTGAAGAACTTGGCTTACAGACGTTAAATGATTAAAAATCAATGAAAATACCTATAAATAGAAATCAAGTAATTTGAAATCAGAAGGTTCATCAAAGATCAAATTATCCTGTTTTTTATTTATTTATTTTGATTTTTCTACAGACAGATTAATTTCTGATATTTGGACAAAGAATCAAATACCTGCAAGTGTTTCGAAAATATCTTTAAAGCAAAAAAAAAATGATTCCCATGTTAGACAATTTGTTGGATTAGAAAGTTGAGAAAAAGAAATCCTATGACAAAAATCTTGGGCAATTAAAATGTTCAGTAATCTATGAAATGTAGTTTATCATAAAATGAAAATCCTATCTGAACACAGTCAGACTGAGAAGGCAAGTTTATTAGGTAAACATGATTCTTGAACAAAAGAAAAAAAACATTTAAAAAATGATTTCTCACTTATAATAGGTTTACATTTGTAGTTCATAATTACATTTTTATTATTGATTCCAATTTCTATAGCAAAAATAATACAATTTAAAATGATTTTCTTACAGATATATGCAATGTTAAGACTACAAAAAAACATCTCTTAATTGTTCTTATCTAACAGCTCAAAATTGTTAATCAAAAACTACTTTAACATATTTAAACAACCCGAGTGAGATAGAGAGTTCTTTGAATGATACAAGAAAAAAATTATTTAAAAAGAGACTCCAAATTCAAATTACTTAAATGTTAGTATTTTATAAAAATTTAGCAAAAACATCTGACTATCCAAGTCTGGACAGTCACCTTGACGAGATGCAGGTGAATCTACTCCAGCTAGAAGGGCAGGTGCTATTATGTACATTACTTACATTGTGAGTATTGTCTTCATCTTGGTTGTATTATCACATTTTGGCTGCTGTACCCTCCAGACTTGATCAAATGCTTGTTTTTCCAGTTAATCTGAAGAAGGCTAGAGTGCAAAAGGCCCAAGGCATTGTGAAAACAACAAAAATAAGGACAACAGTTCAAATGTAAATAAGATAAATAATGATAACTCCTCATCCCAGAAATTCAGAAATTAGGAGTGTGCAATATAACTTTTGGAGAATTTAGATTTCTGAGAGAGGGTTCCAACGATTAACTGAAGCCTGTGAGAAGAAAGACCAAGCAGGTCAAAAAAGTGGGGAGAACTCAGCTGGTTTCTGAACAACATCACAGATGTTTGGAACTGTGTCAAGTGAGGTGTACAGCTGAATCTTCCTAGGAATCCATTGCAATAGTTTGAGTCCATTTCTTTAATTGTATCATCCCTTGTTTTTTGGAACAATAACGCCTGACTCACAAGCTGACTGGCAGTTTCTGTAGTTTCAGGAAATTCTTTGATAAAAAATTTGAAGTATTTTTGTCTTAAATTTCTTTTTACAATTGTGTAACATTTTTCAAAGAAGAGCATAAAATATTTTTATTTTTTTTACTTTAAGTTCTTTTGTTTTAATTTCAAAGTGATCCCTAGTAACTGCCTGTGATCTTGGAAATCTGTTCCACCTATTCCCTACCTTTTTTTCTATGTATGTTACCCCATCGATTAATTTATCTCCAAATCTTTTATTACTTAGTTGCAATACAGATTATGAAGGCAACAAATTAATTTGACCACCAGTGACCTTGTAGGTGGAATTTTGACTTTATCCACCAACTGTTTATGAGGCCAAAAACTATTTTTGAACCTCATAGCCAACTGACATTCTGTGCCCTTGAATGGATTTCAGTAATTTCTGAGGGCAACATCACTGAGCCTATGTCACAACTGGATGTCTTGTGAATCTTCAGGCCAAATATAAAGATGCCTTGTTATTTTAAGCATAATCCTATTTGAGACACACTTTAACATACAAACAGAAATCTCCAACTATTAGTATACAAGCAATAAATCATCTTTAATGAAGTTACTCAGTGAAATAATATTCAAGACTGGTTGATAAGATCACTATTAACTTTGATCAGTCTTAATTTAATGTTTAATCTGTTGTTTATATATATATATATATATATATATATATAAAGAGAGAGAGGGTGTAATGGTTAATTGGTTCAGAATGAGAAATCAGCAGAACAAGTTAAAATTTCAGTTAAGCTCATTGAATTCACACTCACATACATAACTTTCAGAATGGTATGAATCCAGCTCTTCTCTCTTGAGCTATGAGTTAAATAGTAGAATAAACTTAAATCTTGCTTGATAACTAGTCTTTGAATTCCACTGTTGATATTACTCAGTAGCATGGGAATATATAATTTATTTAATATATAAATTCAGATTTTACATTTGAGGAATAGCTATTTGAACATGTCTCCTAGAACCCGCATTGTTCATCTTCAGTCTGGTGTAAAATTTAGAAACTCTAGTATACCGGAAATAAAGATTAGTCAAGAAAAGGAAGAGGTAAGGAAGGTTGGTTAGAAAAAGGCCAAGAAGAGGAGATAGGGAAAAGAGTAGCATACTTTTTTAGGAGTGGAGGAAAGCAGCTTGCCGGAGAAGTCAAAGGTAGTTTGTAAGAATAAACTTAAGGGTATCACATGCCTAAATTTAAATTCTAACCAATATAAAAAAGTATCCTAAAAATATAACAATTAAATTGGAAGGAAGGGAATAGTTCAACCTTTTTAAAAAAGTAAAAATCAACTCCGATGACAACACTTGCTAATTAATTCATTATGTTGGTTAAGAAGTAAATTCTGACAATGATATTTTAATATCCTAATTTCTTCTACTAAGCACAGATTACATTTATCACCCAGACTATTGGGAGTATGTACTAAGCCTATCAATTTCCAATCTACCTGTGGGTTTAGGCCTTCTTTCGGTTTTCAATATTTTGGGGAAATATATATATATATATATATATATTTGTAGTTATAAAATAGAAGTAACATTTAATACTTATCAAAGGCCAACACAGGTATGACATTTATTTGTCACTCACTGAAACACTCAATGCTCAACTTCAGGCAGCAAAATATATTTTTCCGAAGTTCAGCATTGTGAGACACAAGGCCACATCAAAAGAAGCTCCAATAAAACTACACTAACAATCATTTGTAAGAGAAGCTTGATTAACCATTATATTGTATGAGTCATTTTTAAACAAATATTTCTTAAGACTTGCTTTCTTGGTGCTTTCTTGGTGTCAAATTTTCTCAGACCTTTTTCCTCTTTATTATTGCTTTAGAAATTTCAACTGCATATTTCTTATTCTAAATGGCCTTTTTTCCCATTTTCCTTGAAACTTAATTGTTGCTCACATGTTCAGTGCATAATATTCTTAGCATTCATCTGTAGAATCACAGATTTTTTCCTTTTTCATGAATACTGTTCAATACTTAACAAACCTCACACATTGTTCAATACTATAAAGACTTCAACACTTTTCAATACTCAAAAAGCCTTCCATACCATAAAAATCTTAAACCATCACTACTGTTCAATAGATTTTAATTTCCACTTTTTGTTTTGTGTTTGTTATCTGATAAAAAAAGGTTTAAAAATAAGAGAGCTCTTTGTGTTTTTATTCAGTTTCACACTACCAGCCATAATTATTAAGCTACCCCAGTTTTTAAAAAAAAAATGATGGATTTCATACTATTTTTAGTAATTATTGCCAAGTGGATAATTTTAAATGAAAATGGAATGGTTCTTTTGAAATTTCTACTTTACAAAATTTTACAAGGCAAGGAAGCAAAGATGAACTCGTTCGAATCACACTAAATTTTCTTCATTCTTTCATTAATGAAACTGCAATATAAGTAATTATTAAATATTTGTAAATTCATTTGATACACATGTTATTGTGCAAAAGAACTGTTCTATTTTCATTTACAATTATTCACTTGGCAATAAATACAAAAAAATAGTGTGAAATACATCATTTTTTTTGGGGGGGTGGCCTAATAATTATGGCCAGTAGTGTACATCAGTCTTTAACAGTTCACTCCATTTGGTGGTTTATAAAAGCTACTGAATGCAACTGACCTGAAAAAGGGTGGAGGAAATTTCAATCAAAATATGATAAAAACAACAAAAATGAAGATACTAGTCAGAAAATGCACAGAATAATGTCAATGCAGGTGTAAAAATTTTGGTTAACAGCTCCACAGAAGAGTAACTTTTCTAATTTGATGCAAGCTTTGTAGAAATGTCAGCAACAAAGATAAAGAATATATGAGTTAGTGTCCTTAAGTAATGCTATAGGCAGAATTAGCTGTCATTGAGCAAATCTTTGGCAATTTTGCTGTCTATGAAATGTTTAGCATTGTCCTTCAATTCTTCTGCCCTTTTCTACAAACATAAACTCTGTTAGGAATCTAATCGTGTAACATGATTTGACAGAAGAAATATTTTATGTGTAATTCTGACTTTTTTCTCAGCAAATTTTTAAGAAAGCCTCACAGATATCTTCATGATTAAAACTGGCTTTAACTTGATTAATACAACAGCAGGCAGGCATCCCTGATTAAACTGCAATGAATGGCATATTTTAGAGACACAAATACACATATTTATGATTAACAAAACTTAAACAGCACTGGAAATGATATTTGATTTATTTAAGAAGTATAATAAAAATGTAAAAATCTCACTAAATTAAATGGTATTTAAATAATTATAATATTAGCTATTCATTGACTGAGCAGCCAGTGCTTCTTTTGGTTGAAATCTTTCTCTTAAAACAATTTTTGATGAAAATAGGATTCTCAATTTCAGTGGCTGTTATCAATCTTTCCAGCATTGATAAGAGCTTCTTTCCTAACCTTTTGTTTGTAGTCATGTGGAATGTAAACATTTTGATTATGTCGTTAATTTAACTTGGAGTCACATGTGCGATCCATTTTAATTGTTGCTGCTGTTAAAAGTCTTCAAGTGATGTAGTTTCTCGTATTTGGTAGAGTTCTTCGTGTTTCTGTAGCAATATTCAATGAAGTTCAAAGAAGAATGGTCTTTGCTAAAATCTACAAGCTTCATTTATTAAAAGCCATTTTTAACCATTGACCTGAGGAAGTTGTTGCTGACAGTTTAAATATTTCTGAAATAGCACAGTCTATTTTATGTTCTATTCCCAACATTGTTGTCAATATATGAGTGGCACGTCACTTCAACAACACTTTTACATGGCTTTCTGTTTTCACTACATACATCCGCATCCCTTACAGCATAGTTCACAGCAACTCCAAGATGGTGACACTTATGATGACTTTCCCACTCTACATAAATAAGGTCAACTCTGCAGCCATCATTGCATGTTGGTGATAAAAGATTGCTCATAGTTTCAGGCTGACTAGCCTCAAATAATTTTATCAAATTTCTTTTCATCTGTTCATATTCTCTTCGGGCAATTTCAAATTCCTTCCTGCCATCAGAAACCACCTTCTTACATAAAGTCTGATCTCATGCCAAATCCTCCCATTTGTCTCTCAAGGGCTTTGATTTATCCAGAGTAATTTTCACAATGTCATTAAACCTCACTTTTGGTTACTGGGCAGGCATCTTTCCTTCAGCAAGCTCACTATACAGAAGCTGCTGAGAAATGATACCATCTTTCATTCTCACTAAATGTCAGATGATTTGAATGATCACAGCTTCAATGTCATATCAATTATGTTTATTATGAGGAAATACCCTCGGGGAATGTTTAAATCCATCTCTTCCCCTAGATATTGGTTACAGTTCAATTGTATCTGGAAAAATCATTTTTACCTCCCAAAAATTGCTTATGCAATATTTACTTGCAACAAAAATTTTTTTTTTACAATCCAAAATATTTCAGCTTTAAATAACCAACAAGGGATTTATATATATATATACGATAAAAATATAGTTTTTGGGTAAGTTATAGTTAGGAATTAAAATGCTCAATATCAGAAATAAAGCATGTTTCATTTTGAGGCCTGAACATTGTTTTCATGCATAAAACAGACTGTTGTTGCATGGTGCTAACCCCACTGTCCACTTCTATATTTACATAAGATCTAGCCCTCATATTAAGCACTTTCACCCATTAATATAGCTAAAACTATATATATATGAGTTAAGTGCCATACATGATACATGTTTAGGCAATCATGTCATTAAAGAGACATGGCTGACAAGGCAGATTTTCCTGCAGTAGGTTGCCATTATTTTTTGTGGTAGACTGGTTGCCAACCAAAGCTATAGAACCCAATCTGTTCTGTTATCTAACCCATTGCTAAAAAAAGAGACCAATTCATACCTTTACAAAGTGTATTTGCACATAAGTGAATGCAACGACTTCAGCTATAATTTGAACTCTGTTCTCAGATATACACTGCACTGCAAGGTACACGCACACACACACACACACACAGATAGATATATATATATATATATATATATATATATATATATATGTGAAAAGTTTATGTATATAATTATATATATTAATGCAGGTTTCATTGAATAATATAGACAAGTTTTGTCTATTAATTTTGTGTAGGATCCGTTCATACCGTCTGATATACTTGATGGTGATGTCGTTAAAAGACAACAAAAAATCACAGTATTTGTTGAATTTTTTATCGGGTCTAAGCTTTCGGCTCACATAAGCCATTATCAAAGAGTAAATAATAACACACAGTAAACATAGAACATTTAAGCTATTAACAATAAAGATAATTGAATTGAAAATATAAGTCCATCCCTACCGTGGCGGATGGCCAAAGACAGTGACAAAATACAACTTTTACAACTTCAAAAACAGTTTCAAAATAACTCAGTTTTAAAATTTACTTATGAACTTAGCAAAGATAACAAAATTCCTTTTCTTGATATATTAATTAACACTGACAACAATAAATTTACTATCTCACAGTATCAAAAACCCACTAATAAAAATCCCTCCACACTCAATTATATTAGTGAATGCCCCCACTATTACAAAATAGCCATTATAAAAAATCTATTATACCGTACAAAAGTCAATTCATCTACAAATCAGATCTTCTACAGTGAACTAAAAAACATAAAACAGACACTCATCAATAATAATTTTCCCAACTACATAGTTGATGAACAAATACATTACTTTCTTAAAAAGCTTAACATGGAAAAAACAACACATGATACTAACCCAACCAATCCTAAACATATCACTCTCTTATACCGTAGCCAGATGCACTCCAACTACCAACTAGATGAAAACATCCTAAAAAAACTCATAAATACTAATATTTCTCCGACAGACTCTAACAAAAGAATTAAGTTCATTATATATTACACTAAATCCACTACATCTAATTCATTTGTCCGCAACGACTCTTCCCCCACCGTTAGTGATTTGCAAAAGACCAATGTAGTATATAAATTCATATGTCCATTTAGAGAATGTATCTCTAACAACCTCAATAATATCTACATCGGCCACACCACAAATTCGCTCTCACGGCGTCTGACGTTGCACTTAAATAAAAATTCAAATATATTCCGTCATTTAGAACAACACGGTTATCAACGCACACTTCTGAGAAAAACGCTTGTTGATAACACATACATACTCAAACAAGAAAATAATAAGCAGAAACTAAAAATCCTCAAAGCACTCTACATTAAACAGTTTAAACCTGGTTTGAATACAATCAATTTCGATATTTCCAACAACGTACTCAAATGTCTGTAATCAGACCAGGGACCACAACACCACTATTTTGTCACTGTCTTTGGCCATCCGCCACGGTAGGGATGGACTTATATTTTCAATTCAATTATCTTTATTGTTAATAGCTTAAATGTTCTATGTTTACTGTGTGTTATTATTTACTCTTTGATAATGGCTTATGTGAGCCGAAAGCTTAGACCCGATAAAAAATTCAACAAATACTGTGATTTTTTGTTGTCTTTTAACGACATCACCATCAAGTATATCAGACGGTATGAACGGATCCTACACAAAATTAATAGACAAAACTTGTCTATATTATTCAATGAAACCTGCATTAATGAAAAAATGCTGCCAAAATACACACAATTTAAATTATATATATATATATATATATATATATATATATATATATATATATGCAAATTGTTATATATATTATATATTGTTTACATATTATATATGTGTGGTACTTATTTAAAAGTGTTCAATATCAGTAATAGAGCAGACATATTCATATAGATAGGTGTGAGTTTGTAATCCTAGGTTTCACGCTCTTGCAATCGGCAGTCAAACTGGTTAATTTTTATAAAAAATTGAGTATATGTAGGGTTGTGTATATTTGTGTATTATTATGGAAGTGAGGGAAATCTGTCGTCATGACAGACACAGACATTTGTGGAAGTGGGGGAAATCTGTCGTAACGACAGACGCAGACATATATATATACATTTGTACACCTATCAACGCACGCAAGGACACACATATATACGCACGGGCGTTCGTTCACTGAGGCTTGCATAAACATACACATGCGAATGATAAAGTTTTGCTATTTATTTTTTATTGTATTATTCCACTCTTCATTAAAACCAGAATAGTGCATAAACCATCCAAAATTCAACTTTAGTTTTGTTTTTTCCAACTACTTTTTAACCCTATCAGCTATTACAAAGAACTGAATGTTACCAGTACAATTAAACATGTTTCAACTTTTTAGCAATATAATGTCAAAACTGACATATAATTCATAGATTTAAGATATCCTACTATAATAAATAGTGTGTAAAGGTTGTTAGACTGTCTAGAATATTACTTGCACACTATTTATTATAGTAGTATAAACAGAATCCTTAAAAATTGCTAATAGATTGGCTGAAAGCACTCAGAGTCAATAAACATTTGGACAATTTCTACACCTATTAATTTCAGAAAAAAACATTTGTATAATAGTATAATAATAAAAACAAATTAACAAAAGTATCTTGTCAACATTGGTTAACAAAACCTGTATTATATAGTTTGTGTATGTATGTTTAAATAAATAGGAAGATAGCTGTGTGTACGTGTGTGTAGATAAATTGGAAAATATGCATGTATATATGTATGTTTGTATAGATAAACTGGAAAATAAGTATGTACATATATATGTGTGTGTAGTTAAATTGGAAGATGTATATCTATGTTTAGTTCTGTTAGAATACAACCAGAGATTAATTATCAAATTCAAATTTGTAGAAATTACAAAGTTAGGCAAATGAAAAAGAAAAATAGAGATGAAAATATGTAGATTAATGCATCTAGTATCATACCATTGTGTAAAAATAAACCCCATGAAGATTTCAAGATAAACTGTGTAAGAACATTTCAATTCTATTTTTGTCTCATCTAATCAGCATTCACTCTTTGGTATCATTCATATATCTATTAAAACGAAGAGATTACAATTGTCAAGTTCCTTTTGTGTGGTCAGCTTCAAAAGAGTGATGTCAAAGATGAAAAAATATTTGAATGATTATTTTGATTGTATTGATAAAAATCAATATTTTACCAATTTTACAGCATTTTTTAATGACCAGACATTAGTGATGTATCCAATTTGAAAGCCTTCCAATATGATCACAACAACCATTATGCAACACTGGCTATTAAATTTGAATCTTTAATCATAAAATAAATTTTATTTGTGGCTTGTAAGAAGCATAAAAATAATTTTGAAAGAACACACAAGTTCCGAGCTGTCTTCAGACAGATGAAATCCTATATTTTGTTAACATTGTTACCATGTTTCAGTCAATCCATTTTACAGACTTCTGCATGTGTACAATTATTTAATAAAAAGAGATTCTTCTCTTTCTTTATAGATTATCCATCCAAACAGATCTGTTGAACGAATTGACAAAAACAAGTTCATTTCATAAAAAAAGTACTTAAAATGTTACAACTTTTCTTTTTTTATTGACAGCTTTTTTCAAATTCTGCCCTCTACTTGAAAAACATAGAGACAAACCTAACAGAAAAATAAAAAAAAATTCTGCAAATATTTCCCATTTGTTTTCATTATTGGCAATTTTTATTTGTCTTGAATATGAAGATGTGATAACAGTAAATAATTTCCCTTTCCTTCTTTTGTTCATTTTAACAAGAATTTATGAATCAATTGCTTTTTTTCAAAATTTTCTCCTTCATTTTTCTGAGCTGTGGATTGATGCATTGTTTCATCGAGAAAAGTGAACTTTGACTTTACAACTTGTGTTTTATTAACTTTTCAGGCAGTGTTTCCCAAACTTTTTTCCTCTGGGCAACATTTTTGGAATGAAAATTTGTTCGGGCATCACCAAATTTTATGTGATAAGAGTACATTTTAAAATAAAAAACAGAGAGAAGCTTAAAGGAAGATAACAACAAATTTGAAATAAGAATATTATTATTGATAACTCTCTCCTCTAATTTGATGACCATAGTTACTATATTCTGAATACTTGGTTTAATGTAAAAATATCACAATGATAAATTTGGTCGATTATTATTTATAACTATTTATACTGGGACTAAATTTATACTAAAATATTTAAAATTTAGAAATCATATTTAATTTTGGCATATTAATTTTTTGAAAATCTTTTGAAATCTTTGATTGTCTTTCAATCATTCTGCCTCACCTGCTATCCTCTTCCACTACACATATGAGGTGTGCCACATGATTTAGGAACTATTGTTTTAAGGTTATTTGATGTAAATAATATGAAAAGGTCATGTGGCATTAAATTATGGGGTCAGAATAAAAAAGAAACAATTTTGGCTATTTTACAAACTGATTATACTACAATATGATTAAAAATCAATATGATGCAAAAAAAATTTAAATTACCTAATTCATCTTTCATGTGAGTAATGAATCTTGATTATCAATTACCATAATGAGATGATATTTTTTATATTCTTAATATGCTAAAAAGCTGATTTGTTCATCATACAATATCAATAGGTGGTCAGAAAAAGGAGAAAATATTGTACTTTAATAGCATTCATATTGCATATATGAAAGGTAATAAATGAGGAGTTGGAAGACATTGGCAGAATACTGTAGAATTTACAAGAGCTAAGATTGAAGGCAACTACTACTTCTATGGACAGTGCCCCTTCAGGAGATGGTCAGTCATGGCATTCTACAACTTTCTATTCTTTGGAGAACTTTTTACTATTCATCCTACACCTCCTTCTTCTGTCATCCATTTACAAAAGCTCATTAGTTGGATACGTCCCCATTTCCCCACTGGCCATCAATATGCCCTGTCAGTGGCAGGAAACTACATCCATCAGCAAGACTTCTAATTTTTGAGAAGTGTGAAACCTCATCTTAATTGTTGTTGTTCCTAACTCTATCGTGATCTGGAGTGGTAGCACTTGTTAGGGCCTCAGCTACAAGCAAATAGTAAACCCCCAAACTGGGGTCAAAACATTATGAAAGTATAAAAATACATTTTTAAAGTAAAAATACCAGCAATATGTTTTTTGAAAAAAAAAAAATTACAAGAAAAGCATTTTTTGAAAAAAAAAGAAAAAAAAATTTGAAGTAATGCACATCCAGAAAAAAAAAATTATCAGCAATACATTTGTTCCTCAACAAAAAACACCTTTACAAAACCATGTCAATGAAACCTGATCAACAAACTGATCTCTTACAAATAATCCATATTTTATGCATATGAACAAATCCTAAAAATCTTGCTAGAATTAAATAACCCATTGAAGTTGATATACCATAAAACAAAATAAACCAAACAATCAAATTTTCTTTCTTTATTATGTGGGCTAGAAAGTTCAACTCTTTCTGATTCTCAGTACAAATGTCCTTTTTATTTCAATCTTCCTAAAACTTCCTGATTGTTCATATTCTCCATGAATGGTCTGATTCTTTCAGCATTCCATACTGCGTTCCAAATGAATCTACTAATAGAAAACAATGCTTTTGGCTTTCTTTTACAAGGCCAATTTAATTATGATGAAGGGGTGATGCCAATTACACAGATGTTCATAGTTAGGATAAGTGTTGCAGATTTAGTTCAACCCACAAGAAAGAAAAAGGCGAGAAAGGTGTTTAAATATAAAAACATAAAATATTTTTTATTTTTGTGTTTTTTCAAAAAAAATCCTTCTTAGCATGTATGAGCATAACAGTTCTAACAGTAGTTGTTTGTTAAGATGAAAAGACATTGATTTCTTTGTATCGTGAAAAAAAAGGCAAGAGAGAAAGTGAGGAGCAAAGTGTCACCTGGCTTGGTAAAAAAAACAAGTGAATGAGTAAAGGAATTTCTTTTGAGATGTGTGTGTCGGGAAGTGCTGCCATTTCTTTTCCTTAGTGTTTGTCGGCTTTAGAAAATTTGCTTATATACCCTTCAAAGGGATCACAAAGCATAATTTTCATTTTTGGCAGGAATGTGACCTGTTGGTTGAAAAATATTAAATATTTATTTTCACAGCCTAAAGTCATGTAAAGTATGCAAGAACAAAAATAATACTGACATCTCATTTCAACAGATATTTTTACCAAAATTACACAAAAATATCTTCAAATAATAATGAGTAAATTTATCAATAAAATTGCCATTGGCTTCAACCACATCCTCCTGACAACTTCAGAATCATTTTCCACTCTTTTGAACAGTTTCCTTGTTTAAGTTGGTAAATTCTAGCATAATCCTTGCCTTCAGTTCATCCTTTAATGTTATTAGTGTTGTTGGTCTCTCACTTAACTGTGGCCTACATATAATAATCAATAATTTAGAGAGTTAAGTTGCCAGATGTAAGGTGTGATAAATTTTCCGACAGCCATGATTGGGTACTCCTACTTGTGTAGCATGGTGCAGAGTCTTGTTGCTAGACACAGGGTTTTTCAGCAGCCACCCTGTTAACCCAGGGCAGCACTACCTTCTCAAAGCACTTGATGTAGGTCTTCATGTTGAGTTTGAAGCCCTCACTAACAAATGTGGGAGTTTTTTCTTATCAGAACAAGTTCGTTTTCCAAGTTGACATATTTCCTTAATCATCACTAGATTCATGCAAGTTTTTCTAAATCTGTTGCACTCTCCTCAGATTGACCCCCAAACAGTCTGAAATGTTCATATTGAACCTTCCAGCATAAATGCCAAGCAGTACAGCATACCATTTCCAAATTTTTGACAGATTGAATTGTGTCATGGTGCTCCTTTTTCCTCAGATATTACCCATCTGACCCTATTATACTGTGAAGCTGACAAAATCAAAAACAAAAATACAAATACATGAAATTAAAAATATAGAATGACAACAATTTACCCATTGTACCATGTATAGTGCAAAACTTGTTCAGAAACATCTAAATTTTCAGTTGCATCCAACTGTTTTCTCATACGACTGTCACCTGTATACAACTTTTTTCCTGGAGTATCACAAAGTACTGCATCAGATAACACAAACCATATCATTACAGCAGCAGTAACAACTAAAATGGATAGCATACGTAACTTGATGAGAAAATAACAGCATAACCAAGACGTTGACATTCCACAATACTTAAAAAAAAAAAGGTAAGTAAAGGAACCCTTCAGTATTGAGAAGAGCAATAAAAAGTTACTGGACTTGAGAAACACATTTTACTGAAAAATTGTTTTTAGAGAATGATTTTCTCAATTTCAATTCAAAGTAGAACAACCTGCTTCATCAATGAATGTTTCTTGATAAGGAAATGACCAATATTTCTATTATCATTTTGTGGAACTAGATTTCTCTTATATACTCAAGTCTTGTCTTCTTCTTTAAGGAAATTGTGCTATGCCAACTGCCTTATAGAAAGATTGAGTTTACAATTGCAACACTCTTTTGTTTGTTTCTAATGAAAGTTTTTGGTTTCTTATTAGCTTGCTTAGTTTAGGTAATATGCATTTTAAATGTAGAAACAAGATACTGTTTGTCTGTAGTGAAGTGGATATCAAATTGGAATGAGAAAGTGGAAAGTCAAATTTGAATTCCAGTTAAATTTGTTGCATTCACTTAGACAGAAATACCCTTGGAAAAGGTATTAATCTGTCTCTTCTTCCTCCAGCATAAAAGACTGGGTTCTATAGCCTTGGATGACAACCAGTCTACTGCAGAAAGTAATGGCAACCTACTATGGGAAAATATTCTGCCCAGTCAGTTATGTCTTGGAAGAGACATGATCATCCAAGTCTGTATCACATATGGTATTTAACTGACTAACTGAATTCTTGATTAAGAAATGTCTTAAACAGATCTATGCAATAATTGGCTCAATTAAAAAAGAGAAATTATTGCAAGAATAGAAAGATACAAAATTTTGATTAAGAAACTTGCAATAGCCCTGTTTCAGTTTGTTTCATACTAGCTTATATTTTTTTTTTAAATTTGTATCACCCAATGCAAGGCATTAAACTAAAAAAGGTTACAGGGTGTGGAAGAATTAGGAACTGAAACATTAATAATGAAGGGGAAGAAAAAAAGAGTTATCAGGACAGTAGATAGTGATGGACATTGCATTAACATTTTTGAAGATTAAAATCGTCTGGAAAGCATAGAGCCAGAATAGAGTTCCACAAGCAAGCAATGTGAGAAAAGAAACTGTTAACATAGAACTTATGGCTACATTTAGCCAGTTCACCTGCAAATTGATGATATCTTGACACAAGTCTAGTACTGTGCTTGCATTCAAAAATTCTAGGTGCAGTGGCAAAGAGCTCATCTAAACAATTACCATGAAAGTATTCATAAAAAAGGTACCGGGAAGCAACATTATGGTAGTGGGAAAGTGATTCAAGCCGAGCTGCCAGATCTAAGATTAACATTGTTTTTATTCTGTAAGTTTTTCAGTCACATATTCTGAAGTTACTTATTTTGATTTCTATATTTCAGCCAATGTGTTTTTAAGATTTTGTATATTATTTTAACTTTGTTATAGAATAATAACAATATTCTATGAATTATTTCAACTGATATGTTTATCTTTGTGGTTTTGATACTTAACTACCCACCATATAATTCTTCAGTCTTCTTCATATTGTCTGAGGTTCTCAAATGGAATGTTATCATCATTCTATGAGTTATACTGATGAGTATCTTCATTTTTATTACTTGGAACATGCTGGCTCAAATGATGCTTTCTTTGAATTTTCTGAGGTTGCATTTGGTCATCTTTTTTTTGTTTTTAATGAGAAAATAGTTGGATTCTAATATTTGCCAATCTGGGCCACATTTCTAAGAGAATCTCACCTGCTGGGACATTAATAAATATCTCAGCTTATTATCCATGATGAAAAAATGGATACCTGCTTGATTAATTTCACAAAATAGGCTGCTGAACGTGGAGAGATAACACAAAGATGAGAATACTAGTTTTAACAACTTATAGAATAATAGTAAAGACATATTTCAAGAAAAATTCATATTCTTCGTTGTTTACATGAAATATCACATCAACTCTGAAGTAAGATGCACATCTCACCACTTCAAGAACATATACATGACCCAATCATAACCCCTTATTCAATCTTTCACTTATCCTCAGAGTAAGTTCAATCATGTTCATTCCTTCTTTTTGCAGGAACTATGATAAAAACACTCCTTAAATGTATACATTTTACTGACTACCTTTACAAGAACCAGATCAGGCTGAAAAAGGAATATGTCTAAGACATATGTACAGGAGCTGCCAAGTTTTCATTTTCCAGTTTCAATGAAGTCCAAAGCATCTCTGTGTCCTTGTGAGTGATGAATTATTTTCCACACTACAACCCCTTTTCCATAGATGAAACATTGCAAGCCTCTCACTCCTCTATAGCTATTTCCATAGAAAGTCATCAGATGAACTACATTCCTTAATTCCATCAGTCTTAACCTACATGGCTGAGACTAGCCAGGTGCTGCACATTGTAGTGAATCACTAAACACTACCTTAATATTCTTTTAGTGAGAAGTAAGTTCCTCTCAAGCAGCTTCTTCCAATGAATGGTTGCTTTGTGAAACTGACTCCTCAGAAGATGCTTCCCAAATTACAACAATCTTGAGCTGTGTATTCTAGGGTTAAATGTCATCTTCCTCTTACTTTTGGGGTGACCTTCTGACTCTATTGGCTCTTGGGACTTGTACAGGGTAAACAGATCAAAATCAAAAACTTGTTCAGAAACTTTTCTTGAACAATCTACACTAAATATTTTGAAAGGAAGAAAAATTTCTATTTCATGTTGTCAATGATTTGTTAATCAGTTTCTTTCAACCAATTCAAAACTTCTAGTTTTTGTTTGTCATCATACAACATCTTCTCTATCTCAAAGGTTACTGCCAAAACAAAACAAAAGTGTGGCAAACCAAGTAAATTGTAATCCATCTTTTTATTCATAACAATCTTTATTTTAGTTGATGTTGTTTTCTTCTGAGGCTCAGAAATGTAGTTAATTTTTAAAGTATTGTTGGCAGTGGATAATTGCTTTAGTTTTGATCTCTTTTAACACACAAAATCTTGGATAAAAAATGACATAACTCAACTAAAAGTATTTATTGTGTACATTTAAACAAAGAAGTCTGATTGAGCTTATCTTTTAAGAATATACGAACAAGGAAACAACTTTAAAATAAATAAATAAACAGAAACTGTTTGTCATTCCAGTTGATCTGAAGTTTCATATCTAATTTTTTTTTAACTTTAATCTAGAAAGGCAATAACTTGATAATCTTGTATTCATAAGATTGACTGTCTTTCAAGCTGTGTCATGACATTTTCTAGAATATATTGTTTTAGTGTCTAAAGAATGAACTTTCTCATGAATTATTCAATTCTTGACACTATATCTCACCAGATAGCATCAAGTTCTACAAAACAACAATCTTTATATCCCATAATTCAACAACTTCAGTGATCCGTAAGGCAAATATTCAACTATTTTTTTAAAAAATGGGTAAATGTAAAGACTAATGAAAAAAAAACAGTCCACTGAAGATAGATGAACAGTAAACTCAAAGTTATGTCTTGACAATGAGTGAAAAATAAAAAAAAAACGTGGTATCTTGCCAGAATTTTTTTTTTTGGCCATTTTTCATCTACACTTCTATTCTTTCTTGATCTATAAGACGCAAGAATCAAGATACAGACATGCAATTGAGATAATTTATTTGAAAATCAACTGTCCAAACTGGACAACCATTTGTCTTCCCATGATTCCCTTCTGATGAAGAAAATGCTAATTTCCCACTGTCAACATAAAATTGTAAAGTTAGAATAATAATAAAACAACATTGCTGCTACATTATCTTAACAGCTTGATTATCTTGTTTAAGGTTTTTTTTCCTTTGACAAAGTCAATGTGAAATGTTTTAATATTAGAAAATTGGAGTGAAGACTACAAATGTATTATTGTTAGCAACTTATAAAACATTTTCTTACTACATAAACATGATACAAACAGTGAAATGTCTTTAAAATGCACCTGTGTGTGTCTGTGTAAGAGAGAGAAGGTCTGTGAAAAAAATGTATGTTTGTATAGAAACACTAGTCTGTTTAGGTTTATGTTGGATGGTAATGTTAGTTAATATATGTGTATATGTATGTGCGAATATTAATACGTGTGGGATGTACTGAAGCAATGGAACATTTGTAAATATATGTGTGTGGAATATTTTGTATGGTAAAATGTGTGATAGTGCATGTGTGTGTTAATGTAGAAACACTTGTCTGTCTGAATGTTTACACACATACATTTAAAAATTTGAAAGTGTCCACCAACAGGTGCATGCATTTATAGAAGCAAGCGGAAACCATTTTAAAAATTTGTTATGAGTTGCTGTGTTGAATTGCAATCATAGCTTTCGGACATATGTTTATATGGACATTTTACCTTGTTTTGCTGTCAGGTAACAATCCCCAAAATTATAAAAGTAAATTTGGATTGTACATTTAACAGGATCTACTCTCAAGCATTGAGTTAAATAACAGGACAGCTTGGGTTCTATAGCTTTGGTTGGCAACCAGTCTACCAAAGAAAGTAATAGTAACCTACTGCAAGAAAATGTTCTGCCCTGTCAATCATGTCTCTTTTAGGACATGATCACCCAAGTGTGAATCACATATGGCACTTGACTGATTGAATGATGTAACTGGATAGTACCTATGTATTTTCTTATGCATTTAACAATTTATAACTATAGCATAACATATAAACTTACAAATAAACAAAACCAAGCCCTAGATGGATCTAGAAAGTCATAGTACTACTATACTTCTATATGACTTTAGAAATTTCATGTTGTAGAGAGGACATTTAAAAGAAAACTGAATTAAAGCCATCTTCATTTATGTGTGGATACAAAACTGAGTAGCTATGAAATTTTGAGAGTCTGCTGAAAATTGCTTAACTGAAATCCTTGATTCAGCCTTGCTTGATTGGCAAATGTCATTTGTGGCTGAGTCTGCATAAACAACATATCTAACAACAGTTTCTCCTGCCAGGGGGGAAGTAAGTTCAAATCCTTTTTCTTTAATAAGATGACTTGAATATTTGAGCTGGTTGACAAAAATAAATAAATATGCCATTTAAGAAGTAAATGGAGTGTCTTCTTAAATATGTGCATCTAAAAAAATAATATTTAAAGTGATAATATATTAATAAAGACAAAAAAGACAAACATTTTTTAAAAATGCATTTCATCCTCAAACAGACTTTCCTTGTTGTGATAAGAGCTTCTGCAATGAAAGATCTGAAGTTATTCTATTTTGTATACATCGAGAAGGATGTGGATGTGTGAGTAGTGCAATGGATAAGTGCTTGGAATGAGAACTTGGAAAGCCAGGTTCCAATTCCAGTCAGATTCATTACATTCACGTATGAACAAAAGCCTTAGGAAAGGTCTGAATTTTTCTCTACTCCTACCAACTAGGGATTAAATAGAATTACAGAATGGGTCCTATAGCTTTGGTTGGCCATCAGTCTATCACAAAAAGGGACATCAACCTACCACAAGAAATCTTCTGCTTGGCCAATTATGTATCACATATGGTACTTGACTTAATAAGCTTGGACATTTTTTTTTTTTTAATCATCTCACCCCAAGCAAGGCATTCCACTGCCACTATTGTGCATGGGGCTACATAGGGGAAGGTAAAGAGAAGGAGTGGTTAGACATAGGGAATGTCAGGAGGTAGGTGACAGATGAGTAAGATATGTGAGAGTATTAAAAATAATTTTTATGCTCGTATCTACAAATGCACAGTTTTTCTGGCTACTGCATTTAAATACACTTTTCTATACTAGTATGTATAAGCAGATATTTTTTCAGACTACGAGGTATAAACAAACATTTTTTTGTTTTAGTGTGTATAAAAAACACACCTACTTTTATATTTTTGTTATGACGTTAAATTTTCTTCTTACTGATTTACAAGCCAACAATTTTCTGTGAAAAGACTGATTCATTTAATGCCTAGTCATTTAGGGTTCATACCTTAAAATAAACAGTTCATATGACTGAGTTTATTTGCTAATGAGTCTCACTTTTATGTTCACTTTGACAGTTTTATGAATATGCACACCCAAGTTATAATTAACAAAATTCTGAATATTCATCAACATAATTTCTATTGAGTGAATGACCAGAGCCATTGATAGTTTTTGTTACTAAAATGTTGTATCACCAAGGTGGCAAGAGAATACCAAGAAGATGTGTGCGGAGTATCTACAGCATAATATCCATGCTAAGGGATATTAATACAAATAAGACAGACATCATAAGACAGAACAACAAACAGTAGAAGAGTGGAGAGGTTAAGTTGTTAGAATTGCAGAGAGCACTGTATGATGGTAATCGTCAATGATGCTCCAAATTCCCAGACTTTATTTTTATAGCTAACTTGGTCCACAAGGACTCTTTTCAAAAGCTCAGCAGAGTACTGAGAGACAGGAAGATTTTGTTGGAAACAAAGAAAAGAGTACTGGACTGTTATGTGATATCTTTCCTCTTATATGGCAGCAAATGCTGGAAAATCTCAAAGATGAAGGTGAGATGCAAAGCAACAGAAATGTGGTTCTACATAAGGATACTAAGGATACCATGGACCAAACACGTGAACAATGCATCCTCTGGGAACTTGCATCCTTTCAAAAAATCTGTTTTAGAAAAAATGCAAACAAAATGAAAACTTGTACGTGGCATCTGGAAGAGACAGCTGAAGTTTATGAGAAAGAAGGGCTTGGAGAATCTAATACTCACAGGACAGATAGAGGGAAAGAGACACAGGGGAAAACAGCATGAGATATACTTGTTGGGCATGGGCAATTGGATCATGGAGTGAGGTTTGGGAGAGATATCAAGAGAAAAAATGAGTAACAAGAGATAGGGGCAAGTGGAAGTCCATGGTTGCCTACATCCCCAAAGAACACACCATATAAAGAGAAAGAAGAAGTAAATTATTTGAATGAAACACATCAAAATCATGCTAACTGCAGAATTTTCTCTACAGAAAAAATCTGATATAAACTGGAATGCAATAATATAACACCAAGAAACAAAAAAAAAAAAACTGCAAAAGATCAAATCTAGTGTTCTAAAAGATCATGGTCTGTTAATTCCATATCCAAACCAGTGATTTGGAAATTATTTATTTCAGATAATCCTAAACTCTTATGACATGCTGAAGTTTGTTTTCTCGTTGAAGCAGAATGGCGCTAATGAGTTAATCTGCAACAAATTGAGGTTCAACATTTTACCCTTCATCATCATCTCTTCCATGACCAGGCATGGTCGTAGACCAGCTGACCAGTTCTCTCCACAGACCTGGTTTGAAAGTTGGAAATATATTCATTCATGCATTGGAAAATAGATCTGGCAAAGCCCATCCCTCTCCAGTCCAAACCACAGCCAATTTCCTCTAATTTGAATGCTCATATTGGTAAAGCCGTTGATTCTATTGAGAGAACCCTCCGACCTGGCTGTTGATTTCTGTCTAGGAAACTCTCTGCCCTGCTTTGTCATGTTGTCATCACACTGCCTGCATATATAACTATGGTGTCTTGTACACCAAATAGTGCTAGATGGCCAATTACAGTTCAGTAAAATTTATCCACCCTTTGACTGGTTTTGTTTTTAATCTTACTGTTGTTTCAAGCTAATCTCATCACCAACACATCCTGATAGAGAAACCAGTTTAGTTGCCAATGATCCAAATATGTGGCAGTGATGTGTCTCATGGTACCAGTAGTAGTTGTAGGTATAACCTCATATAAAGAAATTACTGCAACATGTAAAAATAAAATGGAACTGTATCTTTTGCTTTGCCCCCCCCCCCCCCAATATCTTCATAAATCTGAGACTTTTCTCCCACCCTGAAACCATGAGTATATGAGGCAAAAGGTCGCAGTTCTGGTTCTATTATTATCATAACAAACAGTCGATCATTGGCAATCATAACAACAATGTTACCAAGCATTGGAGTTAATTGATTTTGAAATCCCCTTACTTGTTTTTAATAGTTTTTTTCTCACAATATCGTGATCAACAAACAAGGATGTGAGACTGAATAATTCATCGGCAATTCCTCATCAACAATATTTTAAATTCTGGTTAGATGACCTCAAGATAAATCTCTTGGAAGTTAGTGAAATGCAACCAGATTCTTTTGGAACTAAAAATGCTTATTATTAAAGTTGATATCTGCAGCCTCAAAATTACCACAATTGTTGGATTTGGGTTGTTGAATTTATAACTGACTTTATTGAATATTGAGAAAGGAGATTGCTAAAGGTTACCGGCATATGGATACAGAAGAAAATTTTGCAATGTGCAAAAGAAATTTCTTTTGAAATGCCTGAAAATGTAAAATTAATTCATCAAGGAGAAAAATCTCAAACTTCAGCCAATAAAAGGCTAAAGTTAATTAATCCAGAATCTATAATCAGTGACCTCATTCACTGAGATCTGAGAATATTGCCAAACATGATTTAAGAATAACTCAATCATCGAGACTAAGATTTTGGAATCCCACCAGAATTTGTTAGATTTATGATTAGTTTTAGTTAAATCTATAGTCCCAAAAGAATCTCGTCGCATTTCACTAACTTCCAAGAGATTTATCTGGAGGTCATCTAACCAAAATTAAAAATATCACTCATCACTTTTGGTTCTGATGCAGTCAGTCTTTGGATTTTATTATGATTTGAGAATTGCATTTTGGAAATTAGCCTGCTTTTATGTCCATGTTTCAAATATCTAAGAAACAATCAAGGTCATAAACATTAAATTTTTATTTTATTAGCCAATATCTCTTATGATAATAATAGAGCCAGAACCTTTATTGTGGTTGACCAAAGAAATGTATTTGATAATACAACTAAAAATATCTGAAAACATTAAGACGCTTATGATGCCAAAACACAGAAATGTGAGACATCGTTGATGAAGGATTGTCTATGAATTATTCAGTCTAACATATTTGTTGTTTTGATTACAATATTTTAGAAAAGAAAATATTAAAACACTACTAAGGGGGTTGTAAAATCAATTAACTGAAATGCTTGGTAACATGATTGTTATGATTGTCAATGATTGAAAAAGATACAAACAGAAATCTCATTTTTTTTTTATAATCATTTCACCCCAAGCAAGGCAGAAATGCCACTGGTACACAGAAGGCTACAGTGAGAGAATAAAAAAGGTAGAAGGTATGTTGAAGAAAAGAGAAGAAATGGATGGGAAATAAAATAAACTACATCTAGAGTTTATATGCAAAAGAGGTTTTGTTAAATATTTAATGTAAAATTTATAGATATGTGTTATCCAATGAAATAATTTGTACTGTTATGTATAGCAAGTAAGCATGAAAGCAATTTTCAGTGTCAAGAGATTATTTGCAAGAACTAGAATTTAGTATTATGGCTCATAAAAAAGAACTAACAATGAATGAAAAGAACTATATAATCAAAGAAATTAGCAAAGTCTTCACTTCAAATTTCTAAGGATTTGAAAAGGGATCATCGAACAATCAAAAAAATATGTCAAATGGGAATTCAACCAAGGAAAAATAGTCTCAGGCTGAATTCAGGAAATTAACAAAGCGAGATCTATCACATATCCGAAGAGAATTAATAAGAAACCCAAATGCATCAAGTGCGTTCATATTTGAGGCTGCTGGAGCTCCTATGGTGTCAAAGGAAACAAGGTGTAAAGCATTAAGGAAGTTTGCTGATGTAAAATTTCAAATAAAGAAACCCATTTTAACAAAAAAGCATAAGCAAAGAAGATTGCAGTGGGCAAAAAATACATGAAAACTGATTTCAGTAAAGTGCTTTTTACAGACAAATCAAAGATCCACCTTGATGGGCCTGATGAATGGGCTCGACAATGGGTTTGCAAGCAACATGATTCAAGAAAATTTTTTAAACACCAACAAAGCAGTGGTGGAATCATGATATGGGCTGGGATTATTGGTAATGAGCTCGTGTGTCCATTTGAAGTGAAAGACAGGGTTGGTTAAAATGAATTCCTAAAATTACTGTGATTTTCTAGAGCAATATTTCGTTGAATGGCTTGATAACTAGTCTTTAGCCAAGTGTAGATCTATGATCTTTATGCAAGACAATGCACTAAGTCATGCATCAATGTTTACTAAATCCTGGTTGAAAGAAAAGGGATTTGTTGAAGTTTCTCTTATAGACTGGCCTTCAAATAGCTGTGATTTGAATCCCATTGAGAATCTGTGAATCATCCTCAAGAGAGGTATTTATTTTAATGGCAGGCAATTCAACAGCAAGTGTGACCTCTGGGAGGCAGTTAAAGTTTCTGCAAACAACTTACCAGCTGCTAAAATTGCAAATCTAACATCAGATGTGACAATAGGCTGTTAAGAGTTATTGAAAAGAAAGGAGCATTTGTGCAATAAATTTTAGGAGGTTCTTATTATTTTTGTTAATATTTCCTTTATTTTTAAAATGAAATGTTTTTTATGTTTTTCCTTTGAGAAATTGACGAATTTGTTCTAAAATCTTTTCATATTATTTTTTACATTAGTTTTACAAGGTATAATAATGTAAAAGTATTGAAATAAATAGTTGCAAATAAACTACTGACAGTCAAATTAGTCTGTTTTGTTAAAATCTTTTCCAACTAAAACAATAGTTTTCTCTATATATTTAAGTTAATAATATTGAGTAGAATCTAAACAATATCACAATAGAACTTTTAACATTAAAGACGCAACTTTTTATACCAAGTCATAACTTGCATATAATCTCTAGATGCATTTTAAATAAAAGATGGCAATTGACATTGCATTTAAACATTTTGAGATTGTAGCTATCAGGGAAGCATGCATATAGAAGTAAGTTCCACAAACAGGAAGTGTGAAAAAAGAAACTGTTAGAGTAGAGTAGAAGAGGCGGTTATATTTAATTAGTTTGATGATAAAAGGTTGCGACCTAATGCCAATCTAGTAGCATCTGGTTGAGGTACCAGGGAAAAAGTTTCATGCTTTTTAATAATGATACCATTTTTCAGCATTACACATATGTCAGTTTATATCTTGCTTGATACAAATTATAATTTTTATAATGCAAATATTTACTTTTGCTGTGAATGATTTGAAAAAGTTGTAATTCTCATGGCATTCAATTTGAACAAGTCTTTCAGCATTATCTACTTCACTGCTTCCAGGCCAGGTAAATAATAAACCTGGAGAATAAAAAAATTATTGTTTTTTTTTGTCTTATGTGCTTGCAACTGATTCAGCCGTTGAGATTACCATGATTCCATAGACAGCATTCATGACAGAATTATATAGATATTAATCTTGAGTCTTGGGATTTCTAAATGAATCCACAATTGGTATAGAAATACAATGCTTTCATACAGCAAAGCATTTCCTATTATTTCATGATTGTATTGTACGGTTTATTAACTTAAAACTGAGTGGCCAATTCCCTGGTGAATTTTTATTATCTCCTTATGACGATTACAGGAAGTAATCTCTGAGAATGTTGGGTTAACTTTACAAAGTTGAATTCTAATTAACGTTCCATTAAATCTGACTTACCAGGAAAATTACCTATTTGTAGATATTCACTTACAAAAGCCCAAACAAATCTACCAAGAGAAGACAATGATACTTCAAATACTTAAGCATATGAATCACTTATGACAAATTTAGTATAAGAGAAAAAGGAAATTGAACATAGAAATAGGCTGCACTAAGAGGTAGTTTTGCCCAACACTGCAAATTGCTACAAAACCAAAACATTAACCTGAAAACTTGAGTCATGTTCTTAAATAGCCTCGTCAGATTGAGACTTTCATATGGATGTCATACATGGCACCAAAACTGTTAAGGAATATTTAAACTGGCAGCTGGATACAAACCAACTTAAGTATAAGAGAAAAAGGAAATTGAACCTAGAAATAGGCTGCACTAGAGGTAGTTTTGCCCAACACTGCAAATTGCTACAAAACCACAACCTGAAAGTTCAAGTCATGTTTTTAAATAATCTTTTTAGTGTGAGACTTACATACAAATGCCATGTATGGTGCTAAACCTGTTAAGGAATATCTAAACTGTTAGCTGTAGACTTATGCTTTCTAAGATCAATAGTTAAAAATGGCTTTGAATGAGTGAAGACCAGATTTCTTTAAACTTTTGGACTGGTACAATAGTATCACAAACAAAGAACTGTACTAAATAGTACAGCCAGAAAACAGTTTTAGATTGTAAAAATATTTTTGAAAATAATAATTGTTCAGTGATTTAGGTCTTATTAATTAACCCATAGTGGGAGGAGTAGAGGTAGATTTATACTTTCCTAAGTGTATTTGCATGAAAGTGAATGTAATGAACCCAATGAGAACTGAAAAACAGCACCATGATTAACAATTTTGAGCCATTATCCATGACACCACCTGTGCATCCATGATTACAAAACCTGGTCAGTGATTCAAATAAAAGTTTAGGAAGGAAAGTCCTATAAATAATAAAAAAAGAGCAATAACAGCTACTGGACTTGAGAAACCTATAAAAAAATTGATCTAAGAGAAAGGTTTTATAAATGTTCAACTGAAAGCATTACTAGTTGGCCAGGTGATGAATGTCAAATGTTTTCTTGCAAGAAAACAATGGTGCTAAATCAAACTGACAACCAAACTAAAATTAAACAGAAGTCAGTTGTTCACTGACTGAAGGTGAATGACTGGTGGAGACATCACTAAAAAATAGATAATTTCAGGACCATCAATTATGCTCCCTATATGGATTTCACTTATGCACAAATACTTTTGGGAAAGGTATTAATCTATCTCTTCTTCCTCCAGCTATGGTTTGAATAGTATGACAGATTGAGTTCGATAGCCTTGGTTGGCATCTGGTCTACCACAGAAAGTAATGGCACCCTACTGTGGGAAAATTTTCTGCCTAGTCAGTCATGTCTCGAAAGAGACACGATCACCCAAATGTCTATAATGTACGGCAATTAACTGACTGAAATGTAATTCAAAGTGTAGGAAGTTAATCAGGCTCAGATCAGTCCTGAATCAGATACCACTAAAAAGGGTATTTGATGCTGAAAGACCCAGAATCTGTAATATACACTGAGATATATAATTATAATGAATGTTCATCATAGTCAATTTTTCTGGAAAGTGATTTCTCTATGTTACTGGCCTAGAGTGGAAATCACATCATGTGACACCATTGGAAAATTCCTGGAAATGATACTAAAGATTGACCTAAGCCTTGTGAGTGACTGTTCAGAAGTCATCAGTGGTTGTGCAAGCACACAACCATAAGTCATTGCGATCAAGCACCAGATGATGTTCTCTCTCTCTCTCTCTCTCTCTCAAACTGTAACTAAAGTTCATGCAGCATAGCATAAACAACAGTTTCACTGTTAGTGTTGAATAAATGCAAATATTCCTGAGCAAGTATCTGTAACAGAGACTGGCTATTCATCCTAACAGAAGGGTGTGCATGCAAATGAATATCCAGTCATTATAAGAGACAAAAAAATATTATGTGTTCAAGAACTGAACATATACATATATTTGCATATTAATTCATACTAGAATAAATAAAAATATATATATATGTATGAAAATAATTAATTTTTATATTTATACTTTGGAAAATTTACATAGCTCACATGTGACAAGTCAGTTTATGTGACTATTTTCATTTTTGGATTTTGATCTCCATCTTTTGGTAAACAAAAAGAAATGTCTTGTTAATGAGGAAAGCATACTGTTATGTTTTGCATTTCTTTGTGTATAGTAGTAGTTGTAGCATAGCTCACCATGTCCTTTGTGACAACAGGGTTTTTTCTTTTCCTTATTTCCCCAGTTATTCTCTAGTTATACTTGTATACTAATTTGCATACAATACTATACATACAACATATAGAATTTTGTGCGAATGATAAACAGCAATCACTGCTAAAATATATAAAATGTTTGGCAGATTAGACAAATCATCTTATTTCATACATCATCCTTTCAGATGAACAATATGGCTTCTGTTTTGCCAGGTCCACTGCCTTTGTGTTAACAGCCATCACTGAATTTGTCTATAAAACTCTAACTCTAACTTTACCTCTAGATATCACAAAATCACTTGGCAGGGTTTGACATGCCCCCCTGCTCTGCAAATTCAAGGGATATAGTGTCATAGGACAAATATTTGGCTTCATCCAATCTTTTCTAATAAATCATGTAACAAAGAATATACTGAACAGGCATACTTCTAGAATATTTCATATCAATGTTGGGGCCCTTCAGGGATCTATCCTTGAACCTACTCTGCTTCTAACTATCATCAATAACCTCCTCAATGCTATCAGTCCCAACAATGTAGATGATACAACCATTTACTTAGTTGCAAGTCTCCCAAACCTGACAATTTTAAAATTGCTCGAAAGAAGAACCCTCAATCAGTGGTTAACTGGAGCAAGAAATAACTTGTAAATTTTAACACCTCCAAAACAAAACTGCTTTCATTTAATCCCCACAAAAAACATTTTCTGACTGCCATCAGCAAGGCTTGCGCAAAACTTCAAGAGAGCAACACTCTATGCCTTCTTGGACTCATGTCTGGAATTGAATGCTATGTCTACTGGTAAGAAAGTTAGTTCAAAGGAAATTTTTCTTGTCAAAATTCATCTTGCACATTTATAAATCACCATTTCTCTATACATTTGATACTGCTGCCATATCTGGTTTGGTGCTCTTGCTATATATCTCAAGGTTGTTGATAAAATTCAAAGGAGCGTCTGTAACTAATCCTGACCAGGCATCATGACTGCACTTACTTTCTCATGGATGTGATGTTGCTTCTCTCTACCTTTTCTATAAATATTTTTATGACACTTCTTTTGATGAGTTTTTTTCCTTGTGCCTTTTACTACAGAAATTTAAGTACACAATGAAATAGTCTTATCATTTTACAGTTGAAATAGCTCGATGTCACCACTACTAATATTTTATCAGTTTCTTTTCTTGCACTTTTCACCTGTGGGACTCTCATCGGATTTTTTGCTTCCCTGCTATCCGCAATTTTCAAAAGACTTTACATGCAACATTATTGCCATTTTCTGTCTTTTTAAACCCTGATCATTTATTGTCCATTCATCACTCCTCCCCATTCTCAGTCTTTTCAACATCTTTCACTCCCTGTAACAACCTGCATTCTAGTGGCATTATCACCTTCTTTCACATTGCTTTAGAAAAAATAAAAATAAGATTTATTCAAAATCTATGAAAATTAACAAATCCAAAATACAGAAATAGTCAAACATCCACTTGTATATTAAAGGAAGAAGTGGCTGAGTATTTTCTAATGATAATAGAACTTGCCATCATGCTTTTCAAGATGTGCAAATAGTTTCCACTTGGAAAATTGGAGCAATACTAACTCCTCCCTTGAGCATTTTGCTAAACTAAGACTATCAACACAATGATATAAATATGCAGGTATTTTTTTAAGAAACCAAGATGAAATATATAAACAACAGCTGCTATAAAAATGATTAATGCTTTTCATAAATCATTTTGGTGTATGGATTTAATTATATGAAGTTAAAAAGCAATAAGAGAAGTTCCTCTGCATGTACATGTAATGTTGATTCAAATATATGTATGAAATACATTATGCAGACTTATATGTATATTCATAGACTTTCAGATATACTTTCTTTCAGAAACACCTTCATATAGGATACTTATTAATAAGCTATATAGATACATTAATCAATATATTTTTTCTCTACCTTTTTCTTTTGCTGTCTGTCTGTCTGTCTGTCTGTCTCTCTCTCTCTCTCTCTCTCTCTCTCTATATATATATATATATATATATATATATATATATATAAAAGGAACAATTTCTGAACTCACTTTCTTCCAAAAAGAAAACTGTAAGAACATTAGGAAAATTTAATTAAAAGAAATATTGCTGCACGAATATACAAACCAAAAGTGTGGGGACTACTTTATGGATTTAATAATTACTAAGCTTCATCCTTTCTTTGGGTTAATTTGCTAGGATGCTGAAATTGTCTAACCCATTAGTGATGGTGTCCAATTTTTTTAGAGAAGAAGTTACATAAAATTTAAGATCTGCCACCTAACCATTATCCAACAAGGTAGATTAAATGAAATAGCTTAAGTTTTAAGAGAACTTTATACAGTAGTGGACTAATTTTGTTATTATGATTATTATTATTATTGCTGACTATATGATAATTCAAGAAGAGAAAAATCCTTTGACCTGAACTGATCTAGTAATTTTGTTTTCAGACAGTTACAAACTGACAATTTTTTGTGATTCTTCAAAATCCAGATTGATTTAGGTATTTTTCACAATTTGACATTTATTAATAAGCTATATAGACACATTAATCAATGTCTAATCTTTCCTTTCTCTCATTTTATTTCTACATATATATATATATGAATAAAGACAAAAGCAAAACTTATCTTAGCTGATTCATTCCATCCTGTTATGTACTTTATAAATGCAAATGAAAAGGATATATTTTGCAACAAGTATTTATAAACAAAAGTAAAAATGTTGTTAGTTTTAGAATTTTTAACATTGAAAAAAAAAACTCATAAATATACTTCAGATTAACTGAATAGTCGTTAAACTAAGGAAGACGTTAAGTGATGTAATTTTATTGTCTTTTTCTAGATATATTTTTAGTTATATCTTAAATTTTACAAATAATGAAACTGCCAGTCACCATACTGTCAACATTCTGATGTCCATAGTCTTACTGTCTATATCAATATACAATCTATCACAAATGTTGAGAAATCATCTTCCATAAATACCACATGATCACAATAAGTCCCATAACTCACTAGAGTCATAGGGGAACCACATGTGCTGTAGCCACAATAAAAGTAGTGTGTCTTCAGCAAGATATACTGACAGAGTTCAACACCCTCCAGGCTGGTTTGAATTCAGAGTTTTCCTTCTTCTAGAATAGTTGCCACACAAAGCTACAGAATACAGTCTATCCTTATATTTAGCCATAGTTGAAGAGAAGAGATGGATTCATAGCTTTTTCAAGATTATTAGCACATAAGTGAATGTAATGAACTTGAATGGAATTCGAACTTGGCTCTCTGATTGCTCAATCCGAGCCACAATGCTTCACAAAAATAAATATAACAAGTTTTAAAATATGCCAGCTTTAAAAAATCTGCCTTTAAAAATGTCAACAAAGAGAGATTTGAAAAATATCTAAAGAATAGTAAGCTACACAAATGTACAGCAAGAAAATATCATCAAAAGCTTGGGTTGTGAATATAAACAAAAAGAAAAGAAGCAAAATATTAAGAACTTGAGTTAACGACATGAAAAACAATCAAACTACCACCTTCATGTAAACATCATAGCAAGAAACAGATAAATTAAGTGAGGAAGTACATGATAACTGATTTATCAACTGTGGTTTTTTTGTAATCAATATAGACATATGGAATGGACTTGATAGACTTAGTAAAAGATTGGGTCTTTGGTTACTTTACCTATCCTTGTTGTCTTTTAAACTGATTGACTCAGTCAACAAAGCTTGATTAGGAGAGCTAATATTGTATTTTTTTATATTAATGTTCACATAGTACAATGCCCATGTGCTACTTAAGTTAAAGATTTAAGAAATAGCAAGAAGTGAAGTTCATGGGGCTATGTAAGGAAGATAATGGCTAATCCTAAACTCAAAGAGGTAAAGATTATAGTGATTAGAAAAGCACCCTGCTGGGAGTCTGTTCCATAAAGCAGCAGTTCTTGGGAAGAAGCAGTCCAAAATAGAACTTACTTATTACTAATGGAATCTGAAGGGAATGGGGTATGGATAATCTCAGCTTCAAAGGTCAGGGATGGTGGGATTAAGGAATGTAACTTGTGAGAACAGTTGTGAGAGGATTGCAACATTTGTGGGAGAGGAGGTTGTAGTTTAATTACCAGCAAACCTACATAGATACATTTAAACTTTGTAAAAACTGGATAGCTCCAGCCCAGATATGACAGAAATAATCCATTTTTGGTTTGAACTGACTCTTGTAAAGATAAAGGATAGCAGATAACAGATATATGTCAAAGTATAGTGAATTGATAGAATCGTTTGTAAAGTGAAAAAAAAAGAACAAATTTAAATGAACTTAATGGCAGAATATAGCATTTGAAAATTTAAAGAAAGACCTTAAAAAAAACTGTAATAAAAATTTTGACTCTAAAAAGGAAGTGGCTTTAACTACGAATGCTAATGAGCATGCCATATTAGTAATCATATAGAACATCCTATAATGTCCTTTTCTAGAAGGTTAATGTCAGATGAGGCTAACTGTTCAAATATTAGAAAAAAACAATAGCTGTCATATGGAGCACAGAGCTCACTAATTTTTATTAAGCAGAAAATTTCAGCTTAAATCTGACCAAAAACCTTTAGAGTTTATTTTTTAACCCCAGGACAGAGTTGCCTGAAGCTACATCTTCTACAATTTTAATATGAGCAATAAAGCTAATGGCCTT
This sequence comes from Ascarosepion bandense, assembly GCA_037127315.1. Lineage (NCBI taxonomy): Eukaryota > Metazoa > Mollusca > Cephalopoda > Sepiida > Sepiidae > Ascarosepion > Ascarosepion bandense. The sequence continues at coordinate 5,062,411 of JBBBDQ010001308.1, forward strand.
TAACTTTAACATCAAATATGTGAAAGAAACAATATTTAACTTGTAAATACTCTATCAGGACTAAATCTCAACAATGTAACATTACACAGATCAGACAATTCAAAAGACAAAATATTGCACTGGATTGAAAATGATGTAATACCCTTAAATTGTCTTACATTTGAAACCTTACAGGATCTAGTATTAAGAAAGATTGCATGTAGAATATAAAGAAAGATATGTTTGATTTATTGTTGAAAGTCTTTTATTTTCTTCAGATATTCTATTGTTTTAGCAATAGATACATTCTTTTAAGATTTTGCGGTTCGTAATAGTTACTATATATTTTCTGTGCTTCTTGCATTCTATCAAGATATGCTTGATGGTGAGAAATTGGTTGCAGTTGGAACAAGAAGATGTAGTTTTTGCTTTGAACATGTGTGTGTGTGTGTGTGTGTGTGTGTGTGTGTGTGTCAGCTGAGTGTGTCCAATTCTTATTCTGTTAAGCACTATGTCTTGTCTAAAGTCAGCCAATGGCTCTATATTCTCTTTTTTTTATTACTGGCTGATGTTCATATGGTTTTTCGTTTGAGAATATGTCCCAAATTGCTCGCCATTTTCTTTTGATGTGTTGGGCAATTTTGTTTTAGTAATCTGTATATGGAACTTTAATGTTGGTTATTTTCATTTTTGTTGCCACTTTTGCCAGTGTATCAGCTTCATGATTTCCCTTGATGCCGATGTGGGTAGGAATCAAAGCCAATATTATTGTTTTGTGCTTTATTAACTGATGACAAGTTTCTAGGATTTCTTAAATATAGAGATAATTTGTGTTCTTTTCTTTAATTGCTGCTAAACTAGATAGAAAGTCTGAGAATATTATAAACTTCCTATCCTTTGAATTTTTTATCATTTTAAATGCCATTTTAATGACTTGTAATTCAGCTGTATAGCTGTATACTTTTGTTGATGTTAAATCTATGTGAGGTTTAGAGATTATCTATAGAGCTACCTTATTTATTGTGACTAGCGCTACCTTATTAGCATCTTTGTTTATTTGTTCTAGTGATTTGTTAATTCAAAGTCCAAAGGATAGCTGTTGCTTTATTTCCATACAACTGGATATACTGAGGTTCCTTTTTGGTATGCTAAATTATTTGGGTTGAATTGTAGTTTTAGTGCATATTAGAGCAATAATTTTTTCCCATTTCAGATGTAGGTAGTTCATTGGCTTCTACATAGAGACTTTGCAGAGGTGAGGACTGGAAGGCGCCAAGACTTAATCTCAGTCCTTGAACTTCTATACTTATTGAATGTTGTGTTCTTATTGTTTGAAGTAAATAGTTTTTGTTGTTCCATAATTTAATATTTTTGAATTTGAGAGTGTAGTGATTTGTTGAGGAGTTTCTTCGAAATTCTGTTGCTATTAGATCAGATATTTCTTTTTTTCCAATACATTTATCTTCATTTTTTTAGGTTAAGTGGGTTGTTGCAATTTTCTTTATTATTTTCCATATTTTATTTATAGGTGTTTTGTTGATTAATCTGAAGATATAACTTTGCCAAGATTCTCTTTAGGATTTTTCAATTATACAGCATGCTTTTGCTCAAGTTTGTTTGTAGCTTTGTAAATTGATTGTGGTTAGACTGTAAAAAAAACATTGGGCATTTTTTCCTGGTTTTAAATGATTCTATCAATTTTGCTGTGGTTTAAAGAAGATTTGGGTATTGTTTGACTTGCTATTTGTGTTAGTATCTTTGGAAAGGGGACTATTGGTTCTGGTTTATTGAGAAATTCCATGTTGATTTAAGATGAGCAGATCTCATTAAATTTTAGCCAGTTAGCTTTGTGTAGTGGCCATTTTGGATTCCTCTTTTCTGGAAGAGGCTTCCTAAAATTTAGGAAAATAGGTGAATGATTGCTGCCACATTGGTCATCATAAACTTTCCATTGAAAGTTTGAAAAAATTGATGGGGAACATATACTTAGGTTGATAGCCATTTTTGATCTGTTACCTGGATATGTGTGCATTTAGTTATTAAGGATATATAGATCAGTTAATTCTAGTAGAGATTCTATAATTTTAGCAGTTTAATTAAGGTCCCTATAGACCCATATTTTGCTATGTCCATTAAAATTTTCTATTAGTAGAAAGAGTGTAGGAATTTGACCAGTGAGTCTTTTTATTTCAGTCTTATTCAGTCTGTGTTTTGGATGAATATAAATTGAACATATGGTTATCATTCGATGAATTCAAGCTTTTACTGTCATTTTAGATTTTCATAGGGTATTGATTTTTTAACCACTATTGAAGCATCCTAATGTGGCCTATTCTCTATTGTTGATTCAGTTCTTCTGTGATAAGATTCATACCCTTTAAAGGAGATGTTATCAGTTTCTTTTGCAAGCAAACTATATTTGGTTTGTAATCTTTAAGTTGTTTGATTTCCTCATAGTTTGGTTTAATGTCTCCACAGTTCAACTGTATAAGGCCTGTTCCATTTGTCAATTGAGTGGTAAATTTTGTTATTTTAGTGAGTGGATCTTTAGGATGAATGACTATGTTTTTGGTTATCAAATTCCATATATTCCATACTTTCTAGACTGTTTGTTTTCCTTATTTGTGGAATTTTTCTTCCGAGTATTTGTATATTCTTGATTATTTGGCTTTTTTTCTTTTTTAATTATCTTTATGTGGGCTCTTGTCTTGTTTATTTGCTTTTAATTCTGTTCCTTTTGATTTTTGGATTTTGATTTTCCTTTGTATTGAGGCTTGATTGATTTTTGTTCTATCAGTTTTCTGATTGTAAAATTTTTTATTTGAGAAGTTTTAAGTGTTTTGTCATTGAGAAGTTGTTGCCAGTGAATTTTGTTAGACTTATATTGTAGATACTTTTGGTCCAATGGTTTGAGTTGTTTCTAAGTTTACAATTGGTTTTAATGTTTTCAGTATGTTTTTTAATTCTTGAATTAAAAATGTTCTTGTTTTTCATGTAATTTGTTTTATTTTCATATGTATAACTCAATGTTACTTGAGTAATTTTTGGATATGATGGTGTATTGGAGTGTGTTTCGATGTTTTCCTTGCTTCTGACTAGTGAAGTTTTTTTGGTGTGTTTAATTTTTAATATATCTTTTTCCAGCTTTCGCAGTTCCTAGAAGTTACCCAAAGACTTTTTTTTACAATTAAGACATTTGATCTTTGTATGGATCATTCTTCCCACATTTTCCACATACTGACTTCCTTGTACATTTATTCTTACCATGTCCATATTTTTAACAGCTAGTAATAGGCTAGGAAATATATTTCTACTTTATAAACTGTATATCCAATTTTTATTTCCAATGATGGTTCTGGTGCATCAGAAATGTTGGTATCTATAATTCTATTCTTTTTTATGGATATTCTTTTCATATCTGTAATGTTTTGTTTTTTGATAGAATTTTTGTTCTTAATTTTTTCCAGTATACACAGTGAGAGTTCAGAGCTTCTCACCATGTCTTAGAGGAATTTAAAAATTGGTGTAAGTTGACCATTATTTTTATATCATGAAATTTGGTCATTTTTAGTAGAGTTTCAACATCATGTTTCTCTTGACTTCTATCAATAACATGATATTTCTATCATTTTTAATTGCCTTTTAGAGTTATCAAAGATGCTAATTTTTTTTTTCTATTACAAAAGGTGACAACTTAATTATTAGTTGGTCTTTTATTGGCTCTATTACTGTGAATTTGAAAAACTTTTCCTTTGACTGATTTTCTGTGTAACTTTCTGTCTGTCTCAATGTGTAGTCTTCCGTTCTTTTGTGCTCATACTTTATTTATTATTTATCAGCCATGCTCTTCATCCACCCCTGAGCCTCCATATGTGGAAGATAATGTAGGGGGAAATTCTCTTTGTCTCATTCCTTCAGGGTTATATGACTGGAAAAGATTTCAAGCACCTGTTATATCCAGTATTGTTCATCCAAATATGGGCTTTCCTCAGAGATTGAAATAGCCATGTCACATTCCTTTGTTCCCAGTTTGATTAACCCTACAGTCACTACCTACTAAATCACTTTAATGTTTGATATGGTAAACTTGAATGCAATTTATTTGTTTTGTTAGCCTGACTAAGGACTTGATGTGACTGATCAGGTGACTGGATCAAGCCTTTCAAACCTCCTATGTCATTCAAGTATGGGCTCAGTGGTGTATAGAGTTTAGAAGTATATATATATATATATATATATATATATAGCCCAACTCCAAAAATTCTCAACTACCAGGATTTTATCCTCAAGCATTATGGGTCACCACCCATGGAAAATAGGTGGGTGTCTTAGGAGACTTTTACTCCATACAGAGATGCAGTTCACATATTCTCCAGTCCTATTGACAGGTTGCAAGATACATATGGAGTGAGTCTAGGGGAAAGAGACACTATAAAGAAGGGTCATATATGCCATGGAGATGTTTTAATATCACCAGAGAGATTAAGAAAAGATGTAATAAAAAGTGTACATGATGACATTCATTGTGGATTAACAGCAGAGATACATCGATGGCCTAAAGAAAAAGTCAGGAGCCCACATTCATATAGACTATGTGTGTATTAAAGGTATAAGGTTATTTGAAATGTTGGTCAACTTATTTTTTGGATGGCTTCAAGTGGTTAGAGTTCAGGATAGGAAGGCAGCCATAGTAAAGCAAGTATTATGAGTAATATTTTCCAGAAATTGACAATTTTTCAATATATTCCAGAAACTGACATTGCACCAGAACTTTGTCATGAAACTTTGGTCTTCATGGTTAAAACAAATTGGAAGCCTCCCTTACAAAATACTACCATACCACCCACAGTTGAATGGAATTGCAGAAAGAATGGTGCAGACAATGAAAATGGGGTTGAAGGAATTTTCCCCACTCAGAGATGCCATAGATAGTTACCTACCAAGACTGTTACACAGTAATATAGAACTATTCCACTTGCTAGTAGAATGCAAAGACTCACTGCATTGATGGGAAGACATATTAGATTGCTTAGAATAATTTTCAATCCATCAAAGGAAAAAATGTGGTACAAACAAAAACAGTGAATCAAGCCCTTAAAAAGCTTAACTTTATTGCACAAAAAGGAGACAAATGTACCCATAATAGCAACGGGTTGCCAGGATATATTGGCTCATTCTGATTAAATAAGACCTAGAATTGGCAACAAAGAAGTCAAGATAAAAAAAGAGGAGGAAACTGAAAGGGAAGAAAGCATGAATGCTTCTGATGGAGAAAGTGAACAAAGTAGTATAGAAACTATAAAGGACAGTTCTCATAAATCCATCATGGAGTTACAAGATCATCCCCAATAAAAAGAACCAGGTATGCATGCACACGCACGCACGCACACACACAGAGAAAAAAAGGATCTTCTACTATCAATGAAGAATAAAACCTCTTTGTTTCTGCGAGGTGTAGGAATATAGGAAAATTGAACTTGACCTATTTTGTATCAGTTGTCACTCGATACAAAAAGAAAATTCTAGATCACAGACTAGAAGACATCATAACAATAAATGATGTCAAGGAGCCCATATTAATCTGGAAGAAAATGAAATTATTTCTTCTGGAATATTTTATTCATCAAATGTGTTTCTGTACACTGTATTATTTGAATTTATGTACAAATCAAAATTACGTTTATTTGCATAAAACATATATTACTACTGACAAGTTACTATCAATATTTTTATGAAGAATAGATGTGATGAAATTTTGGATAATCAAGTGCTCATAAGTATATAAATATACGCAGACAATTTTACCAATATTAGTTGGTTAATACCTATTTTATTTTTTAAAAAGTCACATGCATAATTCAATCTCATAAAGTTTACTGAATGGAAAATGTATAAAACATTTCTGAAAGTCTCATAACTTAAAAATTGTCTATAAAATGAATACTTTTAAGATTCTAAATGACTAGTTTATAAAGAAACTGTTCTGAGAATAATGGCTGACAAATTATTCAAAGAAAGGTTTAGAAAATAATCAGAACTACTGCCTGACTAGAAGTAGTCAGTATCATATGCACTGATGAGATATCTAGCTCTTCAAATTAGCATCCTCATCTTGATTGTTATACTCATAATGTTTTAGACATTACATTCCCCAGTTGTCATCAGATCTAAGGTGGATCTGCAATATAATCGATCCTGACTTGGCAGCCTGCCTTCAGTCACTTTCTCACCAACGTGATGTGTCTTCCCTTTGTCTTTTCTGCAAGTATTTTCATGGCAACTGCTCTGACAAGCCTTTTTTACCTGGTTTGCTGACTGCATATATTTATGCGTGATACTAGATTGAAATCTAGATCCCAGCCTTTTACCATCAAAATAGTTAGAGGTGACCAGCTTTTCTACTCTAACAGTTTTTTTTCTTGCAATTACTATTTGTGGAACTCTATTCTGTTTGCTTGTTTCCCTGAGAGCGACAATCTCCAAAATTTTAAATGCAATGTTAATTGCCATCCTCCATCTACTTGAATCCTATTCAACTCTTATCCTTTTTTCAACATTACCTGTACTTGTTTTTTCTCTCACTGTAACTCCTTGTGCACCAATAGCAGCCCTGCTTTGCTTGGAGTAAAATGCAGTATAGTTGATCCTAACTTAGCAGCCCACCTTCAGTCATTTTCTCACTGATGTGATGTAGCTTCTCTTTGTCAGTTCTACAAGTACTTTCATCACAACTGCTCCGATACATTATTTTTCCTGGTTCAACAACCACATGTATTTATGTGTGCTACAAGATTAGCATTAAGCTCCCATCCTTTTATAATTGAAATAGTTAAACAACCTCTTCTACTCTAATAGTTTCTTTCCTCAAACTTCCCATTTGTGGAACTCCCTAATGTTTGCTTGCTTCCCTGATCTCCAAAAGTTTAAATGCAGCATCAATTGCCATCTTCTATCTACTTGAATCTCATCCTTCTCTTATCATGTCTCCTGCACCTTATTTTTCTCTCACTGTAACTCCTTGCACGCCAGTGGCAGATCTTCCTTGCATGGGATGAAATGATTGAAAAAAAAAAATGTCAGTTTTCATACTCAGTAATGTTCTTGGGATTTTAAGCTGTTCTTATTCTGTTTTCCATGATTACTAAATATTTTGTATCAGGTCATACCAAGTCATTTTTTTCTACTAAACAAGATCATTTCTAAAATGTCTAATAGATCAGTCAGTCAGTTAAGTGCCATATGTGGTACATGCTTGGGCAATCATGTCTCGAAGGAGACATGACTGACTGGGCAGAAGATTATCTTACAGTAGATTGCCATTACTTTTTGCGGTAGACTGGTTGCCAGCCAAGGCTATAGAACCCAATCTGTCTTATTATTTAACCCATAACTGGAGGAAAGAGACGGATTAATACTTTTCCCAAAGGTTTTCGTGTGTAAGTGAATGCAAGGAATTAAACTGGAATTCAAACTCGGCTCCCCAATTTGGCATTCTGAGTCAATATCCACTGCACCACAACGCACATGTTTCTTTCGAGACATGATCGCCCAAGCATGTATTACGTATGGCACTTAACTATCTAATAGATACATGGTCTAATGGATTAAAGTGTTGGTTAAAACATACCAGATTCCATGGTAGTTGTAAGTTCAATTCCTTGATCTGATTGTGCTGAGAAGTCACCTATTTCAGTTTAGTGAAAGAAATGAACAAGGGAAACAAAAATGAATGAGATTGTTGACTACTCATACCAAATAAACTGGCAAAGAAAACAGATGAACCTTTGAGTTTGTAATAAAGCTTTATCTAAAGCAATTCTCTCATTGCATATATGTGAAATTTGACTATCATTTTTTATAGTAGAGTAGTTCAAGGACAAGAAGAGACAACACACACCAACTGTGTACCAGAATAACTCAGTCCCAGAAAAACATAACCTTTTTTAAAACTGAATAAAAGTAATTTATTAAGGATTAAAACTTTAATTACTGAATATTTTTCTTCAAATAAAGCATTTGAAAAGGCATTATGCCAAATATGGACCAGTAGTTTTTTCGTTTTAATTATTTCTTATAAAATGGATCATAAATGATTATATTATTTTTTATAAAAATATTTTCGAATGTTGATTTACCTTATTAAAAAGTAAATGACATTATCATTTACTTTATTAAAAAGAGACAGACTAAATAAAGTTCAAGTTGCATCATTGTAAAATATCATTGGATCAAAATAATAATGAAAAATTAAAAAAGCAAAAACTCAATTTGAAAATACATATCAGAACAAAAAACAAAACACTTTTCATATAGTTTTATATATTTTTAGGATGTTTATACGTTTTAAAAGCCTATCAGAATATTTTTTTACTAACAGTGATTTTACACTCCTAAAAGAGACACTGGCTCAAATCCCATACACATTCAATGTAGGCAGCATCAGAGCCTTATCCAGCAGGTCAGTTTAGTGTTCTTTACCTTTTATTGGATATGGGAGCAGAAGAGTCATCAAGGTGGCCCTGTTAACACCATGATAAATCACGTCAACTGGACTCATGAGGACTCCAGTTATCAACAAAGCACTATACAAGCTGGTAGTAGTTTTATAATGTTCTTTGGTGTGTTAACATGGTATAAGCTGTGTTTGTTGGTTTGCCTAAAAACATTTTCCTGATTAATCACTATGACACTGCTTTTTAATCATTTACCCCCATTCAACAGCCCTCTCTATGACAGCAATGATAGGTTATTTGAATAACATAATACACTATATCACCAAACCAAAGTTACCCAAAATTTGCTTAAAGAATATGCTGAAGACTTCAAACAAATGGTCTAGTCACCATGTTTGCTTGATATGAGCTCACTTAATGTTTATGGAACATAGTAGAGCAACCTATTGGCATGCAAAATCCTAAATCTTTAAATATAATGGGTGCTGTGGATGGATATCAGCATGTATATTCCAACATGTCTCTAAAAGATTTCCAACCAGTTGTGGAATCAATACTGTATCTTACTCAGAACGAGTGTTACATGACACTAGGCACTTTTTCCATGACTTTTGGCACGTCAGAGTAATTTGAGCTCATACTGTTTTATACAAATAACTGCTGCTTATTTCTGTTTGCAAGAAAAGAAGTGGTTTCTATTTTAACTATAAATAAAAGTTGTAATCATCAAATAAACCTTTAGATTCCAATTAGTATTTATTTTATATCCCAATACAATATGAAGTGACTAGTAATGTGAAATTCTGGATATATTTCTATTGCTATAATTAGTTGAAGAATCAGTTAGTTAGGCAGGATGCAAGTCCAAGTCAAGTAGCAAGTTTCTCTCTAAAATTCTTAATCTTTTATTGTAGTTCTGAGTTTATCTCCAGTGTCACTGTGTAGAGACTGAACTACATTCTGTTGTTGAAGAATCAATATATCAATAAGTTATAATTTATTATCATACTTGACATTTCATATGTTTGAGGACCAAATCATCTTTATGCTGGAAAAGAAGCTAGAGAAATAGAAAAAAAACAAAATCTAATAGTTGAGGAAATCAAGGTTCACTCTGACACTGTTCTGTTACCTCTGATTGATGTTTCTTTCAGTATCAATGATGTTAGGTCTCAGATGAGGAGCACAGAAAGTGCATTTATTATAATCAACATTATTTTGAAGCTTTCCTTTTACAAGATTTCTATAAACTTATTTTCAGCTGATGACTAAACAGCAAAATCTTGAACAAAGATGTTTCTACTAAATTTTTTCAACTGTTAATTTTCAAATGAAATTATTTTCAAAATGTAAGTGAAGATGACTTATACATAAAAAAGACTATTGAAATATATGGGGCAACATTATGCGGAAAGGAGACTTAGAGAATTTTGCACTCAGAAAATATATTGAAAGCAAGATAGAGATAACCTACCTAAGGAGTTTCTATGTTCAGAAACAAAGTGAATGGTGAACAGTCAAAAGTTATAGAGAGCTACAAGGAACAGGAAATTGGGGAGAGCTATGATCATCTACATCCAGAAGAGACATGGCATATAGAACTAGAAGGGATTTGCATCAGAGGAATTGTGTCCCCTTTATCTATGTTCATAAAACAGTAGATATCTAAATTTATTTGTTTGAACATGAATTTTAATCGATACTCAAATTTGAGTAGATACTCAGTTTTTAATTAAACAGTATATATATATATATATATATATATATATATATATATATACCAACCTGAATATTTTTGAGAAATTCTGCTAGGAAATTATGTGTCATTCAGCAGAATTTGAACCTGGGACCCCTAACACCGCAGGGGAAGCCATCAATTCATCTGATGTGTCTTAGACCACTCATTATGAATGATTTCACAGTCGAAATGAAGTCTAATCAAGCCTTATAAACACACATTTTTGATTTCTCATAATATTCATTTCTACTCTGAAAGTGTAACTTAATGTAAAGAAATGTAAACAGACAATGTTAGGAATAGTTCCAGGGATTTACAAAATCGATTAACAACCGACATGTTTCAATTTTCTTGAACATTATTTTTAAAAGATACTCATATTTGAGTAGATACTTAGTTTTTATCAATTGATGGCTTCCCTTGTGTTGTTAGAAATTGCAGGTTTGAATCCTGGCAAATGACACATATTTTTGAAAAACAAATTCTCGAAAATATTCAGGCTAGTATATATATATATATATATATATATATATATATATATATATACACACACACACACACAATGGATTAACAACCAACATATTTTAATTTATTTGTTTGAACATTATTTTTAATATATATATATATGATGTTCAAACAAATGAATTAAAATATGTTGGTTGTTAATCCATTTTGTAAATCCCTGGAACTTTCTGTATAAATATATATTTGTAACAAAAATACAGATAGGATTTAGGAAATAAGGCGTGTGTGTGTGTGTGTGTCTGTCTGTCTGTCTGTCTGTCTTTCTGTCTGTCTGTGTGGAAAGGTGAGAATTCATTTGTGAATTTGCAAGAGAGATATAAATAAAATATTTTTAAAACATTGTATAAATGTAACTTAAAGAATTTCTTGATAAATACTGATGTTCATAGATAAATAGTCAAAAAATGACAAACTTTTCACTTTAAGAAAGAGTATGAGACAGAGATAAAAATGAATGTAAGGGTGAAACAAAATGTCCAGAATAAAGTGTGAGTAAATGTATGATGATCAGGTGAACAAGGACCAAAGAAAAGCATCAACAGTCAGTTAGATGCCATACGTGAGACACACTTGGGCAATCATGTTTCGAAAGAGACATAACTGATTAGACAGAAGATTTTGCTGCAGTAAGTTGCCATTTCTTTCTGTAGTAGACTGATTGCCAACCAAAGCTATAGAACCCAATCTGTCCTGCTAGTCAACCCATAGCTGGAAGGAGAAGAGACGGATTCATATCTTTCCCAAGTGTATCTGCGCATAAGTGAACGCAACAAATTCAACTGAAATTCAAACTTGGCTCTCTGATTTCTCATTCATACATTGAACAATCAGGAAAAATAAAAAGAATAATAGACAATAAAAGAAACAGTATCTCATACTGAGCATTTTGGTGACTGTAGTGCTTTATCTTGAGTGTCTCTTGAGCCTTGTAGTGAGTGAAATTTAGTATTAAATATAACAAAATAATTAAAAAAGAGACAAAGAAAAAATAAAAAAGATGCAATTTCAGAAATAAATAAATAAAAAGGAACAATGAAGATAAAAGAATTGGAAAAAAAAAGTTTTATTAAATGTAAAAATTATGAGGAAAGGTGAAAAAAGAAGATAATATGAGAAAGAGAATGAATTTATAAAGAAACAGATAATTTATAGAAAGTAAAAAAGAGACATTTACAAGAGAGAGAGAGAGAGAGAGAGAGGTGGGTATTGTAGAGAATGAGAGAGAGAGAAGAGGAAAATGAATGAATTACTGAAAGGGTAACAAAGAAGAAATGACAGTGAAAAGAGAGATTTTGCTTTCTATTGAATTTTCTTGGTTTGATGCTTATTTATTCAAGCATAACATAACTAACTTTGTCTGCTCATTGCAAATTGAATGACAATTTACTCTTTACACCATCTAACCCTGAAATTCATTAGAGTTTCTAAAGAACAAATTACCTGAGGCCAAAAGCTAATATATTGAAGAACAGCAACTAAATAAAATCATTACAATGTAGTTCAAGTGTCAGATTAGGTCAGAAATAAAGTATTAATGTCATATCATGGTTGGAGCTGCTCAATCCTCGCTTTCCAGCCTTGATAGTGCCGTTCTGTCATGCTTCATCTTTACAAGAGTCAGATTAACCCCAAAATAGAGTCTTGCTGCTCTATCTGGGCTAGAGTTGCTCAGATTTCACTTTACAGCCTTGACAGATTTCAAAATTGTTTATGTGGTCTTGCTGTAGAAAGACTTATTTAACACTCTACAACCATTTTCAAATATTCAGAGTTCTATTTTTCAATTACATTAATTCAGATTTTTACAAATAGGATATGCCATGCTACTTCCACAGAGTTGAATCACCCTCATTTCCCCCAAATTTGAAATGTATGAAAGAAGCTCTATTTCGACAGGATTCCATGCTGTACATACTCGAATACTTTAAGGTTCAATTGTTATCTATCCACATTATCTTTATAATCTTCACTTCCACATTTCACTTAAGATCATTTTGACTGTAACTCTCAAGCCTATTAAAAAACAAAAATTGTGACAATGTTAAAAAGAATTATCAGTGACATGGGCTCAGTGCATTAGTGGTTGTAAAAATCATATTTTTTTACAAATGATGGGAACATTTCTCAGCTACAAATATTATTATATAAATACACAGTATGATTTAAATATTAATAGATAAATCACTCATGTTCCTATCAGCTTTCTCCAAGAATTACAATGTTGTGGTGCAGACTGGATGCTTCTCTGAGCATGACAATCATAACTTCTTTAAGTCAAAGATCAATTGTTTTCTATCTTCCTTAACCTTTACTCCCGACCACCTTCTCTTTTATTTATACAGCACATCATATTCATCATTATTCTTTCAACAGTAACTCTCTACCTTGGGTGGCTCTCTAGCATCATGGAGAAATATTAATAAAAGAAGGTATGCAAAATATATCAGCTTTAAAAAACAACAATATTGTCAAATACTGAACCTTAATATTCTATTGGAACAAATAACTTTTGTGCATAAAATTTAGGATTACTTTTTATAACCTTAAAATCTTTTCAATTTATTATCTTTAAAATCTGAGTGATAATTAGCAGGTTACTCCCACAAAGTATAATGATCTTTTTGCTGAGTGGTCGATAAATTTTATCTTGTTCCAAATTTAGCCTTGTCTCCAAAATTGTTACCATTCAAGACAGAATTGCCTCATTATTCTAAAACTGTTTCCTCTATGGATGATCAATTGTAAATGATGAGAGCTATGCATAGTTTAAGGAATTTTCTTTTTTACACACAATATCGGAATTAATTTGCAATGTTATATATTAGATCTCCTTTTGTACTTTGTCAATTTCCTGAATGATTTGGGTTCCATCCAAACAAGATATCCAAGCAGGAATGCCACTTTACAAGATTTATGGATGCAAAGATGAAAATATTCTTCATTCAGAATTGACTTTTACCACTACCTATAATATAACAAATGGGTAACTTGGGATTATGAAACTAATCATCCATTTTATGTAGTGTAATATTTGTAATATGGGTGAATAGATAACACACATCAGTATCGACACTCATGAGCTGGAACCTGTATGTTGTTTTAAAACTATTGGCAATGTTAATGTTGTTCTATGTTCGGCTCCAGATGGCTTCATCTAGTAGATGAGAGAGAGATGATAGCAAGTGGAAAGAAAGTCAGTAAAGAGGTTGGATGAAAGAATGAGGCAAAGCAACAAATGTGATGAAGGTAAGAATAAAAAAAAACATTGGGTTATTTTATTGGAAGATCACATTTGACTACATAGTCATGTACTTCTTTCTGTGGCTCAGACATATATGTGGGTCACCCTGAAACAATGATGTGCAGGGGTTTTATGACATTTGGTGATCTCTGAGACCAACTGCTTGATTGTATGCCCCTAAGACTTAAGTAAAGGGAATCTACTGGGCTTTATTTTTTTTTTATAAACAAGCAAAACAGTACTGCCACTGGTGTGTAGGAGGTTACATAAGTGGTGAGTGATGAGAAAGAGGAACAAGTTACATGGGATGTCAGAGAATGAATAAGAGATGGATGAGAACACTGATGTGAAGAGAACTTTATGAGAGTTGAGTGGAAAGGGAGAAGAACATGATACAAGGGTTGTCAGGGAAAGGATGTGTGAGATAAGAGATGGCAGCTGACACTGCATTTAAATTCTTGAAAATTGTAGCTGTCAGGGAAGCAAGTATATAGAAGAAAATTCCACAGGTGAGAAGTGTGAGAAAAGAAACTACTAGAGTGGAAGTTGCAGTTACATTTGATCAGTTTCACTGTAAAAGGGTGGGACTGAGTCACTAGTCTAGTAGCTCAATTAAATTCATGCAGAGGGGCACCAGGGAGCTAAGCTCATTGAAGCAGAAGCCATGAAAGTATTTGTAGAAGAGACAGAGGAAAGCCATATTACATTGGTGAGAAAGTGACTGAAGTTGAGTTACCAGGTAGGGATCAATTACACTGCAGATGCTCTGTTGGATTTTGTCAAGAACCCCAAGATGAATAGCAGGGGCACCCAACTCAAGACAGCAGTATTCAATGCATGGGAGGATGGTAAATTTATATATGTGCAAGATGGATTCAAACAAGAAAACTTCCTGGCCCTACACAGTGAATTGGCTTCCCTAGCAGCAGATTTAGCTATAGATTCAATGTTGTTATTCCACTTGAGGTTGGCTAATAAATTGAAGAGAAACAAAGCAGCAGGACCAGATGGGATTGTAATAGAGATGTTGATGTCCCTAGAAAATTTTGGCGTCAACAGACTAACATAAATAATAAACAAAATCTACAACAGCGGCAATATACCAGAAGATGTAAGCAGATCAATCTTCATAACACTACCTAAGTAGCCATGTGCAAAGGAATGGAAACTCCACTGAACAATCAGTTTAATGAGAAACATAACAAAACTCATCATCTGGATTCTGATGAACAGAGTGCACAGCAGAATCGGCCCAGAGATAGGACAAGAACAATGGGGGTTTGTTAAAAATACTGGAGCAAAGAATGCAATATTCATGCTCAGAATGCTATCTGAATGAGCAATACAGATGCAAAAGAACCTTTATCTACACCAAAGTCTTCAACAAAGTATGATACAAAGAGTTGATAGAGATGCTCGACAATTTCGACATTTTCAGAAAAGACGTTAGGATAATCAAGAATCTATATTGGCAGCAAACCGCTTGTGTACAGATAGGAAGTGAAGTCAGCAGTTATACAAAAATAGAAAGGGGCATAAGACAAGGATGTGCTTTCTCACTGGATCTTTACAGTGAAGCATTTATGAGAGAAAAAATAGTCTTGACAGGATTCGTCATTGACGGGCACAATCTCAACAATATCCGATACACAGATGATACGGTGCTGATAGCAGACATGCAAAGAAAAATGCAGGACCTTCTACAGAAGGTAGCAAAAGAAAATGAGAAGAAAGAACTGAGCATAAACTTAAAGAAAACTGAATGTATGGTCATCGGCAAAAAGAGGAACCCAATATGCCAATTACAAGTCGGGAGACACTAAAATAAAACAAGTAAAAAAATTCAAATACCTGTTAAGTGTTTTGATAGAGGATGGAAAGTGTGACATGGAGATTCAAAGATGCATTGGCATGGCCAAAGACACACTTCAGAAGCTAACCAGATTACTGAAAGACAGGAAAATCTTATTAGAAACAAAGAAAAGAGTGCTGGATTGCTATGTGATATCTGTTCTTCTGTATGGAAGTGAATGTTCGACAATCTCATCAAGGATGAAGGAGAGGTTTAAGGCTGCAGAAATGTGGTTTTACAGAATGATGCTGAGGATACCATGGACGGAACACATATGTAATGATGAGGTGTTGGAAAGGATACAAATGAGAAGAAAATTCAGACTTAAGAAAGAGACAAATAAGGTTCCTGGAACACGTAATGAGGAAGGAAGGCCTGAAGAATTTAATACTCACAGGTTGGATAAAGGGAAGGGAGAGACATGGGAAAGCAGTATGAGATATACTTGTTAGGTCTGAGCAAATGGATGGCAGAGTGGGGTTTAGAAGAGATACTAAGAGAAAAATTATTGAGAGTGACATGAGACAGGGTCAAGTGGAAGTCTATGATCACCTACATCCTGAAAAGACACAGCACATGAAGAAGAAGCTTGATCCATGCTGATGGGGGTGGGTATTTCTCTATGGTGGTTAATAAGGGATAGCAGCTTTGTTTTGGAAGTATTAAAATTTACAAGCCATTTCTTACCCCAGTCCATCACAGATTGGAGGTCTTTTTCAAGATCAGCAGTGCAGTTTGCTTTGTCAGCCTCACCAGATTTCTCATTGGGGTGGGAGTAAATAGTGGTGTCATCAGTATAGATGCCTACTTGGGATCTGATTACAACAGGGAGATCATTGATAAAAATCAGAAAAAGCATAAAACCTAAAATAGATACTTGAGGGACACCTGCATTCGTATGATAGTATTTGGAAGCATACTCATTTGATACTACCTTCATTATGTGATTTTATAGGAATGACTGGATTAGGTCAAACAAGTGTCCAGTTATACCATAGCCCTGTAGCTTGCATGAAAGACCAGCATGCCAGACTCTGTCAAATGCTTTGGAGATATCTAGGGCAACAGCTTGAGTTTCACTGTTCTTATCAAGAGCCTGGTATATATATACACATTGTGATGGTTGTTAGCATATCAGCAGTAGACCTGGTGAAGTAGAAACCATACTGTTTATCAGAGAAGAGGCTGTGAGATGTTGTACTACTTCAGTATTAATAATAGCCAAAAATCAGTAGGAGGCTGATAGTGTGATAATTAGAAGGATCTGAGGGTTCTCCAAAGTTCATAAATATAGGAACCACAGAGGAGAACTTCAAGAAAGCAAGAAGCAGAGATGCAGTAGTTGAGAGTTTGGAGAGAAGAAATGAGAGTTCAGGTATACATTTCTTCAGGACAATGGTCGGTATTCTGTCACCTCTGCTTGCCTTATGGGAGTCAAGCTTTGAAATTATGTTAGAGACTAGCAAGGTGGTAATGTGAACATCAATCAGTTAAGCCTCAGTTCTAGGTGGGAAATCAGGTGCGGATACCTCAGAATGTGAGAAAGTACGACATTTTAAATATATGAATACAGATGAAATATGAAATAAATACTTTATTCAAATTAAATATAAACTAAATTTTAATTCACTCTTTGATTGGATGACTGGGGTAATTCTCCCTCTCTTACCCCACTTCTGCATGATACTGAACAGGTATCAGAGTGACTGTTCCAGAGTTTCTCCATGTTTGTTTGTGCATATTTGCATGTATAAATGTTTAGATCTTTATGTATTTATTCATACATACATTTTCCTGACCTATTGGGATATGAATGACATCTTCATTGCTTTAAAAAAGCTTTTAATAAACTAAAAAAAAGCTATTAATAAACTGCACACAAACACATACTGCAATAAAGATGGCAACAAAAGTGTAAATACTGCCAATATAAATGAAATAGTTAAAACATTCTCGTATCTATGATTGTAAGTAAAGTGTTCACTACCGAAACCATAGAATTTTGAGGTGATGATTCATTCTGTCTAAATGACAAAATAAAGTGCAAGATACTACAAAAGAACAACTCAAGCAAAATCAATATTTGTAATTTACAAGGAAAAGTTTGAAACCATCAACATTCCATCTACTGAATCTTTGGAGGTCAGAGCCCATTTTCAAAAAAAAAAAAAATTTATATATTAGTTCAATACAAGTTTCATAGCAGCAATAAAAGGATTGTGCTTTGTGTGCAATTATATCATATCAGAAGCAGGCAGCACAGTTAATGAAAAGTGTTGTGGTGGTTCCATCTCTTATTTGAGATCAATCCTATTTCAAGGAACATTATGATGTAGATTTGTAGATTGAAGGCTGAAGAGAATATAAAAGGAATTTAAGAAAATAATTACATTTTTCTGTGCAATGTCATATTTAACTAGGTCAATGACAGATCTGATATAAAACAAAAAGAAATTGACATTTTAAAATCATTTTTATTTGTGGAAGTGTCAATTTGTGGTCAAATCTTTGAGAGAGATTCCTTCTAGAATTATGCAACTATAATTACTGTATAAATACACAAGCAAAATTCAGTCAGTATTTTGTTCCAACAAAAAACAAAAGAAGTTCAATACAAAGTTAATCTAAAATGCATTAATAACATATGTGGAATAAAGATAAGTTTCAAGGTATAACGTTTTGCCCTCAGATTAAATTATGTATTATTTTTGCAACAAAAGATTCCGGTTGTCATGTTGTTTTTTTTCATAATCATTTCACCCCAAGCAAGTCAGGACTGCCACTGGTGTGCAGGGTTTATGGTCAGAGAAAAAAACAAGGTAGAGTGGATGTCAAAGAAAGGTTAAGACATGGAGAGGAATCAAGTAGATAGAAGATGGCAATTGATGTTGCATTTAAACTTTTGGTGATTAGTTATCAGGTAAACAAGCAAATGGAAGTGCGTTCCACAAATGGGAAGTGTGAGAAAAAACTGTTAAAGTAGAAGAGGAAGTAACATTCCACAAAACCAACAGTAAAAAGGTGAGACCTTTAAGCCAATCTAGTAGCACGAGTAAATACATATGGTTGCGGTACTAGGGAAAAAAGCTCATCAGAGCAGTTGCAATAAAAATACTTGTAAAAAAAACAGAGAGAAGCCACATCACATTGGTGAGGAAGTGAGCGAATGTAGGCTAAGTCAGGATCAGTTATGTTGCAGATCCTCCTTTGGATTTTGTTGAGAACCTCAAAATGAATAGCAGGAGTACCCAACTACATATGACAACAGTATTCAACGCACAGACAAATGGGAGATTTATCAATGTGCAAAATGGATTCTGACAAGAAAAACCTTCTGGCTCGTCATAGCAATCTAACCTTCTGAGCAGTAGAAGCAGCTATGGATTTGATGAAGTCATGTGATTTTTAAATTTTGTTTACATTTTTTAATTAGAGCAGTGTTAATTTATTAATTGTTGTTAATCACTGAATGTAAGTTGCTTCATATTTTATAATTGTATTTAAAAACATGAAATAAATTCTTTGCACAATATTTAGCCTGACATATGAGTAAATTATAAAATGATTCAGAGTGAGCTTGCATAATAGAGCTAAGTGGACACTTGTGGTTTTTTGGCCAACTGAATGATTTTCACTCAATTATGAAACAATGTCAAACTTTTAGAGAAAATGGAAACAAAAGGGATACTTATAGTTAACATCAGGAAGAGAAAGTTTAAACTGTCACAGAATGAAGAAAGAAGGCTTGGAAAATGTAACATTCACAAAATATATTAAAAGTAAGAGGGACAAAAGAGACAATATATAAAAAACCTTACAAATTTGAGTAAATAGATAGCAAAACAAGGTTTAAGAGTGATAACAGAAAAATAAAACTTATTAAGTCATACACATAACACGAAATAGCAGAGAGTCATGATTGCCAACATTTTAAAGAGGCATAACACGATGAAGAAAACGATTAATGTCATTTGTACTCAAGTGGAAGATGAAAACAAAACTTGCACATTTTTAATTAAAATTAAAATTTTGAATTTAATCTATTCAGACTTCATTTTGGGGAATTTCAGTATCCAAAAAAGTTTCTCTTGTAAGATCCTGTAACAGAAATAAAATTTTAGAAAACGCTATCTTCTTCTATGTGCCATGTCACTTCAGGATGTAGGCGATCATGGTCTTCCATGTTTTCCTATCTCTTGCCCCTTTTAATATCCCTTCTCCTGTTATCCTACTCAATTCCTGCTCCACCATCCATCTGCTCAAGCTCATGAAGTATGTTATGTGTTAGTTTCTTTTGTCTCTCCCTCTATCCAACCCATGGGCATCAGGTTCCCCAAGCCCACTTTCCTTATCACATGTCCCAAAAACTTCAGCTTTCTTTTCCTGATATTAATTATCAGTTTCCTTCTCAAGTCTATCCTCCCCAAAACGTTATTGTTGCGCAAGTGATCTGTCCATGGTATCCTCAGCATCTTTCTGTAGAAGCACATTTTGCTTGCTTCAAGTCATTCCTTCATCTTTTATGAGATTATCCAGTATTTGCTGCAATATTAAAAGGCAGGCATCATATAACAATCCAGTACTCTCTTCTTTGTTTCCAGTGACATTTTCCTGTCTCTTCATACTCTTAATACTCTAGTCAACATCTGGAATGCGTCTTTGCCCGTGCCAATATGCCTTTAGATCTGTATCGTGCTTTCTGTCTTCTGTTAGAACACTTCCCAGTTATTTAAATTTTTGCAACTGTTTGAGTTTAGTATCCCTAACTTCGAATTGTCATTTTGGGCTCCTATACATTTTAAATTACAGCTTAAAATATCTAATGAAAGAGAAATAATGCAAGATATATGTCACGAATTGGAGACATTCAAAGTAAGCAAATATGGAAATTTAACTATCTGAGAAGCTTTGTAAAAGACTATGGAAACTGAAAGCAGAAAGAGATCCAAAATATAAATAAAGTATTAAGAAACAAGAATGTCTATAATTATAAAAATGGATGTCGGTATATTTGTGTGTCTCCATTCTAACAAACGCTACTCCTCCAAAATCCTTAGTCCCAGTTCAACCAATATTGAGTCATTTGTCAATCATGATATGAACCTATGAAGTACACAAAAATATTTCAAATTAATTTACAGGGTATGGCAGTAATCAACAAAACGCTTAGAATTTACAAACTTTTCTCCTCCAAGATGCCTTATGGGAATTTAATCAAAATCTTGTAGATCAAGGTCGGAACCTTTGATGTACACAAAAACATTTTGAATCAATGTACAGGGTTCATTGAGAATCAATGACAAACATAATTTTAGGTGGTCTTTTGCACACTTTTATGCATTTCTCTAAGACGCTTCACTGAAACTCAACCAAAATCGAGTTACTGGTAGATCAAGGTCTGATGCCTTGATATGTGAACAAAATTTCAATTGGCACATAGTGAGCAAAAAAAAATTAATGGAAAATTTTTTTTTGTGATTGTTTATTTCTCGGAAATGCCTAGCTGTATTTCAACAAAATTCAGGTCATTTTTGTAACTTTTACCTTATGTGTCATAACAATTTGATATTTTCTACAAGGTGCCAACTTCTCTAAAGTTGTAGTAACAATGTATCCCCTTCTTCTGCATCACAACATCATTGCATCACATTACAGGCTCCGATAACACCCACCCCAGATAAAAAGTGTGAAAGTTTTCTGTAATATCAGCCATTCTATATAGCAATGAATACTGAACAAAATCTCTGCAGATGAAGAGGAGCCTTGAGGCAACAGAAATGAGATTCTGTGAAGGATATTGAGAATAGTATGGCCATATGATAAATGAAGAAGTTTTAAAGAAAATAAGAATGAAAATACAATGCTTTTGACCTGAAAAAATTAAAATTTCTGAGGAAAGAGAGCTTGGAGAACTTGACACTCATAGGACATATTGTCAGTGACAGGGGAAGATTGAAACTGCAAGTAATCTGCCAAACAAACTGGTATAAATATATAAATATATAAATGGAAACTGAGAGTGGCTTGACTACCAGCAGGATTAAAAAACAAGAAAACAACCAAATGATGGATAAACCATTCTGTTGGGTTAATGGTTATCTTGCACAATGGGATAGATTGGGCTCCATTGCTATGTATGCATTCAGTATGATGATGACATGGCAAGGTTTCTTTGACTGAAGCCAACAGCCAGAGTGGAGTGTTGTTCTGATGGGATGATCATACACCTGTGACCAATGCTAAGCTTAGTAATGCCAGTCTGTTTAATGTTTGAACACAAACTTGACATGGTCCTAAGATTGGGTTCAAGTGTGAAACCAACTGCTGGCACACTAATAACTTCAGTCTCAGTTTTATTTTGTCAGACAAGTTCTGTTACTAATACTCAGCACTTTTACCTACAAATATAGAGTACCTTAAAACTGTGTGTGTGTGTGTGTGTGTGTGTGCGTGCATATGTAGTTAGAATGTTTGCTCTCTGACCATGAAACCCAGGTTTGAATCTCACCAATGTCGATTTGTCAGGGAGGTGACTTCTTGATGTCACTGGTCTGGAGGAGGCAATCCCATTGTGCAGCACCTTTGTAAAGTGCCTAAAAGTGATACCAGAGGTTGACTCAAGTCTTCTGAGTGAATTTGGGTTGACAGGACCCTTTGGAATACATTGATAACTGTGCTAGCATAAAATCAGCATGATCGAGGGTTTGAGCTGATTGGCCTTGTTCAGACTGTTAATCATGTCAAATCATGCTCTCTCTGAGAAACTGTAATTAGATCTGCTCAACATAGTTGCAATAGAAAACAAAGGTAGGCTGTGTGAGTGTTGAACAGACATAAATGTGCCTGAGTAGGTGTCTGCAAGGGGGATTAGCTAGCTACTCTGGAGGCAGGTATCCTTGGATATGAGTGGTTGACTATTCCTTACACTTCCAGAGACTAAGATATGTCATGTGAGCTGGCTGTTTTGCATAATAATAGCTACTAAGTTTTTTAATTTTTCTTTTCTTTGTGTGCTGTAGAATAATGTTATTATCTATGAATATTTTTCTTGTGTTAATAGTTGCATTTTGTTTATTTGTGATGTACTGCTCAATATATGTATAAATTGAACTGAGTATGTCTGTCTCTCTCAATATATATACACACACACAAATTTTTTTTTTGGACTGAAAAATTAACCAGAGGTGAAGAAAATGACTGAAATTTATGCCATTTGTTCTGATAGAGAGGAATAGAAACATGTTTAGTTTCATACAGCCAAATAATGCCAACTTGCAACAATGTCAAGAGAATGAAATTGTTCATATCATAAAGTATCATTTTTATTCCCTACAATAAATTGTCTGTTGATAAAATTATATGAATTATTATTAATTGTCATGAGAAAAGAATTCCATAGAGAAGGCCATGAGTGCTATCAAGATTCAAGATAATAAACAGAACAGTTTATATTCAGTTGTCTGTAGAAGTCATGAATTTCAGTCATGGACATTTTCCTTGTTTTTCTGCAGTCATAGATAAATGGAATCTAAGATATATTTTTCGTGTTTTGGTTACAATTCTCAGCATGAGAAAAAAAACATATTTAAAATTTGATTTTTTACAGTATATATGGATAAAACATGTGTATTGTTAGTATTATCAGTAGAGATCATCATCAATCCTATGTTTGTGTGTGACCATAGTGTCATTACACAGCTGAGCACCTGAGCAGTTCCCTCCCCGAATCTGCCAGAGATGTATTCATTCATGTGCAAGTACACTGGATGGGGCTTATCTTTCTCCAGCTTAAACCAAAGCAAATATATCTTCCAACTTGAACACTAGCATTGGTCATGGATGCATGGGTACTGATCCCATCAGGGGGAACCCTCCTCTTGGGTTGTTGACTTCAGTTGAAGGAGCCTTGTTGTGCCATCATCATACTGGATGTATAGATAGCAATGGATCCCAGCCTATCCTATTCTGCAAGATAACCGTTAACTCTATGGGAAGATTTATCTATCCTTTGACAGGTCTTCTTTTTATTCCTGCAGGTAGTTGAGTCACTCTCCTTGTCAAAAAGCCTAGTGTGAAAACTGGTTTAGGCACTCATGCAACTGGGTCACAAAGTACCAGTAGGTGTCGTAGACTGACCTGACACAAAATTTATATTCTGATAGTTCCTTTTCTCACAGGTAAGAAGTGTGAGAAAAGAAACTATTAAAATCGAATTGAGATTTGAATCTAGTTAGTTCAAGAGTGAACCTAGTTGCAAATCTAGTAGTGTACTTAAATTCATGAAAGCATTAAAAAGAAAAGCTCATCAGAACAATTGCCACAAAAATATCTGTAGAAAAGACAGAGGGAAGCCAGATCACAGTGATAGGAAAGTAACTGAAGTCGAGATGTCAGGTTGAGGTTGATTTAATTGCAGATCCTTCTTTGAATTTAGACAAAAATCTCAAGATATATAGTAAGAGTACCAATCCAGATGTGGCAACAATATTCAACATATAGATGAAAAAAAGATCTGTAAATGTGAAAGAGGTATTTTGACAGGAAGAATTGTCTGGTATGAAACAGCAAACCTTCTTTTCTAGCAGCAGATCAAGCAATTGATTCAATATAATTATTCCACTAATGTCAGGAGGAAACCAGAGTCCAAAAAGGCACAAAGTGTTGCTCTCCTATAGTTTAGTATCAGCCATGCTGATGGTAAGCAGAAAAGATTCTCTGTGGTGATTAAATGAAAGCAATTTTATTTTGAAGGTGTTCAAATTTACAAGCCATTCCTAGTCCCAATTATCTACTGATTGGAGGTCATTTTTTGTTATAGTGGAACATCCTGCCATTCCCAAGAATGGAATGCTCTAGACTATAAAGGACAGTGACAAGCAGTATGAGGGAGAGCAACCATCTTAGGCAAAGGCATTCTCTATTTGATAGTTTATTCCACTCCTGCTCGTTGATTGCGTATCTGTATCTTATTGTTAATTGTACCTCAGTACAATAAATCCATTATATCGTATTCCTGTGTCGAGTACCATTCTTCCACTAATCTTTACATTGATATTCCTTTCTGGGACATATCAGATTGGCAACAAGGATTCAAAGAAGTTTACGGAGGAAAAAATACATTCTCGCCAAATATCAGATTGGCAACAAGGATTCAAAGAAGTTTACGGAGGAAAAAATACATTCTCGCCAAATATCAGATTGGCAACAAGGATTCAAAGAAGTTTACGGAGGAAAAAATACATTCTCGCCAAATATCAGATTGGCAACAAGGATTCAAAGAAGTTTACGGAGGAAAAAATACATTCTCGCCAAATATCAGATTGGCAACAAGGATTCAAAGAAGTTTACGGAGGAAAAAATACATTCTCGCCAAATATCAGATTGGCAACAAGGATTCAAAGAAGTTTACGGAGGAAAAAATACATTCTCGCCAAATATCAGATTGGCAACAAGGATTCAAAGAAGTTTACGGAGGAAAAAATACATTCTCGCCAAATATCAGATTGGCAACAAGGATTCAAAGAAGTTTACGGAGGAAAAAATACATTCTCGCCAAATATCAGTTTGGCAACAAGGATTCAAAGAAGTTTACGGAGGAAAAAATACATTCTCGCCAAATATCAGATTGGCAACAAGGATTCAAAGAAGTTTACGTAGGAAAAAATACATTCTCGCCAAATATCAGTTTGGCAACAAGGATTCAAAGAAGTTTACGGAGGAAAAAATACATTCTCGCCAAATATCAGATTGGCAACAATGATTCAAAGAAGTTTACGGAGGAAAAAATACATTCTCGCCAAATATCAGATTGGCAACAAGGATTCAAAGAAGTTCACGGAGGAAAAAATACATTCTCGCCAAATATCAAATTGGCAACAAGGATTCAAAGAAGTTTACGGAGGAAAAAATACATTCTCGTCAAATATCAGATTGGCAACAAGGATTCAAAGAAGTTTACGGAGGAAAAAATACATTCTCGCCAAATATCAGATTGGCAACAAGGATTCAAAGAAGTTTACGGAGGAAAAAATACATTCTCGCCAAATATCAGATTGGCAACAAGGATTCAAAGAAGTTTACGGAGGAAAAAATACATTCTCGCCAAATATCAGATTGGCAACAAGGATTCAAAGAAGTTTA
The DNA here is from genome assembly GCA_037127315.1 of Ascarosepion bandense. NCBI lineage: Eukaryota > Metazoa > Mollusca > Cephalopoda > Sepiida > Sepiidae > Ascarosepion > Ascarosepion bandense. The sequence goes on from JBBBDQ010001308.1 coordinate 5,088,339, forward strand.
CGGAGGAAAAAATACATTCTCGCCAAATATCAGATTGGCAACAAGGATTCAAAGAAGTTTACGGAGGAAAAAATACATTCTCGCCAAATATCAGATTGGCAACAAGGATTCAAAGAAGTTTACGGAGGAAAAAATACATTCTCGCCAAATATCAGATTGGCAACAAGGATTCAAAGAAGTTTACGGAGGAAAAAATACATTCTCGCCAAATATCAGATTGGCAACAAGGATTCAAAGAAGTTTACGGAGGAAAAAATACATTCTCGCCAAATATCAGATTGGCAACAAGGATTCAAAGAAGTTTACGGAGGAAAAAATACATTCTCGCCAAATATCAGATTGGCAACAAGGATTCAAAGAAGTTTACAGAGGAAAAAATACATTCTCGCCAAATATCAGATTGGCAACAAGGATTCAAAGAAGTTTACAGAGGAAAAAATACATTCTCGCCAAATATCAAATTGGCAACAATGATTCAAAGAAGTTTACAGAGGAAAAAATACATTCTCGCCAAATATCAGATTGGCAACAAGGATTCAAAGAAGTTTACGGAGGAAAAATACATTCTCGCCAAATATCAGATTGGCAACAAGGATTCAAAGAAGTTTACGGAGGAAAAAATACATTCTCGCCAAATATCAGATTGGCAACAAGGATTCAAAGAAGTTTACGGAGGAAAAAATACATTCTCGCCAAATATCAGATTGGCAACAAGGATTCAAAGAAGTTTACGGAGGAAAAAATACATTCTCGCCAAATATCAGATTGGCAACAAGGATTCAAAGAAGTTTACGGAGGAAAAAATACATTCTCGCCAAATATCAAATTGGCAACAAGGATTCAAAGAAGTTTACAGAGGAAAAAATACATTCTCGCCAAATATCAGATTGGCAACAAGGAATTCAAAGAAGTTTCAAAGAGGAAAAAATTTACAGAAGGACAACAAAAAATTCTGTTTCACAAAAAATCATCGCCAAATATCAAATTGGCAACAAGGATTCAAAGAAGTTTACAGAGGAAAAAATACATTCTCGCCAAATATCAGATTGGCAACAAGGATTCAAAGAAGTTTACAGAGGAAAAAATACATTCTCGCCAAATATCAGATTGGCAACAAGGATTCAAAGAAGTTTACAGAGGAAAAAATACATTCTCGCCAAATATCAGATTGGCAACAAGGATTCAAAGAAGTTTACAGAGGAAAAAATACATTCTCGCCAAATATCAGATTGGCAACAAGGATTCAAAGAAGTTTACAGAGGAAAAAATACATTCTCGCCAAATATCAAATTGGCAACAAGGATTCAAAGAAGTTTGCGGAGGAAAAAATACATTCTCGCCAAATATCAAATTGGCAACAAGGATTCAAAGAAGTTTACAGAGGAAAAAATACATTCTCGCCAAATATCAAATTGGCAAAAAAGATTCAAAGAAGTTTACGGAGGAAAAAATACATTCTCGCCAAATATCAAATTGGCAACAAGGATTCAAAGAAGTTTACGGAGGAAAAAATACATTCTCGCCAAATATCAAATTGGCAACAAGGATTCAAAGAAGTTTACGGAGGAAAAAATACATTCTCGCCAAATATCAAATTGGCAACAAGGATTCGAAGAAGTTTATGCAGAAGAAAAATACATTCTCGCCAAATATCAGATTGGTGACGAGGATTTGAAAAAGTTCACGCGAAGGAAAAAATACATTCTTGCCAAATATCAGATTGACAACGAAGAGGACTGTCGCTTGATATCAGATTGACAAAGAAAATCACTGTCGCTTGATACCAGTTTGGTGAATTAAAGATATCAATTGCCGAGAGCAAAAAAGAAAAAGTCACACGGAAATTTTCAGTTGTCAAATAAGGAAATACAACTGTAAAGACAACAATAAGTTGAGGTAAGAAGTAGTTTTTCCACCACCCCCTCATATATATAAAAAAAATACATTTTATTCTTATTGAAGTTTAACTTATTGGTCAGCTGTGTTGTTGAATTGTATTTATACATATTTTGTTCGGAACATGGAACAATTAACAGAATGTATGAAGACGCTAGGCGTAGCGGTTCAACAGCTAAGGCAAGAACAGAAAAATCAACAAAAGCAACATACAGAGCTTCAACAGCATATTCTAAAGCAACAAGAGGTTTTGCAAAAGATATTATGGAAGCAAGGCAAACCAAAGGAAGGTTCTAGGATTTTCTCTGTGGAGGGTATATCAAAGTTTCTTTCAGAATTTTTGTGCAAACTGGAGGAAGGAATAACTTTTCCAGCGTACTTTCAAAAGTACAAAACACTTTTTTCAAAAAAAATGTAAATCATGGACCGACGAAGAAAAAATTATGCTTTTGTTGCAAAAAATCAGTGCTCAGGAAAATACGAAGTATACAAACTTCATTTTGCCAAAAAAACCAGAAGAGATTTCATTTGATGAAACTGTGGAAATATTATCTAAAATGTTTGGCGAATGGCACAGTTTGTTTCACACACAGTATAAATGTTTGAATATTGTGAAAGAAGACGATGAAGACTTTGTTGCATACAAAGGGAAAGTTAATTCCCAGTGTGAACATTTCAAAATTAAGGAAATTAAAGAAGATATGTTTAAATGCCTAATTTTTGAGCAAGGTTTAACAGTGCCTAAGGAGAAGGGAGTTTGTTCAAGGATTTTAGCAATGCTGGAGCATGATACAAACATAACTTTACAGAAAGTACTGGAGGAATGACAAAAAAATTAATTAACATTAAATGGGATAATTTATGTATTGAAGAAAAGAGTATTGCCCGAATACATAAAATTAAGCAACATGCCTACAAAGAAGACAGACCATACTACAAATCATGTGGCAACTCGAATCATGTCACAAGTAAGTGATATTTTAAAAATAAATGCTTTGAATGTTCACAAAAGGGACACAAGGCAGTAATGCGTAAGAAAAAAAATCTAAATTCCAAAAAGATTAATACAGTTAAATGTTCAATAATTATAACATAAAAACATGCATGTGTGTATACATGTAGTTAGATTTTTATTTTGTTATTTTGTACATTAGTTTAAAGTTTTTTTATAATTATTTTATTGATATGTTTATTTTAATTAGTCTATCATGTGGTAAATTAAGTATTTTTGTATGTGTTTAAGTCACCACATTTTAGAAAGCCACCACATTTTAGAAAGCCACCAACAACAAAATGGAAAACAATATAAAGAAAAAGCTAAAAAGCCACTAAACTAAAATTACAGAAGAAAACAATTAACAAAAGTAGAACCATTTATTACTCTAAAATACCATGAGGACAACTTCAGAAACAAACCAGCATACAGATTACTAAACCCCACAAAAAGCAACATTTGGAAAATAAGTAGACAAATATTAGAAAAAAACATGCTCAAAACTAAGAAACATACTAAACAAACCAATAGAAAAATACAAGAGAAACAATCACTGAGTTCAACAAATAAAAAAAAACTGCTCCATCATACAACTATCAATCATCAATAAAAACACATGAAACAAAGCACTAAATTTAGCAAAACAGTACACAAATATCTCCAGCAAAGACATAAATATAATTAAACACTGCCAACAATCAGTATTATATGATAATAACAAAATATGAAGAAAGGTGAAATAATAATAATATTAAAAAAACATTAATGATAACTTTGACATAACACTGGGTAGCTATGATGGCACAAAATTATGTGAACTCATAGGCATATACATTATCAATAAAATAACAAATATTATTAATAATAAAGACAGGTTTATACAGGGATGGCATCCTATTAATCATTAGAAATTGTAATGAGAGAACTACAGAAAAAATAAAAAACAATAAAAATTGTCAAAACACTAGGATTTGCAAGAGATTCAAAATATAAGACATTTCCTAGACACAGCATTCAACTTAAACATTGGAATCTACAAACCAAGCACAAATACAAACAACAATCTTAGATACAATAACAAAAATTCAAATAATCCACCTAATGCATTCAAGCATATATCCATATCTATAAATAAAAGTATCTCAACAAATTTTAGCAGCCTAAACTTATTTAATGAAAACAAAAATATATGAATCAGCACTAAGATACAGCAGATATTTAAACAAATGAAAACAATCTAAACAAAGACAATAGAAAAAAACCTGGTTCAACCCTTCTTAAAATAATACAATAAAAACAAAAATACAAAAAATATTTTCAAAATAATTGAAAAATACTTTCTTAAAAACAGTAAACTATAAAATGTCATCAACAAAAACACAATCAAAATCAGTTACAGGTGCATGGATAACATGGAGAAATAAATAACTAAAAAAATGAACAAAACCAGTAACAGTCACAACAAAATAACATTAATAAACGTAATTGCTAAAGCAAAGAAAACTGTCCATTTAACAACAAATGTCTTATCAATAACATAATACACAAAGCTGCAATGGCAAATAGAATAAACACAGAAGAAAAAATTTATATAGGCAACATATAGACAATTTTAAAGAAAGATATAACTACAAAATATTACTTAAAACAGAAAAGTACACAAGCAATACAACTCTATCAAAATAAATGTGTAGAAACAAAAATAATATTATCCCCACCAAAACACCAAAATCAAATGAGAAATCATAAAAAGAGCAACTCTGCACAATATCAGTAACAGAAATTGCAAACTTTAGGAAAAACTAGCATTAATTACTTTTAAAAACCAAAATCAACTCTTAAATATGATAAATGAAATAATGAGTAAATGTAGGCATACAAATAAATACTTACTTTGCCACTTAAACACTAATCAATAAAACATTTGAATATAAATTCGATATTTATAACAAATTTCAAACTAATAAATGAAATAAATGATAAAAATAAAAAATCCTTCGACATCTAACATTTATAATAATTACAACACAAAAATATATATGTCTGTATATGCATATAAGTTCATACACATATGTATAGGTGTGTGTAAATGAGTATGTACACATGCCTATATATGTGTGTGTGTATGAGTGTATATTCACACATTCAACATTCAAACAATAAAAAATGATGACACTTCTACAAGCAATGGGTCAATACATAAAATTCCAAAAAGAAAAAGAAAGAAGAAATAATGAAGAAAGCTAATAAGTGATGAAAAAATGACAATGACAGCCAACACCTGTTAAAATAGAAAATACATGTAAACCTACACAAATAAACATTTCACAACACTATAAAAACCAAATATTTGGAAATATTAGCAGTCAATTAGAAAAGGCTCCTGAAGAGTGAATGGAAAATTTGCCTACCAAAATTCTGAAGACAGAATGCTGAAGGTAACATCAAGCATCAGTCAGTTTACTGACAACCTTTTACTTATATTGTGTGTATATATATAAAATCCAAGGATGGAACAATCATATTGGAGAAAGAGAGAATACTCCAACAATGGGAAGAATATATAAAAGATCTTTTCCACGACAAGAGAAAGCAACCAATAATACACAAAGATTAGGATGGACTGGAAATATTTAAGTCTGAAGTGGAATCTACAATAGCCAAACTGAATAGAAACAAAGTAGCTGGACCAGACGGCATAGTCATAGAGCTGCTGATAGCCCGGGAATAATTTAGCAAAGAGAAAATTATAGAAATAATAAATGAAATTTATAATATTGGTGTTATACCAGATGACCTCAGCAAGTCAATCTTCATATCACTGCCTAAGAAACCAGGAGCAAATGAGTGGGAACTCCACAGAATCATCAGTTTAATGAGCCATATAACAAACCTGATCGTCCAAATTCTGATGAATAGAGTGAAAAGCAGCATCAGGCCAGAGATAAGACAAGAACAGTGCAGTTTTGTCAAAGACACTAGAACAAGGAATGCCATATTTATGATTAGGGTGCTCTTTGAAAAGGCAATACAAATGAAGGACTTACACCTGTGCTTTATTGATTATGTGAAGGTGTTTGACAAAATATGCCACAAAGAATTGATAGAGATGCTCGGCAGCATTGACATATTTGGGAAAGACTCAAAAGTAATCAAGAATCTTTACAGGCAGCAAACCACTTGTATATGGACAGGTAACAAATTAAGCAGTTATACAAAGATGGAAAGAGGTGTAAGACAAGGGTGTGTCTTTTCACTGGATCTGTTCAACTTGTACAGCAAGAATATTTTGAGGACCCTAGAAATTATGCCTGGATTTGTCATTAGAGGCTGCAGTTTAAACAATATAAGGTATGCAGATGATACAGTGCTGATAGCAGACATAGAAAGGAAACTACAAGACCTCCTACAGAAGGTAGCTGAAGAGAGTGAAAGGACTACAAATAAATTGCAAGAAAACCAAATGCATGGTCATCAGCAAAATGGGCAGCCCAATATGCCAAATATAGGTTGGGGATACTAAAATCAAGAAGGTAAAAAAATTTAAATACCTGGGAAGTGTTATAACAGAAGACGGAAAGTGCGACACAGAGATCTGAAGGCAAATTGGCATGATGAAGGAAGCATTCCAAAAATTGAGTAAAGTATTAAGAAACAGAACAATTTTGTTAGAAACAAAGAAGAGAGTACTGGATTGCTATGTGATGTCAGTTCTTCAATATGGCAGTGAATGATGGACAATATCATCGAAGATGAAGGAAAAACTTGAAGCAGCTGAAATGTGGTTCTACAGAAAAATGCTGCAAATATCATGGATTGAACATGTGAGCAATGATAAGGTTTTGAAAAGGATGGAAATGAAAAGGAAATGAATACTGAGCATCAGGAAGAGACAGCTGAAGTTCATGGGACATGCAATGAGGAAGGAGGGTTTGGAGAACTTGATACTAACAGGCCAGATAGAGGGAAAAAGAGACAGGGGAAAGCAGCAGATAACATATTTGAAGGACCTAATCAGGTGGATGATGGAACGAGGGTTGCATAGTGTAACAGGAGAAGGCGTGCTAAGAGCCACCAGAGATAGGGAGACGAGGAAAGCCATGATTGCCTACATCCTGAAAGGACAAGGCATATAGAAGAAGAAGAATATATATATATATATATATATAAATTATGACAAAATGAAAATCTTCCTTTATAATGGGTGTCGTCCTCTGATCTACTTTATCAGGGCAAATGTAAGGATTTTATTTTGCAATCTCTTTTTACAGATATATTTTATATATATTATTTATATTCATTTTATTTATGCCTGAATTTTACACACACACACACACACACACATATATATATATATATATGTGCATATGGACTCTTACAAATTTTTCTGAACATCATGAAGAAATCAAAGACATATACCTACTAAATTATTTAACGAAAATATGAATTATTTTTATATTTGTTTTGGTTAAGCATTTTCTTGTGCATTCTTGAGAAAATAGATAGTTGGCTTAATTTAATCGCACACAAGATTAATTAGAGCACAATGGGCCTGCTTGCTTGTTTTTAAATTCAATGTCTTAGCTTTAACCTGCCTCTAAAGTGAATTGCTTGTATCAGTGAGGACGACATAAGTCTTTCAACCACCAAGCAGATGCCATTAAAAATCACTTTTTGTAAAGATTTTTTTAAAAACAATATAGTCAATAGCTGTCCTTGAAAGTATTTCAAGATTATCAATAAAAATTCTGACCTACCCAATCTGATATCATTTTTAAAGTGATTTTAAATTTCTTTTGCAAAATTATTTAAAATATGTACAATAATGAATTCATATCGCAATGTTCAATTTGTTTTTAAATTATTAACACAATTCCAGCATTAAAGATGGAGACTTTGTTTTGGTAATGAAATGGCAGTTTTTTTTTTTTGTTTTTGCTTTGGTTAGAAGAAACTATCATCTTGAAATGGATGTCATTTAACAACTGAAGTTTGTAAAGAACAGAATTAGACCCAAGAATATTCATATATTATCAAAAAAATAAAAAGACAGAAAAATATCAACATGAGAAGAAAAAGTTTTTGAGTGAATTCCATTCAATGAATAGCTTTATTGAAATGTATTCTTTGTCAGTTTAATAGTTAAAAGTCAATATCATACGATGGCAAGATCAGGAAACACTGGATGGGAAAAATGTTAACGTAATGGATAAAAGTAAAATTAGAAATCAATAGCAGATATTTGGAGATGAAGATAACTCCATTTTGATCATAACATATTTTTAAATCTTAATTGTCATCACTGAAGGAAATGGGGGGGATTTCTTTTCTGACTGCTGAAGTAATAGTCATAGATACATTTGCTTCATTAGTGCCAATGTTTAAAAAGTTCTACAAGAAGACATTATAGTTCTAATCTAAATAAATTTATAAATATACAAATGCATGCGCATTGCATTGAACATTTTAAGAAGAGTATTGGTCTGGAGGCTATAAAGGTCAACATATTACAACGAAATAAGAAGCATTTTATTTTAATGCAAATAGACAGATGTTGATTTGCATGCTGTGTATAGAAATACACAAACAAAATGCTTGTTTATATATGAGTGTGTGTGTGTGTGTGTATGTGTGATACATTTATAACTACATGTTCTATATATTAAGTAACTCCAAAAATAATCTTTCAACAATGAATATGAAAGATCTAAAAAGCTGTAACATTCAAATACCAAATATTGATATGTCTGTGTGTGTGTGTGTGTGTGTTTGTTTGGTATTTTATTTATATACATATATTGAGTGATAGAGAAATACATTAACACAGGAAAAGAATTTTGGGTAACCTTTATTAAATTAACCTTTTTATCAGAAAATGATTTTGCTCCATTTTGTGCTATATATATATATATATATATATATATATATATATATATATATATAGTGTATATGTGCGAGATAATCATTCTGTCTTTTTATCAATGAGTATAATTTTATAACATATTATGTGATGAAAAATTTGTTATTTTCATGATAATATTGTATTATTATTTTGATCACTTCACCCCAAGCAAGGTGATGATGCTACTAAGGTATAAGGGGCTCTTGAAAGAGAGTAAGAAGATTTTAGAAGTAACCGGAAACCAAGTCCTAAACAAGAAACAAATGATAAAACTCTACTCTTATTCGAAAATCTGGGGAGGAGATATAAACTGGATAATAGGCAAAAATGAACAGTGAATAAAATTTAGTTTAAGCAGAGACTTTAGTAACATAGATTTGAATTTATATATATATATATATATATATATATGAAAGAAAGAGAAAGATACAATGTAGGTATAGGAATTAACACAGTATGTTCACTTTCAGGTTCATATTTCAATGTGATCCTCATAAAACTGGGTCTGAAGGTCACATTGCAGAGCTGATTCCTAAGTCTGCACTGTGCATATCTGTAAAATTTTATTTCTCAATTTTCTTTTGCTATTAACATAGCAGATTTTAAAGAGTATATATATATGTATTTATTATAAGTGTTTATAATAATAACAACATAATTTACTACAACACAAGAGCTATTGTGTTTCATCACTACTTGTTAGCGCCTCATATTTTACTGTTAGGAATTGATGGATATAGAAAATTAAAATTTAGAAACAACATGTTTGTTACCATATTCAGTCACTTATGCAAGGTGGTTGTGGAATTCAAAGAGTTGGATGAGGTTAACCAATAGAAAGTAAGTAAATGATGGAGAGGGAAATGAGTTAAGAGAGTAGACATGGGGGGAGAGAATAAAGATGTCATGGAAAGCTAGATTTTTTGGTGTCAGTTTATGAAACATTTGAGTGTATACAATTGTATTATGACATGCAGGCAATTGTATCGAATGTGCTTGTGGAACAGTTACAAATTTATCTATTAATATTTTTCCTTAAAGGGGTATGATAGCTACATTAAGAATAGAAATGTATTGAAATATAATGTATATTCAGACAACATAGTACGTAGCATATCAGTCAATTAAAACAAACATCAGAGGATGGATGAATCAATATATTTATGCAAGGGGTAGGAGTTTGATTGTGGAATCTTGTTATTTTATAGCAGAAAATATATTAACTATACTTTAGGGCATATACAGTATGATGATGGCAGATGGAAGTTACTTTGTTGTTTAACAGGTTTAATTTAAGACAGTCAACCCTTTTGTTTGTACTACTATATATATATATATATATATATATATATATATATATATATATATGACAAGATGCTGAAAAATTTCCTGCTTGACCTAATTCCCAAAATCTGATGAAATGCCCAAACATTTGAATTGTCTTATTCCCTTCTTTTCAGCCTCCCTTGTATTACATATATAACAATATACCCTCTAGACCAAAGTTAGGTTTTAACCCTGAATTTCAAAGAAGCCCCTAAAAACTTAAGTTTTTATACCTTTTTGAAAACTAAGTTGAAGGGTCAGTTCATGCCATAGAGACTTTCTTTTTCAGAAGGATTTTATCACATATTTAACAATAATAATGCATAAAGTTTCCTTAAAATTTAACTTTTTTGGCCTAATCTACTAGCCTGATAGTTTTGCCTAATCCTTTTACATCATCTATCATGCTGGTTAATGATAATCTTAGGGCTGGTAGATTTTAAGCTATACATATCCTCCTCCCTAAAAAATGTTGTGGCAATGGCATACATAGCTTCAGCATCATATCTTAGTAGGGAGTTAATTAAACTAAATAAAGTATGAAATTTACTAATTATTAAATCCAGACGGTGGCCCCCAAAATTTTCCCTATAGTATGTATACATTTATGCTGCTTTGTTGGGTAATGAATTGTTTTCTATCCTATAACCACTTTCCCCACAGATAAAACATCACTAATATTTTGCTATTCTATCATAGACACTATTGAACTGCATTCTCTCAATCCAGCAGTTCAAACCACACATACCATGTACACAAGGGTGAATCATCCTGATTCTCGTTAAGAGTCAAGAAAGAAGTTCCATTTGAACAACTTCTTCCTAAGAGCTGCTATTTTCCTGAGGTGATGCTTCCATGAATACTATAATCTTGACCTCTTCAAGGTTAGGATCAAGCATTACTTATGTTATCTGTACTTAATTCCATCTTTTATATACAACAATATCATTTAGTAAACATTTATGTTGAGTTGCACTTGGACCTTGTATTGGGTTGGCTGATTTTAGTTAGCAGCATGTCAACCTCTATGGATTATTCAATGTTGAAATCTGAATATTTTTAACATAATTTTAAAGCTTCAACTGCATATAAAACATACTGTTAGTCATTTTGCTATAAAATGTATCATTGGTAATTCTACAGTAAAATGCATTGCTGTTTTTTTTTAAATCTATTGTTTGTAATTTTACTACAAATACCTATTGTTGGTAATTTTTTTTATATAAATATGTATTGCTGACATCTTCATAAAAATGTATATTCATACTGTTTTGTTTTCATTTTGGGGTTCAGTATTTGCCCATAGCTGGGACCCAAACAGGTACTACCACACCGGAAAAGATGGAACTGGGAAAAACTGCAACTAAGAGGTGAGCCCACACTCCTCAAAACATCTAACTGCCCAATCAGAGTCCTTGCTGCTGAATGTAGTTTAGCATCATATCCAGGACTCATGTATTGGCTGAACACTTAGTGAAAAAAGTCAACAGAAAACAATTTTTATTATATTCCCTTACCTCCATAAAAGAAAAATATAAGTTGCATTTGAATTTATTATTACAAAAAGAAATTAAAGTCCCATGAAATAAAAAATAATTTTTATTTCCTCAAATGCTTAACAAAACAGTCCTTTATTAATACTTGAATAATGCAGCATAAAATATAAAATGTTGTGATTGTAACTGCAAAATATAACATGTCTCTTTCATTGAATCACACATTTATACATAGGGAGGAAATTCTCTTCAGAGAAATCAATGAGGATGAATCTATATTCAGTTTAAATATCTCGTGATATCATATTGAATAAAACACGTGCAAAAATCAATACCTTAAAGCAATCAACACCTTATTTCTCTGACAAATTGTTGAATAAGCAAGTCAAAAAAACAACAATAAAAGAATCAAGCTATATTAAAAGTTGATACTTTATTGAATTTGAAGAGTGTAATGTTCCTGTAAACATGACATTTTTTTTTCATCAGACACCATAATGAACAAATAAAGTATTTTGAAACTGAGTTTATTTAGTCACAGGTAACAAGGTTAAGTGGAAGAGATACTGGTGACAATCAGTCATCTTGTGACTAAAGTCAGGCTTCATTGTCAGCTTGGTGAACTAAATTATGCCTGACAGTGTTAAAGAAATCTAATATATGCAGGTACAAGAGATAATACATGAGTTATCTTAGATTTTTCTACTAGAAAAAGAGCAGTCATCTTGTCTTAAAGATGGCAAAGAATCTCACTTACATTTGGTTTCTATGTCATTTCAAATTGAAAGGAATACATTTACATCCAAATAAAATAGGAAGTGCAATAATTTTCTGTTTAAAGCATTTAACTCATTTACTTTCTTTAGAGTTTTTTTCAAGAAAAATAACCACTTAATTCTTTAAGACAAGTTTAATTCTTGAGGAAAATTTTAAAAAAATTATCTACTATGTGCCTTCAAGGTGTTGGCAATCATGACTCTCCACAATTTCCTGTTCTGTATAGCTCTTAATAAATTTTGTCTTTTTGTTATCACTCCTAAACCTTGTTAGCCATTCATTTACACAAGGTCCATTCTTCTTTTATGTTCTGCATCCCTTTAGGATGTAGGTGAGCATAGCTCTTCACAATTCCTGTCCTTTGTAGCTTTGAATAAATTTATCTCTTCTAAACCTTGTTCCAATAGCCATTTACCAAAGTTTGCTAAGTAGGTTATGCACTGTTTTCTGCTATTCCTCTTGCAACAATCTATCCTGTGCATATCAAATTTTCTAAGGTCTTTTTTCTCATTATGTGCCCTAAAGATTTCAACTATCTCTTCCTGATGTGAAGAATAAGTGTCCTTTTTGTTTCCATTTTCTCTAAAACTTTGTCGTTGCTCACATGTTTATTCCACGGTATTCTGAGCATCCTTCTGTAGAACCACATTTCTGTTGCTTCAAGTCTCCTCTTCATCTCTAAGGAGTTTGTCCATGATTCACTGTGATATAGGAAGACTGAGGTTACATAACAATTTGTTACTATTTTCTTTGTTTCAACTTAAATTTCCATTGTTCTTATCTTTGTTACTTTTAATGCATAGTTTCAAATACTCCATTCTTCATCAGATTACCTCCATTAATCTTCAGGTATTAGCCATATTATTTTGAGATCAACAAAACTGTTTGAGTTTCATTGCTAACTTTGCTTTCACTTTGTTTAATAATTTAATTTAAATTGCACAAAGTTAAGTAGTTTTGGGAAAAACATATTTATAAAATGTTTTTTACCAGATTTAGACAGTAATTACTTTAATAATGAGTCAGTTAATTTTGTTTCATATGAAATAAAAAGCCCCAAGACATTTTCCAACATTAAAATAGCTGCTAAATCTTTCATATTCAAAATTCAATAGATATATATACATATTTTAGTGTATGTAACACTTTTCTACAAATAGTCTGCTATATAGAAATACCCAATTATCTACTTCTGAGATGTATTTTGCTCTGGGGAAACTTGAATTTTGGACTCTTCCATGGGGATGGAGTTCCTCTGGGCAAATCTGGTATTTGATTACTACCAGCAGGGTAACCTGAATGAAAAAGTCTGGGTACTTAAGGATCCCAAGGCAACATCACTGATGATGTGTTCATAGTTATCTTACAGATGTATTTCTAAACAATTTTCTCTGTAAATAATTGAAACTTGAAAAGTAACCTTTGTCTAAATATACGTATTTATTAAAAACTAATTTCATTTATTACAATTGTTTTTATATATTTCATCGGGAAAATGCAGATGATTAATTACTATCTTGAATTTTACTTTTAGTTTAGTTTAACCAACTAATGCTGCCTAAAAAACTCAGTATTAAATATAGGGTGCAATAGATAAATTGTCATCTACATGACACAAAAATAAAAATGACACTGATATCACATTATAACATATATTTACCAAAGTTACCCAAAAATATCTTGAAATACAAATGAGTAAATTTATTCAATAAGATCACCACTGGCTGCAACCATAGCCTGCAGACAACTTTAGAATCTCCCATAGCTTTCTAGGATGGTCTCCCTGTTTAAGTTGGTGAATGCTACCATAATCCTTGCCTTCAGTTTATCTTTGATGTTACAAGGAGTTTTGTTGGTTTCTCACTCAACTGTGCCTCATATATAATAATCAAGGGGGTTGCAATCTGAGGAGTTAGGTGGCCAGATGTAACAGAGATGTAGTTGCAGAAATTTCCTGATAGCCATAACTTTGTTCTCCTGCTTGTGTGACATGGTGTAGAGTTCTGCTGCCAGACATAGGCTCTTCCAGTAGCCACCCTCTTGACCCAGAGTAGCCTTACCTCCCTGGCTATGAACCTGCTTGATTTGGAGGGATCATTTTCAATCATGACCTGGATCTCACCAACAAATTCAAGAGTTCTTTTTTATCAGAATGATCAGAGTGAGTTTTTCGAGCTGATGTACATTTGAAATCACCAAATCATCCAACTCTTTCCAAATTCTCTGCATTGTCCTTAGATTGACACCCAAACATTCTAAAATATTCATATTGAAGCTTTCAGCACATATGTCAAGCACTGCAGCATGCCATTTCCAAGTTTCTGGCTGAGTGAATTGCATCAGTGTGTTCTTTTTCTCACAGACAGTGCCTAACTGACCTTACTATACTGTGCAGATGACATAAAACAAACAACGCACATGCACAAAATTAAAAACATAATTTGGTGACAATTTACCCATTGTACATGAAAATCCGAGATTAATTATAGGCTTCTACCTATTAATCATTAATCCCTACATGAGCATTAATAAGTTAATATTAAAAAAGATATTGTACATAAATAAGAAAATGCAAAGTAACAATTCTTTTTATATTTTACAAGTACAATGCAATTATAAAACTATTTAAATTGGCTGATATTTTTTGCCTAAATGAGAAAACTGATAATTTTCTGCCTTCTGTCAGCATGGCTGTTGCTAACCTTCAGAAAAGAGACCTGTTTTGCGATCTAATCTTCTCTGCTGATAAGAATTGAAAAGACTATATTGAATCAATTGCTAAGGCAGCTGCTAAAACAGTTGGTTCACTGTGTTGTGTGAGACAATTTTTCTCTCCAGAACCTATCTTACATATCTTGAAGACAACCACTTGTCCATGCTTATAATATTGATGCCTCATATAGTCTGATGCATTACTATTTAGCTTGAGCTCCTTGATAAAATCCAAAGAAGAATCAGCAATATTATCAGTCCTAGTCTGACAGCTCAGACTCAGTCACTTTCCCATCACTATAAAGTTACCTCTTTGTGCATTTTTTTTTTTTTTGATACTTTCATGGTAATTGTTCAGGTAAGCTTTTTACTATGGTACCTAAACTTTTTGAATTTAAGTGCAATACTAGACTGGTGTTGAGATTTCATCAATTTTCCTTTGAGTTGGCTAGACGTAACCATAAGTTCTATGCTAACAGTTTCTTCTTTCCCACTTCTCACTTGTGGAACTCTCTTCTGGCTTCTTGCTTCCCTGGCAAGGTCTCATCATTTTACAGTTGCAATGGCTAGATGTAACCATAAGTTCTATGCTAATAGTTTCTTCTTTCACACTTCTCATTTGCAGAACTCTCTTCCAGCTTCTTTCTTCCCTGTCAAGGTTTCATAATTTTACAACTGAAATGGCAAGATGTAGCCATAAGTTCAATGCTAACAGTTTCTTCTTTCACACTTCTTACTTGTGGAACTCGCTTCTGGCTTCATGCTTTCCAGCCAACTTTAATATGCAAAAATTTAAAACTAATGTCAATTTCCATCTAGTGCTTTCCTGATTACTCTTTCCTCTTCCTGCTCATTATCAATGTTTCTGTTCCTAATTCTTTCACATTCTCTAACTTATTGTGTTTTAGTGACTTTACTGCCTTGCATGGCATGAACTCAATGCATATATATATATAACATTTCAGCATTGTCATTTTTTTTCAGTGATGGATTTCTGGGGTGATGAATATAGATAGGTGACATTTTTTTAAATTAGAAATCAAAATTTTGTTAATAGTTTTTTAAAATTCCTAACATGACTTCTCTTATCTGCTTTTGATCCAGAAGATATCAGAACAAAGAGGTTGAAATAATCATCCATATTTTCAGTTATTTATTCTGACTACATTAATGCATATTATTCTAGCAATTATTGTACACACTAGCAGGCTCTCAGGTAGGAGGGAGAGGTAATTCCTGAAATTTGTAGAATTATTGCAACATGTTTGCTAATGAAATCTTTATATATTTTATCATGAAAACAAAATTTCAAACATTGAATGGTGGAAAAATCAGTGAAAAAGTAAAGCAAAAAGTATGCAAAAGTAATAAAAAAACTTTTGTTATGGAATAAATCTTGCAACTTCAAAAAACAGGAGTTGATACCTGTACATTAAAAATGAGTGAAGCATTGAAGAGTTGTAAATGGTTAGAACAAAAATAATTTACATACATGGTAGAAATTTGAAATATTTTCAAAATATCTCATGAAAGTAAGAGTTGCAAAAAATAGCCAAGACTATATTAAACCTGATGAATAGACTAGATTCATCAGATCTAATTGAAACCTTAAAAGTCTCTCAAACACAGAAAGAAATAACATCACCTTTCTGTCAAGTCACAGACACTTTATGGTTAAAACTAAAATCAATATATGTAAAATTAGACTTTTAAATTCCATCATAATTTTGGGGGACTTAAGGATAAAACAAAACCATATTAAACAGAAGTAAACAAAAGCCACCTGTATAGATAACCCAAGTGTTTCCAATGTTTTGCTAATATATATGTCAGCTATGAAACATTTCTGTGCACTCACATTTACTAGGGCAGCTAACAAATTCCAATTGTAAAAGAATAACAGAAAAACATTATTAAAGAGAGAGAATGATAAATAAACAAGAATTAATGAAAGAGAATATACTGATTGACTACCTGAAATTTTTGAAGATCAAAAGTAACTAGTAAGCAACAAGGTGGTAGAGAGTTCCACAAGTAAAAAATGCAATAGAGAAAACTGTTTGTATATAACCTATGGTTACATCTCCCCATTTCAAGTGTAAAATATGATACGAGTATGATTAAATTCATAAACTCCCTGTACCAAAGAGAAATGCTCATGAAAAAAATTACCATGAAAAGAATATATTTCTAGAATAAGCATAGGGAAGCAATGTTATAAAAAATGGGAAAAAGCTTATACACCACGTCAGGACTAATAACATTGCAGATTCTTTTTTGAATTTTATCAAGAATCTCTAGATATATAGCAAAAGTACCAGACCAGATTTGGCAGAAATATTCAAAGCATGAATGTATAGTAGACGTATGCCATATATACTCATGTATAACTCAATTTAACGTCCTGTGCAACACCTGTGTTTTTTTTGCTATAATTTTTACCCCTCTAGAAGAAAATTACCTGTGTAAACTGCAACTGGTCACAAAAATGCCTGATTTTAACCTCTTCAAAAGAATTACCTGTGTATATTGCAACTCCCTATCCTTAATAACATATCAAAGTATTTGTATTTTATCAAGAATCTCTGAACATATAATAGAAGCAAGAAACCAGATGTGTCAGCAATAAAGTGTGCATGAATGGTAGACTTATAAACATCTAAGTGAGGAAAATAGTCTAGTGCAACAAAGTAAATCAACTTCTCTAGCAGCAGAACTACCAAATGATTCATTTTATGTCATTGGAAAATGTTATCCTGATATGTCATAAGGTGTCACTCACTCTTCAGGTGGTTAGCATTAGTCATGCAGATAGAATGATGATTAAATAATAATATTTAGAAATAAATAGCAAAAGTATGCTCGTAAAAGTATGCTTACGGCATATCACGTTGAATACACCGGTTCTTGTTTGATCACCAAAGTTAAGCAATGTGAGCCTGGTCAGTACTTAGATGGGTGACCACTTGGGAAGTCCAGGCACTGTAAGTGTTCAGTGATGGATGTGCATTGTGGATGTCAGCTTGGAAAGAGAAATCGGTGAGCCGAGTTTGAATTCCAGTTAAGTACCCTGCATTCACTTAAGCACTGGTACCCTTGGGAAAGGTATTAATCCGTCACTTCCTTCCAGTTATGGGTCAAATAATGGGATGGGGCCTGGAGGCAACCCATCCAGTGTTGGTGTCACAATAAAAACACCCTTGGTAGCTCTGGTGAAGCATCAAGTATTCAGCTATTTGACAAGATTATGAATTTCGCTATAAACTGCGCCAGGGTTCCAAATGCACAGGGAGTACTGGAGAGGTGTAGTGAGTTCTATCTCAGCTAAGGCTGCAGGACAACAACAGATGCCAGTAATAATCCAAATATCTCATCTACTTGCTGTTTAAAAAGACAATGCAGTTTCTCTCATATCTTTATTCCTAACTTCTTAGCGGATAGAATAATGAACAAATTACAGCTTATTCTCCTGAAAAAACTCTCTTAATAGTAAAATTTTATAAATTTAGACCAAAAGTAATGCTGTCTCTTTGGTCAATGAATGAATGTTTCATTATTACTAAATGACACAAGTTTACCTCAAAACTCAAGTGGACCCCACATATACCATCCATTGCTAAAGAGGCTTGAAAAATGGTCAGTTCCTTATAATGCTCCATAATGCTAATTCTACATTCAATGATCTACAAGTACCAGGTCAAATCATATGGAGTATTGTTACTATATCTGGACTGGAGATGCACAATCTTCAGATTCCAGCATTGATAGAATACCCTATAGTCTACCTTATAGTCTCTTTTCTTACAGACGCAACCTCACAAACCTGTCACTGGCAAATATTCAGGTCACACCTATTCTTTAGTATCACCAGCTTAATAATTTTAAGTCAAGACCCACCTTGCTACATTCACAGGTTTGAATCAACCTCCTTCCCCATGTATTCCTTTGGTAAGAAATATGTTTCATTCAGAACGCTTCTTCCCAAGAACTACTACTTTATGGAACAGAACCTTGCAGAGATGCTTTAGAAAAATACTACAATCTTTAGCACTTCAAGTATTGAGTCAATTTTTATCTGCTGTATCCTAATAATATTAATTTTTTACTTCTTCCTTTTGCATTCATAACACAAATCATTCAGTAACCTGCTACCATGAGTGGCTCTTGAGCTTTGTATTCAGAGATGAAGCAAAATGACAATGTGATCTTGAAGGAACTAAAAATATTTAGACAATTTCCAACCAGAACAAATACTGATGCTCAAAAAGAGTGATGCAATATTTAATTGAGACAATTTAACTGAATTTAAATAATTAAAAAATATCAGTTTAACATTTAATTTTTAATCTACTGAGGCTTGTTCTAAAGTTTAGAAGAGAAAAGCGAAAAGCTTTTATAAAGTTCTCCAATGAGTTATGTCTGTTCAAAAATTTCCCTTGAAGAAAAGAAATTCTAAATGATCAAGTGAAGTTAAGTGGACCTTGTTAGAAATTCTTTGTTCCAACATGACATTCTCTACAAATCTATGTATGGAGAAACAAAGAGATACAGGCTGGAAACTTTTATTTCTGTTTTGGCAAATGAAGTGGAGGAAAACATGCATAGAAGTAAGTTTTGTCTTTTGGCATAAATCAGCTAGAATTTGGCAGCCACTTTTGCTTTGTGTCTGCAAATAAAATTTATTTTCGTCTTAATCCAGAACCAGGGGCCAAACCAGAGAGAGAGAATTGAAAAAAAGAGAAAGAGAAAATAATTGCTAAATGTTTGTTTATCTCATTTGTTAGACTCTATGATTAGTTTACAATGCTTGAAATTGACTATTCAAATGTCCACATTGTTTACAAATGAAGAATTTGTAATCAATGGAAAATGTTTGCATTTTCTGAATTCATGTCTTTACAGGAAGGTTACCAAGTTAGTTTCAAGAACCAATTGTACTCTTTTTATCATAACAATTATACTTTCAGCATAAAAATCTTTCCACTATTATCAGTCAGTTAAGTGCCACACATGATACACACTTGGGCGATCATGTCTCGAAAGAGACATGACTGACTGGGCAGAAAATTTTCTCGCAGTAGGTTGCCATTGCTTTTTGCGGTAGACTGGTTACCAGCCAAGGCTATAGAACCGAATCTGTCCTGTTATTTAACCCATAACTGGAGGGAAGAGATGGATTAATACCTTTGCCAAGGGTATTTGTGTCTAAGTGATTCCAAGGAATTCAACTAAAATTTGAACTTGGCTTCCCGATTTGTCATTCCGAGTCGATATCCACTGCATTACAACACACATCCACACATGCATTATTGTAAGTATCATTAATTCCAAGGCTCATGACAATGAGGATTGCATGCCTTTCCTATTTTTTTCTTCATTCCCGCACTTTTATTGTTTTTTTGCCATAATTAAGTTTTCTTTTCATCATAATCTTTCACACGCAGTAATCCTTTGCATCTTAGTAGCTTTATTGTCTTGCTTTGTGTGGAATAATTAAAAAGCATTTTTCTTAAATTGCTGTATTTCCATATATTACTTTTTCTTTTAATTTGGAGTTTGGCCGTTTGCTTTCCAGTCAATTTTGACCTTCAAAAATTTAAATGCAATATCAATCATTATCGTCTGTCTTGTTAATTCTTGCTTTCTTATTCTTCTCTCTTTTTAATAGTGTTCTTTTTTTTTCTCATAATCTTTCACACTAAGTAACCCCTTGCATTTTAGTCTGACTTGGGGTGAAACAATTAAGAAAGACTGACAATCAAAGTTGACTAGAAAACAAGAAGTCAGAAGAGAATCCTGCAAGCGAAAATTGTGAGAGAAGAAACGTTCCTGCAAGCAATAAGGTGTGAGAGATGAGACCTTGCCACCAATCTACTATTGCACTCAAATTCATAAAGTTTAGGTACCACAGAGGAAAGTTCATCAGAACATTTACCATGAAAATACTTATAGAAAACGACCAGGAAAACTACATTATGATGGTGGGAAAAGGACTGAAGCTGAGATGACAGGTCAGGATGAATAACATTACAGATTCTTCTTTAGATTTAATCAAGAATCTCTAAATATATCACAAAAGCAGCAGACTAGATTTGGCAGCAATATTCAATGCATGCATGAATGGTAGACTTATGCCTTATATACTTTTGTATAACCTGACTTTATGAAACACCTGAATTTTCTGCTTTGATTTTTAACCCTCCAGAAAAAAATTTATCTGCTAATATGACAACCAGCCACTAAAAATGCATGAATATTAACCTTTAAAAAAAAATCACCTATGTATCGTGTGACACCTTATTTTTGTGTAAAAAATGATAATAAAACTCACACTATATTCGAGTGCATATAGTAAATTTTTAAGACAGATTCTGGAGATTAAAATTGTCTAGCATGACATAGTAAAACAACTTTCTTAACAGCAGACCTCGTAATTTATTCAGTCTAATTGTTTTCACTTCATGTCAGCAGAAAACTTACATTCTTCTCGTTATCTCCATCATTCCTTTCAGACTTTGTCCATGGTTTTAAATGTCATACAAATGCATGATATTTTCATCTCTGTAAAAAGAATAAGAATTGCACAAATATTTCCCACTGCATCCTCTCTGTTATTTTACTTTTTCCCTCCCTTGTTTTAATATTTAATATTTGAATTTCTGGAATGAGGACTTTACACTATTTATATCTAGACGATTGTCTTCTTTGTTGTTGTTATCACAATATTTTGGCCCTTGTGCTCTCCAGCCTTCATCAAGTATATATTTATCCAAGGAAATTTAATTGATTGTAATTTTTATATATTTCCATTCCTAACCTGTGTTTTAATCTTACATTCATTACCTCTTATCATTTTTTAATGTTCATTTATCAACCTGTTGTTATCTTTTTTTCTCTTAATCATTTCACACCAAGCAAGGCTATAAAGCCATTAGGATGCAAAGGGTTACTGAGTGATAGAGAATATGCGAAAAACTATCATTAAGGCGAGAGGATAATTAAAGTGCAGGAATTAAAAAGAAAGAAGATAATGATTGACATTGAATTAAAATTTTTGATGAACTATGTTGACTGGGAAGCAAGAAGCTAGAAGAAATTTCTAGAAGCAAGAAGTGCAAGAGAAGAAACTTTGAACATTCAACTTACAGTTACATTTAGCTATTTCAACAGTAAAATGATTAATTTTTTGCCACCAACCTAGTATTCTGTATTATCTATTTAACAGGATTAGATAGGATCATCTATTGTCCAGTTCACACTCCTCCTTGTTTTTTGAACAGGAGTAGAAGTTTATTCTTTGTTCTCTGTTTAGGATTTGGTTTCCACTTTTGTCCAAAGTTTTCTCAATCTGTTTTACTTTCAGAAGCCCATTTAGAGGCATTATTGTCTTGACCGAATAGATTAAAAAACAAAAAAAACAAAACAAAAAAAAACACATATTCATTTTTCCTTTTTCTCTACCTTTCTTACCTCTTCTCTTTTCACTTTCTTTATTTCACTGATTCAAAGTCAGAAGAACTTGTGAACAGTCAGATATGACACTCTGCTTTATGAGAGAACAGTGGCATTCATAATAAGAGGCAAAATAAATGTATAAATCAGCAGTAATAACAGTAATAGTATTTATACTGAAAGATTCCCACAATTTTATTATCATCAATATAAATTTTTATCTATATGATTTTATTAGCATTTTTTTTTTAATCATTTCATCCCAAGCAAGGCATTCCACTGCCACTACTGCGCATGGGGCTACATAGGGGAAGGTAAAGAAAAGGAGTGGTTAGACATAGGGAATGTCAGGAGGAAGGTGACAGATGAGTAAGGATACCGAGGATGAGGGTTGGGCAGATGGGAAGAGTGTTTGATAGAATGGGAGCAGGTTAGTGTGTTAGGAGGTGTCTATTGACCTTACATTTAAACTCCTGGAGATTGTAGCCGTTGGGGAAGCAATCATTTGGAAGGGAATTCCACAGTCGGGAAGTGCGAGGAAAGAAACTGTTGGAGTAGAAGTTGCAGTTGCATTTTATCGGTTTCACTGTAAAAGGGTGGGATCTAGTTGCAAATCTAGTATCTCGTTCAAATTCGTATTTAGGGGGTACCAGTGATCTAAGTTCATCGGAGCAGAAGCCGTGAAAGTATTTATAGAAGAGACACAGGGAAGCCACGTCGCACCGGTGGGAGAGAGACAGCAGGCGGTCTGCCAAGTTGGTATCTATCACATTACAGACCCTCCTCTGAACCTTATCGAGAAGCCCGAGGAGAATAGCAGGGGCACCCGACCAGATATGGCAGCAGTATTCAATGCACGGGCGGATGGTAGATTTATATATGTGCAGGATAGATTTAGACGGAAAAAAACTTCCGGGCCCTACACAGAGAACTGACTTTCATAGCAGCGGATTTAGCAATGGATTCGATATAGTCATTCCATTTGAGGTCCGCTGAAAGTGTGAGACCAAGGAGGCATAGTGTTTTACTCTCTGGGAGGCAAGCCTGGTTCATGCTAATGGGAGGTAGGTGAGATTGTCGATGATGGTTAATTGACAGTAGCTTTGTTTTAGAAGCATTAAAATTTACTAGCCATTTCTTACCCCAGTCCACTATGGATTGGAGGTCTTTTTCAATCTCAGCTGCGAGGTTAGCTTTGACGCCTACACCAGATTTTTGTAGGAGGCAAGAGTAAACTGTGGTGTCATCGGCGTACAAACCTACTTGGGCTTTTATGGAATCAGGGAGATCATTAATGTATATCAGGAAGAGTGTAGGACCTAAGATGGAGCCTTGGGGGACACCTGCGTTTGTATGGTAGTTCTGGGAGGCATGTCCATTTAATACCACCTTCATTGTGCGGTTAGAGAGGAATGACTGGATTAGTTGAAACAAATGTCCGGTTATACCATAGCTCCGCAGTTTACATAGAAGGCCAGCATGCCAAACTCTGTCGAACACCTTAGATATATCCAATGCAACGGTTCGGGCTTCGCCATTCCTTGTCGAGTGCCTGGTATATGTACTCAGTGATGGTCGTTAGCATATCAGCAGTAGACCTGGTGAAGCGGAAACCATATTGCTTGTCCGAGAGGAGCCTGTGTGCTGTGAGATGCTGAACCACCTCGGCGTTGATAATGGCTTTGAACACTTTGCCAAAGTTTGGAAGAAGGCTGATAGGGCAGTAATTTGCAGGGTCAGAGGGTTCTCCAGTGTTTTTAAATATAGGAACTACAGAGGAAGATTTCCAACAGGCAGGAAGCAGATAGGCAGAGGTTGTAGAGCTTAGAAAGGACAGAGGAGAGTTCAGGGGCACATTTCTTTAAGACTATGGTTGGGATTCCGTCACCACCGCTCGCTTTGTGAGGGTCAAGTTTTAAGATTATCTTAGAGACAAGCGAAGGTGTAATGTGGTCATCATTCAGTTGTGCTTCGGTTCTAGGTGAGAAGTCGGGTGTAAAAACTCCAGATGAGTCCAGACTCGCATTGTTCGAGAATCTGCGGGCAAAGCGTTCAGCCTTATCTGCTGGGGAGGTGAGGACCTCAAATTTGTTGATTAGCCGGGGTATTGTGGACTTGCTCTTGTTAAGTACTCTTTACAGAGTTGCCAGTAATCTTTAGAGCCGAATTTAGAGCATGCTATGTGTTGCTTCATTCTGGCAGCAAACAACATCTTAGCTTCGTTAAGTATCCTTTTACATTTATTACGAGCTGAAGTGAAAAGGCGCCTGTTTTGGTCCGATGCGTAGTTACAATAGAGTCGGAAGAAATGATTCCGGTGGGCAATGGCAGCTGAGCAAGCGGGTGAGAACCATGGAGACGAATGAGATTTAAGCTGGAACTTCCTAGCAGGGATGAAGGCATCGATGCCAGCCTTAACCCAGGAGGAGACCTCGGATGCACATTCTTCGATGGGAAGACTAAAAACGTTGTTCCAAGAGATGTCACAGAGGAAGTCTCGGAACGAATCCCAGTCTGCTCTTTGATAGCAGTAAGATATTCTACTTGTCTGGGTTTAATGGGTCGGGCGGGAGTGGAGTGAAATATTGACGGACACTACAGTGTGGTCAGAGTTTCCAAGTGGGCAGAGTTGTCTGGGAGTGCAAGAATCTTGAATGGAAGTGAAGCAGAGGTCTAGAAGTGTGTCCCTTCCGTTAGGGTTGTCAGAGAAACACGTGGGGAAGTCCACTTCTTGCGTAAGGGATTGGGTGATTGAAAAGTTTATGGTGTGGACACCAGCAGTGTCGGTGACAGCGTTCTCCAGCCACTTGGTGTGGTGGGCGTTAAAGTGACCAAACACGAATACATGGGCAGAGGGATGGGAAGAAATGGCTTTGTCGATATTGTCAGAAATGATGTCAAGTAATGAACAGGAGAGCAGTAGAGAAAGAAGAGATAGCTAATCGAGCTGAGAAGTGAGAGGCGGAAGCACATGAAAGAATGATCTGGGGATTCAAAAGATGACACCCTAGATAAGGGAAGGTGTTCGCTGACATAGACACCAAGCCCATGCATATGAACATTGGAGTCCTTCCTGAAGAGGGGGAGGGAGCCAGGAATGTAGAACTCAGATGAGGGGATAGAAGGGTTAAGATTAGTTTCACATAGGGTGAATATATCAGGTGAGTTATTATGGAGGAATGAATCTACGCTGAGGAAGTTGGTGAGGATGCCGCGTATGTTAGTGAAAGAGATGCAGACAGGTATGCATAGATCTAAAATGTTATCTTTAATTTTATTAACATAGATATATAATTTTTGCTACATAAATTTTTATCTGATTTTGTAAGCATAATTTTAAAATGTTCATCTGTGTATCTTTATTAGCATAAATATAATATTTTTAATTATATAAATTTTTATCTTTATTATTTTATTAGTCTATATTTCTGAAATGAGGTATTTTAATTATTTACATTGTTCAGACTGTTATCATCACCTTGGTTGATATTCACAATGTTTCGGCTGTTGTACACTCCGACTTTCTTCAGGTGATTGGAATTTTGAACTGAATCTTTTATTTCAATCACTCGAGTAGATTGTTCTCATTCCATGTGTCATGCCACTCAAGGACCCATGGCCCGGTGGATAAAAGTGTTGGTTGGATCCATTGACCTAACCCAGAGAGTTATGAGTTCAATACCTGGCTACAGCAGTGATGAACAAAAATCTTAGAGAATTGAGTAAAAATAGAGATAACTAAGACATCCAGAAGTAGCATGACTTATGGAATGAGAACAATCTACTCAAGTGATTGAAATAAAAGGTTCAGTTCAAAATTCCAATCATCTGAGGATGGTTGAAATGTACCATGGCCAAAATATTCATATCAGGTAAAATTCATATCAGGTCATTTTATAATTAAATGCAACCTACTGTTTTTGATAAAATATGTTGCAATATTTGATAATTTTTCTTTTCACTTTACTTACATATGAACAATTGCAAAATTCACATGTCCCTTGTCGAATTCCCTTTCAATAAATTTGCCACTCAGTATCATTTTCTTTTAATTCCCTCACGTCTTGCTTCAGTTGGAAATACTGTTAACATATATTAAACACCAATATATAGCAATTGTATATTTGTCAAAGCACCCCAATTTGTTGGATATTGCCTCAGAACAACAAATCAGGGTTCTGAGTTCAAATTTCAGTTGAATTCCTTGCATTCACTTACACACAGATAATCTGTCTCTTCCCTCCTGTTATGGGTTAAATAATAAAACAGATTGGGTTCTATAGCCTTGGTCGGCAACCAGTCTACTGCAGAAAGCAATGGCAACCTACTGCAGGATAATTTTCTGCTCAGTCAGTCATATCTCTTTTGAGACATGATTACCCAAAGCATGAATCACGTATGGCACTTAACTGACTGAATTGAGAAAAATGCATTGATAAATATTCATAGTCACAAAAAGGAAGGAAATGGACTAATTTAATTTCATCTTGTGAAGAGCAAAAAAGTAGAATATGGATTTTAACAGTATCTATCTAAAAACATTTAACATAGATTATCTTTCAGAAATCAATATTCATTAATGAATGATATTAGTGATTATATATATATACAGAGTTATTTAAAAAGAAAGATCAGATTTTGAAAATTAAATAAAAACAAATGCTAAAAGACAGAATCATATTCAACATATTACTTGGTAGGTAATCGTTCAAAGTTATTAAAATAAATTAATTTTTTTCAGTCTTGTTTAAATGCTTCTTCTTCTTGTTTTTTGTCAGATTTTGTGCAAATTTAATTTGTTTTAATTTGTGAAAAAGTGGATCTTGTTCATTGTCTGTGGCTTCTGAGGTCACCAGATCTTATCCCATATAAAAGAAACAATGTTTATTCCACCTATTCTTGCTACTCTTGAAGCTTTGAGAAGTTGATCTGTTAAAGCTGTAAAGTCAACATCCATAGATCAATTGATTCAAGTGTGGCAAGAGGTGGAAAATCATTTCCATGTTTGTCGTGCAACACATGGTCGTCATATTGAGTGTATACAAGTTGAACAACCTTAAAATAAGAAACTTTGAAACTTTTCCTATCCAGTAATGTGCTGGAATGTATTTCTGTCTCTCAGCCTTTGTTTTATTAAATTTTTGAAATCTGCTCTTTCTTTTTAAACAAATCTCTCTCTCTCTCTATATATATATATATATTTATATCTAAGAATTATAGCCTTTGTTTTATTAAATTTTTGAAATTTGTTCTTTCTTTTTAAACAAATCTCTCTCTCTCCCTTTCTCTGTGTCTCTGTCTCTGTCTCTGTCTCTCTCTCTCTCTATATATATATATATATAAGAATTATAGACTTTGTTCTATTAGATTTTTGAAATCTGTTCTTTCTTTTTAAATAACTCTCACTCTCTCTGTCCGTCTGTCTCTGTATATATATTTATATATATGAAATATAGCCTTTTTCAAAATATACTCTTTCTTTTTTAATAATACTTTATATATATCTGTATGAATAATAAAAATATAGTTTTATGGTTTGCTATATTATGGGTAAAAGTGCACAATATCAGAGATAGAGTGTATGTAAATATAAAAGTGGACACTGAAGCTAACATTGGGCGATGACAGTCTGTTTCATGCTTCAACACAATTTTCAAGCTTCAAGATGATAGGGGAGAGGAGATATCAGTTGCCAGTGCCTGATTATCAACCTATCGCTCCTTCATTCATATATATATATATATATATGAACTTTTAATGGTTTAACATTTTTTAATGGATACTCGTATTTGAGTGGAAAGTCTGTTTATTATTATTATTATATATATATATGTAGTTTAACATTACATTATAATTTCCACTGGCCTTAATTGTTTGAGAAATTGTTTGGAAAATATCTATCTTCCAGCAGGAATCAAACCTGCTTTCTTCCAACACAAGGGAGATGCCATCTTTAGATATTGTCTACTATGAAATATTTTGTGATCAATTGCTAAGACATGTCTGATCATTTCAAATGTCCAGTTTCCAAAATAATATCAAAGCTGCAGACAAAGGGAAGTTTAAGAACCACACAGACACCACATTGATTCTTGATAATGACTGCAAAAGTCAAAAGAACTTGAATAAAAATAACAAAATATGAACTTGGGACAATTTATCCACAACTTCAAGGACAATATTCAACACCTTATCTGAAAATTGAAAAAATACAATAAAAAATTAAACATACAGAGCATATCATTTTTTTAAAAATTTCAACTTGTTTGGATGCATACTCACTGGCTAAATATACATTATAAATATATATATATATATTATGTACAGGATGATCACATTAGACACAGTGAAGTTCTGACGAAGTGCAGCATGACAGGTATTGAAACAGGTAGCAGGACATATTTCTCGTATGAGTGATAGCAGACCTCAAAAACTTCTCTTTGGCCAGCTTCTAATAAGTAGGTCAATTGGAAGGCCACTTTTGCATTTCAAAGACAATCTGAAGTGATGCAGCATCCCCTTTTCTTCCTGGGAAAACAAAGCATCAGAATGGGGGAGCCTATCCTGTTTCTTGTCTATACAAATGTTTTGAGCAAGGCTATCAGGACCATCAGGAGCAATTGTGTAAAAATTAAAGCAAGTTGACAGCATGCTGCTCCTCTCAATGATAGCCTTTTACCTGCCACTGTTGTTTTGTTGTATGGAGTAAAGTGGCTTTGCTGTCCACTTGTGGAAACATTTCACAACTAATCCGCAACCATTTGTGCAAAACAGCTCAAACATATATTGTCAGTTTATTTGTTTATCTAATACCAATGAAATTTTGGAGATGAAATTTGAAACTACTGATACTTAGATAGATGTGGAAGTTTCTTAATCCAAACATACACACACATTTATATGTGAGTTGGGATGATGCTTAGATTGTTGTTTTTTTTAGTGGTTTACTGATAAAAAGATATTTTGACAAGCAGATTTTTGTAATAATATGCTTGATATCATGCTAGAGAGAAATAGCATTAATAGGATTAATGTGGAGACATTTGTCACTTAATTGAGCAGAATCATGTGGACTTCGAAGTTTCGTGAAGGCACTCTATATATATGTATGTATAAATATATATATGTAACATTACTTAACTGCCTGATGATGGTTCCCTAGCACCAGTAACAAGAGAAAATATTGACATAAAAACAGAACAGATGAAATAAAACAAAAATATAGTTATGAAAGGATACATAAAAAAATCTATAATAATATAATACAAAATATGGAATTATATCAAGGAAGGATAGATTTTTTTTTTAAGGCAGGTTTTTCAATTAAGTAATGAGTCAATATCTTTCCCTGGGGAAATATTTGAATGGATAGTCAATTCAGAATGTATTGACAAACAATAAATCACACACACACACATATTTGTACGCATAATAATATGTATAAATGAAAGATGTTAACTGGCTAATTGTCTCTCTATCTACTTATCTCTCTCTGTATGTGTGTACATATGTATTTACATATAATATATATATCTTCATGCATCTTTGCAAAAATCACTATCACAATGAGTACAGTTGTAATAAGTTTTTTTTGTAATTCATCCTTAAGGATGATCTTGGGAGAAATTAAAAAATATGGCATCATCCTTGATAAATTTTAACTTCACATCAAAAAGATAATTAGAGAACGAGAAAGAATGATTATAAAAACAGGCAACATATATTTATACGAGTGGACCAGTGCCATAAAAAATGAAGACAAAATATTTATATTGATATACTGTCTAAAATGATGGCAACATATATTTTGATATACCTACTATTGACTATCTTACATTAACACAAAAAAAAAATAAACAAAATAATCTAAACCTCTTAGTGTAACAGGAGAAGAATGTATTATACACAAGAAGTGTCAAAACAAAATAGCTAATTTTGTAGTTATATTATAACATATTCATGTTTTAATTTATATATATATATATATATATATATATATATATATATATATATAACTATCGCCCTATCAGTCTTCTACTGATATTCGGAAAAGTGTTCGAAGTGGCTTGTCAACTTCAATGCATCCAAGACCAAGCTGTTGTCTGTCAACCATCACAGGCAACCTCTCCTGCCTCCCATAAGCATGGACCAAGCGATTCTCCCTGAGTGCAATACACTGCACCTCCTCAGCCTTACCCTCCCTTCTGATCTCAAATGGAACCGCTACATCGAATCCATAGCTAAATCCACTGCTAAGAAGGTTGGGTCACTGTGTCAATCCAGGACGTTCTTTCTGCCGGAATCCATCCTGCATATATATAAGTCTACCATTCGACCCTGCATGGAGTACTGCTGCCATTTATGGTCAGGCACCCCTGCCGCTCACCTCAGTGTTCTCGACAGGCTCCAAAGGAGAGTTAGTAACGTGATAGGTGCTGACTTGGCGGCTCGACTACAGCCACTTCCCCACCGATGAGATGTGGCCTCCCTTTGTCTGTTCTATAAGTACTTTCATGGCTTCTGCTCAGATGAACTTAAATCACTGGTGCCTCCTCAACAGGTGCTTACTCGTGCAACCAGAATGGCAACTGGGTCCCACCCATTCACAGTTAGGTTAGCCAAATGCAGACGACAATTCTACTCCTGCAGCTTCTTCTCTCGCACTTCTCGCCTGTGGAACTCGCCCCCATATTCTTGCTTTCCTGATGGCTACAACCTCCAGAAATTTAAATGCAATGTCAATACTCATCTACTAACCACCTGACACTAGCCCTTCCCCAACCCCGTATATCCTTCTCTTTCTCTCCCCCCTTGCAACTGTCATCACACCTGCATTTTCATCTTTCTATTGCTTCTTCCTAATTTGTTTGTAATCCTCTTCTCCCTCCTCTAATTAATTTTCTTTCAGTTATGTAGCCCCCCCCCCACACACACACACATCAGTGGCATTTATGCCTTGCCCGGGGTGAAATGATAAAAAAAAAAATATAATTCTATTCAATGACATAATTATTGCAATGAAATAAAAGAATAAAGCACTGCTAAAGAACAAACATGTGGTAAAGTTTAATAATTGGTAGTAAAGAGAATAAACTGAGCTGAAACTGCCTCACTATTGTCTCGCTAATGGACTGAGCTGACTCTGCCTCGCTATTCTCTCCTTCTCTCCATGAGTGTGACAGGAGGAATATATATATATATAAAACACACAAATACACAACAGCCTTTATTGCAATATAGAGGATTATTTAATGAAATATGTTTAAATAAAGATATACTGCATGAATATAAACATGTTTTTATATATATATCAAGTGCCTTGAGAAGTTAGTGCTTCACAGGATGAAGAGGGTGGCTACTGGAAGACCTTATGTTTGACAATAGGACTCTGCACCATGTCACACAAGCAGGAAAACCCAGTCATGGCTGTCAGAATATTTCTGCAACCATAACACCCTTTACATCTGGCCACCTAACTTCCTAGACTGTATTATTATGTGTGGGGTGCAGTTGAAGACTCCTTATAACATGAAAGATTAACTAAAAGCAAGGATTATGGCAGCATTCACCAACTTCAACAAGGAGACAGTCCAGAAGAGATGCCGAAGATTCTGAAGTTGTCTGGATGGCATGTTTAAAGCCAATGGTGATTTTATTGAAATACATTTCCTCTTTAGTATTTCAGGATATTTTTGTGTAATTTTGTTAAGATATTCATTAAAATGAGATATGAGTTATTTTCATTTTTGTGTAATTTTGTTGACAATTTGTCCACACATCCTATATATATATATATATATATATATATATATATATATATATGTGTGTGTGTGTGTGTGTATGTAATCATATATAATTAATGTATATTTAGGTAGCAAGCTTTTTTTTTCAAACATATTTCATTAATTACTGGCAAGTAGATTTTTAAGTTTTTTGGAGTTAAGAAATATAAAAAAAACTTAATAAAATTAATTGATTTTCCTTGTCAGCTCTATTTAATGAAAGATGTTTGAGTATATATATATATATGTTTAATTACTTCGTTTTGGTCATAATAAAATTATTAGACCAGTACACAGTAGTATTAAAAAGTGTTCAGTAGAATTGTAGAACTTTTGAATATTCTTCATTTGTAAATGAGTTATTATGCAATCTAGGTTTCTACCATGTGATGTCTTCAGGTGATTAGTAATTACTAATTTTATCATTTTTTTTTTGTTTTTGTTAAGAATGCTCACATAATGGGGAATTTTTGAACATGCAATTTTTAAAAATCACAAGAAATTATAACGTTTTTATCTATGGTTGTATAAACCTAATAGGTATTTTATAGTTACGTAATAACTTGTTTACAAATGAAGAATATATATATATATATATATATATATATATGTATATATAATATATAGTGGGCATTGAAGTTCACTTCCAGGCTGCTGCAATAACTTTCAGACTAATATGAAATAATCATATCAGTTGCATTTTTTGCTTGAATATATACAGGTCAAGAAATCAGAATGCTGAGTTTGAGTTTATTGTATTCACAGATGCACAAATATCCTTGGGAAAGGTATTAATCTGCCTTTTTTTTCCCTCCAGTTATAGGTTACATTCTTTAGTGTTAATTTTATTATTAGTTGTTATTATTACATTTACTTGTGTTGATGTGTGCATTGATGTTACTTTGTTTATTATTAAATTCGTTTATTTCCCTATTTATTGGACTGGATTTATTTATATTACTTAATTTTGTTTATAATTTTATTTATTAAATTTTTTCATTTTTTGTTTATTTTTGTTCCTTTTCAATTTTCAAGTAACCTATTAAAAACTGATATTGTGCCTTCATTTTGTGATAAATTCTGATCTTTTGCTTAGTCGTTTGTGTTGGTCTAATAAGAACTGTTTTCTCTTCCAGAAAGAGTTTATGGTTTTAGGCTGATGCTGTTTTCCTTATTTTTCATGATATTTTTTGTATGATTTGGTTTTTGTTTTTAATCTCCCAAATATGTTTAAAAAGCATTGTTCTGTTCATATATTTAACTATCTGTGAAGGATGTTTGGGATGTATAGTTTCTTTGTTTCCAGGTTCCTTCATTTACACTCATGTATATTTTTTCTTTGTTATCTGTTGATTTTATACTGACTTGGTATATTACATTATTTTTCAATCATTTGCCTTTGAAGAGACATTTGTTCTTTGTTCTACAGTTAAATGTGGATTTGAATTGTGGAGGTGACTTGTTGGTCATTTTTTTCTTGTGCTGTTTTATTATTTGTGTCATGATCTCAATACAACTATAGCTGATTTTTAATGTGTTTTTAATGAATATTTTGGGGAGAGTGCTTGATGGGGAAAATATTTTAATCTTAATGAGTGTTTTTCCTCCATTTTATTTTACAATTTTGTTGTGCAGTGTGTTGAAATGTATGATGTTTTTTTTCCTGTTGGCTTTTTGTGCTGTTTGGTGAATATGTGAGTTACTGGGAATCCACTACCTTTTGAGCCTTTTCATAATCATTCTTCACTTCAGTGAAAATGGTTCCATTTGAAGACTTGTCAGAAAGTCTGTGGTTAATGGATTGTGGGATCTGCTTGATTATTGCTGGTGAGTGGTTGGAAGATGTGTGCATGTAAAGTGGTTTGCCATTAGGTTTTTTATATGGTTGCGATGTGCACCTTTTCTTAGGTTGAAGGTAACATCTAAAAATTTTACTTCTTTTAGGTTAGTTTTTATGCCTGTTGAATACCATATTTTTTAAATTTTTATAATTGTTTTTTCTCGTTTTGTTTGTTAGAGTTTCTTAAGATTATGAAGTCATCATCCATGCAGAGACCTGTATTCTTTTTTTTTTATTATTTTACTTAGTTTGTTTATCAAATGTATACCTGTATAAAAGGAGAAATAAACACAAACAAAATAAAAATCATTAAACACTTCTGAAAATCTCTATTACTTGACAATAAAGATGCATGGTTAACGAGAAGAAGATATTATTCAACATTTGCTGCCTTACAAAAGAACAGGCATCACATAGCAATCCAGCACTCTTTTCTTTGTTTCCTATGAGATTTTTCTGTTTCTCAGTAATCTTGTTAGCTTTTGAAATGCATCCTTGACTTGAAGAGGTTGAGATTGTAGTGTTCAGGGACAAAGCAACATGGAAGTTTGTTCCACAAATTTGCCATTCTTGGTGAAAGTTGTCTGAGTGTAAGTTCCTCTTTACAACTAGACATTACATCTCTAAGAAGTTTTAGATTGGAAGATAAGTCAGGCTTATTTTTCAGTTGATTGTTCTACTAGAAACTATGGTTTATATCTTGCTCTATATATAAACTGGTACAACACTTTCATCTTTGCCAAAGAATAAAAAAAGTATTTATTTAATATTATATACAATTCAACAAACCCAATTATATAAATTCATTTTTTTAAGATTCAAATGTCTTAGTTTTAGCTAATTATAAGAAAAAAACTACTTTGAACTCATTTTTTCAGTTTTTTTCTTTGATGCCTCAACTTCATGAATTTAAATGCAATACTTCTAATCTCCTTCTATCTATGTATTAAATATCAGAACAGATTGGGTTCTATAGTCTTGTTTGTTAACCAGTTTACAACAAAAAGTAATGGCAACCTACTGTGGGAAAATATTGTGCCCAGTCAGTCATGTCTTTTTTGCAACATGATCAGCCAAGTATGTATCATGTATAGCACTTAACTGACTGACTAGATTGACAGCAGGTCTTATCATTTTAATGTCAAAATTGCTAAATGTAACTATAAATTCTATTCTGACAGTTTTTTTCTCATATGTCTTGCCTATAAGATTCTCTTCTAGCTTCTTGCTTTCCTGTTAACTAAAATCTACAAAAATTAAAATGCAATGTCAATTGTTATCTCATGTCTCTTTGATCCATGTTCTTTTTATTGTTTTTTACCTTAATAATGTTTTCTCAGTTTTTTCACTATATTGTTTTTTCTCCTCAGCAACCCCTTGTGTCTCAGTGGCTTTATCACCTTGCCTGGAGTGAAATGATTAAAAAACTAATTCACAGAGCAATGAAAATAATATATCTGAAAATATTCTGAAAAGGTTTGTTAGTATTTTTCTAGTTTTGAAATGTGGACCGAAACTTGAAGAAGCACCTCAGACTTTTTGCTGAGATGTCAATGTGATTTGTCTAATATTTTTGCATTGAGTTTTGGCTTTTCAGAAGGAAACACTTTGCCTTTGCACTGACAGTAATTCTTTAATAATCTATCTCAGCTGAATGTAGCTAAGAACTATTCAAAGCTGACTGTCAAAATAGCACCAAGCATAGTGATAAGAATATTTTATATAGTTTTCTACAGAAATGCTTGGTAGCTGAGACAATCAAAATTTGGCCTTTGGCAACAAGAGTCAGTAATCTTGCACAAGTCAGGGCAAGATTAATCCCTAGCTTGCTAAAAAAGTCTTTAAAAAATTTCACATTAAAGGAATGGCTCCCAGGCTCTATTGATATCAATTCAATAGAAAACTTGTGGTCCATTATTAAAAGTAACATATATAAGAATGGAAAACATTATCCAAACAAAGTCATGCCATTTCTGGGTGTCTCAGTTATCTCCATTTTTACTCAACTCTTTTGTTCAACACTGCTGTAGTCAGGTATTGAACTCAAAACTCTCTGGGTTAAGTCACTGACTGAAACTAACACTTTTATCCACTGGGTCATGAGTCTTTGAGTTTGAGTTTTGTTTAATGGTATATCAACCTTTGTGGGTTATTTAACATAAAAAAGGGTGGGGGTTAAGGTATTTTTTTAAAAGTTCAGTTATAGTGAAAACTGAAGATGTCTTATAGTTTTGTAAACAAAAATGCATTACTGGTAATATTTTTTCCTTCAAAAAATGTCTATTTTTATACTTTCATTGTGTTTTGACTCCAGTTTGGTGGGGTGAACTATTTACCTATAGCTGGGACCCTAACAGGTGCTACCATTCTGGGTCAAAGTGGACCTAGGAACAACAGCAATTAAGAGGTAGTTCCATGCTCCTCACAACCTCCCAATTAGAGGCCTTACTCCTGGATGCAGTTTACCATCATACCCAGGACCACCATGGGTCTTTAAGTGGTATAATATATTGACTAATAGCAATCTACTCCTGAAAAGCAGAATAACATATATCATATTTTTATTACTTCAAAACTTCCAAGAAAATTAAATTTCAGTATAAAACTAAAAAATAAACAAATCAGAATTTGTCCAATATAAAGAACCCTATGCACTCAAGCTGATAACTATTAATGGCCACAATTAACTTTTGGCAGCCATCATATATTTAGGAAACACAATCTTGGTAGAAAAGAAAAACATAATGAAAAGAAGGAAACTAACAATCTGCAAAAAATATGGAAGCACCTTGTTATGTCTTTGTTGCATGAAGATAACACAATCAAGAAATAAAATGTCGCTTGAAGTCAATGTAGTCTTGCTGAAATCTGTAGTAGTATCTGAAGTTCACTTATGGCTAGCTGTCTTGTAGCTGTATCATTTTTAATTAGTATGTCATCTATATAAGCAACTGTACCATCGAGTCCAGCCAATATTGTATCTGATATTTGCTGGAAAATACCTGGAGCTACATTTATACTGAAGAGTCAGCTTTTAAACTGTAGAGTCTTTTAAATGCATTAATAGTCAAATACTTCTGACATCCCTAATCTACTTCAATTTGAAGATATGCTTCAGACAGGTCAATTTTTGAAAAAAATTTACGACCATTTAATTTGGCAAATATATCCTCTGGTGTTGGTAAGGGATATACATGTGGGACTTCAACACAGCAAAAGGTATCTTTCTTTAAGGCTTAAAGCTTAAGCTTTCTTTTAATTTAAAAGTACCTTCGACTTTGTGTATTTTCCTCTTCTGAAAAAATCTTTGGGAATTCACTTTTTAGCTTACTTGGTGTTATTTTAGATTTCGAATTTTCCACTGATGTACAATGAACTTTTCCATAGAATGAATTACTCAGCCAATTCTACAGTTCAAATAATTCTAGCCAATTCCACAGTTCAAATAACTGAGGCCTAGTAAATTTGAGTTGGACTTTTTAATATAGAAATATCTTTTTTAGTTTTACCTGCAAGAGTGATGCTACCTGTAATTTTCCCAAGAAAAAAATTAACTTTTTACCCAATATTGCTTTTATAACTTTGTTGTTTTTTTTCAAGTTAGCTTGCCAATTCATTTCCAAATTTTTATCAATAATTATGATATTGCAATGCATATCCAACTGAACTCTTACTGTAACATTATTCATTTTTACTGTGACCAATTTTCTATTATTTGAACTTTCCATTTTTTTAGCCGGTAGCACTACTTTCAGTAAGTTTGTGCATTGTTTTTCAACTTGCTGCAGCTTTGTGACTTATTTTTCAACAATTTTTTGGGTTTTAAATGGGAAGTGTTTTCTGAAATGAAGCATACCACAACCATAACATGGAGTAAGTTTTGCAGTATTTGTATTTTGGAGATTTTCTTTTGGTACTACTATCTTTTTTGTATTTATTCTTGGACTTGTACTTCTGATGTGCCATTTAGTTCAATTTTCACTCTCTCATGCCTTAAGTTGACAATTTTTTGGTACTCTTTTGTATTGTTAACTTTGAACCCTGTTTACTAATTTACTAAGAATTTCTGAGTGTATTTCTGCATTGTTGGTTGATGTGAAGCCTTTAACAAGGATTAAATATTTAAATCTATCAAAGAGATAGTTCTTCCAGTTTAAATTTCTCACACTCATGGTTGACGTTATTGGCATATATGATAAAATCTTCATCTTTGCCCTTTGTAAGGTTCATGCACTGTCAACATGCATAAAAGAAGTGAATTCTTTTTACCAAAAATCTTTCAATAACACAGTTTCATTAAATGAGTCTTTTTTTAGAGTATTTGGCAGAATGAAATTCAGATATTTTTCTTGTTCAGTGGGGCACAATTTTTGTAACAGAGGACATACTTCTTTTTCATCTGACCATTCTTGACATTCTTCTCCAAAAATGGCCTCATGCCTTCTGAAGTACATGAATGTAATATTTTCTTCTGGAATGTACTTAACTTCACTAATGTCAAAATGAATTTGATTTATTGCTTGTTCCTTGTTTTTCCAGGATTGCCTTTATCTGTTCTTGCTTTTGTTGCAATAGTATCTTTTGGAATCCTTGCTGTTACTGAATAATTAACTTCCACTTGCACAACAAGGAAGAAATCTTTTTTCATGTGAATTCAAATTCGCCATTACCACTGTTATATCTTTGTTATTTTGAACAAAGATAACACAATCAAGAAATATAATCTTGCTTGAAGTTGACATACACTTGCTGAAATCTGTAGTAGTATATGAAGTTCACTTACAGCTAGCAGTCTTGATGCTGTCTTGTAACTGTTTAGCAATCTACTTTGCTGACTCTCTGCATCAATATTATATCATATTATATAAGCAAGGTGTGAACATCTCCACAACAGACCTGAAATATTAAAGTCAGAGAGAGGATTGATATTGGCTAAGATGAACAGGAACAAAGTATCAGGAACCAGATGGGATTTCAATAGACATGCTAGAAACCTTAAACAAACTAGGCATTAGCAAAATGATGGAAATAATTAATGAAATATACAACAGTGGTAGCATACTGGAGAATCATATTAGATCCATCTTTGTGATGTTGCTTATAAGCCCAATCATCTTAATTGGCCACTTAGCTAAGTTTATCTGGATTCTGATGAATACTGTGCATAGCAATATTAAATTGACAAAAATGGATAATAATATCATGTTAAAGACACTGGAACAAGAAATGCAATCTTTATCATCAGGATGCTATCAGAGTGAGAAGTGTTAATGTAGAAGGACACATAACTTTGCAAATGGCTAGGAAAACTTTTATTTATTTTGGAAATATATAACATTAACCCAGAATATTTACAGGGAGAAAACTGTCTGAATACGGATAGAGAAAAAATTGGATAAGTACACAAAATAGAAAAAAGCATGAAACAAAGACGTATCTTCTCACTAGATTTATTTAATCGATCCTCAGCATCTTACTTTATTATCTTAAAAACATATGATACAAGGATGGCACAATGTTGATGTCAGATAGAGAAAGAATACTGCAGGAACTTCTAATGATGGTAGTAAAAGAAAGTAGGAAGAAAAGACTAACCATCAAGTGTAAGACAACAGAAGGTATGCTTTTCAGCAAGAGGAACAGCTCAAAAGGCAAGCTATGAATTAAAAATATCAAACTTAAGAAAGTAGAGAAATGTTTAATTTCTGTTCTTTTATTGTTCTTGCTTTGAAATAATGTTTTTCTTGTATTCTTTCACATTCAGTAACCTCTTGCATGTTGGTAGCATTGTTGCCTTGTGGTAAAAGGATTACAATTCTCAGAATTATTTTCATTAATGAAAGAAAAACGTGACACTAAGATCTGAAGTTACACCAGAATGGCAGAAGATGCTTTCCAAAAGCTAAACAAAGTATTAAGAAACAGTGCAGGCACAGAAATCAAGATTACATGGAGACTGTCAGTTTCATGCTACAATATGATTTCACTGAAGTTTGAATTTGACAGTCACTAAGCAGTGTTAATACCTATGTCCACACTATATACCTTTTTTTTAATAAATCTCTAAAGAAAT
The DNA here is from genome assembly GCA_037127315.1 of Ascarosepion bandense. NCBI lineage: Eukaryota > Metazoa > Mollusca > Cephalopoda > Sepiida > Sepiidae > Ascarosepion > Ascarosepion bandense. Next base: position 5,128,589 of record JBBBDQ010001308.1, read on the forward strand.
TATAATTTAGAGAATCAGAATCCAAGTAAAGTGAACTGCAAATAAAAAGGACATTGGAGATTCTTTTATGCTTAACATTAGTCAGTCAGTAAGAGATAAAACACGAAGAAAAAAAATAACAATGAGCTTATTCCTAGGAAAAGAGTACAGTTGAAAGTTTTATATGTAACTGAGCATACAAAAGGGAACACTGCACAGACAAGATAGGAGTGCTGTAAAGTTTGGACTTTTATTGAACTGAAAATGGGTTTATTGGTTTTTCAGGAGTTGTGAGAGTAATGTCTATACTTTGTTGGCCAAAAGCACAAAGTGCAGATCTGCACTTGGAAGATTAACAAAAGGCAAACAGTTAAGACTATCAGGTGCGCAAGAAAAAGCTAACATTCATATGGGAGGTACACCAGAACATGCCTTTGGCCATTTCAAATGATGAATATTACACTTTCTTATTTTAAAAGTACTACATCTGTATTTGGTCTATGTAATATATATATATATATATATATATATATATATATATATATATATGTGTGTGTGTGTGTGTGTGTGTGTAGAGAGAGAGAGAGAGAGATTTATTCATTGATTTTTTATGGCTTTTAAACATTTTGCAGGTTATTTAAAGCAAAACATATTTTTAGATTGGAATATTTTTTTTGCAATAATAATGATTTTTAATAATACAAGTTTTATTAATTAATCCATAAGTGGAAGAAAAGAGCTGGATTCATATCTTTTACAAGAGTATAATTAACCTAACTGGAACCTGGCTCTCCTATTTCCAATTGCAGGCCAGTATACATTACAGCAACCACATATCCAAGCTTACACCACCTGACATTCCTGAATGGTCAAAGAGTGAGAGAGAGAAAGTAATTGCATGAATTTATTTCTATAAAAGCAGATACTCTATAAATAGGTAAATAGAAACATGCAACATATGCACGCACACACACACACACACACACACACACACATAGATTTATACATGGAAGCTGTATATATAAACCTGGCAGTTCTTATCTCATTCTAAAGGTGGTAAGGAGGAGGCAGCAATATTGCTTCAATCAAGTCAGACAAAATAAAACCTGCAAGGAAAAAAAACAAAGCACACTATACCCTTTACACCCTTGTGTAAATTAATTTAAACAAAATGAATGTCCTCCTAAGATCTTTCACACTTTTCCTAATCATGTATAGGTTGCCTCTTGGTGTTATTTTTCTCTTCCAACCACCATTTTCTTTACATTTTGGACTGATGGATCCAGTTTGTTTCTTCACCTTGATGACATAACTAACAGTTAAAAGACTGACATAAACAATATTCGCAATCACTCTGTAAGATTTGCCAGCATGTTTGTGCGGTACACCTCCTTCAAGTAATGTCCATCACAGACAATGGCTGTAGGACAACTCATCAACAGTCGAGACAGTAGTATCTGTGTGTGATAAAAGTCTGATGCAATCACAGATGATGCAAAATCTTTCAAGGCCAAATAAATTTCATCATACACCCCAAAAACAGATTCATATTGCTGCAATTCACTGCAAATGACTTAATCTGATGAAAAAATAGAAATCAATTACACCCTGTCACTACAGTTGGTCTAAAACTGATCGTATAGTGAAAAAAAAAAGAAACTAAAGCAGTTGGTTAATTTAATTTGCACAAGGGTGTTAAGGGAAAGCCAAAATATGACACTCATAATCATTAAAACATATTTCCCTCTTGAAAGATACCAATGAATCATGTTAAGAGTATTAGTATTGTCAGTTACTATTAAGTTTATGGTTTTAGTAAATGAATTTGATGATCACATAATTGATAATGTAATAAATTTTACCATTTCTGGAGGACTTATAGCTGTAGTCTCGTGCCAGACAGAACTAAGCACACAGTATATATTAAATTAGGTCCCTGCTCTAGACATGTAATAAGTTAATCTCATAAGTCACTGCAATATCCTCCTTAATCAACAGAGGATGATTCCTTAATACAGACATGATCACATAATCAAGAGAAGTTCAGATCAATAAAGAGACAGAAAAATAAAAGCTTTGAGAGAAGAGAGACCAGAAAACACTCTGACAGTAGGGAGACCAGAGGGATGTTTGAACTGGCAGTACAGTGACCAGAAAGGTTTCATCCTAATAGTAGATTTCCATTGAGAGTAGGCAAACCAAGAAAGGCTTAAGCCTAAAGTAGAGATACAAAATAATTCTTGAACAGACAGTGGAAAGGCCAGAAAAAGTTTGTGTTGACAGTAGTGAAACCAGGAAAAAGTTCAGACTGACAGTAAAGAGACCAGAAAACGTTTCAGACTGAAAGTAAAGAAACCAAAAAAAAAAAAAAACTGACAGAAGAGAGACCAGAAAATGGTCCAGACTGACAACAGAGAAACCATGTAAAGATTCTGACAGACAGTAGGGAGACCAAAAAAAGGTTCAGACTGAATGTAGAGAGATCAGGAAAAGATTCAGACTGACATTAGAGAGACCAGAGAAAGGTACAAGCTGAAAGTAAACAGACCAAAAACATTTCAGACTGAGAGTAGAGAGAGCAGAAAAAGGTTGATTAACAGTTGAACGACAAAAAAAAGCCTCAAACTGAGAGGAGAAACACCAGACATGTTTTTAAATTTAGAAGAAAGAGATCAATAAAACTTCCCTAGAGGAAGTTTGAATCAAGAGTAGAACCTTAAAAAGATCACATTATCAGTAAAGTGACCAGAAAAGGTTTAGACTAACAATAAAAAGATCAGGGATCACAGAAAGGTTTTGAACTAATGTCAAAACAAGAGAAGAAAAGCTCTGACCAACAACAGAGAAACAAGGAAATCACTCTGAACTACAAAAATGCCCCCACTCCCCTCTGATGCTCAAATTTTTCAAAATCATGTGTTTTTAACATCTGCTGGCCAGAGTATAGAACTCCTGTCTGAAAAACCTTCTGACCAGAAAAGATAATCCCAGATAATTTTAAAAAAATCTTTTCAAGTCTTTTAGTTTCATGTTTAAATTATTAAATATTGGTTATTTAGCCCTATGGCTGGAAAGTAGTTTCAATGTTAATTGCTTCCTAAATGTCCAACTTTATTCAATTTCTATATTTACTATAATTACTATAAGTCAAATTATTATACTCCTCAGTATATTGTGATTTCTGAAGCAAGTATCATATACTTTCCTTTTAAATAAGCCTAAAAACTGCAGTCAAATAAACTATTTGGAGATTTTCAAGCTGAAGCATGAATCCTTCTCTATTGGAACTGATATCCAGTGGAAGAAGAAATGGAGAGCAGGCACTTTGGTTTTGCATTTTCAGCAACTGCTGCAGATCAGCTATTATTTCTAGCAAAATATGCTGCAAGAAAATAGCTGCAGATATTTGCAGCCAGCAAGGAACCATAAATATATCTCTAATATTTGTTTTGGGGATTACCTGAAATCTTTTTTACATTCCTTCTATTCATTTTGATAAATTCTACAATGCACTCAGCTATAGATAGTGTGTGTGTGTGTGTATATATATATATATATATACTAGCAGTATAGCCCAGTGTTGCTCGGGTGTAATGAAAGTTTTAAAACTAATCCATGGTCCTGGAGCTCAGACTCTTTGGACATTGGCACGATAGACTAAAAAGCAATAGTTGTTTCCAGTTAAAGCAAAACTGTAGACTGAAAGAAAAATGAATGGATGTAAGTCAAATTTTGATTTTCTGGTATTGATATCAAATAAGTGTTTTTCATCATAAACTAAATTTTGAAGGCTAAATAAGTCCTCTGAGTAAATGGTATGATGGCTGAGACTAAGAACTACAATTATACCTACTTAGAGCCAAACCCAAAGCAAAAACTGAAATAAAAGGGCTGAAAAAATACAGACATACAGGAAGATAAACAGACACACACACACAAACATCTTGCCTTTTATACATATATATATATATTATCGATTTTCTGCACTATTGTAAGAACTGCAACCTTGAAACTTCTGAATATCGTTTCTTATGTCTTTGTCTATGAGTTTATCAAATTTGATTAAAATTAAACCACTCCTTCTATAACCTGATTTTTTCGATTATCAATTTTTGATATTTATTGGGAGTACCTCGACACAAAACCTAGCTAAGAACACTTGCAGACGCTTATAGTACAACTGTGTAAATTTTCCAGAAAATCAGTTCAGCTGTTTCGGAGTCTATAGGTAACGGACGCACAGACGAAATTCTATTTATAAATAAGTTTAGATTTATATATATAAATATACATATATGCCTATATAAGTTTCATTAAAAATGACAGAGAAGGTGCTCCTTTTTTAACTGAAATAATAAATTAAATAAAGTTAATCCTTGATAATGGTGAAATGTATAGCCAAAAGTGCTTGGATACATAAAAACTTTGGACAATTCTTATAGACTATATCTACTGAAAAGAAAAAAATTATTTGATCACATGAAAAATTATATAAAAAATTTGCACCTTGTTTGTCATTTTTAATGAAACTTTCATAAATGAGGGATTGCTGCCTAAATACACAATATATATACATATATAAGTATGGATATAAATAAGTATACATATGTGTATACATGCAGGTACATACTGATATATGAATATTTATCTGGTGTGAATAGAACAGTGCTCAATGTAATATAAAAAAGCTATTAAGGATATAGTAATAAATATACACATCATCCTATATATATATATATATATATATATATATATAATCCCTCTTTTTTTTTCTTGAAATGTATTGTGTCTTGGTGTGATCGTGGTTCTATATATATATATATATATATATATATATATATATATATATAATCCACCCCCATTAATTGGCTGGATATAGTAACAAACATGTTATTTCTAAATTTATATATATATATCAATTCCTAAGTAAAATATTTCACTGCTCTATGACGTACTAACAAATAGTATCAAAATACAACAGCTTTTGTGTTGCAGTAAACTATGTTTTTATTATAAATACTTATAATGAAAATATTGTTATAAATATTGCTCTACTAAGTATCAAGCACTCTTCCAAAAAGTAAATACTATGAACAGTGCATTGTTAACCCATTTGTTTGTATTCCTTCTAATATATATATACATATATACAATTTAATTGAAATATAAAAGTAAAGCATAAAAATATATCAGCACCTATAGAAAGCCTAAAAATCTAAACAGGAACTTATCATAAAAGTGACAAAGTTCAAACTATAAAGGAACCTGAAATGGGAAACAAATTACAGAGCAGTAATAAGTAGTAATAACATTGTTACAATTCTAACTTGAATTTTCATGCCAAAAATGCTACCATCAGATGATTATGATCCTTTTTTTTTATTTTTGTTGATTAAACCATTTTTATGATTCAAAGAAAATGGGAAAAAATTTCAAATCTTTTGAGTGAAATTTTATCTTCAAAAGATTCAGTTATGTGGCCCATGTCTGATGGTAGGTAATAGACATGAAATCTCTTATCATAAAAGGCTATAGGTTACATTGTGTGTATAGTGTTGCTATGGATATTTTTCTTTTTCCTTCTCACTGCTAGTTCTTTCTTCCTCATGTTCTTTCTCTCTGCCTCTGTGGTCTCTTAATAGGAGTTTCTTCTTGGGACGGCTTCACTTGACCTCAAACCAAAGCTTTTATCCAAGAACATCTCTGAGATCTGTTTGCAATTCAGTCTTCAAAATGGCATTTTGGTCTGGATATGTTTTGCTTTATTTCTAAAATATTCTTTTTTTTTTATTTTGTTGATAGGAACACAAAAAGCAACAAACACACTTTCTCCCTACCTTTCCCTTGAAAGAAAAAATATCATAACTACCTGATGATCACAGTTTTGGGATGAAAATCATACTTATATATATATATAAAATAAAAAGTATGAGAAGCTGTGAACGTTTTCTTTAAAATATATATTTATTGTTTGGTATTCATACAAGTTATGGAGTATTAATTTGTTATGGTTTGCGCTACACGTGTTTCGAGTCTAAAATTGACTCTCTTCAGGTGAACAAATTCTTTGTTTTATGTTTGGGTTTCTCTGAGTATATATATATATATATATATATATATAGTGTTTGATTGTGATAGTGCTTAGTGCCAAAGTTGTTCATTTTTCAGTGATTTTACTGATAAAATGTATTCTGGTAAGCAGATCCTTTATCATAAAGTGCTTGATATTGAGGTGGAGAAAGAGCATTAATAAATACAAAGAGTTTGTCTCTTTAACTGAACAGATTCATGCTGACTTCAAAGTTTCATGAGGCCTCCATTATGATGTTCCAGCATCATGATAAATCATTTCCAATACCAGTGACCACCTATCGCCTGATGAAGTACAATTAGCAATACTGAAACATGATAGCTTTTATGAAGCAATTTAAAATGTTTTTATTATAACTATTTATAATAAAAATATTACAAAAATGATATTGCTTTACTTTGTATTGAGCACTGTTAAAAAGTAAATGCTATAAACTGTGGATTGTTGCACCTTTTGTTCTTACTCTTATATATATATATATATATATATATATATAGGATTAATACTAATAAAATCTATCATTTAATTGATAGATGTTATATTGAATACATCAAGTTCAAAATTTTGTAGAAAAATCTTTTCATAATTGTTGGAGCCATTCATCAGAAAGTTTCAACAATTGACTGCAGATTTTCTTTTTTTTTCATTAATTCTTATGTTAAGCTTGACATAATCGATGCACAAATTGGGGTGCTACTATTGTTGGGGTTAACTTGATTTTTTCTTTGTGTGTGTACATATTTCACATGTTGTGGTTATTTATCTCTCACTTTCTTTCTTTCTCTCTCTCTACATATATATATATATATATATATATCCATATAAGGTAATGGATTTTATTTATAAATCAAACAGAGTTTTATAAATTTAAACATTATTATTAGTGGATACTCATATTTGAGTAGATTCTCTATTTATTTATTAAACAACATGTTTATATATTTTATACAAGCCTGAAGAAATTTTATTACAGAAAAATATGTACTTTTTGGCAGGATACAAACTTGTGTCTGTCTGGGCAGTGGGAAAGCATCATTGGATCTGATATGACTTAACTGACTTAGCCATAGAGCAGCCACACTGATAAAGCAAAGTTTGAAGAATAATCCTTTTCATTTTAAATTCCTCAAAATTTTCATGTCTGCTCAGTTTTGTTTTCAAAAATAAACAAATTTTCTAAGGTAAAGGATCTGACAGATTTTTATCATTTAAAACAATATTCTTAGGAGACACTCCATTTTCTTTATTAAGTTTTTCAATCTGTTTGGGAAAAAATAATATTACTATCACATGCCCCATAACCTAACCTGTCATAGGGCAATGCACAACTGATTACATCACTGACTCCATTTGAGTTGGTCATGTGATAGGGCTTGAGTTTGGCAAAGATTCTTTCTCTCTATGCTATGCTACTGTCTGCCCACTTCTCTTCCGACTTGCCTCAGCTCCTTTTCCCTTGCACTTTTCCTTGAAGAAAGGTATTGGAGAATCTGTCAGATTTTGTCAGGTGGCTATACCATACTATACCATACCATTTTGTTTTGCTTTTTTTTCACCATGGTCGTAAAGTCTTCATTCCTACTAACATGGCATCTGATAGTGTTCCTAAATTTGTCATTTGTTATATGGTCCTTGTAATCTTGATACCAAGAAATTATCTGAAATATCTCACTTCCAAAACTAGCATGCCTACAGAAAAAGGGAGCCAATGTGTGCAGGAGCTTCAGCTTTGTTCCAAGACTGAAGTTTCTATTTCTCAATATTAGCTTCAGTCTTGCCAATATTACCTCACTTTGCATGACCCTAGCCAGATTGAAACAACAGATTATGTAAAATATCTTAAATATTTAATTTGCAAATTTAATTAAAACAAGAAATAGCATTTATATATGTTCATGTAATTTTTAATCAGTCATAATAAGAGAAAACCTATCATATAGATTTTCATTAGTTCAAGTATATACTGTAATGTTGTGGAACTTATCGTATAATATATGATACTTATGATGGTATTATTAATATTACATCTTTTTGGATAATTTCTGTGAACTGTTTTGCTTCAATGCTTCCTATGAAAAACTCATCCAAAGTTATCCACATTGCACAGGAAAGAGACAAATCCAAGACAAATAATATTTCTCACTTTTAGATAAATTACCGGCTTATTAATAGTGTTACAATTCCCTTTCAAATTTAATTTTCCCATTTCTCACTAAAGCTGAGATATTAGTTTTATTCCCTCTTGATTTTCTTACAAGAGATGATCACAGGAATCACATATTGATAGGCTGCCATAAGAAAATCCATACATCTGCACTTAAACACAAGAAAATAATTAAAACTTGCATATTAGAGATTCTTTCTGTAAATGACTAACTGCAGTAAGCATGGTGTTATTAAAACTTTATCAATTCTTGTAACATATGATTTTATAGATTACTATTTTCTTAGTAAATTTAATGTGAGTATGTGATAACAAGCCCCAATCACTAACTTGACAAATAATCTTGGATTACTTTCTCTTAGTAGTAATGTTCTTAATAGGTAAAATGTTTTCCTTATACAAGGTCTGATACAAAAGAAACAGGACTGTTGCTATGGTAATAGAGCTAAAGTACAGAGTAAAGCTGCTACACACAGATTGTCATTGAAGTCTGTCATGCATGCACACAAAGTCATAATCTTCTTGTTCCTTCCCAATGATTATCATAGTGCTTAGAAGGAAAGTATCTAGAGTGCATGGATCTCACCAGACCATGGATGTTCCATTGGTGATCATAGGTTGTGCAGTAGTTTTTGGCCAAGTACATTACCCAGGTCTGAGAACCCCAATATTTCCCAGATCTTACCCCTCACAATTTTCCCACTTTAAAAATCAATTCCCACAGGAACAGGATGTCAAGACATTGAAGAAATCTTAGGAAATGAAACAAGCCAAAAAGTTCCAGAAATATTTCCCTCAATGAAAAACAAAATTGGACAAGGGTGTATGGCTTTAGAAAAGGTTTACTTTGAAGAAATTAAATGCAGAAATGATATTTGTTAGAGAATTTCTATAGCACCAATCTCAATACAGTTTCATCATATATATATATATATATAGAAAAAAATCACATCAAGCTCACTGAAAATACATATGCTAAAAAACAACCGATGTGCATACATACACACAAACGCAAATACTTAATTTTGATCTAAAAAAATAATAAGCTGACATCTTCACTGATATGGTAAAAAGAGGCCAACTCAACATAAAACAATTAAGTAGGTATATACTTAAGCATGCTTAAAAGTGGTCAACACAATAAAAAGCAATTAACCACAAACAAATCTGACACCAGTTAAAAAATATAAAAAATCCTATGCATAACTTATACTCATCACATCTGATACTCATTCATTAATTATGTAATCGATTAATCACGTAATTTGTCCTTTACGTAAACTAGATTTTTAAAATTTAAGGAAACAGTAGCCATTTCCCTCCTACCTACCACTACTAACCCAATGGTCAAGCCACATGCCTCTCACTGTCATAAGAGAAATTACTACGAAGATTCCTCTAGCTTAACCCTATAATAGCTAACATTCCCCTTCCTTTACTAGCCCCTGCTTCCAGCATTAGAATCTTTCCTCGTTCTTTGAATAAATGGGGTTAACAATGCATGTCTTAAACTGATATGTTGAAAATAGCTATTCTCTAAATATTATCTGAATTTACAGACATATATATATATATATATATATATATATATATATATATATATAAACTTATTTATAAATGGAACTTTGTCTTTGTGTGTGTGTGTGTGTGTGTTGTTTGTATTAATGCTTTCAGCACAAATGCCATGCAGTATAGTATGCCATTTCCAAATTTCTGGTGGAGGGAATTTCTTTCACAGATGTTGCCTAACTGACCCTACTCTACTGTGCAGCTGACAAAATCAAAAACAACACACATGTACAAAATCACAAATATAAAATGATCACAATTTACCCATCACACTCTGTATATACACACTACAGTTGAAAAGTTTGAAGTCAAAATTAGCATAGAAGCCAGAAGAGTGAAAAAAAGAAAAGAAAAGAAAAGGGCCCTCAGAATCACTACACAAAAAAACTGAAATCATTTGTCAAACTTATACTTTGTGATGAAAGTAAAATTTAGTCATAAAATGCTTTTTTGTCCTTTTGTCATAATAAAATTTCTAATAAAAAAATTATGTCACTTTTTTTTAATCATGCATAGTAATTTTCACTTAAAAAACAACTACATTTTGGACCAATTTTAAAAAATTACAAGAATCCCTTCAAATTTTTGAACTGAAATGTATATATAAATGGAAATGCAAGACTGGGAAGATTACAGAACTGAAACCAAAATTTTATATTCTCCACAGAATTCAAAATCAGGTGAGAATCATTTTCAACAACTTATCACTACTACATACATTATACATGTCTTCAAGCTACCTTAGAAATATACAGTTTTATCATGAATACAATAAATACTTTGGGTAGACAGAGCCTGACAGCCCAGGAGGGCAGTCCATTGAGAGGAAGCAAAACCACAATTTTAAACATCCGCTGCCTTGCAGTCATATCCGAGCACAGAAAAGACCATGAAAGTAAATCCAGACAGACAAATCCTGAGTGGAGCCCTGAAGGCAGTTGGTTGTCAACACTGAAAACTTTCTGTAACTACTGCACCCAAACTAGCACCAAATGCACTGTATTCCTTTGGATGGTAAGCAACATTGAGCCTGGTCAGTACCTAGATGCAATGACCATCCAGAATATTAGGTACTGTAAGTTAGAATGTGTAGGTGATGAAATGGATAATGGCTTGGAATGAGAAATTGGAAAGCTGAGTTTAAATTCCAGTTTGATTCATTATATTCACTTATGTGCAAATGACCTTGGAAAAAGTATGAATCCACCTCCTCTCTAATCAGCTAGGGATTAAATAGTAGAACTTTATTAGAATCCAAAAAATATTTCAGTTTTTAATAACTTTAAAAGAGTTGATGAGCCATAAAAAATTAATCACTCAATCTAGAGTTTTTAGCAAAATAGAAAATTGAAATTATATATTGGCTAAAATGTTGGATTAAAAACAACAAAGATGGAGACAACAATCTTAGTACAAAAGTTTTTGTGAATGATTTATGCATAACAGTAGATAAAAGAAAAATGTTAAAAGTGCTTGAGGTGAATTAATACATTTTCTTGGAATTGCTTCAATTAAAAGATTTGAAGACAAAAAACTAACAAATGTAAATAAAATTAAAGATTTTGTAAAATTTTATTAAGAAATATTTGGAGTAATTAAATCAAAATTAGAATTTCTAAATTTACGTGCATTAAATCTTCCTAAATAAACCAGGTGAATTATTTATCAGCCAGTATTAAGTTTTCATTTTCTCTGTAGCACCTGATGCTAATTAAGGTAAAGCCAACTAACCAATTTTCTTGTGAACTTTTACCAAAGCTCTCCAAGACATATTTAGGTCACAAGGCAAAAGAAGAAAAACAGAATTTCTTAAATACATACATTAATTATTTTGCTTCAATTAAGTCTTTAAACTTTCAAATGAACCTTGCTGGAAAGCAATGTGTTAGTAAACAGACCAACTATTATGATTGATGTTTTCAATGTGTCTTTAATTATAGATCCAAAGTGTTTGCTCACAACCCCAACAATTTGTCCCTTTGTTGTTTTCCCTTCGTGACCATTGTGATAAAATTTACAAATATAATCAAAGGGAACGAACCATTTCCCGAGAGAAGCAAAATCAGCAATCTTGGTCATTTTGTTACAAGTTCCACAAGAACAGCACAGCCATTAAACTTTTTTCTTCTTTCCTTTGAAGTAATTCCTGCAGGCAATTACCCCACTGTAACAAGTATAGATGTGTTAAGGTTATATGGGCTTATCGGAATAAGTTTGCAGTTTGAAATACTTTGAGGTAAGTGTTAGCAGAGGAGTTATTTCTTAAAGAATCATCAAAAAGAAATCCTGAATTTGAAATTGAATCTTAATTTCTGATCTCCTTATATCCTTTTCCTCCATCTGTCAAGGCTGACAAGAGAGTGCAGCCACTTAGTTGCTACTGCCTAAACAGGTAAATTATTTTAAAGGAAAAGTAAATTACCTGTGTATTGAATACCTTGTTCTGTGAACAGCCATTGACTAGATCAGGGTGAAGATGACTGGCAATGGGACAAAGCAGCAGAAAGAATTGGAACCATGCCTTTTCTAAAAATATTAGTGGAATGACTAGAAGCACTGTAAACAAAGCTTAAACCTTGGTGCTACAGATTTTTGTTTTTTTGAAATGTTTCAACATTCTGCCACATTATGTCATAGTGTCATATCACACAAAGAAAGAAAAAAATCTGTGTGATATATCCCGGAAAGGAATATCAGTATAAAGATTAGTGGAAGAATGGTACTCAACACAGGAATACGATATAACGAATTTATTGTACTAATGTACAATTAACAATAAGAAATAAATAAGCAATCAATGAGTAGGAGTGGAATACACTATCAAATAGAGAATGCCTTTGCCTAAGACGTTTGCTTTCAGTTCACCCTGCTAGTCACTGTCTCTTATAGTCTAGAGCATTCTATTCTCGGGGATTTTTTTTTTTTATCATTTCACCCCAAGCAAGGCATTCCACTGCCACTGTAGCACAGGGGGTTACATAGGGTCAAGGGAGTGATGGGAAATGATGGTTAGATATAGGAAATGTTAGAAGGAGGGAGATAGAAAGGGTACCAAGAATGAGGGTTGGTTAGATGGTGAGAGTGTTTGAGAGAATAGATGCAAGTTAGCATGTTAGGAGGTGTCTATTGACCTTACATTTAAACTCCTGGAGATTGTAGCCGTCAGGGAAGCAATCGTGTGGAAGGGAATTCCATAGCCGGGAAGTGCAAGAAAAGAAACTGTTGGAATAGAAGTTGCGGTTGCATTTTATTGGTTTCACTGTAAAAGGGTGGGATCTAGCTGCCAATCTAGTTTCTCGTGCAAATTCGTATCTAGGGGGCACCAGTGATCTAAGTTCATCAGAGCAGAGGCCGTGAAAGTATTTATAGAAGAGACACAGAGAAGCCACATCGCGCTGGTGAGAGAGAGACTGCAGGCAGTCTGCCAAGTCGGTATCGATCACATTACAGACCCTCCGCTGTACCTTGTCGAGAAGCCTGAGGAGAATAGCAGGGGCACCCGACCAGATATGGCAGCAGTATTCAATGCACGGCGGATGGTAGATTTATATATATGCAGGATAGATTCAGACGGAAAAAAACTTCCGGGCCCTGCACAGAGAATTGACTTTCATAGCAGCGGATTTAGCAATGGATTATGTTCCACTATAACACTGTGATTCATCAATATTTTGACAAACCCAGTGTCATGAATTTAAAATTGTTAAAGCCCTTTTAATATTGCATAACTGACATTAATTTTGTATAATTTATCAAGACTATATAAATTCAATTTAAAGATTGGAAGATCCCTACAAATATATTAACTTGTAAAACATTAAAAAATAAACATCAACCTATTCTAATAGTTTCCTCTCTTTCACTTTTCACTGATGGAACTCTCTTTTGACTTCTTGCTTCCCTGGCATAGTCTCATCATTTTACAGTTGAAATGGCGAGATGTAATCATAGGTTCTATGCTAATTGTTTACTCTTTGACACTTTTCACTTGCAGAACTCTCTTCTGGCTTCTTGCTTCCCTGGTAAAGTTTCACCATTTTACAGATGAAACAACTAAATGTAATCATAAGTTCTATGCTAACAGTTTCTTCTCTCACACATCTTCCTTACAGAATTATCTTCTGGCTTCTTGATTTCCAGCCAATTTTGACTTTCATAACTTTGATTTCAATGTCAATTGTTATCTTCAGTTTTCTTAATTCTTGTTCTTTTATTGTTTTTTCTGCTTAACAGTTATTTTCTTTTTCTCATATTATCCAATACACTGTAGCTCCTTGCACCTTAGTGGCTTTATTGCCTTACTTGTGGTGAAATTATTAAAAAAAATTAAAAAATATATATAAAGTCCATATTCATGATAGGAGGTTTAAGATGACATAACAGTTCTCAACATTAAAAATGGAAACAGCAAGATGATTTTAAATTCTGGCTTGGGTTCAATCTGTACTAATATCCTCAACAGAGACTTCTCACTCACTGTGCTGCTCAATTACCAAATTTCTCAAGAAAAGTCTCAGTAATGGCATGTTACATATTAACAAAGTCTCAATTATGTCATTGAGTCTTTTCTTATGTTTATATCATCTAAACTGGTACCATAGACACAAAATACTATATGATGCTTGGAGAGTAAAAAGTGACACGTAAATAACACCCCACTCTCAAACCCAATCTGCTCACTCAGATGCTGTGAAACACGAAAATACAACATGGCACTTACATAACTATAAAATTCAAACTAACCCTGAATGTTTGTGTGTTTCATGAAACAGACAAAAAGATCTTACCTAAATGGAGCTGTTTGAAGACAATGAGAACTTACCTGTTAAAAAAAATAAAAAAATATTAGTTTATTTAAAAAAATGTATCATCATTATCAACAACAATAATAAAAATTCATCTTTATAAACATGAAATTTACATATACAGTTTTATAAAAAAAAATTGTGTTTTACAAACTTACTGGATTCATGCATGTTGGTATATCTATGTGCATAACACAATTACAGTAGATGTCTCACACTAGAACAGGTCAGAATAGACATTTCACTCAAATCCCAACTGACCATCAAAGTACCCAGAAGATATATAAACGCCCACCCCAGAGAGGAGTTAGGTAGTCTTGCAGACATTGCAAATGTAAATGTAACATCCACATCCAGATGAGTGCTCTGGGAATGCACAACATGCACTCTTATACTGACTGACAGCAATTAATAAAGTACTAGAGCAAAATAAAATATTAAATATGAGAGATTGAGTCTTGTGTTGCCATTAAGTGATACAGCAAATTCATTAAACAATCATAACACATGTAAAAATACACAAACACATGCATGTGTCTGTATGTATGTTTGGATTCTAGTTTGGATGCCAACACAGAAAGGCCCACCAGAATGCAATTGTACACATGTGCACATACACCACAAGACAAAGACACATGATGCCTGCCTGCCCAATGAAAAACAAACAATACAGAACTAAAAGTCTCATAACTTTCTCTTCTATAATTCATTTCCCAACAAATTTCAAGTGAAGCTTAAATAAAAGTTAAACCTGTTTCATTTATAAATGTCTCCTATCTGTTCATTATCCAATCATATGGTGATTGATTAGCTCAGCTAACCAATCCCTCTTTCAGACAACTGCTCAGACACATTTGTGTTTGTTCAACACCCACAGAACCCACCTGTAGTTTATACTGCAACTATGCTGAGGGGACCTTAGTTACAGTTGCAGGTAGAGAGCACATTATCTGGCATGATCAACAGTTTGAACAAAGACAATATGCTCAAACCCTCAGTCATGATGACTTGTGAGTTTGTGCTCGTACAACCCTTGACATCACCTCTTGCAGTCCATTAACATAAGGATGTTACCTTCATGATTAATTGACCATGATGAGATTTAAACCTGGGTCATAGTCAGGAAGCAAATTTTTTAACTACTAGCCCACTATCCTATCATATATATGAGATAGGATATTTGATATATATATATATATATTTATATTTAATCTAAACTTATTTATATATGGAACTTTGTCTGTGTGTGTGTATCCGTTACCTATAGACTCCGAAACGGCTGAACCGATTTTCTTGAAAATTTACACGGTTGTACTATAAGTGTCTGCAAGTGTTCTTAGCTAGGTTTTGTGTCGAGGTATCCCTGATAAATATCGAAAATCGATAATCGAAAACATTGGGTTATAGAAGGAGTGGTCCGATTTTAATCAAATTTGATACACTCATAGACAAAGACATAAGAAACGATATTCAGAAGTTTCAAGGTTGCAGGTCTTACAATTGTG
Source organism: Ascarosepion bandense (assembly GCA_037127315.1). Lineage (NCBI taxonomy): Eukaryota > Metazoa > Mollusca > Cephalopoda > Sepiida > Sepiidae > Ascarosepion > Ascarosepion bandense. Next base: position 5,144,702 of record JBBBDQ010001308.1, read on the forward strand.
TAGAAAATTTGATATCGATACCAGGAAATCAAAATTTGACTTACATCCATTCATTTTTCTTTCAGTCTACGGTTTCATTTTAACTGGAAACAACTATTGCTTTTTAGTCTTTAATTTGAGCTCCAGTACCATGGATTAGTTTTAAAGCTTTTATTATACCCGAACAACGCCAGGCTATACTGCTAGTATATGATTAATATGAATATAAAATTATTCACTAATAGTACCCCAAATCCAGGGTTATTAGATGAAGTTTTTATAATTGCTAAGTGTTGCTTCTTAGGAGATTTTAGCAATTGACAGCTACTTTTCTCATTTTTGTTATTTTAATACTAAGTTAAAAAGCATTTATTTATGTGCTATTTACTGGTGTTGGCTTGATTTTTTGGCCTATGACAAATGTACACATACAAAATAAGTTTTATTAAATTCAATGAAAAAAAATGGTTTGTTTAATTTTTATTGTATTTTTTGAATTTTTGAATAAGATGCTGAATTGGGTTGTCCAGAAAGTTGATGCTGATTTTTAGTCATTCATCTTTCAGCATATTAGAACACATTAAATTTATTGACAGATATTTCTGATTAGAGCACACTTCAAGCTATCTCTTGAGAAAGAAAGTTGAAAATTACTTAATTCTTGTCAATTTTACATCCCTATGAAAATAAAAGATTATAAGTTGCATTTTAGACACTTAATGCTTTTTTTATTACTGGAAAAGCAAAAATACCCCATAAGCAACAAAACTTATATGTGCCGAGTAGGGTGAAGGTGCTTTAGTTGACAGAATTGTATAGAAGTGGTTCACTAAGTTCAGAGTTGGTGATTGTAGCTTTACTGATGAAAAATGTTCAGGCTGACCACCTGCTTCAATGACAATCAAATCAAGGCTGAGAATAACCCAATGTTTAATGTAGGTTATTCTCAATCACATTAAACACTGCAGGAATTGGCAGAAACACTACATTTATCAAAATCCACCATCCATGAGCTCTCAGTGAAGCTTAAGTACTCAAATCCCTACAATAATTGGGTACTACATGATCTAAATGAAAAGAATATTCTGAATCGTATTTCAATCTGCTGTTTGTGTATAAATGTAATGAAAGTAAAGACTTTTTGAAGCAAACTTTGACAGATTATGAGAAATAGGTTGTTTACAACAATATTCTGTAAAAAATATCCTGAGGTAAGTGACATGAGATAACTTTAGCTACTTCAAAAGCAGGTCTTCACCCTAAGAAAGTCATGCTGGGCATCTGGTGAGATTAGGAAGAAATCCTTTTCTATGAGCTTCTGCCAAGTAACCAGTCAGTTGATTCTGAAAAGTACCAATCACAAATGGATAAATTAAAGGCAGCAACTTGAGAAAAATGCCTAGAATTGGCAAGCAGGAAAGGTGTTGTTTTTTATCAAAATAATAGTAAACCTTATGTTTCTTTAGTGAGCCTGTAAAAATTGTTACAGCTTAATTGAAATGTGTTACCCACAGGCCATATTTGCTAGACATTGCTTCTTTGGATTTTTATTTATTTAGGTCTTTGCAAAATAATCTCATTGGTAAAAATTTTAATTTTTTAGATGATATAATAAACTACCGTAATGAGTTCTTTGACAAAAAAAACACCAAAATTCTGGGAAGACGGAATTTTTAAGTTAAAAGAAAAATGGAACAAGGTTGTGCAAAAACAAATTTCTTATTTAGTTGAATAAATATTTAATGGCATAATTTTGTCTCGTGTTTTAATTTCCCTTAAAAATCAACATGATCATTCTGGACAACCTAATATATCAGGAGAAATGCCGTGGTTAAACTATGCAAAGTTAATGTTTGTTTTGCTGGTTTTGTCTAAGTATTTTATATGTCCTCAGTGTGGTAGGCAAGATCCTGGTATTATATTGAGAGGTGAAAATTTAAATCAGTCCCAAGTAATGTGATGAGTAACTGCATCTTACCTATCACACTATCAGAACATAATGACTGAGACAATCAAAGGTACTTAAACAAAAGCAACAAAACAAACATTAACTTTGGACAGTTCATCCATAATTTTGATTCTGACCAAATCTCATAAATATATAATGAAAAGGGAGACTTTGTCAATTGAATTTAATAAATCTTTTTTGGATAAATACTTGATGTCTAAATATGCCTTGTATATAAATAAAAGAGAGAGAATATACATTTAGAAAAAAGCAATGAAATATACTACTTTTGTATGTAAAGAATTCTCAAAATTCTCATCCAAGTCAAAGCAAATATTAAATAATGGTGGTTGGGACTTTTAAATCATGATTTATTTCCATCTTCAACATAAATAACATTCAGATGTGTTTCTTTTCTTTAACACCAGTAGTGGACCTCCGAGTTTGTTTCACAATGACCTAAACATAATCAAATCCATCAACTTCAAAACTTAGTGTGGTTGGTTGGCCACTGGTCACTTGAAAGTCATAGTCATAAACAACTTAACCTTTAATCTTGGACAAAGTACATAACTTTTGATATAAATTCTATTTATGAACATCCACACTTACATTGAATCACCCATTAATCTGCAGAAATCTATCTCTGACTATATCAAGAATTTTCATTGAACAAAAGCATGAAAAAATTGACATAATTAAATAAACTACCAAATTTGACAAAGTTATTGCCATCATGAGTTCACAATAATATTTGTTATTTATCTCTTCTTCCATGTCTCTACAGTTTCCTGTCCTTTGTAGCTGTATTTCTGTTGCTTCAAGTCTCTTCTTTTCTTTGTTTCTAATGTTTTTAATGTATTTAATATTTAATAATATTTTTTAACCATCCCTATGTTTTTTTGGATTTCAGTGTCATACTTTCTGTTTTTGTTGTACTGTTTGATTTTGGTATCACTAATTTGTAATTTGCATGTGAGGCCAATTCTTTTGTTGACATTCTATCTTCTTGAAATTTATGCTTAGTACTTTCTTTAGGATGTGCATTGTGGTGCATTGGATATCGGCTCGGAAAGAGAAATCTGGAAGCCAAGTTCGAATTCCAGCTGAATTCATTGCCTTCACTTACGCGCAAATACCCTTGGGAAAGGTATTAATCCATCTATTCCTTCCAGTTATGGGTTAAATAACATGACAGATTGGGTTCTATAGCCTTGGTTGGCAACCAGTCTACTGCAGGAAGCAATGGCAACCTACTGCGGGATAATCTTCTGCCCAGTCAGTCACGTCTGTTTTAGACATGATCACCCAAGCATGTATCACGTATGGCACTTAACTGACTGACTTTCTTCTCACATGAATTGCAAGAAGACAGAATGTCAACATTAGTACTTCCTTCTCAGAATGTGCATTGTGGTGCAGTGGCTATCGACTCTGAATGACAAATCAGGGAGCCAAGTTCAAATTCCAGTCGATATTGCTTGTATTCACTTATGCACAAATACCCTTGGGAAAGGTATTAATCTGTCTCTTCCCTCCAGTTATGGGTTAAATAACAGGACAGATTGGGTTCTATAGCCTTGGTCAGCAACCAGTCTACCGTAGAAAGTAATGGCAACCTACTGTGGGATAATCTTCTGCCCAGTCAGTCATGTCTTTTTCAAGACATGATTGCCCAAAGCGTGTATCACAAATGGCACTTAACTGACTTTCTTCTCACTTTCTTTCCCTACCTTCTGTACTTACCTTTTAGTTCTATATGAGCTATCAACTTTATTTATCTCAGAAAATGAAATTCATGCCTAAATCTGTCATGTCTGGTATATCTCACTGTTCCAGTATTCAATATATGGTACACCATTACACGTGATACAGTGGACTTCCAAACAGTTAGTGGCTTAGCACTTAAATACAACAAAGCTCATTTGCATAGGATATCACACTAACCTTCTTTAATATAAATCTAATTTTCCTTAATTTACTAACAAGTTATAAAAACTAGGACCTTGGTAATTGTTAACTTATTTTTATATTCTGGAATAATTTTTAATATTTCATACTTTGTACTGAAATTAACATAGGTACAACAAAATTTACTTTCATGTATATTCTGAACTGTAGGACTGTAGTCATCTCAGCTCATAAAAAATATAGATGTATATCATTCTCTTTTCTGCCTGCTAGAATATTATTACTAGAATATTACCCATAAAAATGACAGGAATATTTATATATGCATCCCCACTTTTCACAAGAATCAGAGTATCTGTGCACTCTGTCCAGGAACAAAGTGTTTCTTTTTGCCAAGGATCAGAAGAATGTTTTGCGCAACATATGAAGTTGTTAATACTCCCATGCTGTTCAAGCAGCAGAACATTTAAAACAGGATAAATTATAAATAGATAAGCAGAAACAGGAACTAAGAGAAACTTTAAAAGGATAGAGTTATAAAGCATAAGATGTTGTGGAGAGCCATGATAGCTCATGTTTTGAAGGAATACGGCATATAAAAAAAGATAACCAGCCCATTTCAAGTAAAATACTTTAATCTCCAGTACTTGATGTCACCAGAATTAGTTATGTAGCTATTTTTTTATGAATTTGTTTCCATGTTTTAGAGGTATTCAAAATTACAGCGTCAACTGGCTCATTAACAAAATGAAGATGGCAGAACACATATATGCAGTCTCATCACAAAGTTCTTTGTAAACTTATTTTCTCTTTCTATGTTGCTTTTTATTCTTGGATTTGGCTAATGCCACAAATAAAAATTCCTTCTTTCACTGCTGAGAAAAACATAAAAATCATTTAAAAATAAACTAATTCATTGATTAAACAGTCGGAAAACCCGAACAAAAACACTCTGTAGGCAGCTTTAAAAGCATTCATACCAGCAGTAAATGTGGGCTGTAAACAGCATATGCTGAACAAAAAACTATACAGGAACCTACCAAAGATTATGAACACACAATCTATGAGAGTAAATGAAGTTTAGCTCCTACTGCTAAACAAGAAGTCGTGCAGCAGTTTAGACTGTGGGTTCCAAATAATGAGAAAAGATCAAAATTGTTTACATGCAGACTATTGTCCCTATCTTTGTTGTTTTTATCATAACATTTCAACCGTTATAACCTTTGGTCATCATTAAGCAATTGTTGGTCTGGGTAACATTTAACCCCCACGTTACCTGGATCAACAATCATCTGATAAAGACAAAATGTTGTGTTAATAACAGCAAGATGGAGACAAGAGTCTATATATGTAAATAAATGGAAATAACAATAACTACACATCCCAGAAATTAAAACAAATTCAAGATGTAGATCAGCAAGAACCTTCATCAATCAACTCATAAAAACTTACAAAATCAGAAAGGATGAAAAGAGCAAAGTTATGGATGAGAAAAGTGGACAGAAATGTTTGTAGACAAACAGAAGATAGATGCTAAAGAAAAGAACAGCATGGATAGATAGATAGATAGAAACTAATAGAAAAAGAATAACATAGATAGATGGATGAATATATACAAAGAGAGCGAGAGAGACAGACAGACAGATAGACAGAGTGAGAACATCATAATGGTGTCTTCACAAAACTTCTAAGTCAGCATGAATCTGCTCAGTTAAAGTGACTCTTTGTACTTATCAATGCTCTACCTCCACCCTGATATTGAGAACTTTGCAATAACAAAAAACCTGTTTGCCAAAATACATTTTATCAGTAAAACCACTGAAAAAACAACCTTGGTGCTAAACGCTAACACAATTAAAGAATATATATATATATATATATATATATATATATATATACTAAAAGAAAGGAATTAGGTAGGTATTATTAGAAAGGACTAACATAAAATAAGATATGTAGATATTAACAGGAAGGAATGAGATAGATAGATGAGATAAACTTAAAGAAATACTGTAGAAACAAATGAAATATAAAATAAAATTGATTGGGCAAATTTTCATTTTCATTTCTATGTTGTTTTCCCTCTTGAAATTTGTTAACACCATGAATAAAAATTTTATCTTTCACTGCTGATAGAAACAGAAAACGGATCTGGAAAAATTTTACATTTTATTTTATAATCATTTGCAAAGAAAATAACATTTTCATCTTTGCCATCATCAGCATCAATTCAATCATTTGCATCTTTACTATCATCATCAACATCAGTTTAATCATTTTTGTCCCTTGGAAAAATATTTTAATTGATTTTTTTGTCTTAAAAAAATAATTTAGGAAAATCAATTTTTCTCCAAGTATTTTTAAGAAAGGTCATATCACACAAAAATCGATTCTCTTCTACTTGACATTTGCACCTGATTCTAAAGGAGATTCTTCCATCAGCATCAAACAACCTGAATACGAGTTTCAATTTCTGAAACATTAACACAATTAAGAAGTGATGGCATAAAAAATACAATGACTTTTTTCTTTTTTGGTGTCAGTTTCAAATTATGAATGAGAGAGAAGAATAAAAAAATAAAATTTAGAAAAATTCATGTGTCCCTTCAAGATGATGACCATGGCCCTCACCATTTCCTGTTCTTTGTAACTAGCTCTGAATAAGTTTTTCTCTTTTTGTTATCTCTCCGAAACCCTGTTTTGCCATCCAATTACTCAAGCTCACTAGGTAGGTTATGTGTTACTTTCCTCTGTTTCTCTTGCTGTAAAATCTATCCCTTGAGTATCAAATTTCCCAAGCCCTCTTTCCTCATTATGTGCCCTAGAAATTTTAATTATTTCTTGTTTGTGTTAATTATAAGTGTCTTTTTTATTTTCATTTTTCTAAAACTTTGACATTGCTTACATGTTCAGTGTATGGCATTCTTAGCATTCTTCTGCAAAATCATATTTCTGCTGTCTCAAGTTTCTTCTTTATCTGTGAGGAGATTGGTCCAGCATTCACTGTCATGTAGAAGATTATATCAGTCAGGTGCCATACATGATACATTCATTGTACGATCATGTCTCGAAAGAGACATAACTGGGCAGAAGATTATCCCGCAGTAGGTTGCCATTGCTTTCTGCTGTAAACTGGTTGCCGACCAAGGCTATAGAACCCAATCTGTTCTATTATTTAACCCATAACTGGAGGGAAGAGACAGATTGATACCTTTCCCAAGGGTATTTGTGCATAGGTGAATGCAAGGGATTCAACTGGAATTTGAACTCGGCACCCCGATTTATTGTTCCTAGTTGATATCCACTGCACTACAACGAACATCCTAGAAGATATATATTATGTAACAATTCAGTATTCTGTTCTTTGTTTCTAATGAATTTTTTTGTTTTTTAATTGTTAGCATTGATTTCTGGAAGCATCTTTTGCTATGCCAATGCATCTTTGAATGTCTGTGTTACACTTTCTGTCCTGTGTGCATTCAAGAAAAACTAAAATGTTTAAAAACTATAACTGTAAATACAAAATATACACATTTGTAGACATCATTACACCTTGTAGGAGTTCATTTTATCAGCTAATCCACTTTATATTGACTTATAAGAACATTTGAATGAAAAGAAAGAAAAAGAAATCACACTCTAATGGAATGAAGACTGAAGAATTTACCTTATAATATGCAAAAGAAATTGCTATTAAATACCATATTTCTTGGTATCAATTTCTTGGCATATTTTCCAAAAATGAAGTCGGAAAAATTTATCCTAACTTACAGACTGAAGGTTATTCTTATTTTACTTAATTTACATTTGTTGTATAGCTACAGGAATGGGATGTTCCTATCCTCTTAAATATGTGGACACTATTGGAGTAGAATAAAAGTGATTAGACTTACTAGCAGTTCACTAGCAGTGTATCTACTTCATGCAGTGTTGTATTTCTTGATATACTATTATTCCTAACCTTCATTTTGGTGATTAGTCACACAGTAATCTTTTAGGGTTGCAACAATATTTATTCTTTTTTCTGAAAATTTTACAAATTGGCATTTTTTTTAATACTAGTGTTCATCTGATACAAGGCCCAAGGGTGACTCAAGGTAGTAGATTACTGAATGGCATGTGTGCTATGAGTATAAAAGGAGGTGATAGGAAGTAATGAGAATATGGAGAGCAGGTAATAACCCCTTACTTGAGCTATTTAACAATGTAAGGTTTGCAGAAGTGTCCACATGGGAGTTTGTTCAACATTGTAGTGTTTCTTGGAAAGATTGGAACATACTTCTAAGCAATGAAATACATTGGAGGAATTAGGGTGATTCCACCTTGTGGATGTAGTAAGGTGGACCTTAATTGCAACAGAACCAAAGAATGGAGCTCATTTCAACATTTGTCATAGTAATAGCAAAAGAATAGTGATAGACTTTTGATGTTACATGTGTGGGGAAAAAGCCCTAAAGGGCAGAAAATAAGCAATCCACTAGAAAGCCATCTGAACTAATTGGAACTTTGTCATGGTTGGAAAATGAGAATTCACTACACATTTGATGTCAAGAAATACATTCAGTTAAAAAATGTTAATTCTATTTAAACTAAAGTAGTTTCTTTTGGTTGATTTTGTTTAGTCGCATATCGAACTCTATAAGTTATTTGATGACAAAATGTAAATATTTTAAATGAAATTGTATGCCTTCAACCACAAAATATATATCGTTGGTCATTTTACTATAAAAATAAATTTTTATCATTTCATAGTGTTTTTTTTTTTTTGGAGGTGGGGTTCACGACTTGCCCATAGCTAAAACCCTAACAGGTGCTACCATCCCAGGTCAGGATAGACCTGGGAACAACAGCAGTTAAGAGGTGGTTCCATGTTCCTCAAAGAACTGAACATGTTTGAGTGTCTATATCTTTAGGTCAACAGTAAAAACAGTTTTCTTATACCAGTCAAACAAATGGACATTTATGAAATCAGGGGCAAAAAACCCCAAAAACTACAAGGTATGTAGACTTGTGCATTGTGAGTCACACTAAATACCAGCTGAAAATAACACATGCACAAATAAAGAACTACAAGAAGACTGTACATCAGCTAAAGCATGAAATACAAATTAGGGGTAAAGATCAACAAGTAGACCAGCAAGTAACTTCATTAATCAACTTGTAGATAAAACTAAAACTACAAATAGAGGTTTGCTTGAGGACACTCAGGTAATAAAAAAAATGTTGAAAAAAAATTGTAAAAACAAACGAAGCATAAATTATAAATAAAAAATGTATTCTATATTTTACAAGAATAAAATATTAAAAATTACAGCAACAAATGGCACAACACAGGACATTCACAAAGTCAATGGGAAATTTTTATATTCCATTTCTATGTTGTTTTTCACTGTTGGAATTTGCTGACAGCATAAACAACAGAATAGTCCTTTTAGCAAAGATAGTGTTTGATTAAATAGTTGGAAAACCTGTGCAAAACTCTTTACAACAACTTTAAGTGCATTCATATGACCTTGTGAATGCAACTGCATTTAAAATCTTGTTTTCAAATCTTGTTTGACTTCAAAAAATATACCTGAAAAAGATTTCGCATGTCCAAAATTAACAGAGTTCTAAAAATCACACATCAGCAGAAAAGACAGCTAAACACATTTGATGCTGAAAACATTTAAAAAGTTAGCGCTTATATATGCTCATGGCACCCAAAAATGGTTAGACAAAAAGTTGCTTAAGAAAGAGAGCTAGAAACAATGTTTAAGGTTCTTTAAATTTTTTCAGTAGACAATACATGCAACATGCAGATGCTTTGTTAAGAAAAAATAAGCTACTATTTTTGCCATTAATCATAAACCCAAACTCAAGAGGAATTTTTTCACATTTTGAGCTGATTTTGAATATACCTTCATTTTTGAATTTTTGAATATGATACCTTCATTTTCTACATCTGATATTATTCCCTTCCTGAATGGTCAAATATTTTAAAAGTTATGAATATTTCTTGTATTTAAAAAAAAAAATTCTTTTACTTGAGTTGTGCTGGGAAGTGATTCTTTTGGAAAAAAATTTATTATACATCTTTTAAACTTAGCCGTTTCTTCCTGATAACATAGTCTTTCTTCTTTTATACAAACACTAATAATTGCAATTACATTAAATACATACAAACCCATGCAAACAAACTAAAACAAAATATAAAAGTTTCTCTAGTATTTGTATTGATGTCATAAATTTCTGACTGCATTTAACTGTTAAATAAAGTGATTGGACTTAAGATTTATTCACTATTTAATACTGGAAAAGTTTAATGGTAAATAAAAATTATGAAATGAGAATTCAAAATGAGAGAAGATTTGTAAAAATATATAATCACTAAGAAAAAAATTTGTTCTGTGATTGAGAAGTTATGATTTAATAAAAAGAATTAAAACTTGCTTATCTATCTCTTAAACAGGTTACTTCCATTGAGCCTTGTCCCAAAAGAAATAAGTGGCATTAAAAACACACATTGTTTCTATAAGAGAAAATATATACACGCAAAGAATATACCAAGAATAACAAATTGAGAATATATTTTTGTTTTTAATAAAGCTTTCTTTCACTAGATCTATGCTGTGAAGTCATTTATTTCAAAAACTTGCTTGTATATTTTCTAAACTTACCTACTCCTTCCTAAGATAATGTATAAAAACACTTTGTCATTCTTCTTTTTAAACCCTAGTAACAGAAATTACATTAATTAAATACAAAAAAAAGATTTATAGAAAATCTAAAATATATTCTGAGGTGTTTGTAGTAATCTTGTAGATTTATGGCTGAATTTAATTGTTAAATTTGATTTACAATTGATTCATTATTTAATAGTATAAAAGTAAAGTATTAAATAAAGAGCAAAAAAAAAGATGTTAAAATGAGAGAAGAGTCAAGGCAATTTTGTATCCTAATAGGAAGAATTCATCCTGTAACTCTGAGGATTTCTGATTTAACAGAAAAGATTAAGTAAATCTTATAAACTGGTTTTAGCTTTAATTGAGTCTTTTACCAAGTGAAATCATCAACATTAAAAGCACAAACAATTTGCTTCTATAATCAAATAATATTTAAACAAAGAATAAAGGAAAATATACATTTTGTGACAGAGAAGATATATGTAGCTAAATAAAAAGATTAACTATTTTCTTATGAACCCCCATATCTTCGCTAAAAAAGCTAAACCAGGCAAATCAAAATCACCTAAACCTTTTAAGATTTCCTTTACTAACATCCATGGTATCTGAACCAATTTCAGTAGCGTTGAATCTTTTCTCCATCAAAAGTCCTCTGACATCCTAGCTAATTGACTAATCTCAACCCCTCAATACCCTTTTCTGACTTCTCTATCCCTGGTTACCTTCCCCTCTTCAGAAAGGGCTCCAATGTCCACATACATGGGCTTTGTGTTTACATCAGTGAATGCCTTCCTCTAGCCAGGATGATTTCTCTTGAATCCCCACATCGTTCTTATTTGTGTTTCTGTCTCTCCCTTCTAAGCTCAGTTAGCTACCTCTTCTTTCTCTACCACTCCCCATCATCTCCTGACTGCTTCGTTCTTGACAGCATCTCCAACAATATTGGCAAGGCCATTTTCTCCCACCAGTTTGCTCATATATTTGTATTTGGTGACTTTAACACCCATCATGCTGAGTGGCTGCATAGCTCCATCACAGATCTTGCTGGTGTTCACACTATAAATGTTTCTATCACTCAATCCCTTACGCTGGTGGTAGAGTTCCCCACACATTTCTGTCATAACGCTAACAGACACGATTCACTACTAGATGTGTGCTTTACCTCCACCCCTGACTCTTGCAATGTCAAGCAACTCTGCCCTCTCAGAAACTCTGAACATGCATTAGTTTCCATCAATATTTCCTTCCACCTCCACCCCACCCAAGAAGCTCAGACCAGCAGAACATCTTACTGCTACCAAAGCGCCGATTGGGACTTGTTCCATGACTTCCTGAATGACGTCCCTTGGAATAAAGTATTTAGCCTTCCTGTTGAAGACTGCACGGCTGAGGTCTCATCTTGGGTTAAGGCTGGCATCGATGCTTTCATCCCTGCCAGAAAGTTGAGACTTAAATCCCACTCATACCCCTGGTTCTCCCCTGCCTGCTCAGCTGCCATTGCTCACCGAAATAACTTCCTTTAGCTTTACCGGAGTCAAGCATCAGATAATAACAGGCGCCTTTTTGCCTCAGTTTGCAATGAATGCAAGAAGGTACTTAATGGAGCTAAGTTGATGTTTGCAGCCAGAATGAAACAGCACAGAGCATCCCGTAAGTTTGGCTACAAAGACTACTGGAGGCTCTGTAAAAGCGTGCTGAACAACAGACAAGGCTGAGTGCTTTGCTTGCAGATTCTTCCCGAACTCGACACTGGACTTGTCTGGAGTATCTGTACCCGACTTCCCATTCCGAACCCAGGCCCAACTGACTAACATACTAATTACTCCCTTCATGGTTTCCAAAATAATCTCTAAGCTTGACCCCCATAAGATGAGTGGTGGCGATGGAATACCCATCATTGTCATAAAGAAATGTGCTCCTGAACTCTCCTCTGTTCTCTCTAAACTCTATAACTACTGTCTTTCTGCTTCCTGCTTTCCTGCCCACTGGAAATCCTCCTCCATGGTTCCTATATATAAAAATATTGGTGAGCCCTCAGACTCCGCTAATTATTGCCCTATCAGCCTCCTACCGATCTTTGGCAAAGTGTTCGAAGTCATCATCAATGCTGAGGTGGTACAACATCTCACAGCCCATGGCCCCTTCTCTGACAAACAGTATGGCTTCCGCTTCACCAGGTCTACTGCTGATATGCTCATGACCATCACTGAGTATATATACCAGGCTCTTGACAAAAACAGTCATTGACATCTCCTTGTCATCTCATATGCTGACGACACTACAGTTTACTCTCGTCTAGATCAAAAATCTACCGAGGCTGAAAAAGCAAACCTCACTGCCGTGCTTGAAAAGGACTTCCAATCCACGATAGACTGGGGTAAAAAATGGCTCGTAAATTTTAATGCTTCCAAAACGAAGCTGCTATCTAATGACCACTACAGACAATAATTCCTCCTGCCCATTAACATGGATCAGGCTTCTCTCCCTGAATGCGAAACACTGCCTCCTTGGGTTAACTCTCACACCAGACCTCAAGTGGAATAAGTATATAGAATCCATAGCTAAATCCGCTGCTAAGAAAGTCGGTTCTCTGTGTAGGGCCAGGAAGATTTTCCCGTCCCAAACAATACTGCACATATACAAATCTACCATCCGCTCATGCATTGAGTATTGCTGCCATATCTGGTCCGGTGCTCCTGCTATCCACTTAGATGTCCTCGACCGAATTCAACGCAGAATCTGTAATGTGATCGATCCCAACTTGGCAGCTAGGATACAGTCGCTTTCTCACCAACGCAGTGTGGCTTCCCTGTGTCTTTTCTACAAATACTTTCATGGCTTCTATTCTGATGACCTTAGCTCAATGGTACCCACCTATATACGAATTTCCTCAAGCCACAAGATTAGCAACTAGGTCCCACCCTTTTACGGTGAAACCAATAAATTGCAAACGCAAATTCTACTCCAGCAGCTTCTTTTCTCGCACTTGCCGCGTGTGGAATTCTCTTCCGCATACTTGCTTTTTGACAGTTACAATCTCCAAGAATTTAAATGTAAAGTCAATAGTCATCTCCTGTCTCACTAACTTACATCCTCTCACTCATGCTTTTCTACATCCACCCCTCTCTCATTAGTACTCTCTTCCCTCTCCTACTCTCTTCCTGACACCCCCTGCAACCTCTCACTCCTCATAACATTCCTCCTTGTCCACCCCACTCTCATCTGTAATCTCTTCCCTCTCCTACTCTCTTCCTGACATCCCCTGCAACCTCTCACTTCTCATAAAATTCCTACTATGTAAATCCCTGCACAACAGTGGCAGTAAAATGCCTTGCTTGGGGCGACACGATTATAAAAAAAAAAAAAATTGTCAAGAGAACTAGATGCTGTAACAGAATTAAAAAGAAGATATTCTGACATCTATGCATCAACACTAATGATATTGATGATGAAGACTATTTTCTTGTTTCCTATCAATGCACAAACACATATTTCTTTTGTATGCTTTCCACATCTTCAATGCTGAATATTTCTGCTCCTCCATTTCTATCTTCATGCATCCCTTGCCTTGTGCAACATATTGATCCTTTATTTTGACTTTGCATGTGACTTCTGCTCTTTCTTATTTTCTCTCTGTTACCGATGGCAATGATACAAGTAGTAAAAATGTCAGGACTTTAATCTATTGGCTCAGGTTTAAGCCTTTATTCATTCTTCTTGTAAACACATTATAATGAAATAATAAATCTTTGTATGAAGTAAGCATTTCAATACTGAAGAAACTTTTTGCATTATGGTAATGTTAATATTATCTATTCTCCTAATCTATAATAACACTGGTAATGTCAGCCATTTCCTGACAAGGATATATTTTGAATTCATTGATTGAGTATCCTTTGCTACTAGAGTTACATTTCTCCACTCACTGGCCATTGAGCTCGGATCAAAGTGTAGCATCTGTTCTCATCTCTAATGGTAATATTTAATATTAACCCAAAAGCCAGTGATACTTTTAACTGAAATTTACAGGATCTATTAGAACAAATCATTGAGAAAATAGGTTTCTCAATTCCACTCTTATCGCCCTTTCCTATATTGATGGTGATTTCCTTACTCACCTTTTCTTTGAAGTTATGTGGAACATCAACATCTTGATTATATCATTATTTTCTCTATTAGTTAAAATGTGATATTTGTTTTGGTTTTTGTTGTTCTTAAAAGTCCTCAACTGATGTGGTTTCTGTTATTTGGTTCAGTTCTTGGTTTGTGATTCTGTAGCGCCACACGACAAGATTCATTAAGACTTACGTATTTTTCAAATTATCTCTTTAACCTTCACAGTATTTTGTATAGTTTATTTTCACCAGATTCACTATCATTGATATTCAATAATTTTTGTATGATTCATAAACATAAGAGAGTAAATTCTTACTAATGTTTAATTCTTTCCTTACCTTTTAAATATCTTTATTATTCTAAGGAAAACCATCGGTTTTGTATTGAACATAAATCTGAAGAGTTTTTCCATGGACTATAATCCATGACTAGAGTGACATCAAATTACAGATTTAAATATTTACAATATTAAATTTGAGACTATTTATCACCGTACATATTAGGGTGTGTCCTCGATAGTTGCTATTTTCAATTATCATTTAAATATTCATCATTATTTGCAATGACTTATTACCAATTATCAGATCTTCTTTTCATATATACCATATCCCATTAGGACAATGGTAATTCTCTATCCTTTATAACTCTTAATTAATTTTGTCTTATAGTTATCCCTCCTAAACCTTATTCCAACACTTATTGACTCAAGCTCGTTAGTACGCATTGTTTTCCTCTTCCCTTCAATATAATTTCTGAGTATCAAACTTCCAACTCATCTTCTCGGTACTACTTATGTGTCTTTTTTGGTTTCATTTTCTCTAAAACTTCATCATTGCTCACATCTTCATTCAATGGTCTTCTTATCCTGCTTCTGTAAAATCACATTTCTGTTGCTTTAAATCTTTTCTTCATCTCTGAGAGATTGTCCAGCATTCACCACTATATAGAAGGATTGATATTATGCAAGAGTTCAGTACTCTTTTTGTTTCTAATAATATTTTCTCATTTCTTAATACATTGCTTTTTATTTCAGAGCCACATGGCCCAGTGGATAGAAGCATGGGTTAGATCCAGTAACTTGACCCAAAGAATTGTGAGTTCACTCTCTGGTTACAGCAGTAGTGAACAAATAACTTAAAAAGTTCAGTTAAAGAGAAGTAGCATTGCACAAAGAATGAGAATGATGTATCCTAGTGATCGAAATAAAAGGTTTGGTTCGAAATTCATAGCACCTGAAGAAGGCTGGAATATACAACAGCGAAAACATTGTAAGCATCGCAATAAAGATGAAGACAACTGTCAGAACAATGTAATGATGTAAATACTACATCTCAGAAGTACAGACGAAAATAACATTTTTGTCTTTTAATCTACTGCATACGCTACCATTGCCACACAAAAATTTGGGTTAGTATAATTAGTAGTTAGAATAATACAGTTTTCATTACAATTGGTACTAAAAGATAGAAATTACTTATGACTCAATCTAATATTAGAATATTTTTAGGTTTAAACCACAAACTGTTTTACAATGAATTTTAATAGATTCTTTTTTGTTTTACAAATGTAAAATTACACAACTTTAATAATAACATATATTTTATGTTTAAAGATGAGAAATTTAAACCAATGCAATCACTTTGGTTGTTATGCTCACAATGTTTTATGGAGAGCCAAGTTCAAATTCCAGTTGAATTTGTTGCATTCACTGACACACATATACCCTTAGGAAAAGTATTAATCTCTTCTTCACCTAGCAAGGGGTTGAATAGCAGGGTCATATTAGCCTTAGTTGGCAACCAGTCTACTGCAGAAAGAAATAGCAACCTACTGCTGGAAAATTTTCTGCCTAAACAGTCATGTACCAAAAGAGACATGATTACCCAAGCATGTATCACATAAGGCACTGAATTGACAGTCTAGTACTTTAGCCTGATAACAGCTGATCTTGAACATTTCCTTCAATCTGCTATTAACTGGGGTAAGTAATTTGCAATTAAATGGTTTATAAATATTAATGTTTCAAAAATGAATCTTGTCTTTTAGTCATCTTGAGGAACCATTCTTGTTTTCCATCTGCATGAGTGATGCAAACCGCCAGGAGAGCAACTCTTAGAATTCTTGGCCTCGTGTTTTCCACTGACCTGAAGTGGAATGATCCTATTGAATCAATGACTAGAATTACTTTTAAGGAAGTTGATTCACTATGTTATGCCAGAATTTTTTCTTGCCAGGATCTATTTTGCATATTTATAAATCTCTCATCCATGCACTTGATTGCTGTCATATCTAGACCTTTTCTTGCTTGTAATTAAATTTGTCGATCTCTTAATACTTTGTTTTGTTTCTGAAAGACATTGTCACTATCCTTTAATGGCATGAGTATCACATTTTTACTGTCTGTCACTATTTTATACAGATTTCTCTACCAACTTGTTTTTGATGTCCTGATATGAAGCTTGCATGATTGGCTACCTCTCGCATTCTGTATTTTACAGTTCATAGTCCTTTCTTCTTGCATTCATTTCATCAGCTAAATATATCTTGATAAAAAAATTAATTAATTTTCATATTTAATTTCATTAAATTGTGGTTATTTGTATTTTCTGTTTCTTGACAATATTAATATGAGGTATGTGCATAAGTTTCTGGCATATTAACAAAATTCACCTGTGTCTTTAGTTTTAAAAAATGGCAAGGTCAAATGGGACTTGATTAAGAGTGAATGAATGACTGATTTGTTTCTTGAAGCATTATTGAAAACAAAATATACAAAGTAACATTGGGCATTACTTAAATTGTTCTTTGCTCGCTATATATTTATTTCGTTTTAGACAAAATTTCATTCAAACCTTATATTAGTAACTTCTGCCTTTCTTAAAAACTAAAATATCTCATGAGTACAAATTCCTTATATTTAAAACATCTTGATGGTTTGTGATTAAATTTCTGCAGTTCATTTGTTTCAGTATTTCAGGCAAATAAGAATATTTTACAAGCACACAAATGTACTAACTGTAATTTATCATAAGGCTTGGATTACAGCCAAGCTAGAAACAAAGATTAGATTTGTTAATACAAAGCAATTTACCTTACTACACTGGACAACCAGGATGTGAAAATTTACCCTTAGACTCAACAACTACAAGTCATATGTTATTCGAAATATTATGACGCTAATTTACACTTGAGTCTGGGATGCAAATTTCATTAAAGTTGGTTGCTCACTTGATTATAATTGCTTAATTTGGCTAACTTTTAAATTTCTCTGGCACAAAACTCACTGCTAAAGATCCAATTCTCTGATATGTATCTGGAAATGTTCTCCTTCCTTTTTATAATTTATATTATAAATTAATTATGCCTAATTTAATGTGGTATAAAAAAAAGTATATATATCAATTTTATTTTTAGAAAAAAATTATTATGAAAAAAGATTTTGGCCTTTAAAATCTTTCTTTAATAAAGTTAATGTTAATAAGGTAAAAATGACATGCCTCTCAGAACTACCATACAAACACAGGTGTCCCCCAAGGCTCCATCTTAGGTCCTACACTCTTCCTGATATACATTAATGATCTCCCTGATTCCATAAGAGCCCAAATAGGTTTGTACGCCGATGACACCACAGTTTACTCTCGCCTCTTACAAAAATCTGGTGTAGGCGTCAAAGCTAACCTCGCAGCTGAGATTGAAAAAGACCTCCAATCCATATTGGACTGGGGTAAGAAATGGCTAGTAAATTTTAATGCTTCTAAAACGAAACTATTCTCAATTAACCATCATCGACAATCTCACCTACCTCCCATTAGCATGAACCAGGCTTGCCTCCCAGAGAGTAAAACACTATGCCTCCTTGGTCTCACACTTTCAGCGGACCTCAAATGGAATGACTATATTGAATCCATTGCTAAATCCGCTGCTATGAAAGTCGGTTCTCTGTGTAGGGCCTGGAAGTTTTTTCCGTCTACATCTATCCTGCACATTTATAAATCTACCATCCGCCCGTGCATTGAATACTGCTGCCATATCTGGTCGGGTGCCCCTGCTATTCTCCTCGGGCTTCTCGATAAGGTTCAGAGGAGGGTCTGTAATGTGATAGATACTGACTTGGCAGACTGCCTGCAGTCTCTCTCCCACCGGCGCGACGTGGCTTCCCTGTGTCTCTTCTATAAATACTTCCATGGCTTCTGCTCCGACGAACTTAGATCACTAGTACCCCCTAAATACAAATTTGAACGAGATACTAGATTAGCAACTAGATCCCACCTTTTTACAGTGAAACCGATAAAATGCAGCTGTAACTTCTACTCCAACAGTTTCTTTCCTCGCACTTCCCGACTGTGGAATTCTCTTCCAAATGATTGCTTCCCCAACGGCTACAATCTCCAGGAGTTTAAATGTAAGGTCAATAGACACCTCCTAACACACTAACCTGCTCCCATTCTATCAAACACTCTTCCCATCTGCCCAACCCTCATCCTTGGTATCCTTACTCATCTGTCACCTTCCTCCTGACATTCCCTATGTCTAACCACTCCTTCTCTTTACCTTCCCCTATGTAGCTCCATGCGCAATAGTGGCAATGGAATGCCTTGCTTGGGGTGAGATGATTAAAAAAAAAAAGAAAAAGAAATATGAATGGGTATAACAATCCACAAATATTTCAGAAAACATGTGAGCCACTGAGCTTGAGATATAATAGATACATTTAGATTTTGATTTGATTGCAAGAAAGAATATTTGTTGAATTTCTATCATTATTAAGTTTTGACTCATACTATATTTGATGACACACAAGACTGCTTCCTTGAAGACAACAATTTTAGCCTTTTCAAATCTAGGATCAATCATTATCCTTATAATCTTGTCTTTCAATTTCTTTGTTTTGAATCCATATTACACACCTCATTCAGGAACCTTCTACCTTGAGTGACACTGAGGCCTTGTTCTAGGTGAACATGAAAGAAAAAATATATGGATTTGAAATTTAAAAAAGTAATCAACAGAAATAAAATGTAGATGTAAATTTAAACAATATAAACAAGAGCAATCAAAGACCACAAAGCTCTTCCAAGGCATTACTGACATCATCTCAGCAATTGGTAAGAGATGATTATTAAAATGAGAATAACTGCAATAAACTTCACATTTCTGATATTTCAGAATGCACTTTGTAAAACACTGCTTTCATTCAAATCAAAAACTTGCAAGTGATTTACTATTGTGGAGATGAACATACCTCTTCAAAATAAGATTTGGACTTGTTCAAGTTGGATAAATACTGATGCCGAGAATTAGTAGTAGAAGGAAAAAGATAGAGCTAACTGGAATATCATGACTACAGAATTCAGCAAGACTACACCAACTCCAAGCAATATTATACTTCTTCATTGAGTTATCTTTATTCAATGCTATAAAAACACAATATCTACTGTTTTGGTCACCCAGCATTGACCAGTTATATTATGACACAGAATATTACCATAATAAACTTCCAACCTTGATGCAGGACCATGATGATTAGCATGATAGACTAAAGATTGTCTGAAATGTGAAGCATCTCTATCAAGTCCTTGTGTCATACTTTGCCAAATGCCTTTGCGTAGTCTATAAAGCACAGATAAAGGTCTTTCTGCATTTGTATTGCTTGTTAAGATAGCATTCTGAGCATGAATATTGCATTCCTCATTCTGGTATCTTTAACAAACCCACATTGTTCTTTTCATATTTCTGGGATGATTATGCTGCACACTCTGTTCATCAGAATCTGGATGATGAGTTTTGTTATGTTTCTCATGAAAGTGATTGTTTGATGAAGCTCACATTCATTTGCACCTGGAAAGTTTTAAGTAAAATAGGAACTACAAGAAAACTTAGAATCAGAAAGTGACAGCTGATTTTTCAGTGACATATGAGGAAGGTGAACCTGGAGAATTTAACACTCATAAGGTATACTGAAGGCAAGAAAATAAAGAGAGAAAACAGGTGAAATGAAAAAAAAATTTCATGTAAATAGATGACATAAAAAGAACAAATAGGGATGATAAAAAAAACATATTTAGAGCAACAAAAGACAGAAAGTTGTGGAGAGCCATAACTGCCCATGCCATAAAAGATCTTGGCAGATAAAAGGAACAGAACATCAATTAATCATCAAATAGGGAAGGTTTATTTTCAGAATTAGTCGAACCAATTTCCTTCCTGTTATCAGTTTCAAATTGATGTCTTTTTTTTATATCTAAACTATAATTATGATCAGTAATATTTGGAAATGAAAATTTCTATGAAATATGTCAGAAATTTTCTAAATTCTATTTATTTCTTATTTTTTTTTAAATTGTGAGGTACACAAACATCATAGCAATTCACATCTTCAAATGCTTTCAGATATAAAAAGACAATGCTCATATGAGATATGTGGAGTACTTCTGGGATATCCCATTTAATGTGATCTGGATTCTTTTTAGTCAGTGTTTTAATTTAGTCATCATTAATGACTGCAGGCCTGCTGGAAGTTTTTAAGTTTTCCAGACCAAAATTACTTATGAAATGTAGTCTCAGCTATGGCACCATCTCTATAAATGGTGCATACTATTTTGCTATTTTTATAGCATGTTTTTCTTTCCGGTAATAAAAAATATCAAGTGATGAAAATATATCATATTTCACTCCATTTTCACTTTTAATGTAAAAACATTTAAAATTCACAAATAACACATGAATTGGACAAAAAGATGTTGAAATGTCACCTTTCAAAATATGTTATAAGCTCTGAATTTCAGCCATGTGTGAAATAAATTTGAATAAAAAAAAAAAATTTTTGTTCCAGCCCATTAGTTTGAGATGAATTTCTAGTTAACATGCTAATCAAATAAGCAAAGCTGGAGATTACATCTCAAGCTTTCTAGCTTTCAGTACAATATTAAACTCAAGAGGAGCAATCACTTTGCCTTTGCTTGTTTTTCCACGTTTTCACTGTGCTTTCTCATTGTTATTATATCAAGATAGGAAATCTGATGTCTTGCAAAAGGAAACCTTATTGCTGCTTCTATGAATTAGACACAGGCATTTTCTTCATTGTCAGACATAGATATATTTAAACATTACAGTCTGAAAAATGTATGTGTTTTCAATGCAATTCAAGGAAAAGTAAAATATAGAATAAAAGAACAGAAATCATTAAAGAACAGAAGAGATGAGTCAACCTCCATTTTATACAAAGTACATAATGTTAATAGCATTTTAGTCAATGGCAAAACCCTGAGGATACCTGTTTATTATAATCACAGATAATAATATTGTCAGACAGTTCTTGTTATTGAAACACGTCAGTAGAGGTCCCTTTAATTAAAATTTAAAAACAATTTTAATTTTTATCATTTTAATACAATGAATGTAAATTGATTCAAATTTGATTCCCTTCATTCAATGATATTAACTGGATATTGTTATCAACAGTGTTCCTAAACCTTTTTTCTATCTTGTGAACCATTTTTGTATCAAAACAATTTCAGGCCCACATAAGCACAAATAGAAATTCCATGTCATAGGAAATACATTTTATTTACATAAAATTTCAAAGCTCTGTTATATATTCTGACAAATCATAGAATATAATTCATCTTAAATAAATAATATTTCTGTCAAAAGCTAAAAAATAGGCAATAATTTCAATCAAAACTGGAATGCAGAAAAATAAAAAGGGTACTGTGTCAAGGATGCCGGTTTTCAAGGTCATGAAATATAAAACAATAGAAAAAAGAATGTGGGTTGTAATCACAGAATATAATTTACATTAAATAAATATTTCTATCAAAGGCAAAAAAAAAAACAGGAAATGATATTATTTCAATCAAAACTAGATTTCAGAAAAAGAAAGAGTATTGTATTAAAGGCAGAATATAATTTACATTAAATTACTTCGGTCAGAAGCGAATAATGCAGAAACAATGTTCAAGGCCAGAAATATAAAACAATGACAAATAAGCAGGTGTTGCATCAGTCATGTTAAAGTTAGAAAAAAATAAACAATGGAAGACAGGAATGTAATGACATCAAAATGCAACTGGCCAAAGGCAATATTTGGCAGGTGTGCCTGCCTGGAGATGGCATAATTACTTGAAGCTTGACGGACCTGAGTTATACAAGACTGGGTTTTCCTGGGTTAAAAGAAGACAAAGCCAGAGAATTCAAATAGAAAGCAAGGAAGACAATTCTAGTCTGACTTTTTCTCATATGTGCACTTTCCTCTATCCTCTACACACAACTGTCACTGAAGAGAATAAACAGTGTTAGTTAATATTTTTATATATATGTTACTTGTGTTGGTCCTTGATGTCAAGGTGGTTGTGTTTCAGTAGCTGAAGTATATACCAAATCTGAGTTATATATAACAGCTGACCTATTTGCCTTGGGGCACTTCCTGGCCTATTTTAAAAGTTGAGAATCAGTGACAAAGCCCTTATATCAAATTAATTCCAATTAATGTCTTCTATTCTATTCTTCACAATTTCTTTAATATATGGGGCATCTTAACATCTTTTGTGGTATATGTAGCATCTTTTATTATATATGTGACATTATAACATTTTTTGTGCTATATGAGACATCTTTTTAATATCTTTGTGGTATATGTGACATCTTAACATCTTTCATTGTGTGTCCTAAAAATTTCAACTGCCTTAACTGACATTAATTATAAGTTTCCTTTTACTTTCCATTCTCTCCAAAACCTCATCATTGCTCACATATTTGGCTCATGGTATCCTCAGCTATGGAACCACGTTTCTGTTGATTAGAGTTTCTTCTTCATCTTTGAAAAGATTGTCTAGAGTTCACTGCCATACAGGAAGACAGATAACATGTAACAGTTCACTACACTTTTCTTTATTTACAACAAAATTTTCCTGTCTTTCAATACTTTACTTAATTTTTGAAATGTGTCCTTGACCATCCCAATATGCCTTCAGATCTCTGTGCCACATTTCCTGTTTTGTTAGAACACTTCCCAGGTATTTAAATTGGTGTACTTGCTTGATTTTAGTATCCCCAACTAGTAAGCTTCTCTTTTTGATGATGACCATGCATTCTGTCTTCATATACTTTATGCTTAGTTCTTTATTTTGCTACCCATTGCTACATGCTGTAGGAAGTTTTGTAGTTTTCTTTCCACATCTGCTATCAACACTGTGTCATCTGTATATCTCATATTGTTAAAATTGTGGCTACCAATGATAGATCCTAGCAGAATTTCTGGCTCTCTCAGAATTGCCTTGCTGTATAGGTTAAAAAAATCTGGTGAGAAGACATATCCTTGTATTGACCTCTTTCTATGTCTGCTGAACTCATTTCCTGTTCAGATGCAGGTGGTTTGCTGCCAGTATAGCTTCTTATTATTCTAATGTCCATCCTGAATATGTCAAAATTGCTGAGCATTTCTAACAGATCTTTGTGGTATACTTTGTTGAATGCCTTTGTGTAATCTACAAAGCACAGGTGCACATCCTTCTGTATTTGTATTGCTCTTTATGATAACATTCAGAGCATAAACATTGTGTTCCTTGTTCTGGTATCTTTGATGAACCTGCACTTTTTTTGTCCTTTCTCTGAACTGTTTTCGTTGCACACTTTATTTGTCAGAATTCAGAAATTGAGTTTTGTTATGTGGCTCATTAGGATGATTGTTCAGTGGAGTTCACATTCATTAGCACTGCCTAAGAAATCAGGTGCAATGAAAACAGTTCTGTTTAGGTCTTCTGGTATGTCACCACTGCCGTAGATTTTATTTATTATTTCTGTAGTCTTGTCTACACCAAAATTGTCTAAGGCAATCAGCATCTCTACTACAATTTTGTTTAGGCCTGTTGCTTTGTTTCTTTTTAATTTGGCTAGTGCAGCTTCCATTTTCATTTTTAATATTTCTGGCCTGTTCATATTTCTGTGTATTGCCAGTTGTTCTCTTTCATCATGGAAGAGATCTCTGATATATTCGTTCTATTGCAAAGTATTTTTTCTTTCTTTAATATGAGCATTTCCTTCTTGGATTTTATACAGCCTATTGATGAGCATGTCTTTTGTCCTGTTAATGCTCTTATATTTTTATGCATATCTTCTTTATTAATGATACTCATTCTCTCTATTTTTGCATATTTTTTGTTGAGCCATTCTACATTTGTTCCTTATTCCCTTGTGAAGTTTTCTGTATTCTGTTCCATGTCTTGGTATTGTTTTCTGTCTCCTGTGCATTATGTTGAGAATTGTGTTTGTCATCCATTTGTTTTTTCTTTCTTGTCCATTTTCCTCCAGGACGATGCTGTTTGCTGATGTCACTAAAGATTCTCTTAGTGTATTCCATTTTGAGTTTACTGTACCCAAATTTAAATCTAAAATATGAAAAGAAATATTAGAAATAAACAATAAGTCTGTAGCCAAATGCAATTATTACTTAAATTTTGATCTGAAATTTTCACAGCGTAATGCTTGATCTATGTGAATTATAATAAATTATAGAATTAAGTGCACCAGTGAAGAAGGAGATTATGTTGAAAAATATTTGCAAAATAAATACTTTTTCAATATTAGGCTATAGATTTACTGATGTGACTACAGTATATTGCAAATATACTGATATAAATTAGAAAAGTTACTTTTATTTATAATTTATGTGAATATACTTTCTTGGCTGCAATAGAAGGTTCAAGCAACCATCAAACCAAGTGCCCCTTATCAAATGTTTATGTTTATTCTTATCTGAAACTTGATAAATATAAAGTGATGGTATGAAATGATAACTGTCATTATCTACTCCATTCTGTTCCCTCTCTGTGTTCAGCTGTCAACAGTTATCCAGATTTTATAGTACTGTTGGTGACATCTTTGACAACAATGTTAAGTATTTCCTTGAGCCAAAGATGATTGTCAACAGGCTTGTCATCGGTTAGTGCAGCTTCTCTTCATAATATAACAATATGAAATCTGGAGAGTGATTGATCTGGGAGATAAAATCAATAGTTTGATGGAAAGATGCCTTTTCTTTTACTTTTATAAACCTGGATTACATCTTGAGATTTGCAGCATTGAAAAAGAAAGAAAAAGGAAGATCAGTAAAAGTTGGACTGATTCATTAGGGATCGTGTTCACCAACCAAAGCAATATGACAAATATTAGAACAGCTATGCTAGAGTGGCGGCTAGATTTAAGGTGAAGAAGCAAAAATGTCAAAATGCCCCAATAAGTAAAAGAAGTTTCAGGAAACAATGTAACTCAGAGAAATTCTGTAACTGAGGGAATGCCCAGAAGTCTTATTTCAAAACAGTCCATTTAAAAAATCATTCATTTATTAAATTTGGAGATTTTCAACACTGAGATATGTTATGAAGTTATTTTTATCTTTTACTAAATATTGCCTAATAAAAGACTTGAGAGTTATCCAAGTTATAAGGTTACAGTCAAAATGGTAATAATGATCAAGGTTGTGTGAAATTAGTAGAAAAGAAGGTGGTATGAAGTGTGAGGATTATAAGGATAATATGCAATGATTAACTCTTGATTTGAAGAAATCAAGATTAAAGTATTCAAGGAAGCACCCATGTGGGAGTCTGTCCCACAAACATGCAGTTCTTGAGAAAAAAAGGTCTAGAAGTAAAAGTTTGAATTAGTGGAGCTAAAAAGGGAAACTTTTCTGAAGATGGAAATAATGATAGAGTAGCAACAAACTGTCCCTATTGTATCTATAGGAAAGAGAGTATAAACTGGGAAATAAATAATCCTCCCACACAATCGTATAAACATTTTTGAAAGGTTGGAAAGTGAAGATTGCATAGTTCAGCCTCAGTGCCATATTTTTGGCCTGGTCTTACTCTTGTAAAAATATATAATGTCAGATAGTTCCTTGAGTGATATCAGTCAGTTAAGTGCTACACATGATAAACACTTGGGTGATCATGTCTCGTTTGATCCATGACTTACTTTGCAGAAGATTTTCCCATGGTAGGTTGCCAGTACTTTCTGCAATAGAATGGTTGCCAACCAAGACTATAGACCTCAATCTATCCTGTTATTCAATTCTTTTATCCAGATCATTCAGTTAAGTGCCATACATGATAAATGATTGGGCCATCATGTTTTCATTGAGACATGACTGAGTGGGTAAAAGATTTACCTGCAGTAGATTGCCATTACTTTCTATGGTAGACTGACTGTCAAGCGAGACTATAGAACTCAATCTATTCTGCTATTTAATCCATAGCTTGAGGGAGAAGTGACAGATTAATACCTTTCTCAAAGGTATTTGCACGTAAGTGAATACAATGAATTCAACTGGAATTTGGCTCTGCTCTCCAATTTCTCATTCTACATTGATATCCACTGCACCACAATGCAGTGAGCCTATTATTTTTCACGCTTCTTAAGTTTCTTTTGTATGAGTGCTGTTTTAGGTCTGGAATAAACAAAGACATTTAAATCATAGAGCCTCATCATAGCCAGAGAAAAGTCTGAATAATGGTGATAAAATGATACGAGCTTAGGTTCTGAAGTATTAAGACTGACATCAGTTCTTTCCCATTTGAGCCATTAGAGGCAGGTCAAAGAAGAGACTGATTACAAGGCTCATGTCTTCTTTTTATTTATAAGTGCATCCATAAACAGTGGTACCCTCTGCAGAGACACTTACTAGCAATCTGAGAATGTTCCTCAGCTAATTGTTAAGAAAGAGTAGAGGAGCAGGAAGACATCCTTGCGGAACATCTGCATTGGTCCTATTAGTCTCAGAAGACTGTCTGTTCACAGTCTTCATGGACATACCTAAGAGTAAGGACAACAAATGTACAAACCCTTCCAGTGATTCCATAGGTAGTGGTTTTATGCAGCAAATCTTTGTGCCACAACTTGTCAAAATTTTCTGAGATCGTCAAGTGAATCACTCTTGTAACAAAGCTACTATTAACCACTTGACAGATTCTGTGGATGTTTACAGTTGAGCAAGAGGAGAAGATTATTTCTTAAGAGGTGATCAAGTACCCAGTTTTTGATAAGATTTAGTTTTTTAATGACAGTAAAAAGGCCGATGGGACAATACTGCCATGGATATGAACAATCAACAACATTCATGGAAAAAGAACAAACAGCTGACAATTTCTACAAGGCATATGGTCACATTACATTGAAGCACTGGCTTGTATATGAAAACATATGTGTGTATGTGTGTGTATAAAATTAAGCAATGTTGAGCCTGGTGTTATAAGTTTGGATGTGCAGGTGGTGTAATGGATATGACTTGGAATTATTAATGAGAGAGCAGTTTCAATTTCAGTTGAGTTTATTATATTCACATATGTATTCTTGGAAAAGGCATGAACCCACCACTTCTCTCTCAAACTATGAATGTGTTAGCAAGACCTGTATCACGAAATAATTACTACCTAAGAAAAATGTTTTTACAATCTAAAAATATTTTCTGGTTTTAAATAACCTGCAAAGTGTTCATAAGCCATAGAAAGTGAATGAATGAATCAATCAATTTCCACAATCTTAGGAAACATTGCTTTTTCAGGTCCTGATTAAACAATTTTGCCAGAACTGGAAATAATAATGGGGTAATGTTCATAAGTTGGTACCAGCTGCTTAGATGAAATTAAAAAGTAAGTTTTCAAATTTTTCTAATTTTGGACAGTGTACACGTGGAAGGCTGCAGAATAGTCAACACATTAACTAAACAAGGCTGGAAGCATCAAAAGTATAAAGAAGAATTGAAATGTTAATGACACTTTTAAAAAGTTACAGACAACAGAATTTCTCTTATTTATCTAATACCTTTGCCAAAATTCTGAACTGATACTTAGGAGCACAAGCAAATTTGGTGAAAAACATTGAATACTAAGCACAACCAATAATCAAATAAGATCTGCATTTTTTTTTTTACTTTTGCACTTTGGAATTCTTAAAATTGACTCATTGCCAAAAAACACCCAACTCCACCTTCTATGCTTAATGTTTACAAGCATCAGATCAAACCAAAAATAGAATATTTCTGCCATATCTGGACTCTCTTTCTAGCTTGAAAAGGGTTCAGAAGCATTTATGCGACTTTTTAGGCAATTAATTATTTTCCACTCTACATCCTCTTTCCTCACAGATGCAATCTTGCAAGCCTATCACTGATCTATTGATATTTTCATGAAAAATATTCTAATAAGCTACTTTCCTTATTTCTACCTGTTTAGGCTATTTTACATCATAGGTGAACCACTTTTATTCCTTTAATCTTCTATTTGTAAGAAAGGAGTTCCATTTGAAAAGCTTTTTCCTAAGAGCTGTAACTTTGTGGCATAAACTCATGAGAGGATGCTTCCCCAATTATTATACACAACCTCTTCAAGTCTTATATCAACTATTATCTGTCCAACTTATTCTTATAATGTATAATTCTTACATTGATAAAACAACTCCAAGCAGTAAATTGTGTGGCTCTTTAGTCTTGCCTTGGGTGAACAACAGGGAAAAAATTCAAGAAAGAAGTTTTCTTTGTGCCCAATACAGTCTTTGAGTGATTCACACTCTATATCAATCTACCTTTTCTTTTAGCTCAAAGGTGTTTTGTTCCTTTCTGTAGTTGACTATTTTGAAACACAAACTAGCCTTCTTCTCATCAATCAAAGCTACTTGAAAAAGAGGAGACCACACTTCCAATTCTCCAATTTTAGAAACTGAAAAATATCACTGAGTGTCATGAAATCAGATAAGCATGAACTTATTTGCCTTTGGCTCTAATAAATTTCAGATATGTTCTCGATTAGTATACTGGAGACATTTTAAATATCACTTGGTTACATCGGGCAATATCAATGTCTGCATAATCAACTTATTGCATCTGATGAAAATATTTCTGTCTTGTCCAATATTGTTTGGACACTCAAGTCTCTGTATAGTTAATGCAACATTTTGGTTATTCTATTTACCTCACTTGGTGTTCTCTGTGAGAACAAAAGAAATAGACATGTAACAGAAGCCGTACATTTATGCACTCATTAGAGAAGTTCATTTTTACCCACAGTATCAAGTATGACCCCTGACACAAGTGATTCCAAATGATACTAAGTGGAGTGTAATTCAACACTAACTTTGCTTAGAAAAGAAAACTATGCTGTGTTAAAATTTGTACTACCTTAGCTTGCACATTTGGTCACCTATTTTACTTGCCTCCAATCATCTAGACCTTATCTCAGAAATGATAGTGTGTAAAATTCTCCTTCAAAATATGATTTGCCCAAACAGATTTCCAACATCAAGTAAACCCTATGTAATTCAAGAATCTGTGTCACTCTGAATTTTTCAGGCTCACAACTCCCATATAAGTGGCTGAAACTGCAGGTGATTTTTTATTTCTCCTTTGGATATATATTTGAAAAATGTTATGTAGGTTACTGATGCTTCTCAAAATTATAGACAATTTTTCCCTTGCATTCAGTAAAGGACATTTACTAAAATAAAGATAAAAGACAAATTATTTTATTGCATTCTTTTATCATTTCCAATATTGGCTTAAAGCTGTTTTTTCACATAACAAAATAAATTACTTAGTTGACTTATTGTAATGAATAATAACACAAAATTGACACTTTTTTGCAAAAGCCCCCAGATCAGAATTTTCAGTCATTAATAAGTATTCATTTTATTTTTTATAATTTCACCTCAAAAATGACTATAAAGTCAGTAAGACACAAGGGGATATCAAAGGTTTGGGAATATGAGAAAAATATACTATTAAGAAAAAAGAACAAAAAGAAAACAAGAATTAAGAAGACAGAATATTTATTAGGGACATTGCCTTTAAAAGTTTTGAAACTCAATGTTGACTAGGAAGTAAAAAGCCAGAAATAAGTTCCACAATTGAGAAATGTGAGAAGAGAAGCTGTTATTGTTACATCTAGCCATTTCAACAATGAATTGGTATGACCTTTCCAGTACTTAAATTCATAAAATCTAGGTACCATAAAGATAACTTCATCAGAACAGTCACCATGAATGTATTTATAGGAAAAACAAATGGAAGCTATGCTGCAGTGACAAAAAAGTCATTGAAGCTAAGATACCAGGTTAGGACTAATAACATTGCAGATTCTTTGGTGCACTTTACTATGAATCTTTAAATATATAGCAGGAGTACCAGGCCAGATGTGGCAGCAAATATTCAAAACATGAAGGAATGGTAAGCTTATGAATGTATAAGATAGATTTTGGCAAGAAAATTGTCTAGCATGATACAGTGAATCAACTTTCTTAGCTGCAGACTTAGCAAACATTCCTGACTAAGAAATTGATTCTTTTCTGATCTATTTGTAATAAACTAATTAAATTCTTTTATAAAGGAAGTTAAAAGCATCTAATTTAACAAACAAGCACTTACACTTATCTGATTTTCACATACATGCCAGAAAGTACTTGCATGTTCTGAAAGCCTTATATATATATATATATATATATATATAGATAGATAGATAGATAGATAGATAGATTTATTTTTAATATAACATTTTTTTATTATTCAGATAATATAATAGCAGAAATTCTTATTTGAAGTAGATTTTCCATTTTATTTTTTGTTTTAAACAGTGTGCATTAAATCTGGGTGGACGTGCATTATAGTGTAAAACTTTTGAAGAAGAAATTATTGTTTAAAAGAAATTGAATATTACTAGTCTTAAGTCATGAATTCACTGCAATTTTCTGAAATTGATTTACAATGATTTTTCTCTAATGCGAACTGATATCAAACATCAAAAGGTCATCTGCTTAAATTGAAAACAAAAAAGCGAAACTGCTAATCACTCATCTATTGCCAATTTCATTATATATCGAAATTTCTACTAAATCAATCCATAATCAATATTAAATCAAGCTAACAACCAAAAGGGGGTAATTTAATAAACTGCTTTATTTTTATTTCAGAAATTGGAAAGGAGTCAGTGATTTTTGGCTTTGCTGTTTTTTTCATATCTCATTCCAGAAAAGTCCAACAGGAGAATAAAATAGGTTCCTTGAGCACAGTTAAAATCTTTTAGCTTGTTTTTCAATCAAGTGCAAAATGTATCAACTTAAATTTGATTGAAGATGTCACTCAATTATTCCTTTTCCACACATTTCAAACTCAAAATATATTTTGCTACATTATAAAAGATATCTTTATTCTGCAATAATTTACATAAGAACATTGACTTAGCTATGTATGTGGGTAAATTTTTCAAAAGAAGTTAAGGCCATGGTGTTTGAATTAATTGTGAATTGTAAAATTGGAACTCTTCATTTAATCAGAAAAAAAAAACAAATATAATCGGAATAATTTTTGTTGCAAAAAGATTATGGAAGCCAACTTAATCTTTTCAAAAAACAAATTTGTTTAAAGATGATGGTTGTTATCTGAAAAAAAAAAAAAAAAAAAAAAAATATGCCCAAAGATAAAATTTACAAAATGGCAACATTTCTACAGTACCAGGTGTATGAAATGTAATAATTCAAAGAATATAATCATATTATTATTCATAAGATGGTACATATTTATGTGTGTGTGTGTATGTGTATATATATATATATATATATATATATATAGTGTTGAGTTATGATAATGTTTGGTGCCAAGATTGTTGTTTTATTCAGTAGTTTTACTGGTAAAAGTTATTTAAGCAAGCAGGTTTCTTTGTTTTTTTTTTATCAGAAAGTGTTCAATGTTGAGGTAGAGATAGAGCATTGACAGGTTAATTGCAAATATATATATTTACGTTTCTGCCACAAACGAATGAAAAGAAATTAAGTTTCAGAAACTGGAATGGAATTCAATTTTTGGTTCAATGACCATAAAACCCATCAGGGACAACAACAAAAATTTTCCCTGTCACTGCACACTTCAACGAACTGTTTCATAGAGTTGATTACAGCATCTTCATTTAACAGCTAACTAGAGATGCAGATCAGAGTTAAAATTTATTTTCAAAATAAATTCACACACTGAAGGATTAAACAGAGATTTTGATTACGCAGAGAGTAAAATTTCCAAAGATTAGCGCCTAAACAACAATAACATTCCTGGGAAGAGCAAGTTCCACTTCTTTGTTTCTTTCTTGTATCAGAACAGGCATGTTTAAAAATTAAAAATTAAAAATCGTCCTCTATGTGCTTTGATGTAGTCAAAAGGTTTTTAAACTCTTTGTCGTGATTTACTTTATTAAGAGTGCACGATACTCAGTAGATCATTATATATAGAAATATTTTTATTATAAGTTTATAATAAAAACATAGTTTACTGCAACACAAGTAATAAAGTATAGTTAATTTTTCCTAATATAACTAGACATCTATAATCTATCCCCTAGCATATACTGATTCATTCTCCCATCTTCTGATAATTAATTTGTTACGGCTTAACAGATCGATCACCCACTAAGTCGACTACATATATTTAATGTGAAGTGTATTTAAAAAAAACTTCCCCATCTTTGTTTCTTGTCAACTACTTTAAGTTGAACAATAACTTAAAGAAAATCCTGTAACCAAACTTTTCGAACTTGCTAAATGTTACATAATGTATCATTTAATTTATTTCATCACTGGCATGAAAAATGTCTGGCTCTTAAGTCATTTGAAGTTTCTTTTCCACTTTACTCTTACAATCAAATTACTCCTAACTTTATGACCTGATTTTTCACTGGTTCACAAAGACAAACCCTCAAAAAATTCCCCCACCTTAATTGCTTGGATTTGGTAAAAATTGTGTTGTTTTAAGGCTTCTGTATATAATGATAAATAACAGAAAAAAATATTTCACTGCTTGATGAGGTGCTAATAAGGACTGAAACACAACAGCTCTTGTGTTGGAGTAAACTATGATTTTATTATAAAATTTATAATAGAAATTTTACTAACTATATATATATATATATATATATATATATATATATATAATGTATACATACACACAGTGTGATGGTTAAATTGTTGCAATTTTCAATTTTTAATTTTGTGCATATGTGTTGTTTGTCTTTGATTTTGTTAACTGCATATTATAGTAGTGTAACTCAGGAATCATCTGTGAGAAAAAAGGACCATGATGCAATGCACTCTGCTAAAAATTTGGAAATGACATGTGCTGTTTAGCATTCCAACCAGGAGCTCCAATATGATAATTTCTGAGTGTTTGGGTGTCAATCTAAAGAGAGTGCAGGGGATTTGGAATGAGTTGGATGAGTCTAATGGTGATGACTAAGATATAGCAGCTTAGTAAAATCACTCTGATCTACCAAATATATTGATGAAGGCCTCAGACTCAATATGCAGACCTGCATCATGTGATTTGAAGAAGGTGCTGTCTTGACTCAAGTGGATAATTGCTGGAAGACCCTATGTCTGGAAACAGGACTCTGCACCAAGCAAAAGAACCAAGTCATGGATGTCAGATAATTTCTGTGACCACATCACATCTGACATTTATCCATCTAACTCCCCAGACTGCAACCTTTTGATTATTGTGTGTAGATTGCAGTTGAGAAAAAAGACCAACAAAACTTCTTGTAACAGCAAAGATGAACTGAAAGTAAGGATTATGGCAGCATCTACCAACTTAAACAAGAAAGCCATCCAGAAGAGTTGTACAAGGTTCTGAAGTCATCTGGAGGCCATGCTCAAAAGTAATGGTGAGTGAATAAATTTACTCTTTACGATTTCAAGATATTTTTGTGTAACTTTGGTAAAATAAATCTGTTAAAATGAGATGTTGGTATTATTTTCCGTTTTGTGTCATTCATTGCACCCTATATACATACACAGACACACATAATGTGTGTGTGTGTGTGTGTATGTATATATATATATATATATATATATATATATATATATATATATATATATATATATATATATATATATATACACACACTTATGTGTATATATATATATATATATATATATAGATATATGGCAACAAATAAACTAAGTTTAATACTTACAGGCATTGTGTAAGATGAAAAATAAAAAGTAAAAGAACACAGGC
Organism: Ascarosepion bandense; assembly: GCA_037127315.1. Classification (NCBI taxonomy): domain Eukaryota; kingdom Metazoa; phylum Mollusca; class Cephalopoda; order Sepiida; family Sepiidae; genus Ascarosepion; species Ascarosepion bandense. The sequence continues at coordinate 5,179,362 of JBBBDQ010001308.1, forward strand.
AGAATGGCCAACCAGTTTCTATCCTAACCCCTTCAGCGTCATCTGGGAAAATTTATTTCATCTTTTTTAAAAAGTTAAATGAAATTATATGACAAAAAAAAAAAATATTATAAACAGCAACAAGGGAGGAAAAGAAAAAAAAATTATAGAGTTTTTTTCCTCTTCTCTTACCTTCCCCTTTCCTTCCTAAAAGCGCTAGACATTGATAATATGAAATCCAAGGAAGCAATCTCTGTTTACAGAGAGACGGCCTCCTGAAATCCTGAATCTAATATACAATGACTCTAATGCCTGCAAGTGAAATAAAGAGTGTGAACCAGACAAAACAGAAAACCGGTCTGCACTAAAGTCAGTCACACAATCTCTACTCTTTATAAGATGTTGTGTAATAGCTGACTTGGATGTGTTCACCAGCTGGCTCATACGGGCATCCGGATTAAGAATTCTAGATGGGACATGCTGCTTAATCCTACAATCCAAGCACTGCAAAGTCCTTCCTTTATAGCTGCTACTGCACCACAATTAAACATATAAATTACAGATGAAACATGATGAGGGTGAAGGAGATCCTTATGCATAGAAGGAAAAACAGAACAAGTACCAAAATGAATTCTAATTTGGGCAGAGAATTAAGAAGAGCAAACTGCAGAAGAAATACACCTAGCCAAAAGCTCACCACACAAACCAATATAAGGAGTTTGAGTTTGAGCTTTGTTTAACAGCATATAAACCTCTGTGGTTTATTTAATGCCAAAAAGGTAGGGTTTTAAGGTATGTTTTTTTTTTAATACTTGGTTGTTATGAGAAGGTTGATTTAGTCAGATATTCAGGAATTTTTTTGTTTTTTTCTCTTTTATTATAGAAAACTGAAAATGTCTTCTAGTTTTTTGTTAAAAAATGTTTTGCTGAAAATAATTTTATTCCTTCAAAAATGTGTTATGGTAATAATTTTTCTTTAAGAATATATTGTTGGTAATATTTTTCCTTAAAAAATGTATATTTTTCTATAAAAGTTTATTTTTATGTATATATTTCTGTAAAAGTGTATTTTTATACTTTCATAGTTTTTTCACCCCAGCTTGAGGGTTAAGTATTTGCCCATAGCTGGGACCCTAACAGATGCTACCACTCCGGGTCAGAGTGGACCTGGTAACAACAGCATTTAAGAGGTAGTTCCATGCTCCTCACAACCTCATCTTAACAACAAATCTTAAGAGCCCTATATGTAAGGGTCTTAATAAGATTAAGTTTTTGCTTTCTGGGATCAAAAGTGTCCCAATGCATATACAAACTGGAGAACATAGATTTGCGGAACACAGAAGTCTGAAATTCAAAAGAAGTCAGATGCACACACACATCGAGAAATGGCAAACAACAATCAGACTCCTTTTCCACAGGAAATTTCAAATTGGTTCAAAACTGAGAGAAAAAAATCAGCCTCAATTTCATAATTAGATAAACAGAAAGTGTCATCCACATACCGAATATATATATATATATATATATATATATATGTTAATATGATAGATAAAGATGTATATATGTCTGTGCCTGTATGCTTGATTTATTCAATCTTCATGAGAACATGAAATGATTATGGGTGAAAATATAAGAAAGAATCATCAATAAATTCATTTTTCTGAATCCAGTATGTGGTTAGTTTCAAGCACATACTCCCTTCCAAATTGAAAGACTGCCCCAAATCCTCCTTGCTTCCCCACCCATTAAACCTTGGACCAGAATAAACTCAGTTTAGAAAATATCTTTGTTGCCTTAATGATAAACTAAGTAATTTCTCTAAATCTTCATGTAAACTTTTCTCTCTTCACTAATAATAATCACATTCTCAGCAGAATTGTTTCCTGCTATGAAGATTCTGGTGAATATTAACATTCTGGGAAGATATTTTTTTCTTATTTGAGACACTAAACATACAGTCACTGAGAGTAGTCAGCTAGCTGATTGGGCAATTCCAAAAATGAAAGCAGCCAAGGGACACATTGGGAGACAATTTTATAGTTGGTGTTTTGTAACATAAAGAAAAAATGTGATTGAGCCCATTGTTATATGAGCAAGAGAATTTTTAATATTTATAGCTGCTTCAGTTAAAAAGACAAAAGAAAAGTCTGCAGATCACAAAACTCAGAATGGTGCCTGTGATTCTTTTCATTGGCACTGAAAGACTAAAACTAATGACTGTTTCTGGTCAGATATTGTCCAAAGAAATTGCCAAAAGCAGGAGGAATGAGTACATGGAAGGTGTCTAGTTCAATATAAAAGAACTCTTTTATGGTATTTGTGGCTATAAAAAGACAATAATTGGATAATATAATATCTGGAAGCAAGTATTTGCCACAATGTACAGAAAATAAAAACATTATTTATCAAGTAAGTCTTAAACTGGGAATTCAGAGCAAATAGATTGATCGCATATCATATACGAGGGTCATTCAATAAATAAGGTGAATTTTTCAATATAAGAACTTCTAATACCGATAGAAGCTTACTTTTTTTTTAAAGGTTTTTCATTTACTTCTTTTTCAAAGGGATTTAATTTTTTTTTTTTTTTTGCAGATTGAAAAAAAACTTTGAGAGTTTTGGAGATTAACAAAGATGGCCAACCCAGAAGCATGCTCCAGGATTGAACAGAGGTCAGTTATCAAGTTTTTGGTTGCTGAAGGGTGCAAACCAGTTGAAATTCATAGGAGAATGTCAACTGTGTATGGTGCCACATGTTTCAGCCAAAAAAATGTCTACAAGTGGGCTAAATTGTTTAAAGAAGGATGGAGCAGTGTTGCGGATGAAGACAGGTCTGGGAGGCCTACAGAAGTGAGGTATCCTGAGGTGTTCAAATCAGTCAATGACCTCATTCAGTCTGACAGAAGGGTGATAGTGGATGACATTGCAAGGACTTTGAGCCTATCTGTTGGAACAGCACAAAATTGTCCATGATGACCTTGCCTATTCAAAGACAATGCAAGGCCTCATACAGCAGCCCAAACAGTGCAGACCATCAACGAGCTGGGCTGGGAACTGCTCCCTCATCCCCCTTACAGCCCAGACCTTGCCTCTTCAGACTATCACTTGTTTGGTCTATTGAAAGCATTCATGAGAGACCCGAAGTTTGAAAGTGACGATGAAGTCAAAAGTGCTGTGAGTGATTGGCTGAAACATCAGTCTGAAGATTTTTACGCTGAGGGAATACATAAGCTTGTGCACAGATGGGAAAAGTGTGTGACACTGCTGGGGACTACATTAAGAAATAAAAAAAAGTAAGCTCCTATCTGTATGAGAAGTCCTTATACCAAAAAATTGACCTTATTGAATGACCCTCATACATCAGGAGATTGTCTGAATTTCTGGGATAAGTAATCATTATTATTTATCACATTCAGACTATTGTCCTTATCATTGTTGTTGATATCACAATGTTTTGACCATTGTAACCACCAGCATTTATCAAGTGTATATCAATTTGTGTAATATACAGGGAATTCCAAACTGAACACTTTATTTAATCTACAGGCACAAACACACACACTCACACATATATAATTTAAAATTTGTGAGTGCATATGTTAGCTAGTGGCAGAGGGATTAGAGTATTTTCTTTCGAACCATGAGATCCAGGTTAAAACCTCACTCTGATTGATTTGTCGGGAAGGTAACTTCTTGATGTTATTGGTCTGGGGAGGCAATCCCTGCATGTAATATATTTGGTAAAAAGCTGAAAAGTTTACCATGAGTCAATCCAAGTCTTGTGAGTGAAATTGAGTAGACTGAGCTATTTCAATGTCATTGTAAAGTTACAAGTCATCAGAACCAAGTATTTGAGCATAGCAGCCTTCTTCATGCCTTTTTTATACATAAAATTTATTAGGTTGATCAGAAAATAATGTCTGATTTAAAATCACCTTTTATTTCTGAATCAATGTATTTAAATGGTGTTTAAATCAGTTAAAGTAGTAACCCTGAATAACTACACATTTCTGCCATTGTTACAACATTACTTATGCTTTTATGATAAACCCTAAATGTTTGGAAGCCAATAAATTGTTGAATACAGTTTCTACATCTTTTCGCAAAGTAAGATCTTTTGGATGAATAATGATGCTTGAAAAATGGTAGTCAGGGGGCAAAAAATCAAGGAAATATGGTGGATGTGTCAAAGTCATTTTGTCCTAAGTCAGCAAACTTCTGCAGTATCATTCTGGAAATATGTGGCTATTATAACTCACATCCTAGCAATTATAATATTGAGACTTGCTTAGGTTACTCACTGTGATGTCTGTTAGAAATAATCTTGACTGATTCCAACAAGATTTTTCGACTCACTTGGAAATCATTATTTAAGGCATCTAGTTTCTTTGTGTTGCCCAGGATGTATTATTTACTCCACAACACCTCTGCTTTTGAGATTTCTTTTTATTAGTAAATTTCTTATATTTTTAAGTATTCATGCATTCGTCTTTCTGGAAAGTTTGTCAATGTACTTTGTATATCTTATGTGTTGGGTCAACTTCTAGTTTTTCGATATGTTTCCTTCTTCTGATAATCATATTACTATAATCAACTAATTCTTGGTGTGTTGGTTCATAAATATATTATACAGTACTTGCATAAGTTCTTCCTTTCTTGCAGGCTCTTTTTCAGCAAACCTTTTCTTTAGCTGATTGCAATGTCTTTTGTGTTCCAATTTTTTTTCATTTTATCGTGTATGTCTCCCCATATTTTTTCATTTTTATATTCTCTGAAAAACATTTTTTTGACAATTTTGAAAAGTTTAGTGTCATTTTTGTTACCTGTTTTTATTCTTTTTTGACCTGGTAACAGCTTGTGAAAAATGGATTGAATTTTCTTGCAAACATCAATTCTGACAGCAACATGTCTGATGGTGTATTAGGATTTGACATAATATGCTAAACTCGCAAAACTTTTTGTAGTGCTCTTTTGCTCACTTTTTCATCACTAGATTTTTTTTTTCAAAGCTCTCTGATAAGCACCCACAAAATGTTCAGCTTGTCTATTTCACCTTAGGTGAGACAGCAGGGTAGTAATATGTTTAATCAAAAACATTTTACAAAACTTTTCAAATTCATAAGCAGTAAATTGTGTGCTGTTATTGAAGAATATGACATCTGGAATGCCATATTTTGCAAGCAATTTGTGTAGAAAATTCACAGTAACTGTTTCAGTTAGTTTTTGCACTTATATATTGCAGGCCACTTAGCAAAGCTGTCCACTACCATAAGATAATGTGATCTATTTATTGGACCTGCAAAATCTATGTGCAGTCCTGACCACGTAGTATTTGACTTTGGCCAAGATTATAGATTTGTGTTTGGTGATTTTATTGCCAGAGGACAATCTCTGCAGGATTTTACTACTTTTTCAATGTCTTGATCCATTTTGGTCCAGTATACATAACTTTTCATTAGTAATTTTAGCCTTTAAATTCCAAGATGCCCACTATGAAATTCATTTAATATCTACTTTGGTAATATACTAGTTATTACTACTATCAGTTCTGTATCAAGTTATGAGTAATGATTATCTACTTTCTTTTAGTGTTTTCTAATTTCTGCAATAAACATGTCTTGTTCTGGTTTGATTTTTATTTCTTCCAAGAGTAACTGGTAGTTTTTGTACTACATTGCATAATATATTTTTAATTTCTATTTCACTTTTTAATGCTGCAATACCAGGTTCCTCAAATGGTTCAACATTTTTGGTATCAATTTTGGTAATCAACTGCATGCCCAAATTTTTTGACTGTTGGTATTCCATTCTAACCTAGTATTTTAATCTATTTGCTACATGTATAGGATTTTCTTTTTTCAAACCATAAATGAATAATAAAGGTCTGTGGTTTGTCTGCAATTGAAAACTCTTTCCATGCATTAATTTGTGAAATGTTTTCACTGCAAGTATTATTTCTAACTCGTTTTCTTTGATCTGGCTGTAGTTTTTTTTTTTTTTTTGCTGGTAGTAGTGAAAACATAACATGTGCTTGGCTTTCATGCTACCAGCATCTGCAACTAATACAATTTCTGCTTTTAAATTGTAGTGCAGTAATGATAAGTTTGATATTAGGATTTTTTTTTACTTCAAACACCTGACACTTATCAATTCAGCTCCACTTTACGACATCTTAAGCAAATTGTTCAGTGGAGCTCTCAAGTTCTGCATGTTAGGTAGATAAATATGATGATAGTTTGCTAGTTCCAGGAATGCTTGTTACCTAGTAATGTTTGTTGCATAATCAGGCATATTCTTAATTGCACTTGCTCTTAACTGATTTGGTTGACAACCATTTTTGTCAATGATTTGTCTGAAGTACTTAATTTTAGGAAAAAAACAATTCTCACTTTCCCTCACTGAGTTTGAACCCATACTCTTGTATTTTTCAAAAACTGTTTTCACATGCCTGATATGTTGTTCTCAGATATGCTTTTAATTAAAATATCATTCAGATAAGCAACTGTAAAATCATAATCTGAAAGCAAGATATTCATAACTTGTTGAAATATAGCTGGAGCCAAATTTATATCGAAAGTTGAATTTAAACAATCCCTTGTGAATATGGTTGTTAATACTGAACATTCTTCTTCAACCTGTATTTGTAAATATGCTTCCAAAAAATTTTTCTCCCATTTAATTTGGCAAAAATTTACACTAGTTATGGGGTTTTAAATACATGTTTAACATTGTTGAAAAATCAGCATTAAAAACAATTTTTATTATTTTTTTCTTTACATATACTGCTGGTGCTGTCCATTTTGAATGGTTAATCTTTTCAATTACAGCTATTTTTTCAAGTCTGACATGATCCCATTCTGCTTATGGTACACAATTTTTCAGTTTAAACACTAGCACTGACATTTTTTTCATTTCAAATTTCCCTTGGGATTTTGAACACCTACCCAACTCATCCAACAGAACATCCAGAAAAAATTTTCAATGCATCCTTTGAATTTTCACTGTTTTTTAAACTGGTTATTTTCCACTTACATGTTTGCTATAAATATTTATTGGTAAATCCCACAACTCAAATAATTCCATCTAATCAGTACTGAATAAGTTTGCAGTATTTTTAACACACAAATTTTAGCTTTTACAAACTTGTTATGGAATGAGACGTTACAAATCATTTCACCAATAAAAAATAATTTCTCAACTGACAGGCTACTTGCAATTTTTGAAGTCCTTTTTAATATAGGTTTTCCATTTGGTATTCATGTGGCTTCATTGATTATTGTGTTGTCACTAACAGCATCTAGGTGCATTTTACATTGACATTATTAATTTTCACATATACAAATTTTCTTTGGTTCTCAATGATTATTTTTTCCATCACAATGCAATGTATAAATCTTTTTCTGTAAGAACTTTTCTTTGCTTTAGTTATACAGTGTGAAAGTTTATGTTCAATTTTCTACACTTGTAGCATCCTGAATTCTTAAAGGGACAGTAATCTCTAAACTGTAAACTTTCACAACTGAAAAATGGATTCATTTTTCTTTTTCCACATTTATCTTTCATTTCTATGTATACACATTTTTTTCTCTCAATTTCTTTGGCATCGCATCTCAAATTTCGAATTCTATGACATTCATCTGATATTTCCTGTAGTCTAAGTTTATTATTCGGTTCAGGTTTTGTCAGAATTCTCACTTGTAATCCTGTGTCTTTTTTGACATTAAACCTTGAATGAAACTTAACCCATTAAATATATCTAAAGTCAGTTTGTTGAATCTGAATCTTTCACATTCCTAGTTTATGACTGCAAAATTTTTGTGACAAAACCTTTGTTTTCTTTTTTCATCAGATTCATACATCTCCAATGGGTTGTTGAATAACAAGCTTTTCTTGTTAAAAAATTTAGAACTTGAAATATTTTTAAAACCTGTTACTTTATAACAATTTTCTCCTGTTTTTTGGGGAGTACAAAATTACAGTATTTTTCATGATTTACTGGTGCTAACTTTCTCAATAAAAATCTTGTTTTTCTCTCATCTTCCCAGTCGCTGCTTTCTTCTTGTGTCTTCTAAAATAAGCAGAGAGGTGATTCCATCATTTGTATTATACTTGATTTCAAGCATGGCATTTGCCACCACATTGTGAGTGAAAGAAATTTTCTATTTCCTTTTGAATTATTTCAAGAGTTCCAACAGTTGTACTTGTTGCTGTTGTTTTATTTTTATCACAGAAACCAATATTTCTTCCATATTTGAAGACTATTTTTTAGTTTTTTTACACACACCAAAGCAAAAAAATTTAACTAACATGGCCTATTGCCACTGATATCATGTTTTCTGAAGCAGAAAATATTTTTATTTTCATACTTGTTATAACTCAGTATGTATTTGGATATCCTCATCATTCCTGTTATAATTCGTATGAGTTTTGATTTTTCATTATCACTGTTATAACTTGCTTTCTAGCGATTATAATATTGAGTCTTGTTTCAGGTATTTGCTGTGAGGTTTATTAAAAATACTCGACTGACTACAATGGATTTTTTCAATTCACATAGAGTTCTTTAAAGTCTTTAACTTAGTTCATTTGTGTTTTCAAGGGTGTATTATTTATACTACAACAGTAACTAAGCATTGTCATGAAGCAGAATTGGACCTATTGAGTAACCAGTTCTGTCTGCATTTTGCTGTTTGCTTTGATAGTGCATTTCAACTAGTGATGCTCTGGTGAAATTCCAGAAAGCTCTAACAGATAATGCCAATAATGGAACCACAAGACAGTTACCATAATCTTCTGCTGGTGCAATTTTGATACTGCAAAGTGTTTGGGTATTTTATCCTTATCAATCCATTTATTATTTTCATAAAAAGACTATTTCTAATCACAAGTTCCTATTCAATCAAGAAATAGATCATTGGAATTTTCAACACTTCAAAACATCAAACTGACTTTCACTGATTTAATGAGGAAACTGTTTATCGAGTTTCTTCACTTTGCCAATTTTATTGAGATGATTTGATATAGTTGAAATGCTGACACCCATGACCTGTGACATTTCTCTGACACTTTGACATGGGTATTGACAAGTGTTTTCGGATGTTGATCATCAATTGCAGATGGACGTCCTCTATCCGCTGGATCTTCAAGACTAGTATGCACACTGTGGAATCTCAAAAACCAGTGCCATACTTTCCAATCACAAGTGGAAATTTATTCTAAAATTTTCTGAACAACCTAATGTAAGCAACAGAGAATATTGGTGACTAAAGTATTTAAATATTGTTTTATTGTCCTCTTCTCAATAATGATTTTTATCAGATTTTTTCACTTTCACTAATATTTTGCATTTTATCACCTTGCTTAGGGTGAAATAATTTTTTTTAAAATGACAGTATTTAGCATAATTTCTGTTAATATTGAACAAGAAAAATTAACTCAATGAAAAATAAAATACTTTTTATTGAGTTGATGACATCAAATTTAACTGAAAATCTCTGATAATGAGTCAGAGAAAATTTAATCAAATTCAATGATGAATCCTATTTTCTAAAGAGAGCAAAAGAAGCTTAAGAAAATTGAAAAATGATTTTCAAAGAATTGAAAACAAAAGGAATTTTTCTACTGCAACCAAATATGTAATTATGTAATGTACACAATGGACAATAAATGTTAATTATATATATATATGTATATATATATATATATTCATTCATGGAAAACAATGAAATATGAATATCTTTTATGGATTGTTCTGCATACATTTTCATATTATCACTGCGTTTTTCTAATGTGATTTTATTAATTAAAAAAAAAATATATATATATAAATATATATATATAGTGCGTATCGAGGCAGCAGATATTTTTCTAAACCTATACTGTTAAATATAAGAGTCAATGAATATCTATTATGTTTAATCATGAGCCATTCTAAACATCATATTTTGGCTTTAATTTCAGGTGAAAATAAAGACAAAAATTCTCCAACATTTAGATAATTTTTTATAAAGTTGGTTCTAATCTTTCAGCTCATATGTGCCATCTTCAGAGAGGTTACAAGGGTGTTAACACAAAAACATCCACCATCAGCAACGATTTTATCTTGTGTTGACATAAAATGCCGCTAAGCAATGGCAACAGTTACCAAAAATAGCAAAAGTAGTTCGCAAATTTGTAATGCGGATCTATGACATCACACCATGTGAGAGCTCGAAATAATAACAGAACCATATATTTAAATGCAATGTAATGTGTTATGACCAGATTTAAATGTGATTTTATTAAGTGTGGGTCGTTTGGATTTAATGTAGTTGGCCTCCAATATCTGAAGGTTCTTTTTACTGTGTGTATGAGTGAGGATTATTGTATTGTTGTTTAATTGTACTCTGATCAGAAAGGTGACAGATAAGTCTATGGGAGAGCGTGGTTGTAGTAAAACCAATATATGTAGTGGGTTTATTATTAGTACCAGAGATACAATCTCTGAATGGGCATGTAAATGGAAACACTACATTGGTTTTCTGTAGAGGATTTAGTTGAATGCTTGTAGGATTTGTAGAGACTATGAGGTCAATTGTCTTTATTAACCCTGCAAACATTCAACTAAATCTTTGCACCTTCTTGGACTCTAGTTTTCTACTAACATGAAGTTAAGTGACTACAGTGAATCAACTGCTATATCTGCTGCAAGGAAAGTTGGTTCACTATGTCATGCCAGACAATTTTTCTCACCAGAATCCATCATACACATTTATAAATCTACGATTTGTCCATGCACTGAATATTGCTACCATATCTGGCTTGGTGCTCCTTCTATATATCATGAGCTTCTTAACAAAATCTCAAAAAAGGTCTGTAATGTAAATGATCCTGACCTGGTATGGCAAATTTACTCACATTTCCACTGCCATGTTGTGGCCTCCCTCTAACTTTTCTATAAACATTTTCATAACAATTGTTTCAATGTATTTTCTCCCTTTACACCTTTAATGCATGAATTTAAGCAAACTACTAGATTGGCAACTAGGTCTTTTCAAACTCATTCTGAACTTGTTATATATAACAATGTTTTATTCTAATAGTTTCTTTTCTTAACTTCCTGCCTGTTTTCAGTTTTTCAATTCTTGTTTCCCTGCCACCTAAAATATTCAAAATCTTAATTCAGCATTAATTGTCATCTTCTGTCTCCTTGAATCTTGTTCTTTTATTATACTAAATCTTCACTAAAGTCTTCTCATTCTCTTCCATTCCTAGTAACCCCTTGTGTCTTAGTGAAATTATTGCTTTTTGGGGGGTGAAATAATAAAAAATAACAAGAGATAAAAATGTGTATGCATCAAACTAAAATAGAATAATCAAGCTGAGTTTAGATTGTGCTGTATTCCTTTTTTGAACTAATGCCTCCTTCAAAAAAACATAAATTCTACTTAAAAACATATATAAATGCCCCTTAAAAAGACATAAATTCCCCTTCAAAAAATCCATAAATCCATCCCTTGCTATCTACTCTTATGTGGCAAATAATCATGAAAAAGAAATCTCTGAATTCTAAACCTTGAAAAAGACAATGACTATCTGAAGAGTGCATGACATGATCTGCTTTGAAAACAATAAAAAAATCTTTGTGGTAGTCTTTCCGAGGACTTTTTTTTAATTTCATAATCTGAAATAGTCTAGACATGTTCTACAGGATTCATGTCAAGTGTTACTTTCCTCTTGTTTTGCTGTATTGCTTTTTTTCTTCATAAAAAGGAGAATATTTTTGTACAAGAAATTTTCATTGAATACTGAAAGAATCGTCGCCAGTAAAATGTTAGATGACATTCTCCATACATTTCAGAAATATTAAATAACCAATAATCAAAATGGTTCATACCCTAAAGTTAAATCTACTCTGAGATATAATAGGTGGCAGGCAGTTCAACCATAAATTTTGGCTAGGGAATTTTCAAATCCATTTTTGTACATTGGTTGGAAATTGAGTGGATGAGAACAAAAAAATGAGTGCATGCCCAAAACACCCTTCATTGCAAATGAAAGTGTTAACAAAGTATACAGCTGTGCATCCATATAATTGGGAAAATATGAAAAAGTCAAACTTTCAGAAAAAGTTATCGTTACATAATGCTTGATGGAAAAAGCAATAATAATAAATAGTTTTAAATTGTCTTCCATACAAAATACTATATTTTTTTTAATTGAGTTGAGAAAACAGTTTTTGGTAGCTTTTACTAAAATAAAATAAAAAAGAAAGTTTTTAAAAATTTACAGTTAAAGTGTTTTTTTCTCAGGAATGATGCCGTGTTAGGGACTTGAAATTGAATATTTGAGTTATTTTTCTTATTCTGCTCAAAAAATTATTCACGCTTTCTGAAATATCCTTAAGGAAGCTGTTTAGTGCATGTGCATGTTTATTTGGGCAGGTTAAAAATCATGAAATTTATTTATTTTTTATTAAATTCATTTTGCTTTGGAGCTAGAATTTTCAGCATTGTCAAAGAAAATTCTTCATAGCTAGAAATGAATGGAAAAATTTGTAATCACATTTGCTATTCAAATATGCCTTTATTTTTTAATATATCTTTCAACATCCATTTTTTTGACTCCCCTCTGAATTTCAATGAAAAAAAATATATGACCGAAAGAAGTTATCACAGTTATTTTCAAGGAGGAGAATATAATTCTGTTATATTTATCAAATATATATGTTGTACATCTTTAGAAATTGCTTTGCATAGGTTTTGGACACAATATTGAGCAGATATAAGCTTTTTGATAAAAATAACCTGTATGAGGAAGTGTACTTCCCTTAAAGCTATAGTAGAGTCTTCCTGAACTGCTAGAGAGTGCATTTTCTTTAATACTTCTTATAAGCACAGACTGACAGACATAGTACATACTGTTTAGGAATAAAAACAAAATAAAGCATTGATTTCAAATATGAGTGTCCATTATAATAATGTTTCAGATAACAATATATTATTTTTTTTTCTAATCATTTCACCCCAAACAAGGCAGAACCGTGACTAGTGCGCAAGGGGTTACATAAGAGTTGAATGATGAGAAAGAGGAACAAGTTACCAATAGTAAAAAAATAAACAAATTCCAATCAGTCAAAATTCATTTATAGCAATGAATAAAAGGTTTGCATTAGGTGCAAATAGTTCCAAATCTTGCAATCCTGCAGAAGATTTGCCAGAATGCTAGTTGAGAAATGATTGCTCTCGACTGAGTCAATGAGAGAGAAAGGTCTGATGTCATGGATACCCAAAACTGTGTATGTACTTTATTATCTTACCTAGGATGACAAACCAAAATTTAACAACTAATCTATGCAAATGTTGAAAAAAACCTCAAAGAAAACTTTGTCTTCCTATTTAGGATAAGAACCTTTTTTTGCATTTGAGCCTTTAAAGAGTTTCTTTAATGTAGTAAAATTATTTTCCGTCAACAAGATTTTTGATTACATTCCATTTTCATATGAAATCATGACAGATATACTAAGGGGCAAAAGTGGAAGATCTTCAAAGGTTTCAGATTTTGCTCTTTCTTGCTTGCTGTTACATCTACATTTCTTTGATAATTTATCTAATATGTTCTATGATTTTCAGTAAACTTTCTGAACTTTGTCAAAAAAAAAAATAGATTTTTCATCTACATTTTCTTTTCTGTACTTCTTTTGATTCTGACTTTTTAAAAACTTTATATCAAAATTTTTCATATTATTAGTGGATAAATTCAGTTCAAGTGAAACTCATTAATCATAACTGTACAAACCATTATTTAATAGATATCATTTTAAGGATTTCACCTGATGAATATGAACAAAAATGAATTCAAAATTAAATATTTTTGAAGGAGTACAAAAGTTTATTAGACCAATATAAGTTAATATATTAAAAGGGCATTCATAACAATAATGTAGGGTACAAAAATATGTATTACCATAAAATTATAATATCAATAATATAGTGATTAAAAACAACTAAACCAATTTATCAGTCCACATTCATTAGAGCAATAAATGAAGACAAAATATGCAAAATAACTATAGAATATATACAATCTGAGATTAATGTTATATACAAAAAAATATAACATTAAAGGCCAATTACTTTTATGACCACCAACCACACCTTTGCGTACAAAGAGATTGTTGGTAGGACTTAATATATATTGATTCCAAATCTTTCAAGTGATAATCACTATTAGTCTTATTCAGCACTAAGTACATGTGCAGGCTATAAAACTGCAAACATGTGACATTAACACCTCTATGTAAATTTTGTGTCTTTACTTTGTGAATATTGGCTGGAATGTGTTGGTTGATCTGTGCTTCCAGCCTTTGATTCATTCAGTCGACATAGTCATCATTGAATTGCATCTGATTTGTAAATTACTAATATGATGGGTAGGTAGTACATCCAAAAATTATCGACTTGAATTAACAGTTTTTCACTTTCAATTCATCACACTGATTCTGTGAATCAAAAAGTAATTTTATCTACAAATATATTTTAAAATGGATTACATTTTTTTTGTTTCAAACTGTCTACTTAGCTTATGTTTTCCTATATCAGCCATGAGAATTTTTCTATTCATCACTTGTATCTCATTTTTAGAAATAAAAAAAAGAGCCTGAAATTTCTTCTATCCTCATTTTTCTCATTGATTCAATTTTATTAAAAAAAATTTCATTACAAAAAAAGGCAACAAAATAAGGCATGACAGATCACATATGGTAGGATATGTAGAAGATAAAAATAATAATATCATTTGATATGGGGAACCAGGGGAAGGAATGAGGTTTGAGATGAAACTTCCTGATCAGTATGAGGCATCACTGCCAGCTTTCACCCAGGAAGAGACCTCAACTGGGAGACTGAACACTTTCCCCTAAGAGACATTGCATAGAAAATCGCAAAATGCATCCCAGTCTGCTGTTTGGTAGCAGTAGGATATTCTGTTGGGAAAAGGCTTCTGGTGGGGGGATTGAGAGTGGTGAAAAAAGAAACAGCAGCATGATCGGAGTTACCAAGAGGGCAAAGCCACTGAAGCTAAAACTTAATAATTCTTTATCTTATTCCTCCTTGTTTTTTTTGTTTTTTTAATTTAAATAGATAGACCCTAATATCGCCCGGTTCACACTCCTACCACCTCTATTTAACAAGCGTAGAGGCTAATCCCTTGTTCCCTTTTTAGGAAATGGTTTCTGGCCTTCTCTTTCTCTCCTCAGATGTCAATATTGGTGCTACCACGATTTTCCTGTGATGTGCATGGTTGGTAGCAATGTCTTTTCATTGTGAGGGTACCAGGTTGGCAGCTTTCTGGTTGCTGCTTCCAACTGGTAGTTAGGAGCGCTAAATCTTGCATAGCATCAAGAGCGGCTGCTCTGATCAATGGTTGCATAATATCGGGGTTCTTGTAGTGCCATGTCGTGCATGGATAGGTGTCCCGGCAAGCTCTTTCGGTAGGAAATTCTGAGGTTACACTTTGCTACAGCCCATACCAGTTCCCTTCCAGCACATGTCACAGTTAATGACCGTCTGCCTTCTCTACTCAAGGTCTCTCCTTACCAACAACAAATATGAACAACCATATTACAAGAATAAAAGATAAGCCAGGCAAAGTTAAATCACCTAAACCTATAACATTTCCTTCACTAACATCCGGGGTATTCGTACCAACTTCTGTATTTGTTGATGCTGTGGAAATTGATACTGTTTTTGCTATGTGGTAAAGTTCTTTATGATTCTGTCTATGAGATCTGATGATGAAGAACAGCCTGCATTAAGATCTACAGAGTTCATTTGCTGAAAACCATTTTTTTTATCACTGATCTGAGAAATGAGTTGTCTTTTGCTGACAGTTTAGACATTTCTGATTCTGATTTCTGATTCTGCCGGACTACATAAATGATAATATATAGTTTACCCTTACAACTATTATCTTCTGTTGAATTGTATTTCTTGTACTTATGGTAGATAAGAAAATTGATAAAGCAGTTCAACCCTTTTTTCTTTGTTTCTAAGAAAAAATTCCATTTTTTTAGCATTTTCTTTAGTTTTATTTTAGGAGAAGGTCTCTCTCTTGTGATTTCAATGCACCTTTAGACTTTGATGTCACATTTTCTGTCATCTCCAATTCATGACTTGTATCTTGAGCTGTTCATTTGGCCTTTGATTCATACATTCTATTTTCTCATTAGTGATGGTTAGTCCTTTCTTCTTGCTTTCCTTTTATACCTTGTCCTATATTTTTCTTTCCACTTCTGCCAGTATCATAGTATCATCTGCACATCTTAACATTCTAATTCCTGTAGAAAAGGCAGACCCTCTCTCTCTTCTCCTGATCATGTGCTATTTATAAGACTGAGTTATCTTGTCTTTGTAGGATAGCCAATCTAGGAGAAGGAAAAGTTTAAATTAAAAATTATGGAATGAGGAAACCAACTGAATTACTATTTTAAGAACAATCATAGTGATTTATGAATTACAGAAAGAAAAAGGAAGTTGAAGAGAGCCATAACTGTCATTGTGGCTGGTAAAAATCTTTTATAGAAAATAATCTCAGTATCTTATTATGTGATATTATTTTTTAGGTTTGTAAGATTGGAAAGATATTTCTAAGAGAAATGAAGATTTTTTTCTATTTCCTATTTTATCATACACAACATCATTTGATCAGTAAAGATTATTTGTCAGGTTTGAATTGAAAAAACTGAGATTTTGAGCTTAGAGCACATAACACATGCACAAATCAGAACGAAGTAAAAAAAATGCTCTGATTTATCAGCCTTTATCTTCTTGTAAGTTCTTGCTGTTGAATTACAACTAAGATGAATTCAGAAGAAAACAAAAGAAGAAATTTTTGTCCTGAAATGACATGCAATTATTCTACTGGAATAAAAAGGTACAGTTCTGTTATTCCTTATAAAGTTTTCTGCGGTACATCAAGATATAAAATATTCTGTATACAGCATCAGGGTAAAATTTGAATAAAGTGCAGTGCATTACATATTAACAAATGACCTTTTCACCTCTGATTTTCCAAGGAAAATGGCTATGTATTCTTCTATGATACTCCGCTACCCAATATCTTTAATCACTGTTTTTAGCTGCCTCAAAATTGTATGATTAAAACAAAATACAAAAAAAGAAAAGAAAGAAAGTGCAGCATGAATCTTTGTTATTTCATTCTGGGAAATGTTCTAATCAAAGTCAATGAGAAAATTAAAAAATAAAACTAATAGCATAAATGATTTTGTTCAAAATAATTGAACACAGTATAGACACCTGAAGAAGGTTAGAGAATATAGTGATTGAAATATTGATGAGGAAACAGCAATAAGGATATTGTTACATAATGTGGAGGGTGAGCCAGGATGGTTAGTAAGTGGTCAGATTACCTCATGGGCACAATATACTGACAGTGATGGATGGCCTTTGCACAAGTTTTTGATATTAGACCAAAATGGTCCTAAGTCAGTAGAAGATCACAAGAATTTTGAAGTGTTGATATTCTTCCACCACCCAGGTTTATTAGACAGACTATCTCTGTCCCTCTTGAATAATAAAAAGAAACCGTCCTTCATCAAGAATGTATAATCCCTTGACTTCATTATTTACGATCTTGAAATTCAAAAGAGAAATGAAAAATTCTCTTCTACAATTGTTTTACATTCTGGGAACAAACAAATAATACTTATTTCCAATTTACAAAGAAATCCTGTTAAGTATCAGTGGTGTAAAAGTTTTGGAGAGATTTTTATTGATCCCAATTGAAATAGTGAAAATTTATAAACAAACATTCATGACTGTGGCATTTCTTGTCCTACAAGCTATTTTTTCTTAGTTGTTAACAAAACAAACTGCCTAAGAAATGTTTCACGAATTAGTGAGCTCAAAATCAAGTAATTTCCTCACAGATGAAAAGGAGACTTGAGGCAACAGAGATGTGTTCATGGAAGGATGCTGAGAATAACCTAGACAGAACATGTCAATAACAAGAAAGTTTAAAGAAAAATGAGAACAAAAAGGAGATTTGTACTTCAAATGAAAAATAGACAATAGAAAACTTTGAAATACATATTGAAGAAATAGTGCTTGGAGAATGTGAAAGTCATAGAACACACTAATGTAAGAAGGGTAGAGGGAAATAGGGAGTAACATACTTAATGAGAAAATAAAGTTTAGAAATGTGACACTCATAAGATATAGTGAATGTAAGAGGGGTAGAAACAAATAGTGAGTAAGATACTTGATGAAGAAATAAGGTTTAGAGAATATGATACTCATAGGACATACCTAATCAGTCATCACAGTAAAATTGCTCTTAAAGAGAAAACAATTCATTTTGTGAATAAAAAGAAATTGTGTCAAGATTACCATGAAAAGAGAGTGAAAACAAAGATTAAGAGATCAGTTGGAAAAAACTATTAATATCTGCATAAAAATAAATTTGATCAGTGTCAGGATTAAAATAATCAGAAGAATTTATGCTGAAGTCAGGGATATTTAAATGGAAATAGTTTAAGTTCTGATAAATAAACCTGCACAAGAGAAAGTGAAAGCTTTTATGAAGATCAAGAGTTACAAGTGACACCATGTTTTCTTGTCAATCCTTTACAATTATTCTGAAGTAAGATTGGACACAAATGACATGAAAGATACTAAGAGGCTATAACCAACGTTTACATTATCATCAATTCTTTTAACTGAATAATATGACTGTGATGTTAGTAAACTCTGATAAAAATACATGACTAAATTTTTTCATATATGAAATAATAGTTTATTCACTCTTTGATTTGTCAAAATAACATTATTGACAGAGGAGGGTACATGGTTTTAGAGTCTTTCTTTGAATGTTCCATATTTGTTTTGTCAGGATGTGAGGGTCAAGCATTTATATAACTTCCTGTCATCCAGTTGTCTTGTAAGTATATATTCTATGTTCACCTGGGTTAACTTCCTGTTTATGATGGCATAACCAACAACTTCCTTTAGGACTTGATTCTGCGCTTGGTGGCTATGAGGACATTTTCTGGGTTAACCCCCATCAGGCATCCAGTTCTTTTTTTTTTCTGAGGTGACAACTAGCACAAAGCTTATTTTTGGTGTCTCTTTACATTAAACCACTATCTTGCACATTTATAAATCTACCATTTATCTGTGTATTGAATACTGTTGCCATATCTGGTTGGGTGCTCCTGCTATTCATCTTGAGGTTCTCAACAATATCCAAAGAAGAATCTACAAGAATCTACAATGTAATCAATCCTGACTTGCTATATTGACTTCAGTCACTTTCTCACCAACATGATGTGGCTTCTTTTCGTCTTTTCTACAAATATTTTCATTGGCAACTGTTCTGACAAGATTTTTTTCCTGGTGATCCAAGCACATAAATTTAAGCATGTTACTTGATTGGCATCTAGGTCTCACCCTTTTACTGCTGAAATAGCTAAATGCAACTGATACTACACTTGATGAGTTTATTTTCTTGCACTTCCCACCTGTGGAACTCCCTTTGATTTACTTCCCTGATAGCTACACTCTGCAAAAATTTCAATGCAACATCAATTACCATCTTCTATCTTCTTGAATCCCATGCATCTTTTATACTTTCTTTGGCATCCCCTGAACCCAGTCTTTTCTCTCATTGTAGCCTCCTTTGCACTAGTAGCTGTCCCAACTTGCTTTGGGTGAAATGATGAAGAAAAAAAACACAGATTAAATCCTTTTAAATCAAAGGTACCTGATAGATATTAAATTCAGTTCAGATCGCTTGTATATATGAATTATATACTAATTGTTTATCCACTATGGTGCTCTGTCAAATTAACATTAACTGGAAACATCTATGTGATTATGTTTTCTTTTACAGTGAGGGGCGGGGGGTTGGATGATTCAATCTTTCTATGAAAATGAGAGAAACTCTCCTCTAGGTTGGGCATATATATAACTTCCTGCCATTGGAGGGGGTTTGTGTGTGTGTGTGTGTGTGTGTACCCTAAGTTCAAATGATTTGACTTCATTTCATTTGCCCCTACCTTTAATATTCAATTCTGTACTTGGTGATTTTGAAGTCATCTTATAGGTCAACCCTTGATGCTACTGGATCTTTTGACTTTCTCAGGTAATGAAAAGTACTTAACTTATTTTGGTATTTCTCAGGGTGAATACCGTACATATTGGGGTCACTACAGATCAACTCTTCTAAGATCAAAGTTCCTGAGGGATATTAAATTCAGTTCAGACTGCTAATATTTTCTGACATGACTCACATACTAGACAGATAATACTAATCTATTACATAAAAGAATGTGTCTTTCTAGTCATAAAACCTGATTTGTAGTGCTTATTAACAAAATATTCTATTGTTATTATAACAAGAGTCATAATATATCTGCTTTGTTATACCATAATGACAATATATTTTATTAGTCAGCAGGGAATATCAGGCTGCTAATAAACTGCTTTTTGTTTCTTTTGCATTTGCTTTTTTTGTATATTTTTCATTAAAGAAATAGAATTCCTTCTTACAGCTAACAAAGAGTTACTTAGAGAAAAATCATAGATTACACATGCAAAAAAAATATAAAGAATTTAAATGAATTTTGAACTAAACACTTTATATAATCTATGGTTGTAGATTGTTCTTGTTCCACTGTTCATGTTTAGAGTTTTGTTCTATTCTTAGTACTGCTCCTTTATTGCTAGTCTTGTTTCCACTGAGTCTGAATCTGTATACCAAGTCCAGGGATTGAACTCACAACAGAATAAATATGTTTCATGGAACAAAGTCTGGATTAAGAATTAAACCTAATGTTCTTGTTGCCATTTTTTAATGGTACAGATAAATTAGTATTATAAATGAGAAGTCATTTCTCACATGAATCCACTACACCTACCCAAGTAACTTACTCTGGGCAGTATCCTCAATTATTTATTTTTATTTTTGCTGATTGTATTTGGTGGCATATTAGGGTAAATGTTAGGTTAATGTTTCCTCCAAAACCTTAATAATTGAAAATAACCTAAAACATAGTCGGATAATTTTGGAAAACAGTATTGACAACAACAGGAGTCATTCCAATGACAAAAGATATCAAGCAAAAGTGGATAACAGATTAAATTCTAAATTTAATAAAAGAGAGACACCAGAAAGTCAGTTAAGTGCTATAAGTAAAACATGTTTCAGTGATCATGTCTCTTTTGAGTTATGACTGACTAGGCAGAAGATTTCCTCACAGTAGGTTGTCATTTCTTTCTGCGATAGACTGATTGGCAATCTGTCCTGCTACTCAACCCATACCTGAAAGGAGAAGAGATGGATACATACTTTTCCCAAAAGTATCTATGCGTAAGTGCATGCGACAAATTTAACTGGAATTTGAATTCAGCATTCTGATTTCTCATTCTAAGCCAATGTCCATTACACCACAAAAAATTCAAAAGTGTAATTAAGCAAAATATGGTTTGATAAAAGATGTACAAAGATTGGAAGATGGAACAGTATATATGTAGTAGGTATGCATGAAAATGTGAAAAAGTAACAAATATTTTTAATAATCTATATTGGAAAAACAAAATATAAATTTTTATATATCAAGAACAATTTCATGAAAAATTTACAGAAAGAAGAGAAATGCATTGAAAATGCTTTTAAGCTCCTCCAATAAACTAGGCTCATAAAATCTAAAACAAATAAAAATTGACAAGTACAACTGAAAATAATTAATCTCAGCTTAACATAAAATTTGTTACAACTACTTCTAAAGCAATAAACAACAACATAAACACAAAACCAAATAATAAGAAACTAATGCATAAAAGGGTTTTCTACTCTACCATCTTTAATAATGACCACAGGCAATGCATAAGAGAAAACTCAAGTAATTTATATAAAATATTATATGAACACGAGAGAGATTCTTTACAAAACCACCCACTAAACACTTTAACTGATTATTTTAATGAGTTTGACTATGATTTGTTTTGAAAAAGCTACTTTAATTAGTAGCAAAAGAAATTGACTAAAGATGGAAATGTATAGAAAGTGCTTTAATCAATAGATCATCATTGGTCTGTTTATGTCTGGGTTCTTAGCAGATAATTGTTTAGACTATATGCCCAAAAAACATATTTAAAAAAAATTAAATTTAAACTTCTCAGCCACCCTCTCTTTTGTGCTCATGTGTAATTACATCAATGTAAACATCACTTTTGTCCAATAAAGTCGTCAAGGGTGAAATGCATTACATGGTAAATTTTTTAACTTTGTCATACATTTTCCTAAAATTAATCTATATTATTAAGATCTGATTTCTCTGTTTCTTATTGTAACACAGCAAAAGTAGAACACTGTAGCACAATTTTCCTTGGCATAATTTTATGAAAACTTGGAGATTGACACAATTTGCAATTAAATATAAACTGATAAAAATGCTTATGAAAGAGAAAAAATTACAGATTAATGAACTACTAGGAGTCATTTTTATGGGTTTTCTGTATAAATAGATAAATAAATAAATAAGAAGATACAAGTAAGTATCCTTGGTCTGTCTACACTAATCATCATCAGCCATAGTGACATACAATACTTTGACGATAATAATAATAATGATGATGATAATCATAAAGCTTAGTGATAATTAGCATTTAAAAATCATTCTAATAGAGTGACTTGATATTGATTAGAGTCTGTTGCAGGTGGCATTTAAGCAAGTCTAATCTAAGTGAATGTACATTGTGGTGCAGTGGATATCAGCTTAGAATGAGAAATCAGAAAGCTGAGTTTGAATTCTTGTTGCATTTGCTTACGGGCAAATACCCTTAGGAAAGGTGTTAATCTGTCTCTTCCCTCCAGCTATGGGTTAAATAACAGGACAGATTGGGTTCTATAGTTAGTTGGTAACTAGTCAACAGTAGAAAATAACGGCAACCTACTGTGGGAAAATCTTCTAGTCAGTCATGTCTCTTTCAAGACATGATCACCCAAGCATGTATCATGTATGTCACTTAACTGACTCAAAGAAATATGCCTTTATTTTCAAGAATCAATTCTGCTGCTTAAAATAGAAGAATTCTGCATCGACCAAAAGAATCCCAATCTATTTACAATAAATGAAAAGAAGTAAAAAACTGAAACCGAAAGGAAAATATTTTTTTTCATGTTTCGCATTCTCAAAAAAAACACCCCTGAAAATAATCGAAAATTTCGCTCACAATAATGATGCTTCTAATCAAAAGGATGTAAGTCTGAACTTCCATCCTGACTCAACCCTGAATAATGCAAGAATTTTATAATTTGGATCTTTCAATTAAGAATAGATGGATATTACACAATACTTTCACATTTCTTAATAAATATCTATTACCATGAGACAATGTTCTTAAAATGGGTCTTTGGAGTAAAGGGAAGATGAATTCAATTTCTTATTAAACAAGATTCAGTCAGCACCACAAATAGAATTACCCACATCAAATATTATAACATAGAATCAGCTGTTTTATAATAAGCTGTGTATTGCATTGTCTAAAAACAATGTTTCTTCAATTTTCTCATCTTTAAGCTAATTCATTGAACAAAGATGACAGCAACTTGAATATTTTATAGCAGAATAATAACTTGATTCATTTCCTGGTTAATCAATTTACCAACTTGCATTGCTTTTGACTATTAAGTCAAATAATTACTCTTTCCTGAGAAAAAGTGATAACAGTCATTTTTCTCAACAAGTAATTTCTAATAAAGAAACTTGTAAAATAAATCTATCAAGATTAAAGGTAAAAACATGGCCTTTGAAAACATTTTCATGTAAGTAATGTTTACTTTATATGATCTTATGAACTGAACTGATATTTTCAATAAAAAAAGAAAAAAAAAACTAAATTTCTGGCTTAAAGAAATGTGAAAAGCAGTCATTATTTAATGTTGATCGTAGTTTTTTTTCCAATGTTTGTCAGTTGCTGAGACGGGTGATTTAATGAATTGTTTCACTAGTCTGGTTTTGCTCAGAAAAGTCAGAGTTTAATTCAATCATAAAGGAGCTAAAATGCTGACCTCATTTGGCATTTTTTTTTGGGATATTTCAAACCTTAGATTATCACCTCGAAAGTATATTCTAAACTTCATCTTAATGTGCCGTGTCCTTTCAGAACAATGGCGATCATATCCCTTGTCTCTATTCCTTGTCACTCTTAACACATTTCCTCTTGGTATTTCTCCCAAACCCTGCTCCACCATACATTTGCTCAAGCCCATCATGCACTGTTTTCTCTCAGCTCTATGTCTTTCTATCCATCCTGTGAGTATTAGATTCTCCAAACCCTTCTTCCTCATTACGTGTCAGTTGTCTCTTTCAAATGCTAAGTATAGGTTTCCTTTTCTTTTACATCCTCTCCAAAACTTTATCATTACTTTCATATCTGGCCCATGGTATCCTCAGCATTCTTCTGTAGAACCACCTTTCTGTTGTTTCGAGCGTCTCCTTCATCTTTGAGGAGATTGTCCAGCATTCGTAGCCATATAGAAGGAGTGATATCACAACAGTCTATTACTCTTTTCTTTGTTTTCAACATAATCTTTCTGCCTCTCATTACTCTGCTAAACTTTTGAAATGTGCCATTAGCCATGCCAATGCATCTTTCAATCTCAGTGTGGAACATTCCATCCTCGGTCAGAATACTTCTCAGGTATTTAAAATTTTGCACCTGTTGGATTTTAGTATCCTTGTCCTGAACTAAACACTGAAATATAAAATACCTCATTATTTCAAGGGTTTATTTTTTCTTACAATATGGATATTAAGTTATATGATAATGCTGAACCCTCCACCCACAAAAAGGATCTCTGGATGATCAGTATAACTAAGAATCTAACTGAACTTTTTTTTTCTTCTATGTGGTGTTTCTTCTCAAGATGTAGGTGATCATGGCTTTTCACAACATCATACCTTTCATAACTTTAAGCAATATTTGTCTCCTCAATGTATCTCCCAGTTTATCTTCTGCCATTCATTTGAACAAGTTCTTTAAATAGGTTATACAATGTTTTCTTTTATCTCTTTTCAATATGCACTGTGAATGTCAAGTTCTCCAAACCTTCTTTCCTCATTATGTGTCCCAGAAATTTGAACTTTTGTTTTATGAACCTTTTTCTGATCAAGTATTCTTTTTGTTTGAAAACTTCCTCATTGCTCATGCAATTTGTCTATGATATCTCAATCATCCTTCTGTAGAATAACATCTCTGTTGCCTCAAGTCTCCTCTTCAACAGTGGGGAGATTGTTACTACCCTATCAGAGGATGAATACAGTAACCTCAACTGAGTGGTGAGTTTGATCCTCACTATGTTCCCCATACTTTTGGCGATGGGCCGCACCATCCATTTGCTCATGCCCATCAAGTATGTCATACATTGCATTCAGTTTTCTTGTAGTTTATATGTAGTCCTTTTTTGCTTTCTTTAGCTACCTTCTGTAGAGGTTCTTGCAGATTTTGTTCTGTCTGCTATCAGCACAGTATCATCTGCTTATCTTAATAAATTAAAAAAGTGCAAATTTATTTAATGAGATCCTGTTGTGATTGATGCTACTATTAATTTTTCTTTTATATAATTTATATATTGAATTAATTTTATGAATGTTTTATTTTTTAATATTATATATTAATTTATATTAATATTTTATTTTACTTTATTAATATTTAAAATTAATATTATTATAAATATACTAAATAATCTGTATATAATCATTCTTTTATATTAAATCAATTTTATCAAAAATATTTTATTTTTGTAATATTTTATACTGTTTAATTTGTATTAATATTTAAAATTAATACTATTCTTCTTTATTAATATATTAAATTAATTTATATAATAAATTATAATCTTTATATATATATATATATATATATATATATATATATATATATTGTAATAACAATACACACACACACACACACATAAAACAAAATTTCGATGTTCAAATTTGTTGAATAGCCATTTCTATGAGAAAAATCTCGCGTCTTCAGCAATGAATATTTATTTACAAATTCAAATGACAAGATTTTATACAGGCAGAAGAAAAAAACAAAACAAAAAAAATTTAATCACAGAAAATTAAAAGGGGGGGGGATAAATAATCTAAAAAGTAAACAGGGAAGCAGACAGATACCTATGTCTATTTTTAGAAGCCCCTCTTTTTCTTAAATGAGCTCAGAGTTTAAAAGTTGAAATTTAGCCATGTCTGGGCGAATAGAAGTGGTAGGGGGAATGAAAGGCAAAGGGAAAAAGAAAAGAAAGAAAAAAGAAAGGAAAAAGTAAATGGGGAAGGGGTGGTTGACAGGGAAGTAAGCTAAGAAAAAAAAAAGAAAAAAATCTTTATCATAGAAACAAAGGAATGTGTTATCATTCATGTTGAAACAAACTATTCCAAAGTGATTTTATATTTAAATAAATGGGACAAATTTTATAGAAAAAATTTTGAATTATAAATCTAAATTTAGATATAAATTAAAATAAAATAAAAATATTAACTTTAAGAGTAGATTTATTTTACAAGTGTACACACACATATATATATATATATAAAAACACACACACACACGCATACACAAACACATACACATCCTCCCCCTGAACATAATTTACTTAAAAAGCTAATGGATATTCACAACTCAGGAGTTAAATTCAATTCTAATTATTTTGAAAACTTTAAGAAACTAATTAAAGGAGGCTTAGTATGAAAGGAACAAAATCATATTTTATTTTTATTTTTTTGTAAGGGCCCTAGTAAAATGTAACCAAAACTAATCTTTATGTGTAAAAGGTAAATTGGATTTAGTATTAAAAAATATATATACATATACATTTATAACAATGCCCAGGGAAGTTAAATGAGTAAAATTGTTATGATCAACAAAATGGAAATAAGGATCTTCACAAAAACAAAATCAAATATATAAAGGTGCAGGAAAAAATGGGGACTAAAAGTTAGTCTACAAAATTTTTACTTGTTAAATGGTAGATATTTAGATAGGAAAAAGAAAGAAAGAAGGAATCTATAGGGCTGGGATCAGTAATTGGTAGTAGGGTTCAAATATACTAGTTTAAAAATTTATTTTCCAAAATCATAGATTAAATTTAAAATTTAAAACCTAAGTATAAAAATTCACAAATTTCAACTTATGGCGGCATTTGCTAATGAATTCTTTCTGTAAATTCAAGAGTAGGTGCTTATTTGGGTATTTTATTTGTATTTTTTCCTGTAGACATAGATTGTGTCTATCGGGAAAATTTCTAAGGGTAAGAGCTGAATCTATCAGTTTCCAACTATGAGATTTAGCCCTTCTTCTTTCATTTTCCAAAATCTTTGTGAAAGGGCTGTTTGGTATTTCTGATTTGGGTTGGAAAAGGAATACCTATGATTGTAATAATGTTGTTTAAATTCCCCCGCGGATATACCAATATAAGTTTGATAATTATTTCTGTTGTTGGATGGTGAGATTTGATCTTTGTAGATTACCTGGGTGGATTTACACTTGCCTTCCACCAGGCAGACACTCATGGAACTACAATTGCAATCATTACAAATTCCAGACTTTGAATCGGTATAATATAAATTCTTTAGAATCTGCTTATTGCAAGAATTAATAATATCATCCATATTTGGGGTACAGGAATAGCTAATTTTTAATGTGTTCCTATTAAAGATTTTCTGTAAAGGATTGTTGCTATTGAAATGTTTATCTATTAGTTTGAGAAAATATTTTCCTATATTAATATTAGTTAGTATGGGGGGGGGGGTTAAACCACATTACCTTCTTTTTTCTACATTTATTTTTAGATGGTTCAGGGTTAATAGTTGGTTTTATATACGTTAATTTATTTTTGTATCCACTTTTCTGAAGGGCCTTGTTGTAGATTTCTTTATTTTCATTGAAAGCTTTGACGTGAGATGGTAAACGGTTAATCCTAGTATTTATAATATTGGGTATCTGTTTGAAAATAGTTTTTGGATGATTAGATAAGATATTAAAGTAAGAGGGTAAACTATTTTCTTTGAGATTAGGCTGGTGGGAGTTATCATTTAGGTTAAGGGTAATATCTAAGTAGTTAACAATTTTAAGATTGGAAGAAACTTCAACCTTAAACTGAGAAAATTTAGGGCTTTAATGATCTTTTTATGGATTCTATTTGTAAAGGATCCAATGTTAATGGCGGGTAAACATTAACCCATCATCCCAATATAATCCTATCTGTTTGTGGTCCAAAAATCTACTTAATATGTCTAAAATATAGATTCCTACAAGATCCACCACCTGGGCTGAATCATAAGCTCCCATAGGAACATCAAAACTATCATTAGGCCTTTTCATCCATTCTAGGTCAAAGGTAATGATTGATTTTCTAGTGGCTAAAATCTTTCTATCCCTATCAGAGATTTCAACATAATTTCTAGCAAAATTAATCCAACTTTCTAGAAGGTCTTTGGATATTGAAGAGTAGAAATCTACAATATCAAATATAAGGAAGGTGGATTTGGATTTATTTTTGATATTATTAAACCAATTGATGGTATCAGTGGAGTTTTTTCAGAGGTTTGGGTGCAAAGTAGATTGTAACTTCTCAATTAATTTTTAAAAAATTTCTCAAGAAAGTAAGCCTAATTCACTTTTAGTTGGATTAATTAGTCTTGTTTACAACTTATTTTGAAAATTAAGTTTGTGATCTTTAAATAAAATGTAGGCATCTTTGGGAGATACTTTACCTATTCTCTCAGCAATTTTTAGTTCATTGGCAAATTTAGATGTGTCAATGCCTATTTCAGACAAAGTTTTGTTTCCTCTGTCTATTTTGTATTGGCTAGTTATTTTATTTTTAAGGAGATTGGTGTAACTGGAAGGTTCACATCTATAAATAAACAGACCACATCATACGTACATATGTACATACAAGAAATCAACAACAGTCCACGCGTTGACATCGCTACACTATTTGAATGCACCAACCAAATATGTATGTATGTGTGCAATGGGGCACATATACATATATATGCCAAGCCCCATGCGGTTCACATATATGTTTGTATGAGCCCCAGTGAGCGAGCATGTGTATGTATGTGTGTTTTTGAGCATGTCAGTGGGTGTACAAATGTGTATATATGTCTGCATCTGTCACAACGACAAATTTTCCTCCCACTTCTACAAAAATACACCAATATACACAGCCCTACATATAGCCAATTTTAAAAAAAATTTAATCAGGTTATCTGATGATCGCAAAAGCGTAAAACCCAGGTTCACAGACTCACACGTATCTATATATATATGGATGTATTTGTTTTTATTTCTTTATTTCATTTTGAAATGATCATACAACAGTTTTGAACATCAAAATTTATTTTATATATATATATATATATATATATATATTGTAATAACAAAATTACAATCGTTTATAAAAGCATTATATCACTACACAAAACATTCCATGTTTCAAAATATTATTGTTCTTCTGGTGATATTTTAAAAACAAATGGTGAAAATAATTTATTTTAGAAAATATAAAATGAATTCATGGTTATTCAGAAAGTTAAGAAGAGGTGGTTGGAGGAAGTTAACCAATATGATTATAGGTGTGCCTGTATTACTCAATAAAAAATGAGAATTAAGTTGAACTATGAAGTTGAATATTTAGATCGCATGAAGGAAATATGTTATGTTATGTCATGATAATATGACACTTTTTAAGTTGTCTGGGGAAGATACATACAGTGAGCACACATTATTCAAATGTGCAGACATTAGTTTTTGACAGCGGGTAAGATTTTAGGTTTTTCAAATTTAATTTTTTGTATGATTGTATTTGTTAAAGGAGCTGTCTGCATCTCTTTCACTAACATACACGGCATCCGCACCAACTTCCTCAGCGTAGATTCATTCCTCCATAATAACTCACCTGATATATTAGCCCTATGTGAAACTAATCTTAACCCTTCTATCCCCTCATCTGAGTTCTACGTTTCTGGCTACCTTCCCCTCTTCAGGAAGGACTCCAATGTTCATATGCATGGGCTTGGTGTCTATGTAAGCGAACACCTTCCCTTATCTAGGGTGTCATCTTTTGAATTCCCAGATCATGTGCTTCCGCCTCTCACTTCTTAGCTCGATTAGCTATCTCTTCTTTCTCTACCGCTCTCCTTCCTCCTCTGACTGTTCGTTATTTGACATCATTTCTGACAATATTGACAAAGCCATTTCTTCCCATCCCTCTGCCCATGTATTCGTGTTTGGTCACTTTAACACCCACCACTCCAAGTGGCTGAAAAACGCTGACACCGACCCTGCCGGTGTCCACACCATGAACTTTTCAATCACCCAATCCCTTACGCAAGTAGTAGACTTCCCCACGCATTTCTCCGACAACCCTAACGGAAGGGACTCACTTCTAGACCTCTGCTTCACTTCCATCCCAGACTCTTGCACTACCAGACAACTCTGCCCACTCGGAAACTCTGACCACACTGTAGTGTCCATCAATATTTCACTCCACTCCCGCCCGACCCATGATACCCAGACAAGTACAACATCCTACTGCTATCAAAGAGCAGACTGGGATTCATTCCGAGACTTCCTCTGTGGCATCCCTTGGAACAACGTTTTTAGTCTTCCCATCGAAGAATGTGCATCCGAGGTCTCCTCCTGGGTTAAGGCTGGCATCGATGCCTTCATCCCTGCTAGGAAATTCCAGCTTAAATCTCATTCATCTCCATGGTTCTCACCCGCTTGCTCGGCTGCCATTGCCCACCAAAATCATTTCTTCCGACTCTACCGTAACTACGTGTCGGACCAAAACAGGTGCCTTTTCACTTCAGCTCGTAATAAGTATAAAAAGATACTTAACGAAGCTAAGATATTGTTTGCTGCCAGAATGAAGCAACGCATAGCATGCTCTAAATTCAGCGCCAAAGACTACTGGTGACTCTATAAAAGAGTACTTAATAAGAGCAAGTCCACAATACCCCCGCTAATCAACAAATCTGAGGTCCTCACCTCCCCAGCAGATAAGGATGAATGCTTTGCCCTCAGATTCTCGAACAATTCGAGTCTGGACTCATCTGGAGTTATTACACCTGTCTTCTCACCTAGAACCGAGGCAAAACTGAATGATGTCCACATTACACCTTTGCTTGTCTCTAAGATAATCTTAAAACTTGACCCTCACAAAGCGAGCGGTGGTGACGGAATCCCAACCATAGTCTTAAAGAAATGTGCCCCTGAACTCTCCTCTGTCCTTTCTAAGCTCTACAACCTCTGCCTATCTGCTTCCTGCTTTCCTGCCGGCTGGAAATCTTCCTCTGTAGTTCCTATATTTAAAAACACTGGAGAACCCTCGGACCCTGCAAATTACTGCCCTATCAGCCTTCTTCCGATCTTTGGCAAAGTGTTTGAAGCCATTATCAACGCCGAGGTGGTTCAGCATCTCACAGCACACAGGCTCCTCTCGGACAAGCAATATGGTTTCCGCTTCACCAGGTCTACTGCTGATATGCTAACAACCATCACCGAGTATATATACCAGGCACTCGACAGGAATGGCGAAGCCCGAACTGTTGAATTGGATATATTTAAGGCGTTCGACAGAGTTTGGCATGCTGGCCTTCTATGTAAATTACGGAGCTATGGTATAACTGGACATTTGTTTCAACTAATCCAGTCATTCCTCTCTAACCGCACAATGAAGGTGGTATTAAATGGACATGCCTCCCAGAACTACCATACAAACACAGGTGTCCCCCAAGGCTCCATCTTAGGTC
The DNA here is from genome assembly GCA_037127315.1 of Ascarosepion bandense. Lineage (NCBI taxonomy): Eukaryota > Metazoa > Mollusca > Cephalopoda > Sepiida > Sepiidae > Ascarosepion > Ascarosepion bandense. Next base: position 5,211,169 of record JBBBDQ010001308.1, read on the forward strand.
CTACACTCTTCCTGATATACATTAATGATCTCCCTGATTCCATAAGAGCCCAAGTAGGTTTGTACGCTGATGACACCACAATTTACTCTCGCCTCCTACAAAAATCTGGTGTAGGCGTCAAAGGTAACCTCGCAGCTGAGATTGAAAAAGACCTTCAATCCATATTGGACTGGGGCAAGAAATGGCTAGTAAATTTTAATGCTTCTAAAACAAAGCTACTCTCAATTAACCATCATCGACAATCTCACCTATCTCCCATTAGCATGGACCAGGCTTGCCTCCCAGAGAGTAAAACACTACGCCTCCTTGGTCTCACACTTTCAGCGGACCTCAAATGGAATGACTATATCGAATCCATTGCTAAATCCGCTGCTATGAAAGTCAGTTCTCTGTGTAGGGCCCGGAAGTTTTTTCCGTCTAAATCTATCCTGCACATATATAAATCTACCATCTGCCCGTGCATTGAATACTGCTGCCATATCTGGTTGGGTGCCCCTGCTATTCTCCTCGGGCTTCTCAATAGGGTTCAGAGGAGGGTCTGTAATGTGATAGATACCGACTTGGCAGACCGCCTGCAGTCTCTCTCCCACCGGCGTGACGTGGCTTCCCTGTGTCTCTTCGAAAATACTTTCACGGCTTCTGCTCCGATGAACTTAGATCACTGGTGCCCACTAAATACGAATTTGCACGAGATACTAGATTAGCAACTAGATCCCACCTTTTTACAGTGAAACCAATAAAATGCAACCGCAACTTCTACTCCAACAGTTTCTTTCCTCGCACTTCCCGACTGTGGAATTCCCTTCCACACGATTGCTTCCCCGACGGCTACAATCTCCAGGAGTTTAAATGTAAGGTCAATAGACACCTCTTAACACACTAACCTGCTCCCATTTTATCAAACACTCTTCCCATCTGCCCAACCCTCATCCTCGGTATCCTTACTCATCTGTCACCTTCCTCCTGACATTCCCTATGTCTAACTACTCCTTCTCTTTACCTTTCCCTATGTACCCCCATGCACAATAGTGGTAGTGGAATGCCTTGCTTGGGGTGAGATGATTAAAAACAAAAGCAAAAAAAAAAGCTAAATTCTTTAAGTTAAAATTTGAATTAAGTAATTATGGTAAGGTATATTGGAGTTATGAAAACCAAGTAAATATTGTGTGGGTTATTAATTTTAATGAAATAAATTTTTATGTAATACTAGGACATAATAATATAATAAGCAGGTTTTCATTCAGGCACAGAGAGTAGATGTCATAGAATATTTACAGATTTTTGTTTTGTTTTTGTTTTTCAGAATTTTACATTTTGCCTTGGGGGTTTTATTTATTTCTGTTAACTGCCAAAAATACAGAGAAAGGAATGTTTGGTTTCAGTACACATTATACTTAAAGAAAGTGAAATGCAAATACCAACTCTGTTTAAAAGTGTTCTCAGTAAACCCAACATAAACTTTTTAAAAGTTGGGTTTTCATCAGATGATATAATACACTGGTAAACAACAGAATAAGTTTTTCAGGAGGCAATTGTTAGGATTTTGACAATTATATAAATTTGTATTAGTATCATTTTCATTATTAGAATAATTATTGTTACTTTGGTTTATGTGGTGATTTAAGATTTTATTATTTTGATTGTTAACAATATTTTCTAGATTATTTGTACAACTGTAAATTATTATATATATATATATATATATATATATATATATATATATATATATAAATAAAATCCTCCCTTTATAAATCCTTCTCAGTTTTGTTTTTATTTAATTTTTGCAATCAATAACATCCAGTAGAGTAAAATGGATGCTAACTTACATCATCTGATTTCATTTTCTGCTAGATTTAGGTGTTTTTCTTTTTTCGTATTTTAATATGTAGATTACTGTAGAATTTTCAATTCTCACTTCTGACATGAAATTGCTCTATCAACAATTAAAATATTACCGTTAGCACCCAATTTGCTATTTTTTGTGTGGACCCCCAGTAACGTTATTTAAACCTGCCAGGCTGCATCTAGACCATGGTTAAGAACACTGTATTAAATTATATAAAACTTATCAGAATAATGATTGACCTCAGATTTACTCGATAAATGTTTGTCTTCCTGAAATACAACTGAATTAAATCTGCAAAGTAAAACCACAAAAATACATTCAATTCTTTTGCAATATTTGTATGCAATGTTTGTATTTAAATACTACTCTATGATAAAAGACTGTTTTTACATCCTTTAGTCTTTTATATAGAAGAAATTGAACATGAACAAATCTGATGGTTCAAAAATAACAAAAGTCTTCTTTCCAAAGATAAAAAAACATTGAATTATTTGCAAAGAAATTTTGTATTTTGAGTTTGAATCTCTTTTGCTTTAAGCAGTTTATTAAATTTTGTTTTGTCAATTCAGTTTCACATAAACAACTGTTTGCACATATTTAGTGACATGTAAAAAATATTTGATACAAGATTTTTAAGAAAATCATAATTTTTGTTATTGCTAAAAAACCTAAATTTTGTGTAGAACTTTTCAAATACTTGGAATATTTTTTGAGGAGAAATAAAGACATGTTTGTCTACGTGTCAATTTATTGATAAATAATATATAAAGTAACAAATAAAACCATCTTAGTTTTGAATATAGTTCAGTATGTTGAAGTCAGTGTTTGATGACATATCTATTATTTGATATGGCAGCTGTCAGACTTTTGGAATTATTTGAGATAAACTTCTAATGATGATTGAAATTTTGGGAATTTCAATGATGAATTTGAATTTATAAGCTTCATCCACTAACTTTTTAAAAAGATTCAGTTAAAGTGAATAGCTAAGGCATTCTAAAACCCTTATTTTTTTTTTGCCTGGAATCATTCTATCTGTTTCAATGCAGTTATACTTTGGATAAATCCTTTTCGTATTTTGAGTAATTTCATCATCATGTTCTTTGTCAGTATTTTGCAATACATATCTTTATCCAATGCTCCTATGATTGTATGTTGTGTGCCTGGATTGTTAGAGAGAAAATAACCATAAACCATTATGCATTTTCTTATAATAATATTCATCTTGTACAAGGCCAATTGAGGTAGATAGTTTGGTACAGTTTATGGGCATATGTGGGTAAGGTAACGGCTGACCCAAGATTTGACCCCAGACTGAATCCTATGCCTGGCCCAAGGATTGAACTGATATATTCTATGTCATCAAATTCATAAACCATTGCTTTAATCTCATGGGCTAAAATTGTAGGGACAATAACTGAGAGGGTTAAATTTAGTGACATAGAACTAAACACCATATTCACATTTTAATCCACTAATCTAAAGGGACAACAATCAAGTTGATTAAGATTTGCAAGTTCAATCCCTGGGCCTGGTAGTATGTACTCTGATTCAGTAGAAACAATACATAGTGATAACAATGACAAAGATGAGGATAATAGTCTAAATGTAAATAGTGTAAATAATAATAACACCTCATCTCAGAAATTCAGACAGACATTGTAAATTGTTTGCCATGCTTTATCGGCCAGTGCAAATGTACAAATTTGAATAGAAGTCAATCCCATAATGCCATTTTCTTCATTTATATTTTTGGAATGTGTCCAAAAGTTTTGTCTGTTGATTTCTGTTGGGTCTGTCTGTAAATGAACAAATATTTCATTATTACCTCCATATCCTAAGTGATTAATATATTCAATTCAAAATTAATATTAGTAGCAATAAGAGAAATTATAAAAAAATCATCTGTCAAGAATGATTGCATTTCAGTGTATACATATATACAGCTACATGAATATATCTATACACTAATATGTGAACATATGTTTACACTCAGATGTATAGCGAGTATCTCTTCTCTTATTTCATTTGTAGTGAGGGGTAGTAGGATTCCGTAGCATGTTCACAGAATTTGGCCTTGTGGGAAGATAGCCCACTATAATTCATAAATGATTATAAATTCAAGAAAGGCAATTTTGAGTGTAAAATAACATTTATACATTTCAATTAATGTTTTACAATTCAAACAATACTTGGAATAAAGGTCCAACGAAGTTAGAAAGTTCATGGCAGATAGTAATGAGATGAAATAGATAAAAGAATGTTCATTGAAGATATAATGCTGAAAGGTAAAAAGCTTGGTAGTATGATTAATGTTCATGATCAAGTTGTCATTTCTAAGGTCAGTAGGTCAGCAAGTTAGTTTGTGGAATGTCTTAGAAAAGGTCAGTTAGTACTTCGAGAACAGGGGAGGAAGAAAGAGGCGAACATAGTAGCCGCTCGACCTAGGTCAAGGAAGAAACTAATTACACTCTTCTCCTCTGTCTGTGCCTGTCTGTCTGGGTGCCTTTTGTCATGGCCTTTTATATTTTTCTTCTGGATCAAAACACTGGTCGTTTTGAATTTCATCCTTGTATTTGGTTCTGGGTTCCCCATTGGCTGGTAAATAAAAAAATGGTAATTTGATATTTGATTAATTTTTATTTTTCAACCGGAACATCTGCGCGAATCCACTTGTGTTGAAATGATTTTTATTCATTCGCTTTCTGGTCGGCATAGAGCCAACATCTGGTTTGCTTGGTCAGTGGTATCACCACAGATGCACAGGTAAAATTATTAAAGATTTTCTTCTTTTTTTTTTAATCATTTCACTCCAAACAAGACAGTTTTACTGCCACTGGTGTGCAAGGGGTTACATAGGAGGAAAGTGATGAGAAAGTGGGACAGGTTATAGGGGGTGTCAGGAAGTGGGTAAGAGAAGAATGAGAATACTGTTGTGATGAGAGTGGAGTGGACAGAGGAAAGAGCATGAGATAAAGATGCAAATCAGAGAGATAAGAAATGACTATTGACCTTACATTTAAATTCTTGGAGATTGTAGCTGTCGGGGAAGTATACAAAAGGGAATTCCACAGGTGGAAAGTGTGAGAAAAGAAGCTGAAGGGGGTAGATGTGCCCTATGTCAGTCAACAGGACACTGAACTGTGCAGGAGAACCAAGTCATGGTTGTCAGAGAATTTTTGTGACCACATTGCTCCTTACCTCTGACCACTTAACACCCCAGATTGCAACCCCCTTGATTATTATGTATGGGATACAGTTGATCAAAGACCAACAAAACTTCCTATAACACCAAAATTAAACTGAAGGCATGGATTTCAGTAGAATTCACCATCTTAAACAATGAAACCATCCAAAAGAGATGCAGGTGATTTCAAAGTCATGTGGAGGCCGAAGTTGAAGATGATGATGATTTTATTGAATGAATTTACTCTTTAGTATTTAAAAACATTTTTGTGTAATTTTGGTAAATATATCTTAAAATAAGATGTCACTATTATTTATATTTTTGTATAATTTAGATGACAATTTATCCATCTCACCCTATATAGACAGATTACATTTCTCTCCTGTTAGAAAAACTTATCATCTTAAATCATATCAAGAATCCAAATTTGCTTAATAAAAATGTGATTTAATGACCACATGCTGTCATGGAAAAAATACTTACTTAAATTCTTCAACCCAGATTGATATAGATCCTTCTTGACGTTTACTTATTTCTTTCTTTCTTTTTCTTTCTTTGTCTTGCAGTATTACTTTTAACAATTATGAATCAAACGCCTTTAATTTTTGCTACTTACATTTTTAATTCTTAATTTTCAAGTTTAGCTCTTAGTTTTTCTTTTTAGCTTTTCAAGTCTGGATACATTTGAAACATTCATTGTTGAATGAAATTGGTCTCATGAGCAGTGGAGCTAGCCGCAAAATATATTATTACCAATAGATTTGTAAAAATATCTAACTTTTGTTTCCTGATTATAATACTCAGTTAAATTTAACACTAAATTTTAACATTGAGTTCTTTTTGGAATTTACCTTACCAAATTTCAAGGATTCTACTATATATATAAAACAAGTTTTAAGATAGAAATAATGATTTAATGTTTAACAATTAAAATGGAATAAAATAAATATTACCTAAAGTGCCTTTCATCTGACACTTCATCAGAAGTTGTATTAAAATACAATTGAAGGGATGGTTTTAAAATAAGAACTTAAAATTGGAAAGGAGATATACAGGAGGAAAAAAATCATTATTGTCATTCTGATTGGGCCAATTACTCCCCAAACAGTTCTATTTTGTATTTAAGTTCCTTCTGTCTACACAGAATCAGATACTTTGTGTTAATCACAACAACTTCTCGATATTCAGTGATGCTTTGTTCATGCAAAATAGAGAACATTTCTGAATAATTGTCTCTACAACTATTTATACTTAACAAGTGCTCACCAATGGTAGACTTGTGTATCTGTGAATGCCTGGATGTTATCACTGCTCTATGCCTATTAAAAGGACCAGGAACATGCTGGCAATTCGCACCTCTACTTGTTGAATGATTTTATCTACATAGTCAGCATTGCCCTGACATTTAAATTGATAAATATCTTTTAAGTTATATAGTTTTGTTGGGAGGTAGATAAATGGCTTTAAGGATTGAGGGGAATGCACTTCTAGTAGAAAAGATGGTATGTACTACAACAGAATTAAAACAGTGCATTATAAACAATGTGATCAAATAACAAAGAATTGTCTATGAGATCTAATCCATGGCAGTTTGATATAAACAGGACACTTAAATGAACCAGATGTTTTTATCTTATTAAACTGAGAAATTTTAAGTTTAATGCTACTCAGGACAACATTTTCAGGATAGCCATTTGCAAGAAAAATGTTGGTGATTTGCTTGAGTTTGGCATACAATTTACATTCTGAGCATATCATTAGTGCATGGTGAGTAAGAGTGACAAGGATAATCTTCTTGGATTTGGCAGGCAAAGGAATTACAACTGAGGTATAACCCTGCAATATATATATATATATATATATATATATATATATATATATATATACACTAGCAGTATAGTCTGGCGTTGCTCAGGTGTAATGAAAACTTTAAAACTAATCCATCGTCCTGAAGCTCAGACTCAACCTAAAGAATATTTGTGTGAAGTTTGGTGAGAATCGGATAAAAATTGTGGATTTGTATGAAGGACATTCAGACAGATAAACAGACACACACACAAACATCTTGCCTTTTATATATATATATATATATATTATCGATTTACTGCACTATTGTAAGAACTGCAACCTTGAAACTTCTGAATATCGTTTCTTATGTCTTTGTCTATGAGTGTATCAAATTTGATTAAAATTGGACCACTCCTTCTATGACTCCTTCTATCAATTTTTGATATTTATCGGGGGGTACCTTGACACAAAACCTAGTTAAGAACACTCGCAGATGCTTATAGTACAACCGTGTAAATTTTAAAGAAAATCGGTTCAGCCGTTTCAGAGTCTATAGGTAATGGACACACACACACACACAAACAGACAAAGTTCCATAAGTTTATATATATATAATTTATATTGAACAAAAATATACAAACTGGGACACTGGTTAGTCAGTTCAGGAATACTAGGAATACTATTAGTAGAAACAATATATACAGTCTTGTGGTGAAGAAGTAAGTCCGAGTAATGAGTCTATATCTTTAACGACCAACTAGCAGTGGTACAACTACTCAACTCTACCACTTCTGTGACAATCACTCAACCCCTGCCATACTCTGTATAGGCAGTATTATATGTACACATCAGGCGAGTCCATTCTTATGTGCAAAAAGGAGTGCTCCCCAACAGTATGGATGGAATAAAATTCAATATCCAAAAAACACTATTCTTAAAAAAGTGCTCAATATAAAGTAGTGTGAATAATATTTATTTAAAATTTATAACGTAAGTACATTATAATATCATTTCAAAAGTAGCTATTTTGTTTCAGCACTTTTTGTGTCTTATCAAGTGATGATTGTGAAATGAGTTTTGAAAGGTTCAAAACTAGCCAAACCCCATCAATAGGAGAGACATTTAGACTACATAGCAAAATCTCCCCTACTGAGGGGGTTTGGCTAGTTTTGAACCTTTTAAAGCTCTTCATCTCAATCAACACCATCACTCAATAGGACATAAATGTCAAAACAAAATATCTCCTTTTGTAGTGATATTATAATATAATTAAGTCATAACTTTTAGCTCCGAGATAAAATCGCCAACTGATATCAATTCAGTCGGGTTTCAGTCCTGGCTAGAAGCAATCGGATGTCTGACTGTACTGATGAGCTGTGATACAGTGAAACAGATCTGTCTGTGAATGACTGTATATATGTGTATATATATATATATGTGTGTGTGTGTGTGGTGGGGGGAGTACACACACACACACACATATATATATGCACGCTGCTTGCAGTTGAACACTGTAGAGAGGGGAAAATTTCATAAACAGCAGTTATTTACGGTTATATCATGCTTTCTGGTTATGGTGTAGAATATCCATTTGAAGTGGTTATCAGATAGAACACTCTCGCTGCTCGTGTTGTTTAGATTTCATAAAATACATTACACACTATGAAATCAGCCTTTCTCTAATGTGCAACAATGACCTGGTGGGTGAATATCTGACTGCTGTCAAATCAGTCAGGTTTCAGTCTCGTCATCTTTCATCCAGTACTTATGTTTCAAAAACTTCATTTATATTCTTTCTCATCTATTAGTTTTTTTATATTAACAAAACCCTTTAAGGAAAATTCATTTTTTTTTTATATTATTATCATCCTTTATGTTAAGATTTTTTTCAATGTCTTCACTTTTTATATTCTATGCTACTGTCTTATTCCATTTCAGGTTTAAACTTTTTACATCTCTAGTCTTCTTTGGCAAAACATTGATACATTTTGTGTATGAGTTCACACATACAATTCTTTTGAAATATTATAACTTCTCACTTCACTTTATTCATCTCATCTGATGACTTTTATTGTTTTTAATTTTCCTTATAACCAAGTAAATTAACCACATTTCACTGCCTGATGATGGTGTATTATATATATATATATATATATATATATATATATATATATATAGAATATAACAGCTCCAAACTTCACCATTCTTATCTAAACATTGATAGACTCTTTCAGCAATAATAATTAACACATCATTAATTGACATAGAGAAACAAAATCCATATTGCTTACCTGAAAAAAGACCCTGCCAGGTGAGATGCTTAACTAATTAAAAGTTATTAATAAAAGCATCTACTACTTTGCCAAAAAGAGATAGCAGTCTACGAGGCTGTTAGAATGGTCAGACAGTTCATCTTAGTTGACTAGAACTACAGAAAAGGATTTCCAAAAAGCAGGAAAGTAGAAAAACAATAAATCATTTATTATTGAGTTTAGAGAGAACAGGGAAAAGTTCCCGAGCACATTATCTAAGAAATATTGCAGGAACACCATCAAGTCTACATGCTTTTTTGGGATACAGGTTAGGGATGATAGTAGAGACTGGGGAGGGGGTAAGATACAAATTATACAACAGAGACTCAGTTCAAAGTGGAAAGTAAGGCAAAGATACTCCAGTTGAGTCTAGAGTAGAATTTGAAGATAATTTATGAGGAAAACATTCTGTTTTATCAGTAGGATATATTAAAACTTCAAACTGAGTGAAGAGAGGAGGGATAAAAAACGTTGTCTTATTTCTATGAAGATTTCTATCCCTCCTCTCTTCACTCTTTTCACTCAATTTGAAGTCTTAATGTATCCTACTGCAATCTATTTTTTTTTATTGCAGGGATAGCATCAAGTTCACATGCTTCTTAGGGATCCAGTTGAGAGATGATATCAGGAACTACGGAGGAAGTTACAGGCAAATTACATAAAATAAACTCAGTTCTAAGTAGCAAGTCTGGCAAAAATAATCCAGTTTGTAGAAAGGAAGGACCACCATTAAGATGGTTTCATTGTCGATGGAACACCAATTTTCACTGGGTGCTATACAAACATTATGTCAGCCTCACAAAAGAGCATTTGAACTTTAATTCAAGTCAATTCTATATGGCACTATAAACAAGATATACCTACCAGACCTGGTTGAAATCCATAATGAGTTGAGGAAAACTTGTTTGACAGAAGTTAACAGATTGTTATTCAACCTAGTAGGGTTCAAAGCCAGAAAAAGACAATTTCGGATAATACAGTCAGATAATTCATACATACTGAAAGCAATAAGGACTGTTTAAAATGATGGTTATGAGAACACTTTAAGTCCAGCGTGTTGCCATCAACCATTTCAAGTGATGACAGGGAGGTCACTAGACATAATGTTTACCCCTGAAGCAAGCCAATCTGCTGTGCACACACCCATTCCTGTCCCTTATTATTGGAAATAAAGGGTGAAAGAGAACCTTGACTGGGATGCCGCATTGGGCATCACTGAACCAGTATCATGTGGGTACACCTAAGGTTTGGTGTTCAAGGATGGTGATTGCACCAAAAAAGGATGGGTTACCCAGGAGAACAGTGGATCTACAAAATCTGAATGCTGCAACAATGAGGGAGCCCCATCACACTCTGTCCCAATTTAACCCATATCCATTGTACCTGCTCAAGCCAAAAAAACAGTTCTAAATGCATGGAATGTGTACCATAGCTTACCACTCCCCCAACAGCATGAGAAGCAACCACATTCATAATGAAATAGGGCTGTTACCAGTATCTAAGAGCACCTCAAGGCTTTCACACATTTGGAGAAGAATATACCCACCGATTCAGTGACATTATAGTGGATACACCCTGAAAGATATGTTGCATCAATGATTTCAACATTTCTACAGTCAGTTATTTAATAATAAAATTATATTTCCATTTTTCTAACAACCTAATATATAGATCATTTCATCTCAAATACATCAATGGCTACAGATGACCCTCTCACAAAATCTTGTAAAATTTTTCAGGTGTACTTTGACCAAATCTATTTGTAAATTCAACTTTTCTGAATACTCTGCACTGACCTCAGTTTGGCACCCAAACAACTCTGAAATGTTTATATTAGAGCTTCTGGCATGAATGCAAAGCTGTACAGCATCCTGGTTTTAAATTTCTCGTTAAATAAATTGTGACATGGTACTCTTTTTACATAGAAAGTGCTAAACTGACCCTACTGTTCAGTAGACAAAATCAAATACAATGCATATGCATCAAATTAAAAATATAAAATTGTAACAACTTACCCATCAAACCCTGTAGGAATTTCGATATTACTGTTTGAATATTACTCAAAATGTTTTTAACATTCTTAAAATTGCCTATTTACATGACAACAGCAAACCAATTAGATATTTTAAGAGAATTTTTATATTTTAACCACAGATTCTTACATATTTGAAGATCATGTGACAGAAGTTTCATTTCCTATACTAACTTTTGTTGAGAATTAAAAAATATTTTTCTAGAATTCATAGACATAATCATGGTTTTATTGATTTTGACACTTTATAAATTTCATATTTAAGAAGATATCAAACTTGAAGTTATTACCCCAATAATTTCTTATTCAAATAAATTTGTTTTGTCTTCATTTTAACTATGCTTCAAAGAGTTCAGATAGTCTACAATGTTTTTAACTGAACAAAGAAACTAAAGCAAAGACATTGAAATATTAGTTCCACTAGATTATCTTAATTTTAAATACCAAACTTTCAATAAATGAGAAAATGCATCACAACTTGTCCATTTTAAGAAATTATATTGATATTAAAAAATAAAAAATCTCTAAGAAAAAAAATTATGGATATTTTTCAACAAAATAAATGTGTGTGTTTGTGTGTATTTTATCTATAACAAATTGACAATATTATAAACTGAACCAATAAAGATGAAAATATTTTACTTGTATCAATTTTTAGTAGATATAAAGTGCAGGAATAGTAATACTTAATTTTACCAAAACTGTTGCAAATGTCTAAATTATCAAAAGAAAGCATTATCATTGCCATTATTAATTATTAACTTGTTTTCTTTCACATCTGTCTGAAGTTTAGAAGACTGAAAAAATTTGAACTCTTATTGGAACTTGTTTTTTCATGTTTTTTTGTCACTTTCATAAACTGACATAAAAAACGTACTTGCTGGAATGTGATATGCAGCAAGTAAAAAAAATATATAATTTAATGAAAGTACAGTCGATAAAACTAAATCAATTGGATACATATTGTACATTGAAGCAGAAAAAGATTTATACAGATGTGACTGTTGATTTAACTTTGAATTATTCTGCACAATCTGTTTGAGCAAAGAAAATAAAATTTGCCAAAATGATTGAATACACCTCACATTCCCGTTTTGACCACGTTATGAATGCAATTGTCCAGCCTCTTCTCATATCAATCTATTTGGCTTTCATCAGGGACAGTCAGGTAAGAGTTCAAATGCAAACTATTAACTTCAAATGACTAAATTAAGTGGAATAAATGTCTTGATAGTGTTCTGAAACATTTATCTATAAAAGAAAAATACCTTTACCAAAATAATAAATATAAAAATATTATCTCTTGAAATAAATAACTGGTAAATAGTATCAAAAGATTCTGTATTAGATAAATGAATGCAGATAAAGTGAAAATGTTTCCTTCATACTGTAATCAATAATAGGACAATTCAGAATAATTATTTTTGCATGTTTAATCAACATAAATGAAGTATTCAGTGGCCAATTCATAATCTCCCTTTTTGGCACTTATGAAATGAAGTGCCAAAAAAAATTTAATGATAACTATCTCATTATATTGATCTCTTCCCTTCACATGAACAACAGCGGCAACAGAACTTGACATCAGAATATGAGAATGCGGATGTTGTTGCTTGGTTATAATGATCTAAGTATCTTTTGAAATCTTCCATAACTCAATGGTGTTTATTGTATGTGGCTCAAGGCAATTTCATGAAATCTGCAACATATATGCTAACCAGTTTTATTTTTTTTAATCTGGCAAATGTGTAAATCAATGAAGCACATGTAAATCAGGTTGCCTGTTTCTGGAACTCCATCACTTGTACATAATAGCAGGTTGCATTTTCTTGTTAAAAGTAACCATTTTATGCAATGTATATGTCACACCAGTCAAGAGTGTTTCTACTGAATTTTGACAGAAGCAAGCCATCATCTTGCATAACACTTCCCACTTACAGGCTATATAACATAGCATCATGCAACCACCCAAAGATCTAGGAATAACCTTCATAAAAATGGAATTGATGAGTTTACCAATTCCTTTTGTACTTACTATTAATCAAAACATCAATTTCTTTTATTACAAATTCCTGTAAAAAAAAACCTACGTCATTTTTCAAAATATGAATCGTATCTCTTTGCAGTTGGTGCAACAAATATCTTTGTAAAATGATTTCATAATATTTGTAATTAATTGATCAGATGAAGGAGGCATGAACATAATTTGAATTTCTATCTATATGCAGACAGTTTTCTGCCAGTATAGATTCTGAATTATTCTAATCTCCTTCCCAAATATGTCAAAGTTACATAGCATTTTCAACAGATCTTCATAAAATACTTCATCATTGTCTTCCATCCCTTTCTAGTTTTGTATATTTAGTGAATTCATTTCCTATCTATATAGAGGAGGTTTGTTGCCAGTATAGGTTCTGGATTATTCTAATCTCCTTCCCAAATATGTCAAAGTTACCTAGCAGTCCCAGTAGTTCTTTGTGATGTACATTACCAAAGATTTTGCTTGATCTACAAAACATCTTTTTGCATTTGTATTTCTCTTTCTGATGTCATTTTTAGTATAAATATTGCATTCCTGGTTCCAGTGTGTTTCATAAAACAATACGGTTTTGGTCCTATTCTCAGATTAATTCCCTTCTCCTTACTAAAGCCTTTTTTTTGACTCCCAGTAACTCCTTGTATTTTTGTGATATTATCACCTTGCTTGGGGTGAAATAATTAAAAAACAAAAAAGAAAATCTTCAACTCAATTTTTATCATAGAACTAAGTACATTCCAGCACTATTTTGTATGTTAACAGCTACAGAATGCTGAACTGGGAATCTATTCACACCAGATCTTGATGTCTGACATATGAACAAATTGAATATCAGTGATGACATCAAGATGAAATTAATAAAATCTTCAGAGAACATACATACTTGTTTTATGCTCTTATCTATTTTTTGTATATTTACTGAATCCATTTTCTCTACTCATGCAAGTGGGTTTTCTCTCAGTATAAATTCTGGATTATTCAAATATCTTTTTCAAATAAATCAAGCTGAGCCAGTAGTTTGAACAGCTTTGTGCACTGTATATTATTAAACACTTTTGTATAAACTATAGGTACACATCCTTCTGCATGCATACCTGGATTCTCACATGCATATAATCATACAGATAGTGAAAACCATCCTGTTATAAAATATTTCATGAGTCCTGTATCTATCCTTCTATTATTTCAAACTATTGTTCTCATTTTGGTAGATATAGATGTTATTATAGGCACAACATTTCGAGCAAGTACTCTTTGGTCATCATCAGGTGTCCATTGATTGACTGATATAGGGTATCTGTTGATAATTGTGATATTTTCTCACCAAAACAAAAGGAACTAACAATAACTGAAATTATAGGAAAGGACAGGATTTAAGAAAATAGAAAATGACGATTGACATTGCATTTAAATTTTTGAAGATCAATGGAGACTGGAAAGCAAGAAACTAGAAGTGAGCTCCACAAGTTAAAAGTGTAAGTGAAGAAATTATTAGCATAGAACTTACAGTTATATCTAACCATTTCAGCGATAAAATGATGAGACATTTCCACCACTCTAGTCAGTCAGTTAAGTGCCATACGTGATACACACTTGAGTGATCATGTCTCAAAAGTAACATGACTGACCAGGCAGAAGATTTTTCTGCAGTAGGTTGCCATTACTTTCTATGGTAGACTGCTTGCCAACCAAGGCTACAGAATCTAATCTGGCCTGCTATTTAACTAATAGCTGGAGGAAGAAATGATGAATTCAAACCTTTCCGAGGGTATTTGCATGAAAATGAATGCAACAAATTCAACTGGAATTTGAACTCAGTTTTTTATTTCTCATTCCAAGCCGATATCCACTGCACTACAATTCACATCCAATCTAGTACTGTGCTTAAATTCAGCAAGTCTAGGTACCACTGAACAAAGTTCATCAGAACAATTACCAGGAAAGTATTTATAGAAAAGGCACAAGGAGGCTACATTATGGTGGTGGGAAAGGGACTGAAGCTGAGATGCCATGTCAGGACCAATGATATTGCAGATTCATTTTTAGATTTTATCAAGAATTTCTAAATACAGACCAGAATTACCAGACCAGATATGGCAGCAATATTCAAGGCATAAAATAATGATAGACTTATAAATGTGCAAGATAAATTCTTTCAAAAAAATTGTCTTTCACAGCAATGAAGCAATTTTTTTAGCAGCAAACTTAGCAACTGATTTGATATAATCTTTCCATTTCATGTTAGTAGAAAATTTTAGCCCAAGAAAACAAAGGTAGTCATCTACTGAAGGTTTGCATGAATTATTCTGATAGAAGGCAGAAAAAATTCATTTGCACTGGATCCTTAGCCACAATGAAAATAATTACAACAAGTGATGCTACATAAAAAGATGGCTGAAGACTGAAAATATTATCAAAGTCTGACAAGAAGGCACATACTGTGAACCTGTCAATATCAGCATCATCCTTCATGCTGTTGCAATCTCCATTTTTTTTTATAATCATTTCACCCCAAGTAAGGCAATACTGCCACTGGCGCACAGAGGAGAGTAAAAAAAAGAAGAATAAGGTATAGGAGGTTGCAAAGAAAGGATAAGAAAAAGATGTAAATCAAGGAGATAAAAAATGGCAGTTGACATTGCAATTAAACTCTTAGAGATTGCAGCTACCAGGGAAGCAAGTATACAGAATAGAGTTCCACAGCAAGGAAGTGCAAGAAAAGAAACTATGAGAGTAGAAGTAGATTTTTCTGTCTGTCTATTTTATATAGATTAAATTATAAAAAGAAAAAAAGATAACATTATTTTTAATGAAAATTAAATGAAAATACTTTCCCAGTTATTTCTGTGATTTAACTAAATATATTTTCATGTATTTTTATTGTTTCCGTGTTGAAAGAATACAAATTTCAAATCTATATGAGTACTCAGGTTGCTTTTCTTCAATTGTCAGAAAAATATTAAAACCTTTTTATAAAGTCTATTTTCAATCAGTCATTATGAACAATATATTTTTAAGAAAATATGAGTAAAACGATTGTACATATTTTTTTAAAGAAAAAAACTTTTTTATTTTTAGTTCATTGTTAACAGGACATATCCAACCACTCAAGCTTACAGGGTTTAAAGAAGTCTAACAGAGGAGATGCATTTTTAGAAAAAAATCTTCTCATAAACATGTTCCATCACAACATGGAACACTGAATAGTTCAATTTTTCTTGTGAAATTTCAGTTAAATCCAACAGAAATGGATTCTCCAAATAGGTGTATTTTATAAGTTTTATTTAATATTATTTCCTAAGCAGAAGGCTGAACATGTTGAGGATTGACAAAAACATGTTTGTTTTAACATTAATATAGATTTTTTTTTTTTTTTTTTTTTTTTTTTAATCATATCACCCCGAGCAAGGCAGTAACGCCACTGATGCGCAGGGGGCTACGTAAGGGTAAAAAGAATGGAAAAGAGAAAGCCGAAAACCGTAAGGGTAAAAAGAATGGAAAAGAGAAAGCCGAAAACCGCATCCCAAACAGGAAACAAGGGATGAGCCTCTTCACCTGTTCAATAGATGTGGGTGGAGTGTGAACCGGGCGATAGTTTAGTCTATCTACTCCAATTGAAAAAAAAAATAAAATAATAAAGGAAAAGAGTGAAAAGATTGGAAAAGAGAAAACCGGAAACCGCATCCTAAACAGGAAACAAGGGATGAGCCTCTTCACCTGTTCAATAGATGTGGGTGGAGTGTGAACCGAAGGGCGATAGTTTAGTCTATCTACTCCAATTGAAAAAAAAAAATAAAATAATAAAGGAAAAGAGTGAAAAGATTGGAAAAGAGAAAAAACCGGAAACCGCATCCTAAACAGGAAACAAGGGATGAGCCTCTTCACCTGTTCAATAGATGTGGGTGGAGTGTGAACCGGGCGATAGTTTAGTCTATCTACTCCAATTGATTTGCAGAAACCTTCAGTGTCTTGATGTATGGGTGAAAGCAAACAATTGGAATGATTTTTTAAAAAAATAAGTTGATAATATTTAGAATTTGTTTCAAATACAAATTCACATTCAAAGAAAATTATAAAAATAGAACTCATAAAAAACAAAAACATAAAAATGTAATTCCAATCTTCATTTAATTAGAAACTGATCCAATAACTTATTCTGTGACAGTCCAATCTTAAAATGAAATAAATTTCTTTTTAAATAGATTGCAACTCAGTTCAAAAAAAAAAAGAAAGACTAAGAGAGAAGAGGAGTAAACAACTATTTTTAACTTTTTCTACGCAATGAAATGTAAGAAGAACATTTCCACTGCCATGTTCTGTTTGTCATGAAAAACAAAAAGGTTAAAAGAGGAGTAAACAACCATATTTAACTTTCTCTATGCAAAGAAATTCAGGAAGAGATATTTTGTTCATTATTAAAGAAAAAGAACAGATTAAAAGAGAAGAGTAAAGAAATATCTTAATAATTCTTTACACAAAGAAATGCAGGAAAAAAACATTTCACTGACATTCATTGTTTATCATAAAAAGAAATAAAAGAAAAAAGAAAAGGAGTGAAAAAAGCAACTTTTAATTTTCTCTGTGCAAAGAAATGCAGGAAGAGGTATTTTCACTGTCATTCATTTTTCAACATAAACAGAAAAAAAACTAACAGAGAAGAGCAGTAACAAATATTTCCAAATTTCTCTGTCCAAAGGAATGCAAGAGCAGACTTTTTCAATGCCATTCAATGATCAATATAAAAAGAATTAAAAAAGACTAGCAGGGAAGAGGAGAAAAGAACTAGCTTTTGACCTGCGTAAACAAGAAAATTTTAGTCATCTTGGTGTTTTCTTAAAAACCCTTGACTTAACTTTCAGTCAAACTAGTGAAATAGAAGAACACCTTTAAATGTGCAAATTTCAGAATGTCAATATTAATTTAGATATATTTTTTTAAATTGTTTAATCCACTGATTTTTTACAGCATTTGATTTTTTTTTCTTTTCTCAGACAGACTATTGGGTGATGCAAACGCTGATGATTCACTTCGTCAGTAATGGATCTTGTGACTTACTAAAAAAACTTACTAAATTTCCATTATTTTTAATATGAGTTGATAGTTTCTCCTATCGCCTGGTTTGTACTTCTCCCCTTTCTCTTGAACAGTAGTAGAGGATCATCTCTTGTTTCCTGTTTAGGAAGGGCTTCCCGGGTTTTTTTTTCTATTCAGGCCTTAATAGTGGTGCTTTTGTGAGTTTTTTTGTAGTATGTGTGAATGGTAGCAATGTCTCTTCATAGTGAGGGTACTGGGTTGACAGTTTTCGAGTTGCTACTTCCAACTAGTAGCTCGATCTCTTGCATAGCATCTAGAGGGGCTGCTCTGATCAGCAGTTGTATAATATTAGGGTTCTTATAGGTCCATGTCATGCATAGATGGGTATCCCTGCAAGTGCCTCCAGTGGGCAAACATGAGGCCACACAATGCTACAGTCTGCGCAAGTTTCCTTCCCACTCATGTCGCATTTTGACAACTGACTGCTACTTTTACTCTAGGCCTCTCTTTACCTAAATAAATCTTAACCATCACAATACACAATCAAAGATATAAAACTAACACAGCCAAACAAAAAATACCTAAATCCCGAACATCTCTTTCTCTAACATTTGTGGTATCTGTACCAACTTTTGCAGTGTGGAATTGTTCCTCTACAGAAGGTCCCCTGACATCCTAGCTTTCTGTAAAACTAACTTCAATACTACAATTCCCTCCTCTGACTTCTCATTTTCTGGATACCTTCCTCTCTTTAGAAATGACCACAATGTTCACATGCATGGCCTGAGTGTTTAAGTCAGTAAACATCTCTCTTAAATCTCCTATCTAGTCCTACATATATCTCTGTCTCTTTCTACTAATCTCAGTAAAATATCTCTTCTTTCTCTACTGCCCACTTCTTTTACTGACTGTTGCATGCTAGATAATATTTCAGACAATATAGACAAAACCATTTCCTATTCACCAATTTGCTAATATATCTGTATCCAGAAACTTGAATTCCCATCATGCCTAGTGACTGGAAAACTCTGTCACCAATCTTACTGGAGTATACATGCTGAATTTCTCAATCACTCAGACTCTTATGCAAGTGGTGTATTTTCCTACATGTTTTCCCAGTAATCTTGATGGACACACTTTTCTTCTAGATCTCTTTCTTATTTCTATCCATGACTCTTGCCATGCATTGCAGCTCTGCCCTCTTGGCAACACTGATCATGCTGTTCTGTCTGTCAATATCTCTTTCAACACCCACTCCAAAGCAGAAACCTCCTTCCAGCAGAATGTCTTACTGTTATCAATGAGTGGACTGGGACTCTCTCCCTGATTTCTTTTGCAATGTCACTGGGAACAAAGTTTTTAGTCTTCCTGTTCAAGATTGCACCTCTAAAGTCTTCTCCTGGATGAAAGCCGGCATTGATACTTTTATCCCAACAAAGGAAATTCTGACTAAAATGTTAATCACCTTGTTTCTTATTTGACTTTACTAAAGTGACATATCTGATCACAGTAGGTGTCTCTTTGTCTCTGTTCATAATGAATGTAAGCATGTACTAACTGATTCTAAGATTTTGTTTGCTGATAGAATAAAGCAGCATATAACATCTTGCAAGTTTGGTTCCAAAGAATATTTGTGGTTCTGCAAGAGTGTTGAACAAAAGAAAATTCTCAGTCCCTTCTCTATTCAATCAATTCAAAGTTCTCACATCCATAGCAGACAAGGCTGAGTGCTTTGCTCACAAATTCTCTTCTAACTCCACACTTGATTTGTCTGGAGTACTCACACCCAATTTCTGGCCTAGAACTGAGGCTCAACTGAATAATATATATAACCCCATCTCTGGTCTCTAACATAATTTCTAAGCTTGACTCCCATAAATCAAGTGGAGTCATTGTCCTAAAGAAACTACCTCTCCAAACTCTATAGCTATTGCCTCACTGCTTCCTGCTTTCCTGCTTGTTGACAGTTTTCCTCTGTAGTTCCTGTTTTTAGGAAGTCTAGGGAGCCCTATGACATTGCTAATTATCACCCTATTAGCCTCTTACCTCTTTTTAGCAAGGTATTATCAATGCTGAAATAGTTAGTCATCTTATATGTCACAACCTTTTCTCTGACAAAAAATATGGCTTCTGCTTTGCCAGGTCTACTACTGATGTGCTAACGACCATCTCTGAATGTATATATGATGCTCTTGATAAGAACAGCAAAGCTCATGCTGTTACTTTTGGTATCTTGAAAGTACTTGAAGGCATGCTGGCTTTCTGTTTAAGCTCCAGAATATTCTGACCTCACAAATGAGGAAAGAAATATTATATTATATTCCAAACAATTGGTTCTCATCCACAACAATAAACAGTAGACAAAGTCTAATTCCAAGGACCTATTTGACATTGCCATGGGATCACTGGATTCTGCAGAATCATCAGATCTTGTAGGTCTATTCATTTTGTGCAATTGAACTGCACATCATGATGTTGATATAGCTGACATTGGGTTCTACAGAGATGATAGTCTCATGATTGTCCACAATTCTACAAACTCTAAAGTAGACAGAATTTGTAAATTAATGCAAAGCTGAATGAAAAACTTTAGTCTTAAAGTAATAGTGCTAATTAACCTAAAAGAAATTTAACTTCCAAATGTTACACTCGATTTAGTTATTAACACATACTCAGACTATGTAAAATATAATGCTAATCCTATTGACATACATCCTAAATCAAATCACCTCCCAGCTATTATTAAACAAATACCATATTGTGTTAAACACAGAATGAACAACAATTCCTCAACTAAAAATATTTTTTATAAAAATGGTCTATACTCAATTATTGCCCCAAAAAACAGCGGCTATAAATGCAACGACATTAAATAATATAAGCAAAATAATACTAATAATACTAAACAGAATAGAAATAGAAAAATAATTTGGTACACACCACCATTTAACCAAAATGGTTAATACTAAGTTAGGCAATAAATTTTTAACCTAGTTCAGAAACACTTTTTAACCCTTTAGGAAAGTTTTTAATAAGAATACACTGAAACTCAGTTATAGCTGCACTGATAATCTTGAAATGATAATAAAAAATACATATCCTAAAACAATATAACAAAATTAACAATGATAACCATACAATTAAAAATAATGACAATAATACTAATACTTGCAATTGTTGTAACCCAAATGAATGTCCTCTGCAAAACATATATACCTTACAAATTCAATAATATAAGAAGCTACCATCTCTACGAGAGAAAATCCAAATCTTATCAAACATTATATTGGGAGTACTAAGAACAATTTCATGACAAAATTTTATCAGTATAAACTATCCTTTAATAATAAAATCTATAGCAACTAAACTTCTCTCTCCAAATACTTTTGGCAATTGAAAGGTGCAAATAAAACTTTTTGCAGTAAAATGGAAGATATTAACAAAAGCTAGAACATTTAAATTTTTACTTGAAAAACATTTAATCAAATTCCCAAAAACTTATTAAACCAATGTAATTACTGCCATCAAAAGATAATTCACACTCTTAAATATACCTAAAATTATCTCAAGTTATTTACTATAATCTATAATCCTACCCCTTTTAGTTAATTATATGTACCTTAAATCTAAACTTTATTAACTGTTACATTGTTGTTTATGCTTACTTTCATTACTAGTCATCTCTAAACTCTACTAATTCTGGTTTTAAACTTATCTTTATGGCCTTCTGTCTATTTCTTTAAATTGTTTTTTTTTGTTTTTATCTTAACAAAAATCCTTTTAAGACTAATGTTTTTTTTAGTGTTCTTATTTTTTATTTTTAATTCTTGTTGCATCTAAAAATAATACATTAGCTACAGTTTTGTTCCATCTTTATTTAAACAAATGACACTTCCTGTCAGGTAAACATCACTACACTTTGCCTAAATATTCATTAGTCTACACCTATAATTTTTTTTAAATATAATTATCTCCTACCCCACTACAATCATCTAGTAAGGTGGCATTTTTTATTTTTAAGTTTAATTTAGTTATTCTAAATTTCCTTATCAATATATAACCCGATAAATGAACCACATTTTACTGCCTGACCATGGTATATTGAACACCAAAATTTAATAGCATTTGAGTTGCAGTAAGCTATTATTTTAACAACTATAATAACTATATATACCTGTGTGTGTATGTGTATATATATATATATATATATATATATATATATATATACATACACACATCATTCATTCAGTAATCAGTTGGAACACTCTCAGCTATTGGCATATGCTTACATGGTATATAACACACTAAAAGTCTGCCCATATCTCAGAGATAGACTGATGTCAATTTGGTCGGATTTCAATCCTGGCTAGAAGTAATTGGATGTCTAACCGTACTGATGAGCTGTGATCTGTCGAAACAGATCTGTCTGTGGATGACTATATATATATATATATATATATTTCTTTACTGTCCCATTCATGGAGAGAGAGAGAGACAATAGTAAGGCAGCAACAATTCAGTTTATTCTCTTTACTACCATTTATTCAGCTTTACTACCAGTTATGAAAGCTGTTGCTACAAGTTTGCTCCTTAACTGTGCCTTATTATTTTAGTTTTTGCAATAATTATTTCCTCAAGTAGTGAAGAATATATATAAATATCATCTCTATTATAATAAAGACCTTTGTGTGTGTGTATATATATATATATATACTGTTTAATTACTTAGTTTCTGGTCATAATAAGATTATCCCACTGTACATTTGCATTAAAAAGTGTTCAATACAATTATATTGTAGAACTTTTGAATATTTTCCATTTAACTCATTTACAAATTATATATATATATATATATTCTCTCCCGTCATGCTCAGGAGGGATAAACTATGAGGAAACAACTAATAATGCTTTCAAATATTTTGCCACTAGGGTTACACTCATTATTGTATATTTCATGATATTTATTTTTTTGATTTAAGTTATATGAAGATTGCCACAGATTATGAGAAAAACTAAACTTTAAAAGAGAAACACAATATTGTTAATCTATTTAGTAATATGAAGACTGATGAAGATTAATAAATATCAAGGAACCATATTAACATTTGAAATAATAATATATTTCGCTATGTGTAATGCTTTGTTATTCAAATATGTTTGTCTCATATCAATCAGCATCAGCTGGATGTTTTAAAAAAATATTTTTATCAAAAAACATGATACTGAGAAGAGAATTTATTAAGAACATTTTTAACAATGACAGATATTGCAAGCTGTAACATCCACATGAAAATCAGTTGGTTAATGCACATTTTTGTTAAAATATTGTGAAATCTAATGAAATATTTGTATATTATACAAGATATTTTCCTTCAAATGCTATTTTCACCAGACTGACACTATCTCTAATCATAAAAAAACAAACTAGGTTACTGATGAAAAAAAATGCTGCCTAAACTGCCATCCAACCAACAGCATCATAACAATACATGAATCCATTCCATTTGCAACAACTTAACTGATATTTTAACTTAAAACATTATTAATAAAAATGAGGATTTATTATAATTACAAAAAGAAAGGAGACAGTTTCTCTTCTGTTGTTATGAATGGCAAATTTCTAATTCTGATACAAGATTATGTAGTAAATTTTGAGATATTTAGAATTAAAAGGTAGGTGAGGCATACAATTTATATGAAAAAAAATATCAAGCTATAAAAAGGTGCTAATTGAAGAGTATTTTCAGATTTTTTTAATTCAAGTGGGGAAAAAAGTCTAAATGTGAAATGGATATTCCTAAGTTGAAAGAATAAAATGTAGATAATGATAGTCTTAATATTAATAATAGATGGCCTTGTGTGGAAGTCAAAATTAAAATTGGGACAGAATAATTTAGGAAGAAAAGGTGTACACTTGTTACAACCGACCTTTCTTGAGCACAAAGTGCAAAAATTGGTTGTGTTAGTTGAGAATGCTCCTTAATATATTTGTTGCTCAAAAATTAAGAATTTTGTCACAAGGCATAAGGGGATGTGGGAAAAGGCTGGTTGACACCAACTATCCTATAATTAGCTAACCAGAGTCATGAATCTTCCATGCATTACCATACTCATTAAATTCTCTTATCCAAAAATTACAGGATTTATTTGATTTGCTCTAATTGTTCATTTTTAAAGCCCTCATTATAATAATCCTTTCAATTTTGGTGATAGTGTAGCTGTCTTGGGGGCTGGTGGTGCAAAGGGTTTAAGTGGTGATAGCGATTTCATAAGTCAATTTACACCAGTCACATGGTATCTGTCATATTTTGGAGGGTAAAACAAAACCAGAATTGCTGTACCCTTACTTAGAAAAGTAGTTTGGCAAGATTTACACCAATTCTGCAATTTTGCTTTAGAAAAGATGCTTGGCAAAACTTATACTAATTCTGCAGTTTCACTTTAGAAAAGTAGTTTGGCAGGACTTAAACCTATTCTCAAATTCTGGAAAGATGGTATACAAGTTGGGTTGGAACATATAGATCACTTATGAATTTTCATGCATAATGTGAAGCCTTTGTATTTTTTTTCAGTTTATCAGGAGTAGTAACAAGTACCTTCAGCCAAGATATGGCAGCAATGCTACTTGTAAAGACAGAACATAGACAGAGAAATCAGATACTTTGCTGGAGTGATACAAAAATGTGAGCATTTTTCTAGCATCTTTAACAATGGTGGATATATACAATTCCTGCTTGATGTTAGGTGAGAGTTTGACTTCCAATAGACATTCAATGCAGGGAACCCAACTAAGGGGACATTTGTTTATCAGGACTAGAGAATATTGAGTGTCTGCTCATCATGAGAACAATTTTTTTTCACCCAAGAATATATTTTAGAGCATGTTTTTCTTTCATAAATTAAAAATATTTAATATGGGATTTGCCTTTATTAAATAGGTTGCTATAAATAAATACCACCTCTGACAAGTATAACTTGTGAATCAAAAGGATATACTGAACACAGCCTATAAAAATCTCTAAATCTCCCATTAGTCCATACATTGAATGCCGTTGCCATATCTAGAGGTTCTCAACAAAATCCAAATAAAAATGTGCAATGTAATCCGTCCTGACTTGGCAGCTTGATTTCAATCACTTTCTCACTAACATGATGTGACCTCCCTCTGTCTTTTCTAGAAATATTTTCATGACAACTGCTCTGACAAGTTTCTTTCCCTAGTCCCCTGATCACATGTATTTATGTAAGTTATTAGATTTGCTGTTGAAATAGTTAAATGTAACCACCTTTTCTGCTCTAACAGTTTATTTTCTTGCAGTTCTCATCTGTGGAACTCTCTTCCATATACTTGCTTCCTTGATAGCTACAATCTCCAAAAGTTTAAATGCAATGTCAATTGGCATCTTCTATCTTCTTGATTCTCGTCCTTCTCTTATCCTTTCTTCGACATTCACTGTACCTTGTTTCTTCTCTCACTGTAATATCTTGTGCACCAGTGGTGGTCCTACCTTGCTTGGGGTGAAATGATTAAAAAAAAACTTTTTTTGAATTCACAGTGCAAGCATTCATCATTTGCTCGATTTCATTCTTAAACCTGGAATGGTATTACATATAAAATACAAATATATACAATATGTATATTCAGCTATATCAATAAATCCATGATAACAAATGAAAAAGAAATTTTGCACTTAAAACAACTCTACATTTAATTCAAAAGAAGCTTGAAAAGAAGGTTGTTGCCATTGATGTTACAAAATTGTTGCTGGCATAAGAAGTTCAAGATAGACTAATTCTTGATTTTTTTTTTTTTTTTTTTTTTTTTTAATCATTTCACCCCGAGCAAGGCAGAAACGCCACTGATGTGCAGGGGGTTACATAAATGTAGAAAGATTAATTAGAAAAGAGTGAGGAGTACAAGCTAGTTAGAAAGGAACAATAGAAAACTGAGAAAGCAGGTGCAATGACAGGTACATGGGCGGAGAGAAAGGGAAGGTTATACAGGGGAGGGGAGAGAGCTAGAGGCCAGTGGTTAGTAGGTGAGTATTAACTTTGCTTTTAAATTTCTGGAGGTCGTAGCCGTCAGGAAAGCAAGAATACGGGAGTGAGTTCCACAGGCGGGAAGTGCGAGAGAGGAAGCTGCTGGAGTAGAATTGTCGTCTGCGTTTGGCTAACCTGACTGTGAATGGGTGGGACCCAGTTGCCAGTCTGGTTGAACGGGTAAACACCTGTTGAGGAGGCATCAGTGACTTAAGCTCATCCGAGCAGAAGCCATGAAGGTATTTATAGAAGAGACAGAGGGAGGCCACATTTCGACGATGGGAAAGTGGCTGCAGACGAGTCGCCAGATCAGAACCTATCACATTACAGACTCTCCTTTGGAGCTTGTCGAGAACACTGAGGAGAACGGCAGGGGCACCTGACCATAAATGGCAGCAGTACTCCATGCACGGACGGATGGTTGACTTGTATATATGCAGGATGGATTCAGGTGGAAAAAACATCCTGGATCGACATAGTGACCCAATCTTCTTAGCAGTAGATTTTGCTATGGATTCAATATAGTGCTTCCATTTGAGGTCTGAGGACAGGGTAAGTCCGAGGAGGCGTAGTGTATTACTCTCCGGGAGAATCATCTGGTCCATGCTTATGGGAGGCAGAAGAGGTTGCCTGTAATGGTTGACAGACAACAGCTTGGTCTTCGAGGAATTGAAGTTGACAAGCCACTTCTTGCCCCAGTTCACCACAGAGTGTAGATCCCGCTCAAGGTCAGCAGCGAGATTTTGTCTGTCCGCCACGACAGGTTTCTTACTGGAGCGGGAGTATATTGTAGTGTCATCTGCGTAGATGCCTACTTGGGACCTGATCTCATCTGGGAGGTCGTTGATGAAAATAAGGAAGAGCGTTGGGCCCAGGATAGAGCCTTGTGGGACACCAGCATTCGTGCTGTAGGACGAAGAGAAGAATCCCCGCATATATTTTAGTCAAGTTTGAAGTAAAATTTTTCCATAAACAAGTGGATTTGTAATATTCTGAAATAAAAGGTAGAAACTGTGTAAACTTGGAATAATCCATGAAGAGGTTAAATAATCAGCATGATCCATCAAGGAGTTAAATCTTCATAAAAACTACACCCTGTCTGAAGTTATGCAAATCAAATAAACCTCAATAACGCAAAAAGTTCTGAACCAATATTGGTCATATTTAAACTCATTCATTTCCATGCTCAGCAAAATATTCACCCACCACCTAAGAGATGTGTAGGATTAGCTAGAGGATGTCCACCTTTAACAAGCTCTGACCAGTTAAGACAAGCCTAATGCCCAGTTACTGCATGTACAGGAGTTGGGTAGATTTCGACCAGCAGCCCAAGCATATGTGCATGAGTTACTCACATTAAATCTGACCTTGTGTCACAAAGTAAATAAACCCTAAGTAAAATACTCACCCACTATCTAGTGGGTGTGTAAGACAAACTTAGTTCCTAGTTCCTGAGTATGCTTGAGCTGGGTTAATTTTGACCAGTGGTCTGAGCATATGCACTCGAGTTCCCCACATTAAAAATGACCTTGTGTCACAACTCACCTCAGTAGAGCAGGCTGGGTAAATACACCCTAAATAAAATATTTAATTAAATTTTCTACCATTTTCAATGGTTAGTTTTGAAGATATTTGAAATTTATAAAAATAGACTGGCTGTTAGTATGTAGTGGAAACTAATATTTGCTTAAGATCTCTGAAATATAATAAAAAAACTATTATTTTTGTCCATAGCATATGTTAAAACATGGGTTAAGAGAAGGTTTCAACAACTGATGAAAAACAGAAAATAACAAAATTACTGAGTGAGGTAATGTCCACAATGGAAATATCAAAGAAGTTTTGCAGAAATTATCAATGGTAATAGAGGCTGTTGAAAATATAACTAATTTGAGAACTCAGAACAAAGGAAAAGGCTTTAAGAAATTGCTTCCTAGAGATGAATGTAAACTGAAGTGAGTTATAGCAAAACAACCACTTTTGACCAGTGCTCAGATCTTTGAAAAAGCTGGAGTTGAAGAAGTCAAGAAGGACAAAAGTAGAATACTTTGTGAATTAGGATCTGTAACAAATATCTGAGGCAACTTCCTCTCACTAAAGCAAATATTTTAAAGAGCCAAAATTGGGTCAGGAAATACATGAAAATTGGCTTTTCTGAAGTAATTTTCATGACAAATCTCAATTGACATGTGATAGACCTAATAAATAATCCAAAGAATGGATTCTATCCAATTCAGAGATGCCTGCGTCTAAAATAAGCCAACAAGGATGCAGTAATGCTTTGATATGGACTGGAATTGTCAACCAAACAATGACTGGAACCTTCAAAGTTGATGAAGGAGTTAAACTGAGCAGTGCTAACCAATGCAATTTTATAAACAAAACTATCTTTCCAGGGTACATATCCCAGTCTTTCAGTTTTAAAGTGAAGTGTGTATTTATGAACAACAATGCTTCTTCTCATGTATCTAATCTTACCCATGAATTCTTTCAGTAGATAAGATTTACAGGAGAAAAGATAATGGAATGTCCTTATTGGAATCCAACTGAAAATCTATGGTTAATTGTAACAATGATGTTATATAAAGGTGGAAAACAATATAACACCAAAGCAGAGCTCTGGAAAACAATTATAACTATCATGTCGGAAACTGAATCTGCTAAAGTAAAAATTTAACAAAATCAATGGATAGTGGATTACTGGCTGTTACTGAGAAGAAGGTTCATTATATTAAGATATAAAGGATTCAAAGACATCATAAGTGTTTGTTATTTGTTCTATTATAGATATTCATTAATTTTTGATTATTTCATTACCTTTCAATTGAAGTAAAACATGATTATTTGGTTTTGTTTAACAACTTCCAACAGTAGTTTTTTTTAGAATACATCATATAACTTCAATAAAACATATTGATATTGAATAAAATTTTAATCTAAGCTTTGTTTTGATATTTAAATTGACTGTTTAAAATTTGACATTTTTTTCAAACCAAATTTGAATTATTGCATTTTATATGATTAACTTAATAACTTTAGGCAGGGTGTATAAGGGGGTGCTGAAAAGTTCTCACCCTTCCTCACTTTCAAAAATTTGACCAAACATCATATATTTTTTTGGAGAATTGCTTTTTAATCAGGCAGAGAGCCTTTCAGTATCTGCCTGTCATTCTTTATTCTGAAAGTTTGACAACTTATCCAATATATATATTGTAAATAAAAATAGTTGTATTATTAAGAAAGGCTGCCACTGAAGGCACCAAATTAAGACATTTGTGGACAGATCAGCAGTTAAATGTTTTTTCTTTTTATCAGTATTTCATATCTATTATTATCTATATCTATCAGCTAAAATGTTTTGTGATTTGTTTATATAAACTTTTTTTATTTGTCAAAGAGGGATATGTGGGTTGTGTAATAGAATCAATAAACCAAGATTAAATTTCAGGTTAACCTCTTGGGAAAGTTATCAATCAGCTAGGAGTTAAATAACAGATTAGACTGGATTCTCTAGCCTTGAGTGGCAACTCATCTAATAAGGAAAACTCTGAATTCCAAACCAAGAACAAAGCAACAGAAAACTACTCTGCTATCTTTCCCAAGAAGTCATGGTAATTAGCAAAAAATAAAGAAAAGGAACGCAGAGTCAAGTTTTTCTTCATTTGGAAGGAACGTGGTGTTTTAAAAAATTGTTATGTAATTTTTATTTGTTTATGTAATCTTAAGAAAGGAAATTTTTTGCTGGGTTTAAGATGTGTCAGCTAAAGCAATTAAGACGCTACTGTATATGGCTGATCGAAGATAATCCTTATATGGATCGCTTTGGGCTGATCCCATGATTAGTGTTTGGAGATGGTTTTGAAGTGATTGGCATTTTAAAAGGAAAAATGTTTTTGATTTCATAGGAAGTGCAAAGAATCTTGGAGCATGCATGTATACATGCAAATCCCTTCTTTATGTACCATATCTATACAAAATGTGACTGATCATGGTTCTCCACAGCTTCCTAGCTTTGATTGCTTTCAGTAATACTTAATTTTTATAAACCCTCTTTGTTTTTGTGGTAATTGTTTCTTTATCATGTCAAATATGAAAAACATTGATTTCTTTTCTTGTGATACTGATGTGTCCTTTCAGTGTTAAATTCAACAAGCTTTCTTTCCTTATTATATCTTTAAAAAGTTCAATTATTTTTTTACGATTGCTATCAGTCATTTATCTATAGTTCTTATTCTTCTTAAAAACTTTCCCAGGTTTCACATGATCTTTCTTTTGTATCCTCAATATTAACAATACACCCCATTTTTTGGAATGCAGCATTATATCAGAAATAAAGAGTAAAATCTAACACAAGGGTAATTATGATCAAGAATTGTATGTACTCAATTTCTTGCAGTAATAGCAGAGAATATAAAAGTGAAACAAACTGCTCACTAAAAGTAAGGCTGGAGGAACAGTGAAAAGCCATAGTGAGGGGTAAGATAATGAAATTTGGCATGGATGATCATGTATGGAGCTCTGGAGAATGAAGTAAGGAGTACTGGAGAGTTAGGCATCTGAAAGAATCAGCACATAAACTAGGCTATGAGGATCAACTTAGTAGGTCTAGCATATAAATAAATACAATAAGGGAGCTGTTAATAAAGAAAGACAAATGATAGCCTGTCTTCAACAGCAGCAGCAGAATCAATTAAAACATGAGCAGCAGTAGCAGCAGCAGTCAAAATATAACAGCCAGCAGTAGCAGCTGTAATCTAATCAACAACCAGGTTAGGTTTATGATGACAAATTGTCCTTCAGGAAAATAACCTAGTGAATTAAAACATTGGTTTGTGAATTTAGTGACATAGTGATTGTGAGTTCCGTTCCTGAATCAGCAGTGTGAACTTGCACTCAGTGGAAATGGGTGAGCAGTAACTGAACAGTACTGAATAAGAATGAGACAATATCCTTAGACTTGAGCAGTGAAACAAGAACAGTCTACCCCTGTAGATTAAATAAAGGGTCCAGTTCAGAATTCCCTGTAGGTTACCCATATCAATATGCATGGGCAGTGGAAAAAGAACAACCTACCCCTGTAAATTAAATAAAGAGTTCAGTTCAAAATTCTCTGTAGATTACCCAGATTGATATACACCTGAGGAAGACTGAAATGAACAAGAGCTGAAACATGATAGCAACACCACAGATGAAAACAATAGTCTGGATATAAATAGTGTGTAAACAGAAATAAAGAGATCTTCTTGTACTTTTTTCGAGATCATTCTACCAAGTTTCAGATAACTAGCTGGCGAAGATCATCATTGATGGACTGAAATATTAGGAATTCAAATTTCACCTTAGAGTGAATGACACAAATATTGACTACTTAATTTCTTGTCTGCAAAAATTCTTCTATAATTTCCATTAACAACCTGAAAAATATTTTATTGATTTTTTTTCAAAGATGTTTAACAAAAGCAGTTGTCTTCAGGGATTTTAATTAATGGTATATCAACAAGAAACAGAAGAAAAAACATGGAATCAAACCCTTGAGCAAAAGTGTGAATGAATTTTAAAAAAAAAACAGAAATTTGTTACCTGCTGAGGACGATTGCATTAAAATAATGTAATTAAGTGCTTTTTCTCACCTAAGGCTTATTTAAAAGAAAACAAAGAAAAAATATCATAGTATCTGGAAATGGATTTACATAAAAATATACAGAGGAAAAACCTACTTTTAATGAACCAGTTTTTGCTTTTAAATATGAAAGAAAGAATAAAAAAAATATATGAGAAAATGAAAAGGCTTAAAAAAGAACTGGTAAAAATAGGAGGCCAGGGCAATTATAAATCCAAGCTTAAAAGAATATTTTGAAAGTGACAAGGTTAATTTTGGAAGAAATGACATTTCTTCCAAAAATGTACCAGAAATATGTCTGAATATTTATGTCAGAAAAGAAGTAATTATTCAGACAACAATGAAGAATTGTCTGCAGAAATTTCTTAATAAAACATTTCATCAAGAATATTGTAACCTGAGAAATAAATAGTTTCATGGCCAAAGCTTATTTCAGATTTCAGTCCATTGTTTAATGCATTCATAGACGAGGTATGCTGAATGATATTCAGCTAATGAAAAGTTTCTAGAAATCTTTTGATAATATATTTTATTCATAGCATCATTCTTGAACATCAAAGTATTTTCTCAGGTTTTTTTCTCCCACCTTATGACCTTTCAGCTAAATTCTCTACCCCATGATAATGTTGATGAAAAATGTGTCACACATGTTTTTAACAAAATAATTGATTAATATAAATTTATATCATCGTTTTTCAATCATCAAAATATTTTCTATGCCACTTTTCAAGTAAATCATTTATTCCATCATCTGGAAAACTTTTCAAAACCTTCAAGTTGTTGCTAGATAAGGAGTGTAAAATATGGCATAAAACAAGAGATTGTCTAATGTTAACAGGACTGGAGAACATCTCATTCTATATCTGGGATCATTTGCTACACTGCATTTGCAACATGAGAATGTTTCTCTTTAAGTGCATCATTCAAACAATGTTCCCTATTCAATGGGTTATTAAATATTAACATTAGGCCTCCAGATTTCCCTAAATCATATATGAACTGTGCATGTCCCTTACTTGATCAGTTTCTTAGTTTGTACAACCATTATGTGCTGCAAATACCTCATAAATCATGGATTATTCTGTTTTAATCAGATCAAAAGAATGGAAAAAGACACTACTTAGTTTCAGTGAGAAAATATAAGAAAGAAAGAAGGAATATACAAGTGTTTAATGTCCCCTGCCAAATTTCATACTTTATTCCCTTTTGATTGCATGGAAAAACAAAAAAAATATCAAAGATGCTACTTGGTTTCAGTGAGGAACTGAATGAAAAAAAAAAAGATACTGTTTAATGTCTGTTTCAGTGAAATGGAAAAAATTGTTAATTTCAAATCTTTTCATTTTATACCAACTTCTTAAAATAATAACTAGCATTCATTTTTATGATTGTTTTTGCAATATTTTGTTTAAGCTGTTAAGTTCAAATATTTAACAATGTGATAGAGGAATTTCTATAGATACTTTATTGTCATAGAACATGTCATGAGCTTATTCATTCATCAATGTAAAAATTAAGATTTATCAGAAAATTCAAATAAGAAAACAAATTTTCATGGGCCTTTCTAGTTTATAATAAAATTGCTTAGTAGATTTTGGTGACAGTGAAATTGAGAGTTCAATCTCAGGGCTGGGTCATACAGACTGAGAGGAAATGGAGCAATCAATAACTGAGCAGTATTAAAGAAGAACAAGACATCACTAGTTATGGACAGTTGAATGAGATAAATCCACCGCTATAAGTTAACTAAAAACTTCAGTTCAAAATTCCCTGTGGGTTACCTGTATTGACAGATATGTGAAGAAGACCAGAGAAAGTAACAGCTGAAATATTGTGATAACAACAAAGATGAGGAAAATATTCCAAGTATATATAATGTAATTAATCATCGCATAAATCCAGACAGAAATTTTCAAAAAAAGTTTTGAATCTCACCAAAAAGAGAAGAATTCCATTTCATTTGAGATGTCAAAAGTTATACTGGAAAAACATGATATTTTTCATTTTTAATTCTAACAAATTCTTTTTTATTGCAAGTAGCAAACTTGTCCAAAAATGGCTTTTTCTGTGAACCAAGGAAAGAACAAGTGTTTTAAATACTGACTAATATTCACTTGTAAATGGTCATGTGAATATCAATGTTTCTGTATATTTTCCCAACCTTGGAAACAGCTGATTGTTTCAACAACTAAAGAGCTTGAAAAAAAACATCAAAGGCACTACAAAAACTGGTGTCATTATACTTTTGCAGCCCCACTCCTCAAAACACCCTGTTTATCTACAGAAAAAGATTGCAATGTATTGTGTTGCTATTTCTGTTTCACTTCCTATGCCTTAAAATTTTTGTTTCATGTATTTGATCTAAATTTTGTCATCAATTCCAAAGTTCCGTCAATTAGCAAGGCTCAAGTACAATAGGTTCCTGACCATGCAGAATTCCAAACAATTACATACCATTATTGATATTGATTTCCTTGACTGAAAACATTAGTTTCCAGATGTTCAATTTAAAAGTAATATTGTGAATGCGTGGGAAGTAAATATATTGGGTGTTTTCAAGTGGGGTGCAAAAATATAATAGCACCAAAAGATTTTCTTAACATTATGCAAAAGATAGCAATGGAAATGGCTAAACTTAAATTATGTATGTGTGGGTAGTAAGGTAACTTCCCACATTGGACTCAGCAACTCAGAACCAAAAAGCCAGACATTTTTGAAGAGCTGAATGCAGAACACTGGTGCACATATTATGCCACAAGGTCCCGAAATGACCCACCTCATGTTTTGAAATCAGGGTTATCCTTCTCGTAGACCAGTTGCCCACCAAGGCTATATCACCAATCTGTACTGCTATTTACCCATAGGTGGGGGAGAAGAGGTATAGTCATAGATTTCCCAAGGCAATTTGCAGGTAATTGAAGGTAACTCACTTAACTGGAATTTGAACTTAGTCCTCTGATGTCTAAATCCAAGTTGCTATCCACTGTTACTCCAAAAACTTACCATAGTCCAGTAAATATCAAGAAAATGTAAAAAGCACTGAATTGGAGAGATGTAGCTATAGATGGAAACTAATGGCTTAAAGGCTTAATTTTTTAATAATTACTCTACAGTGACTACCCTATTCTACAGTAAGTACCCTTAATGATTTTAAGTCTTCTTGTCATAATTTCTCTTGCACATCTATAAATCTACCCTTCATCTGTGCATTGAATACTGATGCCATATTTGCTCTGGTACTTCTACTATATATCTTCAGATTCTTGACATAATTTAAAGAAGTGACTGTGATGTAAGTGATCCTGACTTGGCACCTTGACTTCAGTAGCTTTTCCACAGATGTGACATGGCTTCCTTCTGTCTTTTCTAAAAATATTTTTATGTGCAATTGTATCGATGAGATGTTATCATTAGCATCTAGACTGCATGAATTTTAATGTGCTACTAGATTGGCAATGAGGTCTCACCATTTTACTGTTGAACTAGTTTGAGGCTGCCAGTTCTATTCTAACAGTTTCTTTTCTCGTCTGAAGAATTCTGTTCCAATTTCTTGTTTTGCTGCCAATTACAATATTCTGTCTTCCTGAATGTTGTTCTTTTATTTCACTTCTCATCACTAAAGACTTCTTATTCTCTTTTACTTCCTGCATCTCACTGGCTTTATGGCCTTGCTTGATGTGAAATGATTTTAAAAAAGTTTAATAATTCCAGAAACTTTATGAAAAAGTGGTGTTCCCCTTTCCTATTATGGAAGCCAAATGAAATTTTAACTCTTTGCTCATTATTAGTTATAAGCATTATTAGCTGCTGATCTGAGCAAAATTATGACATAACAAAAATGTTTTTGATACCTAAAAATCTTTCCAAAAGGAAAAATTTCTTAAAAACAATGTACTCTGGAAAGTCTGGTAAATGAAGATTTGGCTAAATATTAATTAATATTAATAGATTTCTTCTCAAAGATAAGATATTTCATACTCTATTTTTAGCCTTGTGTCAGATTAGTATGGAAAAATGGGCACTTTTCATCAAAATAAAATTCATGTTCTGAAGTCACTCATGCACTTTCATTATGTTTCAGTTAAGAAAATATTTTGTTGTCTTTCAAATGACCTGACCCCAAAGGAATGCAGACCTGTATGTACTTTGACTTGTCAAAATTTCAGATCTCCAATTTACTCTGCAATGCAAAACTATATAAAGTCATTCAGAATTTAATCTGAAAAGTGTAAAAACATAAAACTGTTTCTCTTACCAAAAAATATTTTCTTGTTAAATGCTGAGACTTACATGAAAAATAGAAAAAACAAAGAACACAATTAAAATGTTTCCTTTCTTTATTTTAGCCAATCAACATCTAACTCAACAGAATACTAACCAGTGTTTGCAATAAACTGTAAAAATATTAAGAAACAGAGTAAGTAATTCTGAAAAAAAAAAGCTGTGCATTTTATTTTTTGGAAGTTATTTAATGTTCATAAGGATAAAAACATTTTTTTCATTTATTATTTATAAAAGGTAATTGAATATTTGCTTACTAAATAATCTTTTCATTCACACATATAAAACACAATATGCATTCGTATATATCTTTTTTCCATGTAGCACATTTCTACATCATTATCACTAAACATTCCTATATAGTGAACTCAATTGATGCTCTAATATATATAGAATTTTATGATCATTTATATGTATTTAAATACTTGACTCCCATATGGTGAGTGGAGGTAATGGAATACCATCATTGTTATGAAGAAATATGCCCCTGAACTGATCTCTGTCCTCTCTAAACTCTATAATTACTGCCTCTCTATTTCTTACTTTCCTGCTTGCTGGAAGTCCTCCTCTGTGGTCCCAGTTTTTAAGAACTCTGGAGAACCCTCAGACCCCTCTAATTATTGCCCTATCAGCTTCCTACTGATTTTTGGCAAATTGTTCAAGGCTATTATCAATCCAAAAGTGGTTCAACATCTCCCAGGCCACAGCCTCTTCTCAGACAAATAGTATGGCTTCTTCTTTGCCAGGTCTGCTGCTGATATGCTAACGGCTATCACAGAGTATATATACCAGGCTCTCAATAAGAACAGCAAAACTTGAGCTGCTGCCCTAGATATCTCCAGAGCATCTGACAGAATATGGCATGCTGGCCTTTTTTGCAAGCTATAGGGCTATGGTATAACTGGATGCTTGTTTGATCTAATTGAGTCATTCCTATCAAATCACATAATGAAGGTACTGTTGAATGAGCACTCTTCCAGATCCTATCATATGAACGCAGGTGTCCCTCAAGGCTCTATTCTAGGTCTTACACTTTTTCTGGTCTTCATCAACAATCGCCCCGATGTAATCAGATCCCAAGTAGGCATCTGTGCTCATGACACTACCATGTACTCCCACCTTGACACAAAATCTGCTGAGGCTCACAAAGCAAACCTCACTACAGATTTTAAAAAGGACTTTCAATCTGTGGTGGACTTGGGTCAGAATGGCTCACAAATTTTAATACTTCAAAACTTAAGCTGCTATCCTTTTACCACCATAAACAATCTCTACTACTCGCCCCCATCAGCATGGATCAGGCTAGTCTCCCTGGTAGTAATACACTGCACCTGCTTGGCCTAACTCTCTCAGCTGACCTGATGTGGAATGACTACATTGAATGAATAGCTGATTCTGCTACTGGAAAGGTTGTTTCACTGTGTATAGCCAGGAAGATTTTCTCATATGTATCCATCTTGTGTATATACAAATCTAACATCTGTCCATGCATTGACTTCTGCTGTCACATCTGGTCAGGAGCCCCTGCTATTCATCTTAGGGTTCTCAACAAAATCTAGAGGAGGATCTGCAATGTGGTTGATCCCAACCTGGGAGCTGAACTCCAGTCACTTTTTCATTGATGTGATATAGCTTCCCTCCCTCTTCTTTGTAGATACTTTCACAGCTTCTGCTTCTCTGCTCCGATGAGCTTAGCTCCTTGATGCCCCCTTTGCATGAATTTACTCGCAGTTAGTTCCAACCCTTTTCCAGCAAAATCAATCAAATGTTACCTCAACTTCTACTCTATCAGCTTCTTTTCTTGCACTTCCTGCCTGTGGAACTCTCTTTCATATACTTGCTTTCCTGATAGCTACAATCTCTAAGAGTTTACATGCAATGTCAGTTGCCATCTCTTATCTCCTTTACTCTCATATTTCTCTGATACCCTTGTATCTTGTTCTTTTCCCTTTCCACTCTACTATAATGCAGTGTTCCATCCTTCTCTTCTATGGTTCTTCTTTTCCACCAGTGTTCCCATCCTTCTCTTACCCATTCTCTGACACCCCCATGACCTGTTCCTCTTTCTCTTTAATCTTCTCTTATATAACTCTCTATGCACCAGTGACAGTACTGCCTTGCTTGAAGTGAAACAATCATAAAAGAATATCTTGAATTAGTTTTAATTTGCAGGTAAATGAATAATAATTCTGAAATAATATTACAGTTATAATATTATTATGAACCATGTAAATACATATAAATTAATAGTGTGTAAAAACTCAAAAGAAGAAAAGTTGATAAGAACAAAGTAAACATAAGATCTTTCATAATTATTGCATTTTCCTCTGTCAGTCAGATAAATGCCATCTGTGATACACACTTAGCCAATCATGTCTCAAAAGAGACATGACGAACTGGACAGAAGATTTTCCTACAGTGAGTTGACATTTCATTCTGCAGAAGGATGGTTGTTAACCAAAGTCAGTCTGTCCTGCTATTTAACTCATACCTGGGTAGAAAAGAGACTGATTAATACCCTAAGTGTACTTGCATGTAAGAGAAGACTTTAACTGAAATTTGATCTCGGTTCTTTGATTTCTTGTTCCTAGTTCCTAGCTGATATCCACTGCACCACAACACGCTGTAGGGATCTTAAAAAATATCAATGGAATCATTTCTGAACTTCTTTGGTGATGCATTAACTTTAATCTATGATTCAAGAGATTAATGGAACATTCTTGGTTCAATCAAGAAGTGGTTAAAAAAAATTTTCAAAATTTTAAGCAACCTCTCATAGGTTAATGTTTTTATCTATCTGTCAAACCTTTTACACTTTAACTGTGGAGAGTAAGCCACAGAATCAATATACTTGGCAATGCTGAAGCTGTTTTTATAGTAAAAAGGATTTTGTAGTCCTGTGGACAATCAAATTTGGAATTCAGAGTTGTTTTTATCCTACACTGGTTGCTAACCCAAGATGATTTGGTTTGGTTGTTTTGTTTTTATGGCATATCAACCTCGGCAGGTCATTTATTGCCAACTAAATTTTTTTAAATTTATTTATTGCTGGTAATACCTTTTTCTTTCAACAATTTATTGCTGTTTTTATATAAGTTTTGTGTCTAGTCATACTTTTTTCTTTTTTGAGTATCAAGATTCATTGAGATTTGTTTTTTTTAAGGACAGGATTCCCAAATCCTACTCTTGTTATTTAACCCATAACTGAAGGGAAGAGATAGATTAATACCTTTCCCAAGGGTACCAGTGCTTAAGTGAATGCAGGTATTCAACTGGAATTAGAATTCAGCTCATCGATTTCTCTTTCTGAGCCAATATCCACTGCACCACAATGCACATCCATCACTAAATGCTTACAGCACCTGGTATTCCCAAGCAGTCACCCATCTAAGTACTGACCAGGCTCAACGT
Organism: Ascarosepion bandense; assembly: GCA_037127315.1. Taxonomy (NCBI): domain Eukaryota; kingdom Metazoa; phylum Mollusca; class Cephalopoda; order Sepiida; family Sepiidae; genus Ascarosepion; species Ascarosepion bandense. Next base: position 5,250,758 of record JBBBDQ010001308.1, read on the forward strand.
TGCTTAACTTCGGTGATCAAGCAAGAACCAGTGTATTCAACGTGATAGGCCGTAAGCCCAACCCAGAATGAAGACTCCATTCTGATCTCCTATTTAACCATAGAAGAGACTGATTCATACATTTCCTAATTATATTTGTGTGAAAGTGAATGCAACAAAATTTAGTAGCTGAAGTTTATTTAGATTTTTGGGAATGAATTACAAGAAAAGCATATTAAGCTCCCTCTCATATACAAATATTTATATCACTGCTTTTTTTCCCTAAGTATGATTTTCAGGGTTAGAAAGAGGTAACAAGAGAAGGATTGTTAAAAGCTACAAAGAATGGGTGGAGGGCCATGATTGCCTACATCCTGAAGGGACATGGCATATAGAAGAAGAAGTATGACTTGTAGCTGAGTTGTTTATCTGGTTAGGTGTTTTAATGCTAAAATATTGATGTAAATTTGGGTATTAAAGGTTTTTTGCAGACAGAAGTAATTCAATAGTCAGTCTGAAAGAAGTTTCATTTTAACACAAATGCTAATTTCCGTATTACATTTATGAAACACTGACAATATGTCTACAGAAGGTTTTTTTACTTGGCTGAGCATAGATATCCATGCTAAGCTTATACATCTCTTTAACAGGATTATATATATGTGTGTGTGTGTGTGTGTGTTTTGTGAATAAAAACTGACAAGTTACTGCAAGTAAACTTTTTATTTAATTTTTATTGTGTTGTACAGGTGTTTCCTTTTATAGAAACAAAGTGTATAAAAAATGTCCAAAAGTTGTGCATATCTAAATGCTTTTGACTATTCTTTTAGTCATTATCAAGGTCAATAACTGGAAAAAAAAACTGTATATATATATATATATATATATATCTCGCTCATTCAATAATGAATTAGAGCACTATGGCTATTGGGTGTGTATCATGATATATGCGCTAAAAAGTCTGCCTTCTTCCACCAAATGCTCGCAGCCCAGAGGTAGAATCGCTGACTGATACCAATTCGGTCAGGTCTCAATCCTGGGTTAAAAGGCAATCGGAGTCTAACCATACTGATGAGCTGTGATACAGCGAAACAGATCTGTCTGTGGATGACTATTATATATATATATATATATATATATATATATAGATGTAGGTGTACAACCAAGAGGAAACAGCTTGGTCCTTTATGACTTCATTGGACTAGGATTGTTCACACTGATGCGGTTACACATGCAAACAAATGTGACACACTGGGAAATTTAAATTTTTAAAAAAATTTCTTTTTTTATGTGTTTTGCATATAACATCTAGACAATTCCATCTAGATTATTTTTGTTTTGACCATCTTTGCTGCTAAATATCCCACATTGTGATAACAGAAAATCTGCTGCTGTAAGAATCTGTATGCAAATTTACTTTACATGAACTAGTGATGAAAGCACTTCTAAACATTTTTGTTTCAGTGAATTGTTTTCTCTTAATTCAAGTAGTATTTTTTATGTAAAAATGTTGGTCAGTCTCTTTATGCTTAGCATGTAATGTGTTTAATGTATTGTTTTGTCTTAAAATATCTCTTTTGTGTTCATATAATCTTTTATTTAAATTTCTAGAGATCTCATCAATATATTCTTTCTGGCAATCCTAAAAGGTGATAGCGTAAATTCCATCTTCAAGTTTGGATTTGATGTTTTGTTTTGTACTGATTATCTGTGTGCATGTGTGTCTACTTCCCTCTAAGCATTTTTCAGCCAAGAGTCCCTGATCTATTATTTTGATCTCACTCTCATCATCCAGTAACTCTACTTGTAAAGATTCTTGAGACTCTCAATCATCATCTAGTACTATTGTTCATCATATTCAGCAGTTTCAATGAATTGCAGATTATGTTGTCACAAGTCTGCTTGATATAGGTCTTGGTTTACTGTCTTTGGCTAGCTCTTCCTTGTATAAGTTACCACAAAAGAACTTCATTGGCAATTTCATCTTTAGCATTTGTGATTTTTATATTTTTTATTAGTCCTTTGTGGATATAGTTAGAATCCGTTGTTGTTAATGATATTGACAGAAGTCCAGAGAACATAACCCAAGTAAATAATGAAGATATAGGGTGCTAGACTGTCATTTTGTAGCATTCCTGCAACAATTTCAAATAAATGGGTATTGCCTTCTGCAGATTATACCACTGAATGTGTTTCAGCAGACCATCAGAATGGCTTTTACTCTTTCATTTGGTATACTAGCTTATTTCTTCCATTTTACTTCTATAAATAAAAGTGAACGTTTTGTAGAAATCAATAAGAGAACAGCATTTCAGATTGTTACCTTTCATACATTTAAGGTTTTGGCAAACAATTAAGATTTGATTGGAAGTTAATTGCCCTTTTCAAAAGCCATTTTGCTTTTTTCTGAATACCTTTTTGGTTTCTGGGCATATGCAGCTAAACAACATAAAGTTGCAAATTTTTGCAGCTACTGATAGATATATCACCCTAAAGAATGATGATATGTCCCTTTTTATTTCTATATATGTTCTGCCATTTCATTGTTTTAATTTGGATTATGATCTTTTGATGTTTGTCAAATTTAAGTTCTCAGAGTCAGCCAGTTTTCCTACCATAAGATAATGGAATATTGTAAGCATTTTATTTAGATAGAGCTTTGGCTATTGGGAAAATACACTGTCATATAAATTGACTGTAGAAATATTAAATCAATATTTAAGTCTTTTCACGAGAACTATTATGCATAAATTTATTTTCAGTCAGTGTGTGCTGACAGAAATCTATCAACATTTTAATCGCTCTCTCTCAGACTCTCAAGAAAAATTTCCTGTCGTTGGACTAAAGTGTTTACGAAGTTATCATGTTTCATATTGTTTGTGCATATTTAAACTTGAGAAGTTGACAGTAATGTTCTTACAAGAATAAAATTTATTGTTCAATTAATGATGCCTTTGACTACCTCTTTAAATAGGTTTTTTTATATAATTCAAGATTCTCAAGAAGGCTTTGGTTACAAGTTCTACTAGACTTTAACTCTTGGATTAAACATTCTTGAAGAAATTTTTACAGTGAAGTTTTTTAACGATGTAATTCAAACATGAAATGTATTACATTTTGAAAAAATGTGCCAGTCTTCATCTAATACATAAATGATATTTTTAAGTGTAAATACACATGTAAAACTAAAAATATTAAAACAGTATTTTTGTAGTTTTTATAAAGATTATAACATTTTATAAATAGATGCAGATATTTTATGGCTTAAATAGGTGTGAAATTGATCAGGCAAATCTGATTTCCAAGTTGAATATTGAAAACATTTACTTCAGAAATAAAAATAATTTTTATCATACAGTTATACCCTTGTGCAAATTAATTGAAACAACTGCTTTAGTTTCTTTTTCCCTATACAATCAGTTTTAGACCCACTGGAGTGACAGGGTGAAATCAATTTCTATTTTTTCATCAGATTAAGTCATTAGCAGTGATGTAAAGTAACATGAATCTATTTTCAGGGTGTATGATGAAATTTGTTTGGCCTTGAAAAATATTGCATTGTTTGTGATTGCATCAAACTTTTATCATACCCAGATACTATTGTCTTGACTGTTGATTAGTTGTCCTACAGCCATTGTCTGTGATGAACATTACTCCAAGAAAGCATACAAAAATTGTAATGCTGTATAAACACACTGACAAGCCTTACAGAGAGTTCATGGATATTTTTGGTGTCAACCTTTCAACTGTCAGTTGTGTCATCAAGATGAAGAAACAAACTGGATCCATCAGTCCAAAACGTAAAGGAAATGGTGGTTAGAAGCCAAGAAATGATGTATATGTGATCAGGGAAAATGTGAAAATTCCTGGGAAGATATTATTCTTTTTGATTCAATTAATTTGCATAAGAGTGTTTACACAAAATGTCATATTGGAAAATTTTGTGATGCACCTTTTGTTAAGAGACTGAAATAGAAAGTAACTTTTAAAATCATGTTTGTTACTTTAATTAATAATTACTATTTGAATTTCCAAATTAAAGAATTATGATTATTTACACTATTTACATTTGGACTATTGTCCTGATCTTTGTTTTTGTTATCATACTGTTTCAGATGCTGTGTCCTTCAACCTCAAAAGTTCAGTTAATAATTCCCTGTAGGTTACTCAGATTGATATTAAAAAAGAAACAAACCTGGATAGAAAAAAAGGGAATTTTTAAATTGAAATCCAAAAAAGAGTGTAGCGTAAACATTGAGTGGGTAGAAATAAGGTGATATTGATTTTTTAATTGCAGCTTAAATGTGGCACAAAACTAAAAATTTGTGGTACCCAGTGAGGACAGAACTCACTACTGAATTGCAATAATTCAAGTGAGAGAAGCTTGTTAACCATTACACCACATCAAGGTGCTCAATAGGGTGATAAAGAGAAGAAGAAACATTAAAAGCAAAATAAATGAGGTTTGGTGAAAGAAAGAAAGAAAAAGGGAAAATTGGGAAAATCTATGCTAAAGATTAAAATCAGTAGGAAGAAAAGGGGTATAAAGAAAGGACTGAGATTAAAACAAGGGAAAAAATATAGAAAAAGAAACTGGGGGGGGGGTGTAAAATGAATATGCTTAAAATAAAGAGAACAATATAAAAAATATAAAATATAAATGAAAAAAATGAAATCCATAGGTAAGAGAAGTCAAATGAAAATTTGATGTAAAAGAAAAGAAGAACCCTACATGATTTGCAAAAGTTATTTTTCTATTTCACACTAGTAATGTGCCCCCAACCACCACCACTGGGCAGACCCTGAACTTTCCCCTCTCATGACTGATAGTTGCTCACTCAAGAAGGTTCCTTGTCTTGAACATCTTTTGAAACTCAAGCTCACCCCTAACCTCAAGTGTAACTTATATATATGATGTACTTTAAAGATGCTGGACAGATGGACGGGTTCATTGTAACACTTTAATAAATACCTGACTCCTCATGAAATATTCTGTCTTTACAAAAACCAGGTCAGACCAAAAATGGACTATTACTATCATGTCAGGATTGGAGCTGCCCAGTCCTTACTTTCCTGTCTTGACAGAGTTCAAAAACATCTCCGTGACCTTATCAATGCTGAATTATTTTACAACACCTTTCCCACAGATGAAATGTTCCAAGCCTCTCACTAGTCTATCGTTATTTCCATGGCAAATGTTACATTTCTTAGTTCTACAAGTTCAGCTCTTTACAGCTCCGTCTCTATTGCTATTTTCATGGCAAGTATTCTAACATGCGACATTCCTTGGTTCAACTAATTCAGACCTTGACAGCTGGGATCCAACATGCCACATACCCAAAAATGGATTGATTGTTATATTTCCTATATAACCTCATGAACTGTAGTTCTTGCCTCTTCTTATGCTCATACAACACCACAGAGTAATCCTCTACTTCAGTGGCTTTTTGGTCTTGCATTGGTTGATGATTAGTATATAAAAAACTACTCCAATTCTGTGTAGCCTAAAATTAAAGATCAAATCTGTAAAGATAAATTCTATGCTTAAAATGACACAAGGCCATCTATGAAGAATGAGAAATAAATATGAAAGTTATGCTATGTAAATTTTTGAGGTAGAGAAGGTTTGATTGTCTTCTTGTGTAAAAATCAAAAGTTCAAAATTCTGGCTTTTATCAGGACTTGAACTCCAATTCATAGGATCAATAAGGCATATACAAATACTGCAGCCACTGAAACCACAAATTTAATAGGAAAGCAAGAAGCTGCAATAGAGTTTTATAAAGAAGTGCAAGAGGAGAAACTGTTAGCATAGAAATTATGGTTACATCTAAATATTTCAACAGTAAAATGAGGAGACCTACGTGCAAATCTAATACTAAGCTTAAATTAAAGTGATGGGAAAGTGACTGAAGGCAAGATGCCAAGTCAAGACCAATAACATTGCAGATTCTTCTTTGGATTTCATCAAGAATATAAATAGCAAAAGAATTAAACCAGATATGGCAGCAATATTCAATGCATTGATAAGTAGTCAACTTATAAATATGGCAAGAAGAATTATCTAGTACAATATAATGAACCAACTTTACTAGCAGCAGACCAAGTGGTTGTTTCAATGTAATCTTACCACTTTATTTCAGTGGAAAAGGCAATATGATTTATGTATTTAAACAACCATAAAATTTTATATATTGCAATTTATTGGCAGATTCATGTGTCTTAAATGATCTCAAATGAGGATAGACCATGTAAACTGGGAACATGCTTTATGCATATATATGATTGTGTGGCTTTAACAATAAACATTTGTAAAAGATAACTAGCAAGTGCAAACATGATAAAGGTTTGGGTTTGGGTCTGGGTCTGGGTCATGTGACCTTACCATGTGGCCAGACATGCACAATTTGAAATCAGAAAATATCATCTCTAGTTTTATATTACATTCTCCCATCAAATAACAGCAACATTTTTTTTAATCATGTCACCCTAAGCAAGGCATTTTACTGCCACTATTGTGCAGGGGGTTATATAGGAGAAATGTTGAAAAGTGAGAGGTTGCAGGGGGTGTCAGGAAGAGAGTAGGAGAGGGAAAAGATTACTGATGAGAGTGGGGTGGATGAGGAGGAATGTTATGAGGGTGAGAGGTTGCAGGGGGTGTCGGGAAGAGAGTACTGATGTGAGAGTGGGGTGGATGTAGAAAAGCATGATCCCAAATAAAATGAAAACTATTTACATTGTTCGGACTATCGGCCTGGTCTTTACTGCCATGTTCATGACATTTCAGCCATTGTATGCTCTGGCCTTCTTCAGGTGCTAGAAATTTTGAACCAAACCCTTTATTAAGATCATAGGGGTGTGATAGACCTCATGTTTCACCTTCAGATCTTTCAATCTATTTAATTTCTGTACTTGGCAGACTTTGACTGCATCAAATTCTTGCCTGAAGGATTTTTTTCAGCTTGTGCTGGATTCTTTTTTGATCTTCTTTATCAGTGATTCTGCTGAGGAAGGCTTAGAGCCTCTGGGAGATATTGGAATGTAATTAAATGAATGTACGGTAAAGAAAGAGCTCACGTTGAAAACTGAATGACAGCTGTTGGAGATCCTAATCAAGAACAGGGATCACTTCCAATCTAAGATATATGTACAGGCAGTTGTCTCAATGCTACAGCAAGCTAGCTCGCATGTATGGTCTACCCAAGATTCACAAAGATGGTATTCTGCTCAAGCCAATTGTTAGCAACCAAGGCTCGGTGTGCCACTCTCTGTGTTGCTTCCTTTAATTTTCTGTACACAAACAACACATTTCGGAATGGGATCAGACATATATTGACAAGATGAAGGCTTAGCAATGGGCTTACCATTATCACCATCAATGGCTAACATATACATGGAATACTTTGAAGAGATGACATTAGAATCCATAGCTCTAAAACCAACTCTATGGCTGAAATATGTTGATGACACCTTTATACTTTGGCCACACCAGGAAGAAGTCTATACACTATTGAACCATGTGAATTCAATAAGATCATAGACACAGTTCACAATAGAAAAAAGATAAAAAACAAACTAGCATTCCTGGATGTACTAATATCTTGAACAGAGAAGGGGTTTGAGACATCAATATACCACAAACCAGCATTCACCAGACAATGCCTGAACTTCAATTCTCATCACCCATACAATGTCAAGAAAGAGATCATCTGCTGCTTGCAATATCAAGCAAAAGTCATATGCTGCCACCCAGAAATATATGAACAGGAAATGGTCAGTATAAGTAAGATAGAGAAAAGCAATGCATGACAGGCTTGAGTAAATGGATGACAGAGCAGGGTTTGGGAGGGGTAACAAGAGAAAGGGTGTTAAGAACTACAAAGAATAGGGAGATGTGGAGAGCCATGATTGTCTACGTCCTGAAGGGTCATGGTACAAAGAAGAAAATCTAAATATTCTTAAGATAATTTACACAGGATTTTTGCAATGAGATTTTAGTTTATAAAACTATGAGCAACCAGACATTATTAATACCGTAGTCTGAACTAAACACAAATTTAACTCTTTTCTAAATTCTCTATGATTTGCTTATCCATGATTTTAAAAACATAGTTGAATACATGAAATGTTATGAAAATGCTAATAATTTCTGCAAATTCTAATCATGAAGTATTTGGGTAAAAACAGATCTTGGAAAATTTGCTAACTTTGGTCCTGCATAACCAGAAAGTTTGAGCAACATTTTGAATACTCTGCAAAATGACAGAAATCACAAATTATTCTTTGTCTTAATGTTCTATAGTCTTTATGAAATTAAATGTATTTTTCTAATAGAATTGGCCATATGCAGTAAACACATTTTAGTAAGAGTGAGGTTCAGTCAGTTGAATGCCATACGTAATACATGCTTAGGCAAACATGTCTTGAAAAAGACAGGACTGACTGGGCAGAAGATTATCCTGCAGTAGATTGCCATTGCTTTCTGCAGGAGACTGGTTGCCAGCCAAGGCTATAGAACCCAATCTGTTCTATTATTTAACCCATAACTAGAGGAAAGAGACAGATTAATACCTTTCCCAAGGGTATTTGTGTGTAAATAAATGCAAGGAATTCAACTGGAATTCAAACTCAGCTCCCTGATTTGTCGTTCTGAGTCGATATCCACTGCACCACAACGCATAATAATAATATTAGAAAATAGGATTAAAAAAGCTTCCATTGAGAAAATGATAATGGTAGTAATGCCTGTAAGTCTTTTACTAATATTAGAAATTCTAATTCTCGTAAATGAAAATAATGAGGGCACTCTCCACCAGCAACTTTATAATTTTCATCAATTATTAAATATGGCATTAAGATTAATAAACCTCAGACAACCTCACCTGTCAGAGAATTTGGATGCATATGATTATTCTTATTATTGGATGTGTGTGTAGCATAAGAGCTATCAGCATGTAAAGTGGAAGTGACATACCAAGTTCAGATTCTGACTGAGTCTACTTTATTCAATTAACACTAATACCTTTGGAAAGTGCATTAATATAACTTCCTTCAGCTATAGTTTAAAAAGCAAGGCAAACTGGGCCCATTAGTTTTAGTAGGACAAGCAGCAAGAGATGTATAAGTTTGAATTCAAAACCAACTTGAAGAGGGATGTGTTTTGTCAGAAATATCCTAGAAATACTTCTGTTGCAGTATATTGGTGACCTTGATGAGTTACAAGATTCACGATCATCATTGTATTTTTATTATCATTCTTTTTTTCATTTACTGTTACAAATAATTCTTTATCAAGTCAATTGTCTTAATGATTTCTAACTTCCCTTGGGTGTTTAATTGCTGGATTATGTTTTTTAACAATTTCACCCCAAGCAAGGTAATAAAGTCACTAAGATGCAAGGGATAATTGAGTGTATGAGAATATGAGAAAAATAGAAACAATTAGAGAGAGAGAGAGAGACAGACAGACAGACAGACAGACAGAGAGAACACATTAGATTTTCTTTCTTTCATTTCATTCTCCTGAAGATAAACTCATTTGAGTTGAAATCCTTGACACAATCTTAATTTTGGATATTTTCATATCTGCAGCAGCTGGGTTTTACTGAAGGTGATTTCCAGTTTGGAAAAGGCAGTAGATAAATTCAATAGATATAGAATAGTTGACATTTTTTTTGTCGGATCTGAAAAGGTAATCTGCTATCTCTTTTATCCCAAAAGAAACCTATCATATGGTTCACAATCTTAACTGGTGTCTTGAGCAGGAGGAAAAGTCTATCCCTTGGTTCTTGCTCCTTTGAAAGACTTCGCATTCTCTTTCATTCCCAGTATCTTTTTGCCTTCGCCTCTTAGTGGAATTATTATCTTATCACATTGCTGATTAAAAAAAAATCTCAAGGCTTTTTCCTTGTTTTAATTCAATTAGACCAATACACAGATATATTAAAAAGTGTTCAATACAATTATATTGTAGAACTTTTGAATATTTTAAATTTGGAAATGAGTTATTTCTGCAACCTAGGTTTCAACCTTACGTATCTTCAGGTGATTTATAATTACAGTTATTGTAAATTATCTGAAGATACCAAAAAGTTGAAACATAGGTTGTGGGAAGAACTCATTTCCAAATGGAAAATATATGAGATAAATAGATTGGTAGATGATGAGACAGAAACTCAATGAGAAGCTGCATGATGATTGTTAGTTTCTAGTTTTAATGCTACCTTCAGACGATATATATATATATAATTAAGAAAAATATTTTTAGATATTCTACAATTTCATGGGTAATACATATTTCACAGCTTAAAGAAAGCTGCTTGTCAAACCCAAAAGATACATGACGAGCAGCTTTCTTTAAGCTGTGAAATACATATTACCCATGAAATTGTAGAATATCTAAAAAAATTTTCTAAATTATATTACTCTGTTAAATTAAGTAAATAAATTTAACATTGAGTTTTTTTGTGTTTGTCTCTATTGGAATTTACCAAGTATTCTATGTTATATATATATATATATATATATATATATATATATATATATAATTGAATAAAGACTTAACACCACAGATCATAAGTACTAATTTGAAAAGGCAAGAAGTATTTTTTTTCTTAAGGAATCCTTTTAGTGCTAACATGTCATCAAAAGGAAAAAAATTTGATAATATATAATTTTTCTACTGATCTGACTAAATATAGAAGAATTTTCATTCTCACCAAACTCAGCATTTATGATAGAGTTCTAAAAAGTGGCTATGATATCCAGTATTATCTAAATGTAAAACTGTTTTACTGTTTATTACAATATATTTTATGGGAGAAAAATATATAGTTGTATAAATTTTGTATGCATACATAAGAATAATATTAAGTTAATCAATGACATAGGCAAAACATTCTGTGTTTCATCATTTAGGATTTTATCAGAATTAAGAAATTCATTTTTTTTTAGGGAATATGTGGCAAAGGAAAAGAAATATAAAAATTCCTTGGAGTTTTTCCTACATATTCCATGCGGCAATGATTACAAATGAGAGATCAAATTTCTCATTCAAGTCCTTGCATATTATTGTTATTATTTTGTTTTGTATTAATTAAGTTATAAATTGTTTTGAAGAAGTTGTAACAAATTTAATGATAAGCTTATAAAAATTCTTTTCAGTTTTAGTTGCAACAGAGTTGGTCAGTAGAGTAATATGTTATTTTATTAGATTTGCCAAAATGGTCTACTCCTATTTTCAGATATTTTATGAGTCTTTTATTCTGCAGTGAAAATAATATAATTAGGGAACTGAAGGAGCTTAAAATTATTTCCAATGTATTTCTCCTCGTATAAATACTGAGAACTGCAAAATCTGTGTGCTTTTAAATAGAATCCGATAATTATCTCAGATTTTAATTTGTTGTTACAGTCAGAACAGAAACGTATGATGTCATTCTTATCAGTTCATTTGTGATGGATGCCTACTTTTAGGTCATTAATAGATTTTTTTATAATCATTTCATCCCAAGCAAGGCAGTTTTACTGCCACTGGTGTGTAAGGGGTTACATAAGAGGAAAATGATGAGAAAGAGGAACAAGTTATATTGGGTGTCAGAGAATGGGTAAGAGAAGGATGACAACACTGGTGTGAAGAGAGCTGATGAGAATAGAATGGATGGAAAAAAGAACATGAAGGAAAGGTTACAAGTCAGACACATAGGTGATGGCAATGGACCTTACATTTAAATTCTTGGAGATTGTAGCTATCAAGGAAGCAAGTATATGGAAGGGAATGTTACCACTACAAGGATGTGCGATGTGGTGCAGTGGATATCAACTTGGCACGACAAATTTGGAAGTCGAGTTCAAATTCCAGTTAAATACCTTGCATTCACTTATGTACAAATAACCTTTGGAAAAGTATTAAACCATCTCTTCCCTCCAGTTATGGGCTAAATAACAAGACAGATTGCGTTCTATAGCCTTGGCTGGCAACCAGTCGACTGCAGAAAGTAATAGTAACCTACTGTGGGATAATCTTCTGCCCAGTCAGTCATGTCTCTTTTGAGACATGATCACCCAAACATGTATAATGTATGGCACTTAACTGACTACAAATACAAGATACAATGGGGCTCATTAGAATGTAATCTTTGCATGGATGTAAAATTTAAACTTTCTTGGATAATATTCTATGATGAAAACTTGTTCACATTACAAATTCTCTAATTGTTAAATTTCTGTGTCTCTGTAATTAGAGTAATAAATGAATTATATTATTCTATATGCTTCTGTTAATAATAACTGTATATTTTATCTTATACAATGAATATGTTATTTTATACTTATCTTGTTATTTATATATTTTATTTTATAGTTATCTTATTTCCATATTTTATATATATATATATATATATATATATATAATATTTCATCCAAAGTAATGCCATAATGTTACTAAGATGCAAGAGATTACTGGGTGTGAGAGAATATAAGAAAAAAACATTAAGATGAGAGAACAATAAAAGAACAGGAACTGACAAGACAGAAAATAATGGCTGATATTATATTTAAATTCTTGGAAATCAAAGTTGATTTGGATGCAATAAGGTGAAATAGAGTTCTACAAGCAAGAAGTGCAAGTGAAGAAACTTTTTGCATCAATTTTTAGTTACATCTAGTAATTTCAACTGTAAAATGGTGATAACTTCCTTCCAATCTTGTACTATGGTTAAATTCATAAAGTCTAGGTACTATAGTGAAGAACTCAAAAGAACAATTATCATGAAATTATTTACAGAAAAGGTACAAGGAAGCAACATTTCAGTGATGAGAAAGTGACTGAAACTGAGATGCCAGGTCAAGACCAATAACTTTGCAGATTTGTCTTTGGATCTTATAAAAATCTCTAAACATATAGCAGAAACATAAGACTAGATATAACAGCAACATTAAAAGTGTATATATATATATATATATATATATAGATAGATAGATAGATAGATAGTGTGTATATAGACAGTGTGGAAATTGAAATCAAACTGGATGATGATTATTAGTTTGATGTTTTCATGAGATCTTCAAGACCAGACATAAAATTAGTTCTTCTTTTCTTCTGACCAAAGTATGAAAAAATGTAATGTTTTCCCAAGTGCTTTATTTTATTCAAACAGTGAAAGTAATTAAAATTAAAAAGAAACTGGTCAGTACCTGACATGTTTGATTGGGTCAGAAGCAAATACTCTTTTAGCAAGAAAATTTAAAGAAAAAAAAATGATGGTTGCAAAAGAAAGATGGCATAAAATAAACAAACAAGTCAGAAAATAATTACTCTAAATGGAATTGTTTAGAAAGCTCAACCAACTGAGGTGAGTTGAATTTTTGTGTATTCGTAAGGGCAACAAGGTTGTCTTGCACACTAATGCTTTGGCCATTTTTGATTAATTCAACATCCACAAAAATAACCAAATAAAATGAAAAAACTGCTTCTTAAGTTCTTGTCCCTCTTAATTGAGATCAGATTAAAAAAAAAACAAGATATAGAGAAAGAAATTATTTGAAAATGTTATGTCTATAAACTAACATAAACCATTCGTAAAAATGTCATGTCAGAATAAAAATACTCAAAATTTTATTCTCTTAATCAACTTCTAAGAAGATATAAAAATAGAGGTTTGCTTTTATTTAACAATTTCAAACCCTTTAATGCAAAGAGCAACCAGCAGACAGACACGTAAGCTTTTTCATATGCTCAAACAATGGTGGGCTATATATTGTATCAGTTCAAATGTCCAAATTCCAAACAATAATAAAACAAATATAAAGAAAGCAGAGGTATGTTTGTGAAATAAATAATTTGTATCTAAAAACATATGTACATGAATTTAAAAGAGTTAAAAAGGAGTAAAAAATAATCTTCAGTTGATCCACAGAAAAATCTACAGTTCAAAAAAGATTTTTAGTAGTTGGTTCACCGTCAAGTCTATGGTTGAGAAAATACTTTTAGTAGTTGGCCCACAGTAAAAATCTATGGCTGAGAAAAGACTTTGATCATCAGAGAAGATTCACTGAGTTCTCTATTGTTGCTGATAGAAATGATTCATTTGAATTAATCAACACCTCTTTCTTTTAGCACTCTCTAGAGGGAAAGAAAACAACTGTATAGCAATGTCTTCTCTTGTGTTTGAATGGCTTGGAGACAGTTACATCTTTGCTCTTGAAAGTAAAATCTGTGGGTTTTTATAAGATTTTTTTTTCTGAATGTCAAAACCTGTGAAATTTCCTAAGAATTCTTTTAAAAAGTAGGCTTGAGAAAATTTTTTTTTTTCATGGAGTATTTCTGCAATATCTGGGGGTGGAGCCAGTTCTAACTTGCCTCTTGGGAGAGAGTTCAGAAATATCTATGAGGCCTTTTGAGTGATGAACTATTTTTCACTCTACCTCTTTACTAGAAGAAAAACTGCAAGCTTCTTGCTACTATTGCTATTTCCTTGGCAAAAGTTCTGATGAGCTATATTCCTTAGTTCTACCAATTCTGACTTTCACAGCTAAAACCCATCATGACACAAACTCTGAGACAAGTGATTTTCATCCCCTTCATATTCCATTAGTCAGAAAGGAAATTTCATTCTGACACTTTCTTCATAATAACTAAAACCTTGTAGAATAGACTACTGGGTGGCTGTTTTCTTGATCACAAAAAATGTTAACCTGCTTCAAATTTGGTGTTTGGTGTTTCATACATCATCTTCTTACACTCAAAAAACAACAACATTCAGTAACACTCTACCTTTAATGGCTCTGAGACATTATATTGGTTAACATTTAAGGTTAAGACCCTCGTTGTTATGTCCACAGTATTGAATCACTCTGATTCAACTACATATTCCACTCCAAAATTTTCTTCCTAAGAACTACTGTTTTGTTGAACAGACTTTTGTGTGAATGCTTCGATGAAGACTATAATCTTAAACATTTCTGTTCCAAGGTCAGTTGTTATCCATCTGCTATATTCTCATAATTTTTACTTCCTATTTCCTCCTCTTAATTTCAGTTAAGTGCCATACATATTATCCATTTGAGCGATCATATCTCAAAAAAGACATGACTGACTGAGTTGAAGATTCTCCCTTGATAGGTTGCCATTACTTTCTGCAGTAGACTGGTTACCACCCAAGGCTACAGAACCTAATCTATCCATAGCTGGAGGGAGAAGTGGCAGATTAAGATCTTTCCTTAGTGTATTTGTGCATAAGTGAATGTAATGAATTCAACTGAAATTCGAACTTGGCTCTCCAATTTCTTGTCCTGAGCTAATATCCACTGCACCACAATGCACAAGTTTGTATCATATATATTATTTATTAAACCTTTACTTTGAGTGATTCTTGAGATTTTTATTAGTGAATAATAATAAAAGACACTGCTTCACAGAGATGAGTCTTGAATGAGAGAAAAAAACGACAAAGGGTTTGTATTAAGAGAAAATTGTATATTTGAGCAGCAATCTCTCTTTTATGCAGGTTTTATTAAAAATGACAGTGTGATGGTTAATATTTGTCTATATTTCTGAGATAATATAGTATTTACATTATTCTGACTATTGTCCTCATCTTTGTTGCCATTTGTAGGACATTTCAGCTGTTGTACGCTCTGGCCTTTATCAGGTGCTAGGAATTTCAAACCAAACTCTTTATTACAATCACTGAGGTATATGAACTCCATTCCTTGCATAAAGCCTCAATTAAAACTCATGAGTTATCTCCCTCTAACCCTGCAAGTTACTTGTTCACCACTGCTGTAGCCTGTTATTGAACTTACAACTCTCAGAGTCAAGTCAGGAACTAACTAATGTCAGTGATTGTAATAAAGGGTTAGGTTAGAAATTCCCAGCACCTGAAGAAGGTTGAAGCATACAACAGCTGAAATGTCATACAATTGGCAACAGATTTGAGGACAATAGTCTGAAGAATGTAAATACTGTGTGATGGTTAAGTTTTTATGTAATTTTTCATGTGATCTTATGATTTCTTTTTTTTGAAGACATAAATTATATAAAAATTATCCAAATGTTTTTTTTATTTGAGCAGTTTCGATTAAACTTTTAGCCATTTTCAAGGATAAATGTTATTTTATGTGTAACAGAATGCAAGTGATATTATGTGTAATAGTGGCATGTGTTATGTACCAGACATGGTAAGCATGTTCGTAGTTGATGTTATTGAGTGTTGTTTTTATTTCGATTTTATTAATAATGCCTTCACAATTAAGAGGAAAGAATATCTAAGTTATCCTGATCTTGGTTCCAACATAAATGTCCTGGGTATAATTATTTAAATAAACAGGAATCTCAAGAAAAATACAAAGGAATATGATAATTGTGTTATTTTGTTGGGATTAATGCCATAAGCAATGAAAATCCCAAAGAGGATATAATCTCTTCATGCTGAATGATCCAAACTCTTGTTTCTGATGTTTGGAAATACCGTCATGTTGGAAATTATTCAATGTGGGTAAAAGAGAAGAATAACTTGTACAAGTAACAGAAGTAAACATGCAGAGAAAAAAAAATCTGAAGTTGAAAACCTTCTAAAATCTAATCAAACAAAACAAAAACGAAATGAAAGAATCAAATGAATAATAAAAAGAAAAATATTAAAAAAAACAAAAAAATGAAACAATAAAAAACAAACAACAAAACAAATTATCTTGCATAAGAACAAATGCTAATGGGGGAGTCTAATTCTTAAAAAAATTAAACTAAACACCCAAAAATAAAGAAAGCAAAAATGTTATAATTCTCTGAGGAAACGGATAAAAAAATTGCAAACTATTTCCTGTATCAGCCATAACCTTCCACCTTTAAACACCCTCATGCATCCACTTTCATCAAAAGGAAAAGAAAATGAAAAAACTTATACCTTCCCCAAAACCACACACACACACACATGCATGCACAAAGTTAAACTAGAAACTGCAAATATGCACCACTTGTTTTGCAAAGCAATCAATAAATGATTGCCGAGTCATTTTTGAAAAGCTGAACTGATTCTGATATTTCAGCATTCAGGTTAACCAAAAAGAGATCTCTGGAAATTCACACCTTAAGAGGATGGAACAGTAAGTAAAAGGTTTAAAAAAAGGAATTCAAATAATAAAAAATGATTAATTGTAAAGAATTTCATGCCAGTCTGTAGAATTCACTTTCACATTAATATCTTTGAGGTAGGTATGTGTTTGTCTCTTCTCTCCACATTCTAAGTTAAATAGCAAAATAGACTGGGTTTTCTAGCATTGAGGGGCAAATAATATAAGAGAAGGAAAACTTTTCATTCCAAATCATCGGGAAGGTAATTGCATGGAAATTCACAGATGATAAAATAATCTATGAAGAGCCATGATCACCAATCTTCTAAAACATAAATGTTACTGATGAGAGAAATGAATTGATTTGCAGGTGCAATAAATGGTGATACTGCTGTTCCTGATTACAGAGAAAATAGAATAAACATAAATTGATAACTCACATGAAAATCTCATGATTAAAACCAGGATAAACATAATTTTATGACAAATACCACTACCCATAAAAATTTCACCAATAAAAATTAGAATAAATATATGTTCATGACAACTTACAATTTACTGTTTTCTTATTCAAATTTTATGATGAATCATAATTCTTAAGTTAATGATTGTATAAACTCCCTGCAACTTCTATAACAATAAAATATCCATAAAAATCTCCCTATTGCATCATTTCTATCCTATTATTATTATTATTATTATTATTATTATTATTATTATATCTGCTTTTTTTTTATCACTAAATCCAAACAGTGTTACTGATATTTCTTTTTCTTCCTTATTTCGTTCCAAACAAAATGGTTCGTTATTTATCTGAAGTAATGGCACATGTTTATTAGCTTACTAACAAATGAAGGAATGAGAAATTTATATGATGATGTTTCAAAAAACAAATGATATTATTTCCTAGAGACAAAAAAATCTTTTTTCTTAAATTTTCCTGATAAACCTATTCACAAAAACCATTTTATTTTTCTGTCAATGCTATTGTGTTAATTCTATTGTTGTTGATTGCCAATAAAAAACAAACAGCAAATGCCTTATTTGAAACATTATACTAAAATAAATAAAAATGACTATTAATTTTTTTTGACATCAGGTTCAAAATTAGTTTTTTTGGAAAATGCTGTTATTTTTAGTTCAAGATATAAAACAAAAAACAAATATTTACCCTTTCAATCAGAATTTTTAACATAAGCAGGGTTATACAATGATTAAGATTTCTATCATCATTTTGGTTGTTAAAATTCCATTCAACTGTTCAAAAGAGTATTGGCAGGGTGAGTAAAAGTGTTATCTAAGTGATCCCTATGTCTGTCTCTGTATCAGACAGTAAAAATCACTTTCACTAGTTCAGAGGAAAAGTAAAAAAATAACAAATTAACAAAGCAAACTTAACTGATAGGAGATTTGCTCTTCAGTTGAATGATAACTATCAGCCATATAGGCTGAAGAAAGTATTTGTTTTCAAACAACAAATTATTGAATCATACAGACACCTGAAGAAGTCCTAGAGGATAGAAAGGCTGAAGTGTTGTGAAAATAATAAACAAGGGCACATGTTTGAACAAACCAGTGGATAAAAAGAGAAATCTTTGCTTATGAAAAAAAACAAAAAAAAAAACTCATGATGCTACATTTTACCAATTGCTCATAACATATGTACTTTTGGGTGTCAAATAATCTCACTCACACTACTTGTTATTTCTTTAATTCTTTTTCAAAATTCTAAATTTTTAATATTTTTTCATAGACATTTATTCACTTTATAATATACGCAAGACTTTATGAAAATGTTTACAATTTCGTTAATGCATTTTACTTAAAGACGTATTCTTTAATTTAAGTTTTGACAGAATTAATACAGGCTTTGCAGATTCGAGAGTTTAAAAATTATTTAAACACTCATTGATATCTGCAGTTAATCTGAGTTACAGTCTTGTGTGCATTGTTGAAGAAACAAAGTTTA
The DNA here is from genome assembly GCA_037127315.1 of Ascarosepion bandense. Lineage (NCBI taxonomy): Eukaryota > Metazoa > Mollusca > Cephalopoda > Sepiida > Sepiidae > Ascarosepion > Ascarosepion bandense. Next base: position 5,269,776 of record JBBBDQ010001308.1, read on the forward strand.
AATGAATCCAAACATCAGACAGAATCAAGCAGAAATATTCTATGATGTATCTCTTTTTTCTTTTTTTTTTTTACTATTACAAGGCCTAAGAGTCCTTCACTGTTGGGGATGACTGAATGTGGTTGTCATAAGAGTCAACTGGGAGGGAGCAAGAAATGCATATTATGAAAATATATATGATAGATAATAGCTAACCCTCAACTTGAAAATATTAACAATATAATGATTGGAAAAGTATCAACTGTCGAGTTTGTTCCACAATTCAACAATTCTTGGGAAGAGAGCGTGCAAGTGGAACTTCTTCACTAATGGAATATCAAATAAATAATGATGAGTTAATGGAATACAAACTGAAGCTTTAACAAATGATTTTACCACTGAGCACTCAGCATATAAACTATAAAGTTTTTCCAGAATGTTCTTTTCATAGAGAAAATTAAAATCAAATAGAAATGAAATTCAAGATTATCTCTTGTTGAGAATATCAAAAACAGAAACTTTACAAGACACATGTTTATCCTCCTCTTCCATCACATGACCAGGTGTGGTCATGGGGTCACTGTGGAGCTGAGCATTTGACTATCTCCCTCAACATATATGTCTCAGTGGCATGTTAATGTTTGAGACTGTGAATGATCCATTTATTTTCAGTTCATCTTTTTTTCTCTGGATACCTTATCATCTTTTGTCTAAGGTGGTACCATGTAGATTGGTAGAGGAAACATTGTTGGGTCTTGTGATATAATCATACCATTTCAACTTCTTCTTCTTGATGGTGGTTATGAGGTCTTCCAACAGAGCGGTTTCAAGTCTGATTGTTTTTTGCACAGCATCGTTTTTGAAATTGTAGAAGATATGTATGACGTTATATATTTATATGTGTATTTTAAAAACTATCAGGACAAACCATTGCACCCTTTGAAAAGGCACAACTTAATGCTTTAGTATTCAACCTCCTCTCCATCACAGAATTGTGTATTAGATGTAATTTAATACCTTGTGATTTAATGGGGTGAGGCAAATTCTTATTTTTTTCTTTGATGTTCCATATATCTTCAGGATCACAGTTTTCTCCACTTTGTAGGTCCTGGTAAATTTTGTCTTTTCACTGTCTCTTCTAATCCCTGTTCTGCCAACCAATTACACAAGCTTGTTAAGTAGGTTAGGCACAATTTTTCTCTGTCCTTTTTTCTGCATTATATGCCCAAATCACAAATTTTTCTTTATGCATTTAAGTACAAGTGTCTTTTTTGTTTACATTTTCTCAAAAAAATTGGTCATATTTTCAATTCACGGTAATCTGAGCATCTTTTCGTATAACTCAATTTCTGTTGCAATTACAGAATTGGTAAATCAACTAATCCACTGACATTGGCAGATCTAATGGATCAAATTGAAATAAGATTAACTTCTCATTATTACAAACAGAAGTTGAAGCATTTTTCAATTTAAATTAAAGTTTGATTTATTTTTTCAGTTATTCCAGAGTTAATAGACCAAGAGACAAAAATTTAATTTGTTTATGATTTTATATGAGACAAGAAGAAAATGTCAAGATAAATGACCATGATAAAAGTGTCCCAAATCCATCTAAATCACAATTTCTCTTTTGAATCTTTTGCTGGTTTTACAAACATTCTTATACATCTAAGGAGATATCTTTAAAGAGTTATCCTACTTTTAAAAAATTGCATTCTACTGTGCATTGCTAAATAAATTAAGTTTATTACCAAAAACAATTCAGTTATTTCTAATAAAAATTAATCCATATCCTTTCCTCTTCATGTCAGTTTAATCAGATGCCATCTTTTCTTTTCAGATAATGTAACCATTCTGCTTACAGTATATATTTTCATTATTTCAAATGAACACTTGAAAATTTTCAAGCCTATTTCAGTGAAATTTTCACTTTCTCAAATTGTAATTTACAGTTATAGCTGAGATATATAGACAAGAAAAGAGTCATTTCAAACTAATATTAGTATATAAGTTGAAAAGTATTATGTTTTGTAGAGAAAAAAAGGTCTATAATGGAAAATATTTTTGAGTGAAATGTACAACAGATGAAATCTATTTAGTTTGACATGAGCTCTTGTGAATATAACATAATTTTACCAAATTAAAAGTTAATGACTGCAAGTTTCATTGTTTTTTATTCTTATTGAGAAATTCTAACAGGAAGCATCAGTAAAGATAAAAATTGAAAACTTTTGGTTCAGGAAGTTGTTCCTTGTATGAACCTACCATATTTGCAAGTTCACATAATGTACATATTACAAGAATATTTTAATAATTCTTACTCATCACATTTATCCTGTACATATTATCTTTATCACCAAAACCTTCAGGGCATGGCCATGAATGTGCAAGCAAAGATTAATTAGACATGTAAGAATATATTATTTAATATAATCTTTTATATATCATGTCTTTTCAAAATGTGGGGCATTTAACCGTATAAAAGATGCATTTAAGCTTACAATGTTTAAAGCAATCTCTCAGTAGATTATAAAGCATTACACGAGTACTTTTTAGTTATAGAAGAAAACCTCACTGTATATAAAAAGCAAACTACAGATGTGCATAAAGCACAAAATCCCAATATAAGTCACCTCTGCACCAGTCACTTTTCTTTGGTTGCTTTGTATGATGGACATATTTCTCTGTAGCTTTAATGTCATGTCTCCCAGTTTAGTTTTTTACCGTTACTTGTATTTCCTTTCAGTTACATTCCATTCTTACACAATTTCAGTCTGGTTCATTATAAGAATGTGTTGAAATATATTTAAGTATGATGGATCAGCTAGTATTAGCAAACGTCACTAATACTTTCTAACAATAATTCTTTTTATACAACTGATTTCAAGACTGTGCATTGTGGTGCAGTGGATATCAGCTTGAAACAAGAAATTGTTGAGCAGAGTTCAAATTCTACTTGAATTTGTTGCATTCACTTATGTGCAAATAACCCTGGGAAAGATTTTAATCCATCTCTTACCTCCAGCTATGAGTTAAATAATAGGACAGATTGGGTTCTACAGCCTTGGTTGGCAACTAGTCTACCACAGAAAGTAATGGCAACCTATAAAAAAAAATCCCTTAATTTATGGACAGAAAGATTGAAAGGAATGTTAAAAAATATTTCAACTCATCAATACTTGATTAGCCAACAAGAAAATGTTGAAATACCTGGTTATATACAATGACCCATTTATTTGATATAGTATTATACTGTTAGTGTATGTACAAGTTCTGATAGCATACAGTGTCTCCTATTAGATACCTTAACTTTGAACAGAAGATATCTTTTGGAAACTGATGAGGGACATATGCTATTAAATATAATACTTCATGGTCTATTCAAATCTCAGACCAATAATTAAAAATGAACCCTGTAGGCCTTAAAGAACACTATTGTTCATCATAGACTGGCACTATAGAATAAAAACAAATAATAGGCTGCATTAAGAGTATTGGCCAAACTGGAAGATGCTACTAAATATTAACACTGAAAATAGAGTCACAATCTTAAACAACCTCAACAGATCTTGACTTTACTGTGGATGTCAGGCATGATATTCCACTCAGATATGTTTAAATTATCAGACATATACAACTGTATTCTCAGATCAATGATTGAAAATGTCTCCAAGCAGATAAGCCTAGTGGGTTTTGAACAAGACTGACCTTCATTGAGTCTCGTAGAGTGTATTACAGAATAAAAAACTTGAAAACTTCCAACTACACTAACAACTAAAATGGAAAGCAAGAGGCAAAATTTATGGAAGGAATGTTAATTACTTTTTAAATGAAGATGACAATTATCATCGCACTGAAAATCCTACAAAAAGGAAAACAGAAAGAACAAAGTGGGCTTTGCCGAATGGACACAGATGGTAGCTGCTGAACTGCGCATGTTCCACTCACTTAAGCCTCAAACCTACTTTGCAGTAAGGAACAAGTTATAGGGGGTGTCAGAATAGGTAAGAGAAGGATGAGAACACTGGTGTGAAGAGAGCTGATGAGAGTAAAGTGTATAGAGAAAAGAACATGAGAGAAAGGACGTGAGACAGAGAGATAGAAGATGGCAACTGACATTACATTTAAATTCTCAGAGGTTGTAGCTGTCAGGAACGCAAGTATACAGAAGGGAATTCCACAGGCAGGAAGTGTGAGAAAAGAAGCGAATAGAGTTGAATTTGAAGTTACATTTTATTGGTTTCACTGTAAAAAAGTGGGACCTAGATGCAAGTGTAGTAGCTCGAATAAATTCATGAAGAGGTGGCATAAGTTTGTTGAAGCAGAAGCTGCAAAAGTATTTGTAGAAGAGACACGCCGGTGACAAAGTGACTGCAGCTGAGCCACCAAGTTGGGATCAATCACATTGCAGATTCTCCGTTGGATTTTGTCAAGAATACTGAGGTGAATAGCAGGAGCATCTGACCAGATGTGACAGCAGTATTCAATACATAGGTGGATGGTAGATTTATATATGTACAGTATGAATTCAGAGAGGAAAAACTTCCTGGCCTTACAGTGAACCAACCTTTCTAGCAGCAGATTTAGCTGTGGATTCAATGTAGTCATTCCACTTGAGGTCTGCTGAGAGAGTTAGGCCGAGGAGGCACAGTGTTTTGCTTTCAGGGAGACAACTCAGATCCATGCTAATGGGGGGTGTATGAGCTATTGTCTGTGGTGGTTAAAATATAACAGCTTCATTTTGAAAGCATTAAAATTTATTTCTTACTCCAGTTCACCATGTTGGAGGTACTTTTCAAGCTCAGGAGCTAGGTTCACTTTGTAAGCCTCAGCAGACTTCTGATCAAGGTGGAAGTAAATGGTGGTGTATCGTTGATGAAGATCAGAAAAAGCATGGGACCTAGAATAGAGACTTGATGAATGCCTTTGCTCATATGATAGTATCTGGAAGCATGTTTTTTCAGTACTACCTTCATTATGCAATTTGAAAGGAATGACTGGATTAGCTCAAACAATCGTCCAGTTATACAATAGTACTATAACTTGTGTAGAATGCCAGACTCTGTCAAATGCTTTGGAGATATCCAGAGCAACAGCTTCAGTTTCACTGTTCTTATCAAAAGCCTGGTATATATACACAGTGATGGTTGTTAGCATATCAGCAGAAACCATACTGTTTGTCAGAGAAAAAACTGTTGGCTGTGATATGCTGAACCACTTCAGCATTGATAACAGCCTCAAACACTTTGCCAAATATCTGTAGGAGGCTGATAGGACAATAATTAGAAGGGTTCGAGGGTTCTACAGAATTCTTAAATACAGGAACCAGCAGACAGAAAAGCAAGAAGCAGAGAGGCAGTAGTTGTAGAGATTGGAAAGGACAAAGAAGAGTTCAGGGAGCACATAACAAATAAATTTTTTAAATTTATCTAGTGCTAAATGCAAAAAATATATACATTTCCAAAATTAAATCATCAGAAAAAGAATCAAACAAGCTTACCAGAGACCCAACTCTGATGCCATCACAACTTTAAACTGAGTTGAGTGAAATGGTGAATTCAATTTCACTTTTATTGAGTTATGATTTCAGTTAGTGACTGGCAAGTGACCTTAGTGTCCAAAAGAGAGAGGGAAAGAGAAAGAGTCACAGAGTCAAAAACTATCCTTCATCAGGAATTCAAGTTCCTGCTACTTCAAGAGAAATAATGAAATCAGACTTTAGATCAGGAGAATCCTTCATAGTTAATATAAGGGTTTTCAAAGTTACTCGCTAAGAATAAAATTTGGCTTATTGTTTTGTATTTCATTTATGGGTCATGATTTGGCCAATGGTTAGTTTTAAACTCCAAGAAGAAACTGAACTCTGTCAATGAACCTGGAGCTGCAATGCAACAGGGCTGAAATACTGGTGCCATGACCAGGATCAATCTTTAACGACTCCAGCAACCAAAGAAAAAAAATCCCAGAGAAAGTGACTAAAAAAAAAAGAAAAATCCCAGTATGTACCAATTTGATTTCTTGTTTTTCTATTTTCTTTCCATCATAAAGCCGTAAGTGTTTGCCAATGTACTCTTACATGTAACTAATGAAATTAGAATGTCAGATGTGTGACTTTGAAATGACTCTTAGCTGCCATCTCTCTTAAATATAACATGGTTTAATGAACAGAAAAAAAATCTATCAAGTGTGGAGGAGAGATTTAGAAAAATATTTTTTTGGTGCTGAAATACTGGATGGAAGAAAAACTCTTGTGGCATATCAGCTGTGTATGGGGAAAGTGGTGGACTTGGTGGGAAATTTTCTCGATACAAGATCAGATGCAACATAGGATAAGTTGAGGAGCTGAGATGAAATGATGCTATATGAAAACAGTAGGTCTTACGAAAGTATTAGAGCAACTGTCAACCATCAAATAATAATGTTGGGGGACAGTATATAAGAATATAAATGTACAACAGTCTCTCTTTTTAACAAGACCTTTATGGTTAGACCTGATAGGGGTCTCAAAATGGAGAAACAGAATTGTCGTTCGCAAAGCATGTAGGTACAAACACAAATAATTTGACATGACCTGGCAACCCTAGAAGAAGCTACCTGAATAGCAAGGTTGGAAACCTTGATCTTTCCTAGGTTAGTGTGAAATCTCTCGTGAGATGATGAAAGTCCATCAGCATAGCCAGATGATTAATATCCAGGTGATAGATAGGCATATTAAGACCTTGAATATGTTCTCACTGATTTTTCATGAAAAGTAATGTTTTATTTACAAAAGATTAGCAAGAAACATGTCACTGAAAGTATTGTTCATCGATAGCCGCTACTTTTACACATCTTTCTGGCCGCATTTGAATTCCATGAAAAAACGACATGTTTTTTGATGCAAACTACATGTCAACAGATTTTTGGACATCTTCAACAGAATGAAAGTGCTGTCTCAGCTTGGCCATGTGTTATTGAATGAAACAAGTGATAATTGAGCAAAGCAAAGACTGGTGAATATGGTGGGTGAAGTAGGGCTTCATATTTAAGCATTTCTAAGTACGTTTTCACCTGTTTTACGACATGTGGCCTTTATCATTGTCATGTTGCAAAATCACTTTGCCATGTCTCTGCTCATAAAGTGGCTGTTTTTTCTTTAATGCTCAGCTCAAATGCATCATTTATAGTTGATAGCAATCTCCTGTGATGGTTTCGGTCAGTTTGAGCAGTCATAATAAACTACTCTCAGCTGATTCCACCAAATGCAGAGCAGAAGCTTTGAACTATAAATATTCAGCTTTGCCGCCAATGTTGATGCATTGCTAGGCTTACCCCATGATCTTCTACACTTAAAGCTATTGCAGTGTATCCAAATTTCATTGCCGGTCATGATACGATGCAAAAAACCTTTTCTTTTCTGCTATTGAAGCAGCTGTTCCCACGACAAGAGACCGTGTGACATCTCTCAGCTTGAACTCATACAGCACCCAATGTCCTTGCTTTTGAATCATTATTAATGCTTTTTAAACATTTCCAAACTTGTGTGATCAACTCCTAATGATTTTGCAAGTTTAGCTTGCACCCAACATGAGTCTTCATGAAATAATACCTCCAATACTTTGACTTCAAACTTTTTGGTGTGCCAGAGTGTTCTTCATCTTCAGCATCATCATGTCTGAAGCATCTAAACCAATCTCAATCAGAGTAGACAGGAGAGTTGCTGACACTGAAAATAAGGGTGATGGGAAATCTTAGTATAATTTCTACAAGTATAGAGGATGTAAGCTATAGAGTGCTGATAGATACAAAAGCAGGGACTTTGATTATGTACAGGAAAATATTTGACTATAAAGAATACACCTGCTCTCAAAGACAGAAGAATAAATTCACAAACGGCTAACGAGACAAATTTGAAGTTTGACGGGTATGTAACTATAAGTTTTTGAGTTGGTCGACTAGCAGCCAAACACGGATTTTACATGATTACATGATTCATAATTTAAACATATATATTATTCTAGATTGATTGGCAGCAATAAAATGGCTCATGTATTTACTATAATTTAAGATGTTTACATGTCAGTGATACATAACGTGTCTTTAGAAGAGGATTTCCTTATAGCTAATATAGCACAGATGCATTTTGAGAAACCATTAAAGCTTCAGATAGCCACTTTATCTTTACTTAGAATTAAAAATAAGTTAGAGAAAGAACAACCGTATTATATAGAACAGACAGATTTGGGATATCTCAGTAATTTTCCAGGTATTTCAGTGATGAATGCATTAAAAAGAATGTATGACTATAGGAAGATACCAATTATTATTGTTAACACTACAAATCAAACCATTAGGTTTCAACAAGGATGTGTTGTGGGTAGCGTTTCTACAATTGTCAACATAAATATTGTGTCCAGTGCTAGTAATAATACTGATATCAGTAGTGTTGTAGTAATCAGTGAATTTAGGGCCCCATTCAGAAATTATTACAGAAAATAAGAATTTATTTGCGGCTACAGATAAAGATCTGTGTAGAACAAATGGGATGAAAATGAGGACCGATACTTGTAAACTCTGTTCAATTGAGAAGCAACCTCCAAGGTCAAGTAGATAAGGTCATCAGTAAGATGTTGGATGCAAAGGTAATAGAAAAATCACAAAGTCCTTGGTCTTTTCCCATTGTTTAAGTACAGAAAACCGATGGAAGAAAATGTTTTTGTTGAATATCGGTTGTTGATTGAAATATCTTTCAACAATGCATACACTGTACGCGTTGTGCTGCAGTGAATGCTGGCTCAGAACAAGAAACTGGAGAGCTGAATTTGAACTGCATTCGAATTTGTTGCATTCACATATGCAAAAATACCCTTGGGGAAGGTTAATTATACCTCTTTTCTCCCTCTAGCTTTGGGTTGAATAACAGGTCAGATTGGGTTCTGTAGCCTTGGTTGGCAACCAGTCCACTACAGAAAGTAATGACAACCTCTTGTGGAAAAGTCTTCTGCTCAGTCAGTCATGTCTCTTTTGAGATATGATCTCCCAAGCATGAATCATGAATAGCACTTAACTGACTGAATATATACCCACTACTGGTTATTGATGATATATTAGCAACTTTACATAGCATAAAGTATTTTTCTAAATTAGATTTAAAATTTGGTTATTAGAAAGTGAATATAGATAAACAAGATAAGGAGAAAACAGCCTTTTTTTCCCACAGAGGACTTATTCATTTCAATTGCATGCCTTTTGGATTAACAAATGGGCTTAGTATTTTCCAGGAATCAATGTTGGTTGTTTTAAATAAAATGGAAAAGTATGCTGCCGCATATAGAGACAATATTTTGACTTTCACAGTGACAGAGTAAGATCATGTAGAGCATGTATTAAATGTATTTAACCAGCGAGGTACACATGAACTTAAGCTAAAGCTAGCAAAATGTGATTTTTTATGGATGAGATACATTAATTGGGTTTTACTGTAAATAGGGAGGCCATTAGGCCTGATAAAGATAAAATAATGGCAATAAAAACATTACTTATTCCCAAGACAGTTAAACAGGTACATACGTTTATTAAAATGTGTTCATATTACATTGACAGGCACTTTGTTAGGACTTTTTCTGAACTGGCAGACACAGTAATTCAGTCAAGAAGAGAGATTATCAGGTTCAAGTGAAGGGATAGCCATCAGTGAGCCTTTGATCTGTTAAAAGATAAACTTAGAACACTATTTATGCTCCCTTACCTGATTTGAATAAGCCAATGAATTCAAACCACCAAATTTTGCATTGTAAAGCCTGGAAGAAAACCCAGTTATGATTAAAATGAAACCACAAATACATGCTGTAAATATTAGTTTAGAGCAAGATACAGATAAGGACATACAGTCAGTTAAGTGCCATACATGATACACACTTGGTTGATCATGTCTCAAAAGATACATGACTGGCTGATTTTCCCATAGTAGATTGCCATTAGATTCTGTGGTAGACGGGTTACCAACAAAGGCTGCAGAACCCAATCTGTCCTGTTGTTTGACCCATAGCTGGAGGGAGAAGACATGGATTACTACCTTTCTCAAGCATATTTGCATCTAAGTGAATGCAACAAATTCCACTGGAATTCAAACTTGGCTCTCTAATTTTTCATTCTGAGCTGATATCCACTGCACCACAATGTACACATTAAAGAACTGAAACACTGAATTAAACCAGGTAATATGTGTGTTGAGAAAGAGAATAAGTATGTTCTGCTGGAGGAGATACTTTACGATTTATCAAATCCAGATGATGAGCCTAGTGTACGTGTACATGTCCCAAATCTTCTTCGTATGAAGAATATATGACAATACCATGATGAATATGGACATATAGAAATAGAAAAAGTGCTGGAATTATGAGGGGCAAATGCTTTTAGCCCAGTATGTATAAGGACACTGTCAATCACATTAATGCACATGTTCCATGTCAATCCAGATTTCTCTAGAAAATAAATCCGAAAATGCAGGAAACTGATTTACTGTACATGCCCCTTTGCTAAGATTGCATTTGATGTATCCGGACCTTACACCTGCTTCTTATCAGGCAATCAATACATAGTTTTATCAATTTATATAGGGGATAGCCTGAGGCATTTTTCATTCTTAATAAAAACAGTTGAAGTCATTGCTCATTTATTGATAGACAAAATGTTTTCTCATTTCAGTGCTCCATTGCAGATAGTTTCAGATAACATCATCGATAATGTAAATCACATTAGGAAAAAAAAAAAACCTAGAAAAACTGAGGATCAATCACATTACTACTTTGTTTACGATCCTCAAAGTAATGGTAGAGTGGAAAGACTTTATCACACAATGCACAACATAATAGCAAAGAGAGTCACCAACAATGAACAATCCTGGGTTATTTGAGGGATATTGGAATAAGATGCAAGAAAGCAATCAAATTCAATAAAAATAAGACAATGAAGTTTTTCCTATTTAAACTAATAAAGATGTAGTGTTACCTGTAGATAATATTTTACAACTTAGATGACCTTACCATGGAGATGAACATCACCAAATACTTTTCCAGGAACAACATCAAGCTTTTGTTAGAATGAAAACAGGAATATGCAGAAAATAAAACTAAAGAAATTAGCTTCAAAATAGGAAAGCCAGTAAACTTTAAGAACTACCAACGAAGACATAAATTATATAAAAGGTAGAAGCTATCCTCTCTTTTATAATAAAGGCTCTTGTGTATATATATAACCAAGTATAGGGTATGTACAGATGGAATATCCAAAGAAACACTATTCTTAAAAAAGTGCTCAATACAAAATAGAGTTAATAATATTTATTCAGAAATTATAACTTGAATATATTAGAATATCACTACAAAAGTAGGTATTTTGTTTTGATGAGGTCTATTTCAAGTTGAAGGGTATATATATATATATATATATATATATATATATATATATATATATTTCCCTTCTGTCACACTCATGGAAAAAGAAACAACAAGGCAGCACCAGCTCAGTTCTCTTTACTACCAGTTATGAAAGCTCTTGCTGCGTGTTTGCTCTTTAACAGTGCCTAAGTATTTTATTTCTTTGCTATAATTATGTTGTTGTGTAGTGAAGAATATATATATATACATACACACACACACACACACATATATATATATATATATATATATATCCTCTCTATTTTAATAAAGGCTGTTGTGTATTTATTTGTATATATATATATTCAAATGAATAAAAAAGAAGAAAATAATTGCAATGTTCAAAACATTAATTTAAAACAGTGCTCAATATAAACATAGAGGAATGAATATTTATTATTAATTATTACATTAGAACATGTGAAAACTACAAACTACTACAAATTTGTACATTTTGTTTCAACATTGAATGAACAATGTCTCATCAGGTAGTTAACCATGACAGTAATAATTCATGTTCCAATATAATAATAAATAATAATAATAATATATATATATGTGTGTGTGTGTGTGTGTAAAACAAAATAAAAAAACAAAACATAAGGAAAAAATAAAATAAAAGGTGTATATATATATTTCCCTCCTGTCATGCTGAGGGTTTTAGATTATTTTCATTTTTTTTCTTGTCTTAATATAAGATACTTAATAGTAGGTACATCAATATATATGTTGCCATCATTTTAGATATAATATCGATATAAATATTTGGCTTTCATTTTTGATTACACAGGCCCATTCATATTATATAGTCATAAAAAGAAAAAGATTGGTCTCATATATACATGCTGTTGGTCTTTACAGTGCAAAGGTCGATGATGGAACATTCTAGAAGAGAGAAATAGACTCAGAAGAGGGTATGATAGTAAATCAACAACTCGACATAGTCGATAGGTTTCAGGAGATGAATGAAAACTGAGACAAAGATTGCACCATGCCTCTGTTGCAGAGAGCAACAGTACAAAAGGAACTAGATTAAAACAAAAACATTGAAGTAATTAGTTAGGAGTTCAAAAAAAATTAATAATACTGAAATACATACATCTGTGAAAATATTAATACAGCTAAGAGTTTTTCTGTAAATTTCTTGACCATGTGTCCCTAAAACTGACAAGTGATAAGGAAGAGAGAAAAGTGGTAACCAAGAAGATCCAGATAGAAAGTTTTAATTTTATGTTTAAGAATGAAGGGAAGTGTAAAAAAAAAAACTCAAACAAAAATGATGAGAATGTTGCTTTCCTGAAATAAGGAGTTTAGTTTAAATTTTTTGCATTGTGATGCATCTATGATGGAAGTTGAGGAGGAATTCAATGAAATTAAACAAACAGTGGGAATTGAGTTCAAAATATTGATGTTTGCTCCCCTGCTACCAAGTTGGGAATAACAGAGTCAAATTACTCTGTTTCATGGGAGACAAGATATTGCCTCAATTTACTGTGAACAAAAAAAAAGTAAAACTAAAAATCCTTATCACCAAATGGGCCCAAGGTTGTTTTAACTTCTGTTTCTTTCTCAAGGGACACTTATTTGTTTGTTAATACTTGTTTGTATGTTGTAAACCCTAAATATTGTTGTAACGAGTGAAGACTGACAGAAGAACTAGAAGTTTTGAAGTTGACTCCAATTACTGAGATTCATTGGTTGAAAGTCAATGAATATTTTGTACGGAGTTGTACAACCAGTCCCACTGTTTTAAATTTAACATGACTTCAACTTCACTCATATTGCTACATCTGCCCATTTCTTAAAGAAAATATATTTAACAATATGTAGCAACGTAGCTATGTACTTTGATGCTGACTTCACTTAATGATAACCATTGGTTGAAAGTCAATGTTTCATATTGAGTTCAGCAACCACTGTTTTAAATTCAACAAGACCTCTGCTTCAATCATATTGCTGCATATTGTTAAATATCTTTTCTTTAAGAAAGGAGCAGATGCAGCAATATGACTCAAGCTGAGGTCTTGTTGAATTTAAAACAGCAGAACTGGTCACACAACTCAATATAGAACATTGCCTTTCGACTGATAGCCATCAGTAATTGAAGTCAACAAAGTACAAAAGCAAGTGGCTCAGACTGAAGGAAATTCATGGAAGGAAAATTAATTACTTTTTAAATGAAGATGACAAAACAAAGAAAACTGTTGTCCATAAAACTTATGATCCTGTGAAAAGGAAACCAGAAGGAAGTGTCCCTTGCAGAATGGACATAGACAACAGGTGCTGAACTGTTCGCCTCAACCTTACTTTATTTGTTTATAGCATTAAGTTACTACCTAAGAATAGAATATGGTTTACTGCTAGGAATTGTTTTGTTTTTTACTTGTAGGGTAATTTTAAGCTACAAGTATTTGACTGAAAGAAACTGCGTCTTGTCAAAATACCTTGTGTCTGATCTGAGCTGCAACAGAACATTATGCATGACATTCAACTCAGAAATGTGTAAACTATCAGCCACATACATTATCTGTCTTCAAGCAGATGAACCCTGTTGGTTTTAAACAAGACTGTCCTTCAGTGAGCTGTACAGAATCAAAAACAAAACAAATTACCAAATAACAAAAATCACATGACATTGAGACTTCTGATAAATTCTTAGTCTAACCAACATCATAAACAATGTATGGTTGGGAAAGAATAAATAAAATAACACTGAGGTGGAAAGAAAAAAGACAAGATTTGTTGAAATAAAATTCTTTGCATTGCTGATATAGAAGATCAAGGAAGAATGTCTCTTTGTAAGTTAGGGAAGTTACCTAGAGGATGTGAAGGGAGATGGTAGGGTCAGGCAATTAAGGTTCTGTTGGGTCAGTTGATTGAGGCCTCTGGTGATGCTGGTGACAGCCTGCCTCCTTGACCAGAAACTATCTTGAGTGTAGCAAACTGGTCCTTTTAAGCAGTTAGGATAAATACATGACTCACTCTTTCACTTCAGTGGCAATATTTATGATTGTCTCCTTTTAAATTGTACTTTATAATTTGGTGGGGGTATTCATTTAGTGAGCCATATGTGATGCTGAGAGTGACTTTCAGTATTTTTTTGATTTGCTTTCAAATCATTCACACCCAGCTGACAAGTTTTGATATAAAGTGAATCAGAAAAAGATCTAATTAAAAGCAGTGTATAACACCAATAAATCAATGAATGCTAGATATTTCCTGTATGAAAACAGCTAATTTTACCATTAACATTAGAATCATACAGCAATTGTAAAGTTATCAGTATGAAGAGAAATAAAAACACAAGACTAAATCTCTCATTTGTAAAATTATCAATTTTTTTAATCCCCCATTTCATTAATTAATATCAACATAAAGGTATGAATTGCTGTGAGGGCTTTCTCCAAATGTCTATCTTCTACTCACAAGGATGTGAGAGACTGTTTTTTCCCTCTTGGTTAGCCTGTTTATATAACTTCCTGTCATATGGTTGTCCCATGTGCACGCATTCTGATTACAGCTGGGCTGACTACCTGTTTGAATATCAAAGGCAACCACTGGCATCCTGTGAGGTAGGAATCAGCACCTTCAAGATGCACCTGACTCTTTTGATGATCTGAAGTGACTTTGAATGCAAAGTCTACTATGTTATCTTGTAGGCTGTGTCTAGTTCATATTCAGTTCAACTTCTCTCAGAAGAAAAATTCTTTATTAACATTGGATTTGATTCACACTATCTGCAATTTTCTAGCATGACTCACATGCTACACAAGTGAACTGTTTTAAGAAAATAAAATAAAAATATTCAAATTAGACAATATGAATAAACAAAAGTTTTAATGAAATTCAGCTCAATAAAACTTTCTTTGGGTCTTTGTCTATATTTCTGAGATGAGGTAGTATTTACAGTATTTACATTATTTGGACTATTGTCCTCATCTTTGTTGCCATTCGTATGACCTTTCGGTCGTTGTATGCTCCAGCCTTCTTCAGGTGCTACGAAGTTTGGTTCGAAATACTTAGCATCTGAAGAAGGCTGGAGCATACAATGGCTAAAAGGTCGTACAAATGGCAACAAAGATGAGGACAATAGTCCGAATAATGTAAATATTGTTTCTTTGGGTGTTTGTCATATTTGGTAATCTTCATGTATTCTTCAACAGAACACATCAAATCCAAAGAAGTAGACTGTACTCCTTCCACTGAGCATGTTAGAAGATATATATACTGTTATCTTCATCTTGGTTGTTATATTAACATGAGAAAAAAATAACGGAATACTTTAATTAATAATACTGGATGGAAGGGGGAATGAAAAAGTTTACTCCTTTGATTGACCACAAGTTGAAGATTCATGATCCAAAAACAAGCATTGTACTAGAAACGGATTTTAACTGCATCAATTGATATATCTGCTTTTTTTTTATTCAAGAAAGACACTTTTACATATGTTAAATTATGTAATTTTACATACAATAATTATTATATTATTATATTGTTTATATTTTTTTTATAATCATATTGCCCCAAGCAAGTCATTTTAGTGCCACTGTTTTTCAGGGGGTTACATAGGAAGAAAGTTATGAGAAAGAGTGAAAGGTTATAGGGGGTGTCAGGAAGTGGGTAAGAGAAGAATGAGAATACTGATGAGAGTGGAGTGAATGAAGAAAGGAGCATGAGAGAGAGGATGCAGGTTAGTGAGACAGGAGATGACTATTGACTTTACATCTAAATTCTTGGAGATTGTAGCTGTCGAGAAAGTAAGTAAATGGAAGGGAATTCCACAGGCAGGAAGTGCGAGTAAAGAAGCTGTTGGAGTAGAATTTGTGTTTATAATTTATTGGTTTCACAGTAAAAGGGTGGGACCTAGTTGCTAATCTTGTGGCTCAAGTAAATGTATATATAGGGGGCACCAGTGAGCTAAGTTCATTGGAGCAGAAGCCATGAAAGTATTTGTAGAAGAGACACAGGGAAGCCACATTGCACCGGTGAGAAAGTGACTGTATCTATTATATATTAAAAAGAAGTAAAAAATATTTGCTTGATAAGTTGTACCTAAAAATAAAATTCCCAAATGACGTATTTCATAACAAGAAGCCACATTAAAGAAAAGAATAACGAAACAAATATCAAAACTACAAATACCAAAATTTTTCTGTGGCGGAAAAGAAATAGGGCAATTAAATAAAAAATCTGAGGGAAAATAATTATAAATATAAAAGATGGGAGTCTTGGAAAGTTTTCAAGATACTTCATTCATTCATTTAAAGATTTATGAACTTACTAAAGACATATCTGAACAAATTACATGGTGGTTTGGTTCACTGCCAAAAAAATATTTTTCTATGATTTCTGCTTGTCCTCCTTTTATCATCAACTTTGCTCCAGTTTCTCTTTGAAACTTCATGCACCATAACTGGGTTTCATCAACTCCTACAAGGAAATGATACTATAAAGTATGTGTGATATGGGGAAAGGAGAAAGAAAGCTGAGATGGTGTTGTTGAGTTATAGATGTCTAATCTATAGAACTTCACTTGTAATAGGAATCTGTAGGCATTACACATCTATTTAATGAATATATCATTGTTTTTAGTCAACTCAGTTATGAAGAAGTTCTTATGATTTGCTCATAATATCAATTCTTTGTTATGATGTGAAAGAAATCGTACCATTTTCTTGCATTTATAACTTCTGGTCTTTATCAATATTAATGTTCTATACTTGTCACTAATAACTGCTCTATCATATCAAAATTATTTGCAACCACAGCTTCCTTTTTAGGCTGGTAGCCATAAGCAGTTAGTGGAAGCCACTATAATCAAAATAATCTTTAGCAATCACTATGGGCTTGATCTGTCTATGACTATATTGTGTTGAATACACCGGTTCTCGTCCGATCACCGAAGTTAAGCAACATCGAGCCTGGTCAGTACTTAGATGGGTGACCATTTAGAAATACCAGGTGCTGTAAGCGTAAGAACCAAGAATGGGCCACTGGTCCTCCAGGTTTGGGGGTTGGGCACAAAGCTAACAACTGCCTCATAAAAAACAAGTTTGTTACGAAAACAGTAAGAAGTTACTGCCCTACACACCATTGGGTGTAACGGATGATCGATCGACCAATCAATGGGCTTGTTCTGGTTTTTAAAAGCATTTTCTGTCTAACAATATATATGAGATGTCTTTGAAATGTTTTCAGCCTAAATATGATCTTTTTTACAGTAATTCAAAATTATTCTATTAGTTGATTTGTAATGGTAAAAGTAATCGTTTGCTTATAAGAAAACATGACAAACAATGCTATTTTTTTGGAAAATGAGCTTTCTCACATCCATTATTGTTATTGCCCTTTCCAATATTTGTGGGGGTTTCCTTCCTAACCTTTTGTTTGAAGTTGTGTATAAAATCAACATCATCCTACTATTCTAACTTTGATTACACATTCTATTTTAGGTTCTGAAAGTTCTCAAGCGAAGTCATTTTTAATATTTGCACAGTTCTTTCTTTGTGATTTAACTGATAGCAAAAATCGGTGAGATTCAAAGAAAGATAGTCTTTGCTAAGACCTACAGGATTTATTTTCTCAAAGCAGTTGTATATAGTTGAGAATTTAGATATTTGTTAACATATTTCATGCAATACATGACATTCATATTAATGTGCTAATCAGACAAGAACACGACTCAAACTATATATCTTGTTTTGGAGCAACTAGCTGTGTTGGGTGAATTTTTTGCCAGTGCAGCTTATTCTATGTCCAATTTCTTACAATTAATCTATAGCCTCATCAAACCGAGACTTTCATATGGATGTCATGAATGATGCTGAACCTGTTAATAAATATCTAAACTATAATCTGTACATAACTGCAAAAGGTTCGAGTGAGTGAAGCCTGAAAGTTTGGGTATAAATCATTGTCCTTTGAACATTGTGGAGTGAAACTAAAAAATCAGAAAGTTAGAACTGTATTAAATAACAGAAACCACATCACTTGAGGACAACCAACAGCAGTAACAATTAAAATGAATAGCACATGGAACTTAAAGAGAAAATAAGGAGATAATCAATATGTTAGCATTGCATACTAGAGTAAACAAAAGGTTAGGAAAGAAATCCTCATCAATTCCATATCTTAGTTTCTTTTTTAGAAAGTTTTGTGTTGCATCCTAATTCTTGGGGTACTTTGTAGAGGATATTTACATATCATTATTGCAGATATGTATATATATTTAAGTATGTATGTATATTTCCCCAAAACTTGAACCATTTCATGAACTCTTGATAATATTTTGTGATTTACATTTGAGAAGACATGAAGAATTAAAGCAGTTGCCATTTCCTGAAACCAAAATCTATGTTCCTATACAAAATATCTTTTATGAAAAAACAACTGCTGGGGGGCTTGAGGGAAGAAATTCTTTGAAATTCTTTGAAGATACACTGGAGAAAGAACAAACAGTGAAATGCAACAAGAATTATAAATATACTCTTCTTGATAACATATAATCAATAATTATTGAAACAATCTGTACTAGCAGTATAGCCCGGCTTTGCTCGGGTGTAATGAAAGCTTTAAAACTAATCCATGATTCTGGAGCTCAGACTCTTTGGATTTTGGCATGAAAGACTGAAAAGCAATAGTTGTTTCCAGTTAAAGCGAAACCATAGACTGAAAGATAAATGAATGGATGTCAGTCAAATTTTGATTTCCTGGTATCGATATCAAATAGGTTTTTTTCGTCGTAAACTCAATTTTGAAGGCTAAATAAGTCTTCTGAGTAAATGGTATTATAGCTGAGACTAAGAACTACAATTATATCTACTTAGAGCCAAACCCAAAGCAAAAACTAAAATAATAGGGTTGAAAAAAATACAGACATACAGGCAGATAAACAGACACACACACAAACATCTTGCCTTTTATATATATATATATATATATATATATATATATATATATATTATTGATTTTCTGAAATATTGTAAGAACTGCAACCTTGAAACTTCTGAATATTGTTTCTTATGTCTTTGTGTATGAGTGTATCAAATTTGATTAAAATCGGACCACTCCTTCTATAACCCGATTTTTTGATTATCGATTTTCGATATTTATCCAGGGTACCTCAACACAAAACCTAGCTAAGAACACTCACAAATGCTTATAGTACAACTGTGTAAATTTTCAAGAAAATCGGTTCAGCCATTTTGGAGTCTATAGGTAATGGATACACACACACAGAGAGACAAAGTTCCATTTATAAATAAGTTTAGATTTAGATTTAGATTATATATATATATAGAGGTATATTTGCTTTATATGTATTTATATACATATACATTTAGAGCTCTCTTAGAGAGTTATCCTACCACTTTATGTACAGGATACTCCTTTGGATTCTACACCAGATGTTTATATATATATATATATATATATATATATATATGTATGTAAAAATTCAGATACAACTAAAAACATATCTGAAAAAAAAATAGAACAATAGGAATAAAGATAAAAGAAAACTTAGCCTAAGGTAAATTTGTGAGTCTTCTTAAATTTTAAAATCTTAAAAACTAAAAGTCTTTTTATTAATGTGAATAAAGGTTTGTTGAAAAAAAATCCTTACATTTGTCCTGTCCTGATAAAGTTCATCAGATGACAAAGCATGCTGGGTATGTTAGTGAGTATGTGTGTGTGTATATACATATAAAAAAAAACAGTAGCTACTGTAGCATCTACGCAACATTCATTCAGTAATGAATTAGAACACTCTGACTACTGGTGTATGAATACATGATATATCACACGCTAAAAGTTTGCCTCCTTCTACCAAGCGCTCATAGCTCAGAGGTAGAATCGCTGACTGATGCCAATTCAGTTGGGTTTCAATCCTGGGTAAAAAGCAATTGAATGTTTAACCATACTGATGAGCTGTGATACAGCAAAACATATCTGTCTGCAGATGATTATATATATATATATATTAAAAGGATTAATACAAATACAAATATAATATCTGTCATTTACCAGACTGATGCTACATTCAGCATCCTGATTCAAGAGTTTTGGAGAGAAAATTTTTTTGTAATCATTCCATCCACTCATCAGGAGATTCAAGCAATTGCCAGCTGATTTTTTATTCTAGTTATTTTTACATTCAGTTAAAAAGTAATTTAAGCACTTTTTATTGGTGTTAGGCCAACTTTTTTCTTCTTTGTGTGTGTGTGTGTGTGTGTGTGTATGTGTAGATATGTCTAGTATGTTGCTGTTATTTCTCCATTTTCATTCTTTTCTTGTCTCCTGATTCTCTTTCTCTGTTCCTTTCCTTCTCTTTTTCTCTCTTTTGAGAATATTAATATATATATATATTTATATATCTGTAAAAATTTCAGATATAGTATATCTGTAATTTGTTTTAATAATGTCCCTCAGGGATAAAACATGTCTGCTAAGTTTTTCTTTTGTCTTGTCTTTATTCAGTATTAATTATGATTCCAGCCAGTTGAAAGTTATTAGTGCTTTTTTTAAATACAATGCTGAGTATCTCAAAGATAGAGTCCCCTATAGTGTAAATGCTATGTTTTTGGGACCTGATTAAAAATTTGACAAGCATATACATAACAAATGTTTCACCCTGATATAACTGATCAAAGAGACTGAATTAAAAATGTAGCTCTTTCATTTTATATATCAAATATTTCTCTCTAAAATCTAATAATGCTCATTTATAACTTATACTCTAAAGTTACTTAAAAATTATATCATTAAAATTAATGACCCACACAATACTTATTTGGTTGTTATAACTCCAATATACCTTAGTACACCAGAATTATTTAATTTTAATTTTAACTTAAATAATTCAGCACATTTAACATATGAAGTAGTATAAGATTAAATTTTAAAAAATCTAAAATCTAAAATCTAACCTGCTATTAAAAACTACTGTCTACTCATTTGAATAATGTATGTTTCTAGTACGTATCTTACTCAGACAAAATGTGTCATGGTTTGACATTAAGCTACTATGTTCTCCACACAAATCAAATGCACAGCTCCCTAGTCCAACCTAATTCTCACTTTTGATTGAGTAATGCTGACACACACACACACAATTATATTGTCTAACTTCCTCCAACCACCCTCTACTTAATTTTCTGAATAACCATGAATTCATCATTTTCATTTCATCTTTTATTTTTAAAATATCAGCTGAAGAAGAACAATAGTGTTCTGAAACATGAAAATTGTTGTGTAGTGATATAATGCTTTTATAAACCATTATAATGACAAAATTTATATATATATATATATATAGAGAGAGAGAGAGAGAGAGACATCAGATGCTAAACTTTAGCATCTGATGTCTGTTATTTCTAACACCATGAAACTTACATTTATGCATATGCGTGTCACGTTTTTAATAAGATCTAAAAAAAGATAACATTTACACACTCCTTGTGTCTGTTTGTGCGTATATATATATATATATATATATATATATATATATATGTGTGCGTGTGTGTGTGTGTGTGTGTGTGTGTGTGTGTGTGTGTGTGTTAATGTTGCAAAATGAAAGAACTCAGTGTAAAATATAAAAGAAAATACAGAGTCTAAAAAAATAAAAATAAACTTTTCAGCCAAATGCTCCTCTACTCTGCAACTGTCAGTTTTATACACTTTTGCAATCAACAAACAGCAAGAAGGGGCCATATATTAAAGTGGTATCAAATCAAATCAATGGGAGTAAAGAGTAAAGGTTATGACATCCTTAAAGCAGGGTTAGCCAGACTATTTAAATCAAGCAATCATTAAGCTTGCAGCTGTAGTTGTGGGTGTTGCTGTTTCTTAAAAACCATACTGATCTCTTGAGGCCCAACTTTTTCACAAGAAATTTTTCTGAAGCCATCAATTTCTGGTATTTATTTTTAAAAATTTTGTCATTCATGCCCTGCAATACTGCCAACTTTTCAGAAAAGCAGAGCTTATATTGCCAAACATCTTTCAGCATAACATTTCTCTATATTTAATATTTTACATTTTACAATATGGTTAATTTCTCCTATTTCTTTCAACTCCTGAGTCAAGAAGGATGTAGCCTTTTTATCTCACTCATTGCCTAGCCTCATTCTGTGATTATATCCTTTACTCTTTCTCCATTTCTGTTGCTCCAATATCCTAGTTGGCATCATTTTCACTTCTCATTCTTTATCAAGTGTTTCGAAAAGTAGGACACAAGCATTTCTCAAACAGAAAAAAATTATCTGGAATTGGAATGAAAGAAGTGATGACACATTAAATCCATCATAAATAAATTCCAATTTGAATTAATAATTACTAAACATTTGAAATTTCTCAGTGTATGATTCAATTTTAACAAATTTAGCATAGGAAATGAAGATATTAAATATAGAATAGTCTGTGAAAGGGGTAGTCTGAACCAACCCTGAAAGATTAAACATTAACATTAAATACCAGTTGCAATCTTAAATAGCCTTATCAGATCTTAACTCTCTTATGACTGTCATGCATGGGACTCCAAAAGTTCAGGAATGTTTAAACTAACATCTATATACAATTGCTTTATAAGAGCGACAATTAAAATGCGTTCAAGCAAAATAAACCCTGTGGGTTATGAACTCAACTGTCTTCATTGAATCTTATATTTCTGACATAGCAAAATCAGTAAAAAATGTCAAATAACAAAAATCAGATAATTTGAAGTAGCAACAAATAAAATGGATAGCATAAGTAGCTTAAAGAGAAAATAACATAAAATGTTAACTCTATAGTATTACAAGATATTTTTGTGTAATTTTGGTAAATATATGTTAAAATGAGATGTCAGTGTTATTTTCATTATTACATCATTTCGACGTCAATTTATCCATCGCATCCTATGTACACATAACTAGTTTTATCTCACTTTACTAGTATTTTCAACAACTTTTTAATTTTATTTATATCATTTACTAGGCATTTCTGAAAACCATTTTCAACAGTTCTAATTTTATCCATAATGCCTAACATGACTTTTTCAAAGCCCATTAACTCCTCCATGTCGTGCGTGAATTCTTGATTCTAAAACAAAATAAATTCTCATTTTCTTCATTTACCAGAGAGAAATACAAATAACTGAAGGCAAAAAGAGAAAAAAATTAATCAGGAAAGAAAGAAAACATAAACAAGTAAAATAAATGATTTCAAAGTCTTATTCAGTTTTTTATTCGGTTAAAGAGATAAGCACATAATTGTAGAAATAATATACTTAAAGTTGAAAACAAATAAGAAAAAAATTGACAAAAAGTATGAATTCATCTCCCACAAAGTCATGAGATAGATCAATAAAAATATACAAATGCATCAAGACAGAACATAAGAAAACTGAATGAAATAAATAAGAAAGAAAAAGCACTGAATCGGTGTCCTCCATTTTCTGGTAACTGAAACATATCAAGTTTAATGTCAGAAAATATGCTGCTACAAGACAATCATGTCATATGATAAATGAGGCTGAGGCTAAGCCTAAAGTAATGATCTTAGGAAGCGTATTTGTTTTGAATAATGAGCACTGAGGCCTAAAACAATGGCAGTTTTAAATGATAATCAATTCTTAGGAGATGATTTCTTAAAGGAAACAAAATATTGACGGAATCCTCTTGTTTGTAATGAAGAATACTTTTGATTTAAGAGAAATTTAATTCCAGTACATGATGAAAATAAGGATGAAAATGAACTACAGTGGTTTTGTTGTATGCATTCTGTCTCTCAAGAGAGACAGAAATCTGAGTAGTGAATCGTAACAGAATTCTCGGTGTCAATTCAAAAACAATACTTTGGAGAAGCAAAGACATGCAGAAAATGAAAGAAAAGGCATGACCGATGAATCTGTGGCAAAGTTGAATTTTCAGATGTGAAATAATAAACATAGACTAAATCTCTGTGAAATAAAAACACATCATAATATTTGTTAAAGATATAAGTCAATAAATTCACAATTGTAGCAATGCTTATAAACCAAAATATTTGGCTTGATAGTAAATAGATGTGGAAGGAAACAACAGAACAATTTCCTTTTTTTTTTACTAATTTACTAAATCAAGTAAAGATTATGAGGATATGTAGGACAGATAACAATTGACTCTTTACTTGAAGAGTGTTGAGGAAATCACACATACAAAAGAAATCTGAGTAAAATATTCTCCTTATATTTTCAGTTCGAATTCCAGTTGAATCCATTGCATTCACTTACGCACAGATACCCTTGGGAAAGGTATTACGCCATCTCTTCCCTCCAGTTATGGGTTAAATAGCAGGACAGATTGGGTTCTATAGCCTTGGTTGCCAATCAATCTACCACAGAAAGCAATGGCAACCTACTGTGAGATAATCATCTACCCAGTCAGTCATGTCTCAAAAGAGATATGATCACCCAAGCATGTGTCACGTATGGCACTTAACTGACTGATATTTTCAGCAGAAAGGAAACAAAGGTGATTTGTCTGTGGACACGCCATGTCCAAGTTGTAAAGGTCTGAACTGGTGAAGCTAGAGAATGGAAATCATCTGAACATTTGCCATCTGTATGAAAAATGGTTGCAAAATGGAAAATAAGTTTTCCTTCACAAGATGGTGTAAATAATTTTTAATGATGTCAAAGCTGGAAATTGAGGATCATGTAGCTCTGGCTCAGATATGGCAACAATTTCCCATTTTTAACCTAATCTGACTCTTGTAAAGATAAAGAGTCACAAATATCTTAGAGTGATAGAATGAGTAAACCATTTTTGCCAACATTTTTAGCAATTATATATACGAGTTCCAACTGATACTGAAAGCATGAGGTTCATGAATAGTGATGAAGATTTCTGATAAGTACTAATTACTTATTTACTGACTATATTTCTGAGATGAGGTATCATAAGTATTTACACTATTTCCATTATTTAGACTGTTTCCCTTAACTTTATTTCCATAATCACAAAGTTTCAGCCTTTTTACACTCCAGCCATCTTTGGATGACATTAGTTGGAATTTCAAAACCAAAACCTTTATTTAGTCCACAGGTTAAATTGTTCAAATTTCATGTGCCATGCCATTTGATGTCTCAGTTTTAGTTAATACCTCTTGGTAGCTCAACTATCCAAGTTTAGTTCCCTCTACTGTAGCCAGGTATCAAACTCACAACTCTTTGGGTCAAGTCACTTGTAGGATCACTCAACCATTGCTTTTATCCACTGGGCATACATGGAATTAGAACAATCTACCCCAGTGGAATAAATAAATGGCTCAGTTCAAAATTCTAACTAAAATCACATGAAATTGGATCATGTAACAGCTAAAATCTTTTGAATATGGCACCGAGATGAGGACAACAGTCTGAATAATATAAATAGTATAATTTTATTTTTTTTAATCATTTCACCACAGGCAAAGTGGGACTGCTCAAGTGGTTACAGTGAGAAAAAAACTTGGTACAGGGCGTTGTTAAGAAAGGATAAAAGATGAATGCAATTCAAGAAGATAGAAAATAATAACTGAAGTTGCATTTGAATTTTTTGAGATTGTTATTGTCAGGGAAGCAAGTAAACAAAAGGTAGTTCCACAGGCAGGAAGTATGAGGAAAGAAGCTGTTCAAGTAGAAATGGTGGTTACATTTAACTATTTCAATAGTAAAAGAGTGGGACTTAGATGCCAACCTAGTAGCATACTTACATTTATATGGATAAGCACCAGAGAAAAAATCTCATTAGAGCAGTTGCCATTAAAATATTTGTAGAAAGGACAGGGGAAAACGAAGTCACAGTGGTGAGAAAGTGACTGAAATTGAGACGCCAAGTTAGGACTGATTATTTTGTCAAGAACCTCAAGATGATTAGAAGGAGCACCCAACCAGATATGGCAACAGTAATCAATGCATGGATGAATGAAAGATTTAGAAATATACAAGACAGAATCTGATAAGAAAAACTTTCTGGCTCAACATACTCAACATTCTTAGCAGTAGATGCTTACCATTGGCAAATATTTTAAAACAGTCTAACAAAGTACAGGAAAAATCCAAAAGAAAGATAAAAGCAATTTTCTCAAATTATGTAGAAGATAGTTCAAAAGAAAATCTGTCAAAAGATTTGCAAAATTTTGTACTAGAAATTTCTAACAGATCAATGTCCAATGATTGAGTTGACAAGTTGAGTTCAATGTTACACTGTGCCGGTTTCCTTCCTACACATGTTGCATTTGACGACTGACTGATACTACTACTCTAGGCTTCTCCTTACCAAAAAATCTCTAATTATGACATCACACAAAGTAAAAATTAAAAATCAACCAGCTAAACAAAAATTACATAAACCTGTTAACATCTCTTTCTCGAACATCTGTAGTATCCATATCGACTTTTGCAGCATTGAATCCTTCTTCCAAGTAAAGTCACCTGACGTCTTAGCTCTCTGTGTAACTAATCTTGACCCTTTTATTCCTTCCTCTGATTTCTATATCCCTGGTTACCTTCTCCTCTTCAGGAAGGACTCCAATGTTTATATGCATGGAATTAGTGTTTATGTCAGGCAACATCTCTCTCTAGCTAGGGTGATTTCTCTTGAATCTCTAGATCATTCCTACATATGTCTCTGTCTATCTCTTTTTCTTTCCCTACTACTTTCCTTCATGTCCCGACTGTTCTGTACATGACAGCATCTTTAACAATATAGATAAGGCTATTTTCTCTCATCCATTTGCTCATATATTTGTGTTTGGAGACTTTAATGCCCAAATGTCTCAAAAACTCTGTCACAGATCTTGAACTTTTCAATCCCTCAATCCCTTATGCAAGTAGTTGATTTCCCCACACTTTTCTCTAATAATACTAATGGAACTGACTCACTGCTAGATCTCTGTTTAACTTCTATCCCTCCCACCAGGAACCTCCAACTACCAGAATATCTTACTGATACCAAAAAGCAGAATGGAAGACATTTCATGATTTCCTGTGTGACATTCCTTGGAACAAAGTTTTAGTCTTCCTGTTGAAGACTGTGCATCTGAGGTCTCCTCTTGGGTTAAAGCTGGTATCAATGCTTTCATCCTTGCCAGGAAGTTATGACTTAAACCCCATTCTTCCCCCTGATTCTCCCCGACCTGCTTGACTGCTATTGTCCACAGGAATCGCTTCTTCCAGCTTTATCAGAGCAACGTGTCTAATCATATTAGGCGCCTTTTTGCCTCTGCTCATAATAAGTGCAAGAGGATCCTAAATGACACTAAGCTGTTGTTTGCTGAAAGAATGAAAAAGTGTATAGCATCCCGCAAGTTCAGCTCCAAAGACTACTGGTGGCTCTGTAAAAATGTCCTAAATAACAGCAAGCCCTCAATCTCTCTTTTAATCAATAAATCTGAAGTCCTCACCTCTTCAGCAGACAAGGCAGAGTGCTTTGTTTGCAGATTCTCCACCAACTCAACATTTGATTCATCTGGAGTATCTGCACCTGACTTCCCACTTAGAACTGAGACTCAACTGAGTGATGTTCATATTACCCCCTTGCTGGTCTCCAACATAATTTTAAAGCTTGACCCCCATAAAGCAAACAGAGGTGAAAGAATCCCAATCATTGCCCCGAAGAAATGTGCACCTGAACTCTGCTCTGTCCTCGCTAAACTCTACAACTACTGCCTCTCGGCTTCTTGCTTTTCTGTCTGCTGGAAATCCTCCTCTGTGGTTCCTGTATTTAAGACAAGCCTCAAACCCCTTTAATTATTGCCCTATCAGCCTCCTACTGATTTTTGGCAAAGTGTTTGAGGCTATTATCAAAGCTAAAGTGGTCTAACATCTCACAGTCTAGAGCCTCTTCTCTGATAATCAATATGGTTTCAGCTTCTCTTGGTCTACTGCTGATATGCTAATGACCATCAGATTATATATACCAGGCTTTTGATAAAAACAGTGAAGCTTGTGATTGAGGTCGCCCGCTTGCCAGTGGCCAGTTCCCTGTACAGAAGGACCTTCAGAATCCTCTCATCTGGAATTTTGTGTATATGAACAAGCCATCAGATTCAGCACTGTTGAAGGAAGGTGTATAGACTGGGTAACTTGGCATGGGTGAGAACTATGGCATTGGTGACACAGTTGGACTAATTGATGCCTGAAATGCATTTCAGATAGTAAAGATGAAAAGTTCCCAAAAATATTCTTTGAGTAGATGCATGTATACTAAACAATATATCCAGATAAAGTAAAACAATTTATAGACCAAAAAAAAAACACACTTCCAGAAATTTCCAAAACTTTTGATGAATATACAATGCTTTTAAATCTGTTACTCTATCTTTTATAAATAGGAAGTATTTCTTGCAGCTGTACAATCAGTTGAACTAAATATTCTTTTGTTCCTACTTCTGGAAACAATGCAGAGCAGATAATTCTTACTTTGTGATTTTACTTTTCCAGCTTCACTTGATCTCTATTAGTCACTTGCGGTCAATGCTGAAGGCAACAAAACATGGATTTCAAAGAACTGACTGCACACAACATGCAGAGTGTGCCCATCAAGTATCTCACATGTTGTTTTCCCCTGTTCTTCTTTCCATCTATCTATCCCATGGGTATCAGATTTTTTAAGCCCTCCTTCCTCATTACATGTCTCAGAAACCCAAGCTGTCTCTTCCTGGTGTTAAGTAGAAGCTTCTTTTTCATTTCCATTCTCTCCAAAACCTTGTCATGGCCTACATGTTTGATTCATGGTATCCTCAGTATCCTTCTGTAGAACAGCATTTTTACAGCCTTGAGTATCTTCATCTTTGATAAGATTGTCTAGAATTCACTGTCATACAAGAGAACAGATCTAAACTTATTAATAAATGAAACTTTGTGTGTGTGTGTGTGTGTGTGTGTCTGTGTATCCATTACCTATAGACTCCGAAAACGACTAAACCGATTTTCTTGAAAATTTATACAGTTGTACTATAAGCGTCTGCCAGTGTTCTTAGCTAGGTTTTGTGTCGACGTACCCCCCGATAAATATTGAAAATCGATAATCTAAAAAATTGGGTTATAGAATGAGTGGTCCGATTTTAATCAAATTTGATACACTCATAGTCAATGACATAAGAAATGATATTCAGAAGTTCCAAGGTTCTTACAATAGTGCAGAAAATTGATAATATATATATATATAAAAGGCAAGATGTTTGTGTGTGTGTCTGGTTATCTGTCTGTATGTCCTTTATACAAATCCACAATTTTTATCTGATTCTCACCAAACTTCACACAAATATTCTTTAGGCTGAGTCTGAGCTCAGGACCATGGATTAGTATTAAAGCTTTCATTACCCGAGCAATGCCGGGCTATACTGCTAGTATCACATAACTTTTTTCTTGGTTTCCAATGAAATTTTCTTGTCCCTTAATACTCTGCTTAGTCTTTAGAATGCATCTTAGCCATTCCAATATGCCTTCAATTGTTTTAAAAAGTGATGAACTGTAATAAAACCTAAATGTATCTTGAAAATGAGTTTATACATTTTCTTTGTTTTTTAAAATTGACAACAAAAATATTAAACATTCTAAAAACTAATGCAATATTTATAATTTACCAAAAAATAAATATGAAAAAGATTTTATTCATAAATTCATAAACATTTCCTAAATTATTACATAATGTGAACTAACTATATGGAAACTGCTATTATTTACCATTTTATAAAATTCAATATAATTGGCAGTTAGCCAGTGTTTTGCCAACCATTAGAATAAACATTATTAAACGTTTATTATTTTTTATGTCAATTCTCAAAAACAAATTAAATGCATTAATTCACTTTGATCATATATTTAGGTTTTCTGACAATTCTAATGACAGCTTTTTAAAAGAATAAATATTGATGAAGAGTGAAGTTAGTTAAAACAATGGTGGTGTCAATAAAATAAATGTCTTTTTGAGACTGTGTTTTTTTTGGGTTTTTTTTTTTTTGTGGACACAAAGTTTCAACTTTGTCGACTTGGGATTCCCAAAACAATAGACATAATAATTTGAGTATAACAGAAGCAAGAAAAACTAGCTCCCAATCTCATTTCTGGTTACACAGTTTAATCCTCAAAAGAATTTAAGATGAAAACATTCAAGAAATCTAAACTAAACTAAAAAACTACACAATACATAAAAATGATCACAATATGAAAACCATTTACATATTTTTTTTTATAATCAAGCAAAGCAGTACTTGTGCACAGGGACTTACAATGAGAAAAGAGGGAAAACAGTAAAGGAAACAGTACAGGTGATTTTGTAGAAAGAGTAAGAGAGAGGTGGGAGTCACAGAGATAAAAGGTAGTAACTGATGTTACATACAAAATTTTGGAGACTGTAGCTATCAGGGAAGCAAGCATGAGTTTCACAGGTGGAAAGTGTGAAGAAAGAAATTGCTAGAGTAGAATTGACTGTTACATTTGCCTATTTTGACAGTAAAAGGGTGGGGGCTAGTTTCCAATCTAGTTGCATGGGTAAACTCATGAGGGTAGGTCACCAGGGAATAAAACTTGTCAGAGAAGAAGCAGTGAAAATACTTGTAGAAAAGACAGAGGGAAGTCACATTCCATTGGTGAGAAAAAGGCTGAAAGTGAGCAGCCAGGACCCATTGCAGATTCCTCTCTGTATTTTGTCAAGAAGCCAGAAATGAACAGCAGGAGCAACTGACCAGATATGGCAACAGTATTCAATGCACAAACTGGTAAATGGACATGATGTTTTCTGACAAAAAAACTTCCTGGCTCAGCACAGTAACCAAGCCTTCTTAGCAGTGAATTTATCTATTGATTCAATGTATTCATTCCACTGGAGGTCTATCTGAGAAAGTGAGGTTGAGGAGGAACAGCGTATTGCTTTTGAGGAGACTAGTGTGATCCATATTAATAGAAGAAAGGAGAGCTTCTCTATGGTGGCTAAAGGAGAACAGATTTGTTTAGTAAGAATTAAAATTTTCAAGCCTTTTCTCACCCCAGTCCATCACTGATTGGAGGTCCTTTTCAAGAACAGAAACAGCCCTGACAGATTTCGTATTGAGACAGTAGTAAATGCTAGTGTCATCTATGTAGATGCCTACTTGGATACTAATTACATCATGAAGATCACTGATGAATATCAGGAAAAGCATAGTACTTAAAATAGAGCCTTTTAGGACACCCATGTTCACATGAAAAGATTTGGAAGTATGCCAATTTATAACAACCAGTTGTCCGGTTAAACCATAACCCTACAGCTTTTATAAAAGCTCATAATGCAAAACCCTATCAAATGCTTTCAAGATATCAAGGGCAACAGCCTAGACATTGTCGTTCATATCAAGAGCCTGACATATGTACTCAGTGATGGCTGTTAGCACATCAGCAGTAGACCTAGTGAAGTAGAAGCCATACTGCTTATCAGAAAATAATTTGTTGGATGTGAGATGCTGAATCATTTCCGTACTGATAATATCCTAGAACATTTTACCAAAAAGCAGTAAGAAACTGATAGAACAACAGTTAGAAGTTTCAGAGGGCTCACCAGTGTTTTTAAAGACGGGAACTATTGAGAAGGATTTCTAACAAGCAGGGAAGCAAGAAGCAGCAAGGCAATAGTTATAGAGTTTGGAGAGGAGAGGAGGGAGTTCAACGGCATATTTCTTTAGAACTATGAATGGAATATCATCAAATCCATTTGCTTTATGAGAGTCAAGCTAAGAAATAATCTTAGAGACCAGAGATGAGGTTGTGTATATATCTATATATATATCGCTCAGTTGGATCAAATATTGCAATTTAGCATGCACCAAACAAAGCATGTCAGTAAATTCATTACCAACACATAATTTGCATAAACGGGAATAACATCTTAACTCTTATTGTATATTTTATTATGATAATCATTTCATCCGAAGCAAAGCAGAAATGCCACTGGTGTGTAAGAAGTTCCAGTGAGAGAAAAAAATGTACAGGGGATGTTGAAGAAAAGATAGAAATAGATGGGAATCAAGTAGACAAAACATGGCAATTAACATTGCATTTAAACTTTTGGAGATTGTAACTATCATTGAATCAAGCAAATAAAAGTGAGTTCCAGAAACAGAAAGTGTGAAAAAAGTCACTTTTAGAGCAGAAGATGTGGTTGAAAATTTAACTATTTCAACAATAAAAGAGTAGAATCTTGATTTCAATCTAGTAGCCCGAGTAAATGCATGCGGTCAGAGTACCAGGGAAAAAGGATTGTCAGAGCAGTTTCCATGAAAATGCTTGTAGAAAAGACAAAGGGAAGCCACATCATGCTGGTAAAAAAGTAACTGAAGGTGAAATTCAAAGTCAGGATTAATCATATTGCAGATCCTCCTTTGTATTTTGAATAACAGGAGCACCCAACTAGATATGGTCACACTATTCAATGCACAGACAAATAGTAGATTTATAAATGTGCAAAATGAATTCTAACGAGAAAAAAAATTCCTCACCAGACACTGTGAACCAACTTCTCTATTGCGTTTTCTCTAACATGTTTTCCTCACAACTCATTTTCAACATTAATCTAGAAGATCTTTCTGTTGCAGCTGGGAGTCAGATAATTAAAATTACCTTAACTTGTTATATTTATTTTTCATTTATTACAACCAAAACCCCTTACTCATAATAGAAGTAAATCCCCTAATTTGAAGTGTATGTGACATGCACTACCAATCACTTTAGCCCTGTAGAAATAAATCTTTTTGTGCATTCTGTTGTGATAAACTTCTTCATGCAAATTACAAAGATATCCAAAAAATAAGTAAATTATTGTTTTTATTCTCCATTATGAACTGTATAGATGACTGAACAAAGTTCATATTCTCCAATATGTCATATTGATGAGCCAAAGAACAAATATTTTAACCATATGTTTAACCAAGACTGATAGCTTCAACAATTTCTTTATGAGTTGTTCTGCAAGTTAGAGGTGTTTTTCCTCTGGCTTGCACCTGAAGAGGGCTGATGAATGAATCAGTCAAAAGATTGTGATAAAAACAAACTGCAAAGAAATCTGTTCAATTCAAATAATCTTAGATCTGTTAACAACTCATCTCAAAGTTATAAACAATAAAAAACAGTGATGTCAATGAGCAACAGAATGAAGATAATTTTCCAAAAATATTTCAGAAGAAAATGAAAAATAATCCACAAATAAAATTACATGAAAAGCATTAGACAAGTTCAATGCAGATTTGAAACATTTAGCTGTAAGATCTTATTTGAGTTATGATGGCTAAAAATCTAATCTAACAAAAAATAAAAATCTCCAATAAAAATAATTAAAAACAAGAAAAAAATAAAGACTTATTATTTTTTAGACTAAACTCAGAAATGGAATTTACTGAACAAGAAAAAGATTAAATGAAAAACCATTAACATTTATTGCTGTAAAAGTGAAGTTTCTTTTTTGTTTTTCATTCATGATGTGGGATTCACTGAAGCCTAATGGAACTGGAAAATATGCAGTGCTAAAAATCTCAGAACGTATTCAGATGTCAGAGAGGAATTTTGAGTCAATGACTGAATGACTTAATATGCATGACAGCAAATTTATAAAGCTTTTACTTCTATTGAAAAGTAGTTGCAAGTAGATTTTATTTTAAAAGGGTTAGGATCTTAGCAAGAGTGAAATTCACTTGATTAATGATCAGATCTTTTCAGAAAATGGTGCTATGGCTAAGATATTTGAAGTTATTAAATGCACATTAAAAGAAAAGTAGAACCCACCTTTCTAAAATTCTGTGATAAATTTTGTCATAATCCTACAATTTATTCTAAATATTAAACGTGTCTTCATTGTTTAATCACATTTCAGTTTTATCATTTATAGCCTTTCTCACATGGCATTAAGTTCTCAAAGAAAATACAATTATAATTACTTGAACTATTTTGATGAGTATTCTCATTTTTGTTATTTTTATCACTATGTTTTCAATTGTGTAAAATATATTAAATAAACACCAAAGATGGGAGTATTTGTCAGAATAATTTCTTGAATGATAGAAATAAGATTATTGGTTGATATTAAATATGATATTTTGGGTTTAAATAAAAATGACTGATAACATTTTTGATTGATATCAAAATGATTAATAATAGTCTTTTTCATTAATATCAAAATGGCTTTTAACAGAAATGACTATATTTTTAATACTGAAAATGTTTTTAATTGACATTAAAATGGTAGTTTATGTCATTTTCATTGATGTTAAAATGGCTTTTTGATTTTATTATTAATACTGAAAATCTTTTTAATGTTGACATCAAAATATTTGAGATGAAAAATAAACTGTACACTTTATGAATTTTAATTTATTGCATTTTAAGATTCTCAATTTTTAAACCCATTTTAAATGAAATTGACTGAATGTAAACAGTAATATTATTGAATGAAAAGGTCATATGATTTTTTTGTTTATTACCAAATCAAGGTCAGCATTCTTTGTTCAAGATCATTTGATAAAGTTCAAAAAACAAAAACAAAAAATATGGAAATACTGGCAAGTTTAGCTTGGCCCAGAATTCCTATATGATTTCAATGTAGATAAAAAAAATCAATTAAAATAGATACTGAAAAAGTGAAGCTGATGAAAAGATAGATGTAAAGAGCTTGGGATTGTTAAATTGATATACAAAGTTTGGATTATAAGGCAAAATAAAGACAGTTATGACAGACAGACTGAAGTAAATATTAAATTTCTTTCCTTCTTAATTTTCAAAACTTGTATACATTTTTTCAACACTCAAAATGCCAGAAAAGTTTTAGAAGTTAAATTTTATTCCTCAGTTTCAAAAAACTAAAATTCTATTTAAGTTCTTCATCTTTCATAATGTGGCATCCATTACTTCCTCATCCTGAATTGTAATTGAGAATTGTTAAATTAAAAAAAAAGAAACAAGATTTATATTTTTCAGAAGGCATTCCCATTTTAATCAATTATGGAAATTAAAGTTGGAAGAAGCAAAATTAGAAAATAATTTTATTTGATTAAAAACAAAAATAGAGGTTGTTAGAATTCATAATGGTGAAGAAGAACCAGGAAATGGCACAAAAGAAAAATATGAAATAAAAATCAATCAAAATAAAAAATGTCCCAAACGAATTTAAATGCATGTATTTTGAAGAAGATCATTATTTCATTTTTAATCTGGTTATATTAATAACAATTCACAAGTAGGAATGAGAATTTAAAACATCAAATGAGAAATTCATCTTGCTTTGAGTTTTTGTCTGACTTCATTATTATTGTTGTTGTCTTCCTCTGTTGTCTTAATACCATGAGGAAAGGAATCAAACATTGCTTTGTTAAATAATAAAAGAAGCAAAACCTTACAAGAATTTTGATAACATCTTCTGGGTTTAATATTCATTAAAATAGATAAATGAACAAACAATTTGTTTCAAGATTTTCATCTACATTAATATCATGCCACTGAGCAAAAGCAGTAATTAAATATTTAAAACAGCAGAAAAAAATACTGTGGTGATTTAACATAGAATATCTATTTGTGGATGTGAAAGTAAATCAATAAAGAACTGGAAGAACAAAAAAGAACATGTGAGTTATAAGAAAGGAGAATGTCAACCAAGTGACTTTAATTACGCAACAAAATGGTTCATAGATTAATCTCTTGATGTGCCATGTTCCTTCAGGACTTGTGCAATTAATGCTTCATTAGCAAAAAGAAGAGCCCAACATTCAAATTGTAAATCAGAGATGCAAAAATTAAACAAGTACAACTATTTAAATATCTGAAAAGTGTGACACTGAAATCCAAAGCAGAAAGATGCCTTCTAAAAGCTAATTAAAGTACTAGGGAAACAGGAAAATTTCATTAGAAACAACAAAAACAGTATTGATCTGTTACGTAATATCAGTCCTCCCATATGGTTGAAATGCTGAACAATAGCCTCTCAGATGAAAAAGTGAAGAAACAAAAATTGGGTTCTACAGGAAGATACTGAGAATGCCATGGACCAAATATGTAATCAATGACAAAGTTTTAGAGAAAATGGAAACAAATGACACTCAACACCAAAAAGAGAAAGCACTTTACTCACTATTTCTAGACAGATCTTTGGATTTCTGTGCCACTTAATTACCCAAGTAGTTTAATTTTCACCTCTGTTTGATATGTGTTCAGTATCTAACTCACATCTTGGGTTGTCTCTTTGTCTCCTTCATACTTTCTCTGTTCTTATAGTTAATATATATAGTTAATAGTCCTTTTTTCTTGCTTTCATAACCTATTTCTTTAAAACTAATTTCATTTTTTTTTTTCGTATCTGTCACCAAAATATCATCATCTGCATAAAATATGTCATGGTTATATCTGCTGAGAATAAATCCTGACATATGCTCGAAACCACTTACAATCATCTTTTGCAGTATCTTAAATGCTTAATTGTTGCACTCATGGAAAAAATGTTTGACTTTTCTTGCTTTTGTAAATGTGAAGTGTGATGGATTACAGCTTGGAATAAGAAATCTGAAAGCCAAGTTTGAATTCCAGTCAGGTTCATTACAGTCACTTAGGTGAAATTACTCTCTTGGGAATGGTATGAAACCATCTCTTATACACCCTGTTTTAGAAAAATAGCAGGAAAGACTAAGTTCTACAGTCTTGTTTGGCAACCACTCTACTGCAGAAAGAAATAGCAACCTACTGTGAGAAATCTTCTGCCTCGTCAATCTTGAATCGAAAGTGACATGATTGTCAATGCATGAATCATGCATGGCACTTAACTGAGTATCTGATGCAGAGTAAAGCATAATGACTGATGCAAGTCTCCAGAGAGCAACATGCAGTGCCTCCTTGGCCTCACTTTTTCAGTCGACCTGAAGTGAAACGAATTTATCAAATCTATGGTTGCATCTACTGCTAGGAAGTTTGGGTCATTGTGTCAGGCCTGAAAGTTTTTCTCATCAGAATCCATCTTGCACATTTATAAATCTACCATTCATTCATGCATTGAATATTGTTGTCATGTCTGGTTTGATGGTCCTGCTATTCATCTTGAGATTCTTGACAAAATCTAAATAAGTATCAGCAATGTCATCAATACTGATTTGGTATGACTTCAATCACTTGTCAATGTGATGTGGCTTTCTTCTGCCATTTCAACAAATATTTTCATGGTAACTGCTCTGACAATTTTTTTTTCTGGTGTTCCTACCACTTGAATTTAAGCATGCAACTAGATTGGCATCTAGGTCCCACCCTTTTACTGTTGGCATCTAGGTCCCCCCCTTTTACCGTTGTAACTGCCACTTCTATTTTAATAGTTTCTTTTCTTGCACTTCCCACCTGCAGAAATCCCTTTTATTTACTTGCTTCCCTGATAGCTACAATCTCCAAAAATTTAAATGCAACATCTTGCCATCTTCTATCTTCTTGATTTCAATTTATCTTTCATCCTTTTCTTAATACCCTCTGTACCTTGTTTTGTCTCTCACTGTAACTCCCTGTGCAGTAGTGGTAGTTCTGTTTTGCTTAGTGTGAAATAATTAAAAAACAAAATTTTTCAGATGGTTGATTTCATGTGAAGAGAAAACTGCATCCTCTCAAGCAGGGTGTTGTGCAAGCGAGTCAGCTGCTAAACTTCTATCATTATTAACAGTATGTTGTATCCTTCAAAGAGTTTACAAACAGACAAGGTTTTACTGGAGTTAAAGAACAGCAACACATGTGTAGATGTAAGAAGAGAGGTTTATTATAAAGAGAATAGACTGAAGTAAAACTGGGAATCTGATGGCAGGTTAGTAATTGCTGAAGCAAGTCACAGTTATCTCCTGTGCTCACTATGTATAACTACTAATATAATCAGTTCACATAAGTGATAGAGAATATGGGACATTCCATTAGAGCAACTCCCCCAGTACTAATTTTTTTATGAAATTTTGCCCAATATGTTTTCTTTTTGGGGTCAGGACATAAATGCTTGACTTTTTCTTTCTCTTCCTATTACTTTCACATCTCACCATCACAAAATATTATTTACATACATACTTCTGTCCTTACTTTTGTTGTTATTATCACAACATTTTGGCCACTGTCCCCCTCAAGTCTTCATCAGGTGCTTGTCAATTCGAGTAACCTTCAAGGAATTTTGAAATGAATCCTTTATTTAATATGTAGCCAAAGAATGTTTTAATTCTGCTGACCCTGTTTGGGAATATCTGGAGTCCTTATTTGACCCTCCTCAGTTATTGCTTGCTCCATTTCCAGTGAGTCCAATGACATACTGTCATTTGGTATGTATGATATATGTTGAAGACTTCATGAAATTCGCTACAGTCACATCAAACATGAAATACAATTCAGATATGAACAGCTTGGAAACATGTGTAGAGAGAAACACTAATAAAATAATTCTAGCACTTTTTTGTACATTCATAAATCTGCCATTCATCCATGCATTGAATACTGTTGCTATCTCTGGTCAGGTGTTCCTGCTATACATCTCAAGGTTCTCAAAAAAAAAAAAAAAAAAAAAAAAAGGATCTGCAATGTAAATTGATCCTGACTTAGCAGCTCGCTTTCAGTCACTTTCTCACTGACATGATGTGGCTTTACCCCTGTTTTTTCTACAAGGATTTTCATAGCAACTGCTCTGACATTTTTTTCCCCTTCTTCCCTAATTACATATGTTTATACATTGTATTAGATTGGCATCAATGTTGCAACCTTTTATTGTCAAAATAGTTAAAATAACTGCCTCAGTGGTGATTCTGCAGGAGTGCCAGAAAGGGCCAAGCCATCCCCTCCAAATTTTGGCAGGCCCTTTGGTTTGGCCTCACCACTTTTATAAGCTTAAAAAATTTATGAAACTGATCAGTCTCTGATTTTGATTTTGTTTTGAAATTAACCTCTTTTGTGTTCCAACAGCTTGAGAGTAAGAATAGATTAGAACTCTACTACTATGAATGAAAAGTTATTCTGTTTAATTTAATAAAGTAATTATACTTATATATTCAAACTCGTTCTACTTTAACAGTTGCTTTTCTCACACTTCTCCTTTTCATTTGCTTGCTTCCCTGATAGTTACAATCTCCAAAAGTTGAAATTCAATGTCAATTGCCATCTTCTATCTCCTTGATTATCATCTATCTCTTATTCTTTCTTCGACATCCCCTGTACCTCGTTTTTTCTCTCACTGTAACTCCTTGTGCACCAGTGGCAATTCTGCCTTGCTTGGAGTTAAATGACATAAAAGAAAAGAAAAATAATTAAATTTGATGATAGGTTGTGTAGCTCCTATTAATTGTACTGAAGTAGTAATTATTAATATTTGACTAATTAAAAATAAAATATTTGCACACAGATAGAGGCATTTACTTTTTTTGTAATTATGCTGGTTATTTTGGTGACTGACAAATCTACTAGTCTCTATTGCAGAGTTTCAGAATAGAGTTTTATATATATATATATATATATATATACATATAGAAAGAGAGAGAGAGAGTGGGGGCACACACACACACACATATATATTAAAATTTGTATATTTAGGCAGCAAATTCTCTTTTAGACATGTCATTAAATAAATTACAAACATTGTGTCTACTTACTTTTAATAAAATCCGTTCATACTCACGGATAATCTTTTGCAAATTATAATTGAAAAATGTCAGAAATAAGATGGAACATTGACAGATGTTATTTTCATTCATTTCTCAATGTACCCAAGTACTTTCAATCTCTTTCTGTGATCATCTTCAAGGATGTGAGTTAAGGTATCAAAAAATAACCACAAAACTGTGTTGCTAAAAATTATTGTAAATTTTTTTTTCTACTTTAAATATAACGGTTGACTAATTGCTTAGCACTCATTATATA
The DNA here is from genome assembly GCA_037127315.1 of Ascarosepion bandense. NCBI lineage: Eukaryota > Metazoa > Mollusca > Cephalopoda > Sepiida > Sepiidae > Ascarosepion > Ascarosepion bandense. The sequence continues at coordinate 5,310,042 of JBBBDQ010001308.1, forward strand.
TATATATATAATATTTATTCAAAAATTATAACATGGATATGTTACAATATCACTACAAAAGTAGTTATTTTGTTTCGACACTTCTTGTGTCTTGTCAAGTGATGTGGTTCTTTTAAATTGAATGCTTTTTTTTAATGCAATTTAAAATAACCACATCACTTGACAAGACACAAGAAGTGTCTAAATAAAATAGCTACTTTTGTAGTGATATTGTAACATATCCATGTTATAATTTCTGAATAAATATTATTAGCTCTACTTTGTATTGAGCACTTTTTTAAAAATAGTGTTTCTTTGAACAAGGAATATTATTCCACCCATACTTGTATATATATATTAAATTCATTGCTAGGTCCACTGCTAAGACTGTCAGTTCACTGTGTTGTGCAAGACAATTTTTCTCTCCAGAACTTATCCTTTTCTTAATACCCACTGTATCTTTATAAACATACCATGCTTAGAATATCACTGACATATATTTATCTGCTATTTATCTTGAGCTTTTTGATAAGATTAAAAAAAAATCAGCAATATTATTGGTTCTGACCTGGTGCCTGGGCTTCAGTTACTTACCCATCACCATAATGTTGCTTCTATCTACCTTTTTTATAAATATTTTTATGGTAATTGTTCAAATGAGCTCTTCATTCAGGTACCTAGACTATATGAATTTAAGTGCAATACTAGACTGGCATCAATATCTCATCAATTTGTAGCTGATCTGGCTAGACGTAGCTGTAAGTTCTATGCTAACGATTTTTTTTCTCACCTGTGAAACTCCTTTTAAACTCCACACTTTCTAGTTAACTTTAATCTGCAAAAAATTTAAATGCAATGTCAACTGCAATATACTGTCCTCCTGATGACTCTTTTCTCTTTCTGCTCACTATCAATGTTTCTGTTCCTAATTCTTCCAAACCCTGTAACCTTTGCACTTTATTGCCTTACTTAGGGTGATACCAATTAAAAAAAAACATTTTTTTTTGTTTATTCAGCTCCAAGAAATTTTTTCTCCTTTTCCTCCTCTTCTTTCTTAGGGTATAGCTGATTAATATTTTGAGGTATTCTAGCATTAAGTAACAAATTCTAGCATCTCCACAAGATTAACAAATTGTACCTGAAGCATAAAACATTCAATTTCATCTTTCTTGCTTTCATTATTACAGTTCAATAATCTAAAGTTCTGAGATGAAGTATTATTATGATTTCATGAAGTATTTTTCTTATTTGAGTGCTTTTCATCATGATGAGGATAGTAGTTTGAATAATTAATTACCCCATTAATTAGAAAGAAATTTGGTTTCTAAGGACATTATCTCTATACATAAAATGCTGTGTATTGAAGCCAGTAGAAAATATGTTGTTTTATATATATATATATATATATATGAAACAACATATTTTCTACTAGCTTTTTTCATCTCTTAAGTACATCATGCACACCCATTTCTCAGTGCATTAAGATGGGATATAATGGATACTAAGCGACTTAAGCAACAAATGTTATGAAAAAGATTTTGTCTAACCAGAAGTAAAGGTTGTTTAGAAAAAATGAAAAAAATGAAATTTAGGGGAGAGGGTGGAAAGTGTAGATTTAACATGTAAGTGATTTGAGTTGGAAGTAAAGAGATGCGTTTAATAACACATTGAAATAGCTATCCTCTAAATGTGATAATTTGAATTTATATACAGAATAAATATATAATCTGTACCAAGCTCTCTGTTGTATCATTATTAATATTTAATCTCATATTACTAGGATCCATTGTTTTAGTAAATCTTTTCCATGCAGTATTACCACTATATATGTGCGTGTTTGTGTGCGTGCATTCTGTGGTATTTTTAATGGACAATTGGAGCAAAAGTCTAATTGCATTTATTCATGTGCTTGTGGGTAGCCTGACAAATGATATGGACCATAAATAAAATCAAAAACAAAAAATATAGATAATTGTTTGTTGATATTAACCCTTTTGTGAGTGGAGGAGGAATGACAGATGGTTTCGCACTGATTGCAAGGATTTTAGGGATATATCAGAAGGAAAGAGAGCTTGGAATATTTAAAACTACCATCTTTTGGGTTTCATCAAGAGGAATACCAACCAGTGTCCCCACAACGGAAAGGAACTTATTTAAAATAATCAACATGAATGAAAACTATATGATTTAAGTGATACAGAAATTTCTGAAGCCGTACTGAAGCTATCATCAAGGCTGCAGTATGGTTTTATTGAATAATCTTTTTCCACTTCTCTAAGTTAAATGAGTGTAATGAAAATTCTGGGAAAATTAAAAACCCCTAAAACTTATTAAAGAAAAGAAAGACAGAGTTAAATAGTGAGTATAACTAAGTAATAGATTTTGATAAACAGATGACAGAGCAAGGTCAAAAAGAAATAGTGAGGAATTGAACATTGCTTAGAACAAAAAGAGATAGGAAGATGTGAAGAGCCATGATTGCTCACATTTGGAAGATTTCATCATCATCAGTCATTTACTCTGCTTTGTTGCAGATTGCACATCAACATGAGATATACTCATGTTAATTTTTTGAGCCTACCCTTTCAGGCTGGCTCAAGGCATGTTGGAAGAGAGCAACTGAAGATTTTCCTCCAGTAAATTGCCTGCCTTCTATTAACTCCCTCAAAGTTAGTTTAGAATTATGAGTTCCCTTTTCCTAGACCTGTTGTGACTGCCCTGCTATTTTTTCATAACTGGGGAAGAAGAAATGGATTTATACTTTTCGCAAGGGTATTAGCATGTAACTGAATGTAAGGAATTTGACTGGAATTTAAACTCAGCTCTCCAATTCCTCAACTCGAGCTGCTATTCATTAATCCATTGTGCTTTGAAAGAATTATGGTACATAAAAAGGTAATATTTTTTACTGAATATTTTTTCATGATCTTTGCCTTATAATTGATGTATATATATTAAAAAGCCTGAAATGGACATTTATATAGAAATGACTTAACTTGATTTCTATAGATTCAGAGAACAAGAATGGTCAAATTGACCTATTAAAGTCAAAAAATATATTGCATTATTGATCCCAGTTTATTATATTGTATCAATGTTATTCGTTGATCCTTAGTTGATGATTGAAATTTCACATTTTAATTTTTTCCTGGGTCACCTTGTTTCCCAATGTTCAAATAAAACTATAAGAAATAAAACATAAAATAAGTAAAGGTATTAATTCTCTTCTCTGATCAGATATATTCTGACTTATACATCTTAAAAGTAATGGTACCGAGCTATGCTAGTAGCATCTGTAATTTCAAATCAAGTAACTTGTCATATCCTATCTCCAGAATCATTTGAAATTCTTGATATGTTAGGAAGGCTTTCACTTTTTTTGATTCTGGTAGACATGACAAAAACTTTCTTAAGTTTGTTATTAACAACATCAAACAAAGAGGTGACTTTTGTAGTTCTTTAAGACAAGAGTTACAGCTTCTGACATAAAACTTCTAAAAAGGCAGTAAAAAGACATAAATCTATGAATTTCTTCTGAAATATTGCATTCATATTTGTTAGGTAAATGAATAAATTTTTTTCAAATGAGTATTATATCTATCTGCTGTAAATTTTGAGGCACAGTTACACATGGAAAGAACTGGGGAAAAAAGTGATTCTGACTTTTATTTTAGTTAAGATAATACTCCACATTTATTTGTATATCTTTTGCCTGTAAATTTTTTGTAACAAAGCAAACACATAAAATAGTAAGTGAATTGAGTGATTAAAAGGCAAGTGACATATCCATTATGTCAATGTTTTTCTGCCTGAATATTATGGCAACATTAATCTGCAAATACAAAATTAAACAAAATGCACAGATCTGCACGGATCATTGACAGAAGACCTAGGACTAACATTTTAATCTAAGGCAGAATGCACAAATACAATATATGTTTCAGGCAGAAATAATACTTTCATTTTTTTACAGTTGCTTCATATATATGTATAGTAATTTATCATACAAGTTATATATATTTTGTTTCTGATAAAAGGCCAAGGACGGTCTGAAATATCAAATATAATAATAGAAATAAATAAATACTGTCAAAAAAATACATTTTTAAACTTACAACTTTTTAGTAGTTTTTCCTATACATATTATTAAGACAGTATATGTGGATCATCACTATGTTATATAGATATATATACACACACACACACACACATACTAGTGGGCCAGTGGCATAAAAAATATTTATATTGAGAAATCATATCACAAATACATTAACAAAAAATCAAATCACCACCATAGTATCATTAATAACTTGCATAAATCAGTCCAATTTCATTTTTGTAATAACTCTAGTAATAAGGAAGATTCTGACAACTCCAAAATTAAATACATTAATTCATTTGAAAAAAGTAAATACAGCACTACTCTGTTAGAATACTCGATTAAAAACAAAGTAGGCAGAAATAAGCAGAAACTACATAAATGTAACATAACATGGTTTAACCCACTCTTCAGCCATAATGTCTATACCAACATTACAAAATTCTTCGTAAATTTAATTTACAAACATTTCTAACAGAATAAAAATAACATTCTATTTACATACAGTTATGGTAAACACAGATAAATGAAAATAAAATATATAAGCCAAAAAAATTAAAATTAATAATTTGCTTTCCTTTAAAACCCATATCTCTTTCTTGCTCTTGCTTCCTCTCTCTCCTTACCCCCAACCCTCTCTCTCAAATAATCAGAAGGTAACCCTCAAATAATAAGAGGGAAACAAAAAGACAAAGTAAAATGGCAAAAGTTTGTTGGCCACAGGTTATTCCCCCTGAGCATGATAGGAGAGAAATATATATATGATAATAACATATATATATATATATGTTATATAGTCCCATATATTATTATTATAACACTAACAATAATTATATACCCTATAAATGCTCCACATCTTTGCTGAACACTATAAAAATTAAAAATTACCAAACTGTGCAATATACCACTATTACACACACACACACACACAGTGTGCAGCAAAAGTATTTAGCACATTGTTTTGTATAAATCTAAACTTATTTATAAATGGAACTTTGTATATGTATGTGTGTGTGTGTCCATTACCTATAGACTCCAAAACGGCTGAACCGATTTTCTTGAAAATTTTACACAGTTGTACTATAAGCGTCTGCGAGTGTTCTTAGCTAGGTTTTGTGTCGAGGTACCCCCGATAAATATCGAAAATCGATAATCTAAAAAATCGGGTTATAGAAGGAGTGGTCCAATCTTAATCAAATTTGATACACTCATAGATAAAGTCATAAGAAACAATGTTCAGAAATTTTAATGTTGCAGTTCTTACAATATTGCAGAAAATTGATATATATATATATATATATATATATATATATATATATATATATATATATATAAAAGGCAAGGAAATCAAAATTTGACTTACATCCATTCATTTTTTTTTCAGTCTACATTTTCGCTTTAACTGGAAACAACTATTGCTTTTTAGTCTTTCGTGCCAGCGTCCAAAGAGTCTGAGCTTCAGGATCATGGATTAGTTTTAAAGCTTTCATTACACCCAAGCAGCGCCAGGCTATACTGCTAGTTTCACCATAAAATATTGTTCAGTGTCAAGTGTATTCTATTGTCCAAATAAACACAGAGTAAAATTTAGAAAAATTGTTTTTATGTACTTTTACTGCCAATTTTTGAATTGGACTGTGTGCAAAAGTATTTAACATGATTTGTTAATATTTAGTAGCATATTCTCTGTTCTGCCTTACAGCCACTAGTCATTTCCTGTAGGTTTTAACGAGCTTCTTGCATGAAGATTTTCGCATTTTCACCCAATCTACTTCACAGAGTTTTTTCAATTCCTTAATATTTTTTTGAGCTCTTGTGTGTATGCTCAACTTCAAGTTTTTCCATAAATTTTCTTTTGGATTCTGGTCAGGTGACTGACTAGGCCATTCCAAAACATCAATTCTGTTTTCACTGAACCAGTGTTGAGTTGTTTTAGCCCTGTGCTTTGGGTCAGTATCCTGTTCAAATACAAATTCTCAGTCAAGCTCCAAATAACAGATTTTAATAGATAGGTTGATAAGATTTGCTTGTATTTTGCTAAATTCATTCTTCCATCAATGACTCCTATTTCTCCTACTCCATTACATGAAAAACAACCCCAAATCATTACACTTTCACCTCCCACCATATTTGATTGTTGGGATGATGTTTACTTGGTAGTATTCAGTTCCTTTTTTCCTCCATACTTCAGTGTACATGTTTCTCCCAAAAAGCTCAAATTTTGTTTCATCTGACCAAATAACTTTCTTTCACAATTCATCTGATTCATGTTTATACTTTTTTTATATTTTAAATTTCCTTATTAATAGATATATATGACCCTGTAACTGAACCAGATTTTACTGTCTGATGATGGTGCACTGGGCATTGAAACTTGATAGGTTTTGAGTTGAAATATGCTATCATTATGACAATAATTATATATATATATATATACATATATATATATATATATATATATACAAACACAAATAAATACATAATAATCTTTATTATAATACAGAGGATATATGGGGGTGGTTGTAGAAGGTATAATAGTATCTGAAACAAAAGTGAAAATGATGAGAGAAAGGAAAAAGTTTTTTTTATTTATGATGAGTTTTGCCATAGAGTATATACTCTCTTTGGCTTCATCAGGTTAAAATGAAAGACAAAACAGTGTCTGAGGAAAAGTGGGAATCATAATCAAATTAATTATACGTTAGTTTCTCACCTTCACTTAGAGAGTGTCTGTACATTTAAGTATTTGTTTGTTTTTATCTATATTTGTTTTAGAGCCTATAATACCAAAAGGTTTTCATACAAACTTTTGGGGAGAGAGAGAGAGTGTGTGTGTATGTATATGTTCACTAGTGAAAAGCATCACTAATAAAAATTTTTTACTTTGTCACATTATCTTTTATCTCATTTATCTTTGTGTTTATAGTATTTTAACAAACAGGTACATTCTCTCTCTCTCTTTCTCTCTCTATATATATACACACACACACACACACATACACAGTAATTTTTAAATGGATTTTTTTAATTTATCATTATCTCTTATTGCTATATCCATTATGACAAATGTCAGCAAGTCAAATCGTGCCATTACCAATTTGACTATGAGAGATCATCTACTTATATACTTATAGAATACACAGGAGTGGTTTTCTTGGTGGAAGAGGTGGATACATGTTCAATTTCTGTTGAAAAACATGAATGCACATTTTTCTTAAGCTGGACTTTCTGATCCAGGCCTGTATCCAACTAAGATAATTTATATATATATTATTTTAGTTGGAGACTATATTAAATTATATTCATTTTAAATAAAAAACAAATTTTATATATGTATATATGTGTGTATGTGTGTGTGTGTGTGTGTGCTTCTTTGTTTTCATTGTTATTGGAGTTAATGGATAGTCTTTCTTTTGTTTATAGATATGGGTATATGTTACAAAACATTGAGAGGGTTGTTGGAAATTTGTTGATATATATAGGGTGGTTGTTTTTCTTAATGTATAGTTTGTTTGTATTGTTGTTTAAGTTGAGTGTTATATCTAAGAATTTTACTATTTTTAGATTTGTTTTTTATGCCAATTGAGAATCCTAGAGCATTTAAGATTTTTATAATTTGCTCCCTTATATTTTTGATATTTCTACCATTGTAGATTCTTAGAATTATTAATCCGTCATCTCCGTATAAACCTATATTTTTTTGTTGATAAATTTTGCTAGTTTGTTGATAATGTATATGCCTATAATTTTGCATATCCCTGTGCTGTCATAGCTTGCCACTGTCAAAATTGTAGTTCTTGTTGGTATTATTGTTGTTGGTGTTGCGTTTTTTTAATCACATTTTGTTGCTATAGTATAGTATGGACTTTCTGCAGTGTTTGATAATGTCTCGGCCTTCATTTGAAATGTTTATATATTGTTTTGCCAAGTTTAGTGCATTATTTAGTGTTTCATTGATGGATGAGTAGAAATCTTTTATGTCTAATTTTATGAATGAGCATTCCTCTTTGTCACTGATATTGTTGAACCAATTGACTGTTTTTTTTTTTTTGTATTTTTCCACTGGTTTATTTTTAGTGTATGCCTTATTTTTGAGCATATTTCTTTAACTATTTATTTGCTTATTTTTCCAATGTCAGATTTTGTGGGGTTTATTAGACTGCACGTTGGTTTGTTTAAGAAGTTATCTTTGTAATCTTTTAGTTTAATGAATGGTTCTACTTTCAGTAGTTGCTTGATTCTGTTGTCTAGTATTAGTTTGGTAACTATGGTTTTTGCTTCTTTGTTTATGTTGCTTTTTTGTGTTGTTGGTGGTGGTGGTTTTATAGAACCTGATAATTTACTTTTCAATTAGTGTTTTAAAGCCGTTGGTGTTCATTTTGTAGATTTTTCTACATTTATCAGCTTGTATGTCTAACTTTTCTGAGTTTATAACTTTTTGATCTTTTTTAGTTGGGTTTAAAATTTGTTGTGTATTTTTCTTCTTTCCAGTTTGTTTATAATGTTTATTATGTTGTTTTCAAATGCGATAAATTCATTCTGTTGCAGTGAGCATTTTGCTGATGGGAAGTTGTTGTTGCTGGTGATTTTCTTTTTTGTTGAGGAAGTAAAATAAATGCTTTCCCTCATATGTGTTTTATGAAGTGTTCTATTTTTTCAGTGAGTCTATTTTTGTAATTGTGCATGTTTGCTGTGGATATATATTTTAGTCAACAATTAAATTGTATTTGCTCCATGTTGGTGTGTGTTAGTAATTTTATGGTTGTAGCAACAGGTTTTGGTTGGATATTGCTAGAAAGTGGCTGTATAAAGTCAAGTTTCTGGAAAAGTGCTAAACTGGGTATTTTTTCTTTCCTTCTTGTGCTTGAACAGTGTTGAGTATATTTAGCACCAAGACTGTTGTCTTTTCAGTAGTTTTACTGTAAATAAAAAAAATGTTACCCAACAGCAAGAAACCCAGCCCTGATGAGTGAAGACATCATAACAGTATCCTCATGAAACTTCAATGTTGGCATGAGCCTGCTCAGTTAAAGTAACAAATTCTCTTCACTAAAATTATATATATATATATATATATATATATATATATATATATGACCACAGAAATACTCACACATGTAATTTTCAAAGTTTTATTTAAAAAATATACATATTTGGCTCTGTAAGTAGATAATTTTATTTACATTGAGCTCTCTGGATGAATCAATTTTAATATTAATATTAATAGGATGTTCCTTGGGATTTTATCTACATGCCACTGTTTGGATTTATACATTATATATATATATATATATATATATATATATATATATATATATATATAAAATAAATTTTTGATATTCAAAATTGTTGAATGATCATTTCAGCATGAAATCCCTAAGAGAGATTTCACATCTCATCAGCAACAGTACCTATTTCAAAATAGATGAGATGTGAAATCTCTCTTAGGGATTTCATGTCAAAATGATCATTCAACAATTTTGAATATTGAAAATTTATTTTATTTATATTAGCTCTAATTTTAATTACATTGAGCTCTCTTCCTGTATCATTTTTTCATATTAAAATTTAATATTAATTAGGATCAGGTTTTGGGATTTACCTTCCTACTTTTCCATTTGGATTAAAGTATTTTAATAATATGTATATATATATATATATATATTAATTAGTTTTTGGTCATAATTAGATTAGACTAGTACATGGTTGTACTAAAAATTCTTCAATACATTTATATTGTAGAACTTTTGAATACTTTTCATCCTAAATGGTATATATATTGGCATGTGTATACACCACTTATATATAACATGCTAAAATTTCCCTTTTCTAATTCCATGTGCCTAGAGCTTAGGGGTTAGCAACACTGACTGACACCAAA